>CM026564.1:20911813-21511813 GCA_015143295.1 Tetracentron sinense | reverse complement strand
AAATAAGAAGAATAAAACGGAAGTGATACACTTTCAAGGAGGCTTGAGGAAGAGATTAATGGGTATGAATTTGATTTGAGGCATTCAAGAGACAAGATTGTCTTTAATGGAATATATTATGGGATTACAGAAGCAAAAAAGTGAGAGGAATATACAAGGGAAATTATACACTTTAAAGGAGGCTCGTGGAAGAGATTAATGGGAGTAAATTTGATTTGACGCATGCAAGAGACAAGATCGCCATTAATGGTGAGAGGAGTTGGGCTCCTAAGAAAAAGAGTAGTGATAGGCGGACCCATGGATCCCATTAGCTAACCTAAGGCATCCACCCATTGGTGGATGCCTCCCCTCTTAAATGCTCACTACAATTAATAGCTTTTAAGAGGGGAGGCATCCACCAATGGGTGGATGCCTTAGGTTAGCTAATGGGATCCATGGGTCCGCCTATCACTACTCTCTTAGGAAAATAGTTAACGGACCCATGGATCCCATTAGCTAACCTAAGGCATCCACCCATTGGTGGATGCCTCCCCTCTTAAATGCTCACTACAATTAATAGCTTTTAATAGGGGAGGCATCCACCAATGGGTGGATGCCTTAGGTTAGCTAATGGGATCCATGGGTCCGTTAACTATTTTCCTAAGAGAGTAGTGATAGGCGGACCCATGGATCCCATTAGCTAACCTAAGGCATCCACCCATTGGTGGATGCCTCCCCTCTTAAATGCTCACTACAATTAATAGTTTTTAAGAGGGGAGGCATCCACCAATGGGTGGATGCCTTAGGTTAGCTAATGGGATCCAGGGGTCCGTTAACTATTTTCCTAAGAAAAATATAGGGCGGTAAAGAAAAGGAAAGTGATTTATAACTCTTCATAGCTATCGAGAGCTCTGTCGCCGGATTAAATCCGGCGACACTAATCCTCACATACATTAAATGGTGGGACCTACTTAAGCCATGGCACGCATGCCCTGATTTTTGATCCCGGGGGAGCTCTCACTAGCGGCTTTGGAATATTGTCTTAGCCTGAAACCCTCTTGGGGTTCTATACGACAGTTGGCAAAAAAAAAAAAAAAATGGGAGAAGTCATTCCATTTTCTCCCTATGATTATGACTTCTCCCCATGTGATATCTCTCCCCTTATTCTCATACACGGATCGCCACATGTCTTAATATGTGTGGGGAAGTCAAAATCATAGGTCCCATGATTTTGACTTCTCCACCACTTGTCACCTATTCTATGGAACCCTGAGACAAGCCCTTCTGGCTTCCAGAAACAATCTAAGGCCCTCGATAATTTTACATCACTTCCTGACAAACTTTGAAAATCCTGTTGCAGGAGTTTGGGTTGGAGAATGGGAAACAGTTAGTTGAGGGTAGCATTTAGAAGGTGCTTGACACAAACTAAAGCGAGTAGAATTTAGAAAGAAGAAGAAAATATTGTCTTCTTCGTTGGAATAAACCTTCAAATTCAGAAGGAAAATCAGAGAATAAATTTTTAAAAAAGTAGAACGAATTTTAATTGACCAAAAACTATCTTGACTCCTTACATGCATAACTTATTTATAAGACCTAGACTCCTAATTCAACTCTTTTTCTTCTGGAAGCAAAATTATCCAAAATCACAATATTTTCAAAAATATTCAAAAACTAGAAAGTAACTAAAACACTTATATAACTCTTTCATTAATAGTTTATCAACCCAACTAGACTCTAAAAACCTAAAATGAACCTAAAAAACAAAAAAATATATAAAATTACTAAACTAAGCATATAGTTAAAGATTTCAACTGAAATCATACCCTCGAAATAACCCAATTTCACAATTATTCCAAGATCCAATAGAATCCAGTTTTAAAAAAAATAGTTTGAGGACTTGTCGTTAGCTTTTAGCTTTCCAACGATATATAATAATGGAAATTCTGCTATCCAAGCGAAAAATTACGCTTATCAGAAGTTAGGGTGCAGGGAAGTAGTATAATTTATCACTTCGACCTGGCTTCTTTCGATTCTGTCACTCGAGTTAGTCAAACCCTACCAATCCTATTCTATATCAGTGCTCTTTGGAGAAAGGAAGGCATAATCTGAGCAGATGAAGTGAATTTGAAGAACTATGATATTGGAAGGGACAGTGCTTCGATATATGGAGATCGAATTTGAGGAAGGAAAATTTGGCATGAGTGAATCTCAACGCAGCCTATGTCTCATAAATAATGTATTGGATTTATGTCTAAAATCCATGCATAAGTTAGACAAATAAATTATATATATATATTTCAAATGAATCGTGTAAGATGAGAGGCACTCGACTGAGTCTTTCTTGGAGATAGTCAAAGCCTTTCAAGTGCAAGAGAAAAACAACACTATCTTTGGGATTCAACTCAGCTCAGAGGGGAGAAGCCGCCCTTTCACGTGTACACTTTTTAACTCCCTTTTAATTGTGGTTAAGACTTACTTAGCCTTAAGATTAAAGCATCTAACCTTGATTTTTTTTTTTTAAATTACCTCGAGGGTTAAAACTTGTTAAGCATAATTGAAGGACAATTAAAGGGGCTTTGTGAAGGTGAGGAGGAATAGTACTCGTCTCCTTGCCCGAGGAGTGTACTATTGCTCTCTTTAAATTATCAGTTTAAATATCATGCATAATTACACTTTTGCCACCCGGTAGTGTAAAAAGGAGCTCCGCATGATGCAGAGTTCCCCATGAAAATAAATCCCTTAAATTATTTCAACATAATGTGTGATGTAGACCAGTTTTGTGAGCGTGGTGATGAGGAAGCTCAGCTCTTCATGGGCTATGCTCATTAGTGATGTAAGCGTGGTGCATATGGCTTCGCTAAAGTAGATGAATAAAGCTAGATGTTCCTGGAGGCTCGTGGTTCATAGGTTTGGAAATATCTCAAAGTAAAATGATGGAAAGTTTGATTCGACCCCCATAGCCAGGATCTAGGCATAACACAAGTGCATCCTCGACTCCTGTTCGAGTATTGAAATGAGGATTTTCTTAGTCGTTTGACTTGGAGAGATAGTGAAGATTTTTGGGTAACATGTGAGGGGTCTTTTTCAGCCACTGCTGCAAAGGCCCCTTGCAGCTAATTGTTGTTCGACTTGGATGCAATAGAGCTAGGACTAAATCGACACATCATTATGCATGCAACAAGGTGATACCTGATAGAAAATAGATTATTCTTGAAGAATTTTTGAATTATCTTTACACTGACCCATACCCATATAGGGTTTATATAAATATGAGAACATTTAATGAGAGAAACAAATCTCAATCAAACCTAATTTAATCTTTTCAATCTAATAAAATCAATTCAAATTCAAATCAAATTCTATCATTCTGGAATCTGGATAGCCCCCAATCTAATTAAATCAATTCAAATTCTATCAAGAGATGAGATAGGTATTTCATCTCACCTTATTACACAACTCAGACGGGCGACAATGCTTCCCATCGGAAAAACAATATTGAAAGAAAATAAAAAACTCAATTTAAGGTCCAATCGACCTTCCCCGATACCATGATAGAAAATAGATTTCTTGAATTATCTTTATAGCCACCCATAGAGTTTATATGAAGATGAGAACATTTAAAGAAATAAAATAAATTTCAATCAAACCTAATTAATCTTACCTAATTAAATCAATTCAAATTCAAAACCAATTCTATCTAGAGATGAGATACGGTATCTTATCTCTCATCTCACCTCATTACACCACTCTATTGATCTCTAATACCATTTCTAATAATATCGAGACTGACATATTATGTCCATAGATAGGATACGTGAGTGCAATGGCCTTGTGGCTTAGGCGTGTTTATTAAGTATAGTGTGTGTTTTTATTGTATTAACCAAAAAATAAAATATATGATGTCCATATGAAAGACTTCATGATCTTTGCTTCAATTTTGGTGAGGCTGGCATATTAAGGTAGGAGAGTGTAAACAAACTAATGGTGGAAGGAGCATGAATCCATTGGGCATTTCAAATAGTCAAGCATGCACCCTTTGAGAGCTATCAGCTACATTGGACTTCTAGCATTGTAAGAGTTTCATCCCGTTTCAACACTTAAAAAAAATTGATTTAGCACATACAGATAGTATTTAGGTGTGATTTTTAAAAGCATGTTCGTTTAGCAGGAAATTAGCATGTAAATATCAATTCTTCGGAAATAGCTAATGTTTGGTGTACCAATTTTCCGAGAAATGAGATTGACATGAGAAACAAATTTACCACCCTTAAGAGATTCATATCTAATTAGCCTCAACCTTGATACATGAATTTCTTGTAAAATTTTAAGAGACCGTGAAAAATCATAAAAGCCTTTTTTTTGACAAATTTATTTGTATTTTTGTTTATTTTTATTTTTCTCATTATTATATTTATTGTTATTTTTATTTTTTGTGTTGGGTTCCACAAAACAACAATTGAAAACAAAATTGTTCTTTCTTATGCTCGGCCAAACATGAGAATTAGAAATTAAGGGAATTTACTTTATAATTTTCATGCCCCACCGGATATAGAACACAAGTCACGATGAATTAAATTTCTCAAGAATTGAATCTCTTGGGAAATTCAATATCTTGAGAGATTGATGTTTGCGAGACGAACACACCCTAAGGGTATGTTTAGTTGTCGAGAAAAGAAGTGAAAACCTAGAAAAGAAGAGAAAATTTTGAATTCATGAAAAAACTCATAGTTCTGTTTTGTGCAATTTTCTTTTCTTTTATATGTTTTCACTTATTTTCCAAGCAATCAAACATAGACTTATTTATCACTTTGACCTGGCTTCTTTTGATCATTTCACTCGAGTTAGTCAACTCCTACCTATCCTATTTTATATCAGTGCTCTTTCGAGAAAGGAAGGCATAATCTCGAGCGGATGAAGTGAATTAGAAGAAGAACTATGATATTGGAAGGGACAATGCTTCGATATATGGAGATCAAATTTGAGGAAGGAAATTTTGGCATGAGTGAATCTTGAAGCAACATATGTCTCATAAATAATGTGTTGGATTTACGTATAAAATCCATGCACAATTTAGACAAATAATATATATATATATATATATATATATATATATATATATATATTGTGATGGGATTTCTTGGATTGTCCATGCGTCACTTGCTCCTTAGCTTCAAGTTAACTGGTAGAAGGATGAAGGTAGGTTCATAGTTCGTATTTGTCGATGCGGGTGTTGGTTTCACCTGTCAAAATCCTCCGACTATCAAGTCAGTATACATTGAAGGTCAAGTGTAGAGAACAAACTTTGAGAGAGAGAGTGTTAAGAAAACTTTGAACATTCAAGTGTGATTTTATCAGTGATAGGGGGTTCAAATAGTCAAGATTTAGTAGTCTTTCCTCATGGGGGGGGGGGGGGGGGGGCTGGGGTATTTATAGGCTTGAGTTCGGATGCTTCTTCATGCCCATCTATGCCCATGAATGGCCATGCAACTTGTTTTACGATCATTACCAAATATGTCAAACAGATCTTCATGCATGCGTGTCACACATGTGAGCCTGTTATTTTTAAGGTCGGTCTTGGATCGAAAGCAGAATGAGATGACCAACATTAAATGCTAAGACATTGTTTTTCACCTAACAACAGAGTAAATTGATCGCATCTTGATTATTTCGTCCTATAAGGCGGTTCCATCCTCAACGTGAGCATGAGGTCGCCCTTATCATGAGCATGATACTTGGAATCATCCTGATAAAGACGACATCTGAAACCATCCTCATGACGACGATATCTGAAATCGTCATTCAGACGACGATATCTAAAATCGTCATTTAGACGATGAAATCTCAAATCGTCTTGGAGAGCACGAGATTATACCATAAATAAAGTACGGAAACCTCATTTGTCCTTTCTGAGGACTAAGATTTTACTCGTCTTTGCAACACTTGCTCAATTACAAATTTTATCCATTATATATATATATATAATGAATCGTGTAAGATGAGAGGCACTCGACTAAGTCTTTTTGGAAGATAGTTGAAGTCTTTCAAGTGCAAGAGAAAAACAACACTATCTCCGGGATTCAACTCAACACGGAGGGGAGAAGCCGCCCTTTCACATGTGCCCTTTTTAACTCCTTCTTAATTGTAGTTAAGACTTACTAACCCTTAAGATTAAAGCATCTAAACTTGGGTTTTAGAAGAAGAAAAACAATTACAACAAATTTACCCTCAAGGGTTAAAACTTGTTAAGCATAGTCGAAGTGTAATTAAAGGGGCTTTGTGAGGGTGAGGAGGAATAGTACTCCCCTCCTCACCCGAGGAGGGTACTATTGCTTTTTAAATTATCTCAACATATTAATGTGCGGCATAAACCAGTTCTTTGAGCGTGGTGATGAGTAAAAGCTCACCTCTTCATGGGCTATGCTCATTAGTATATGAATAAAGCTAGATGTTCCTGGAGGTTCGTGGTTCGTAGGTTTGGAAATATCTCATAGTAAAATGATGGAAAGTTTGATTCGACCTCCCATAGCCAGAATCTAGGCAGAACACAAGTGTATCCTCGACTCCTGTTGGAGTATTGAAATGAGGATTTGTTCCCAACTTAGTCGTTTGACTTGGAGAGCTAGTGAAAATTTTTGGATAACATGGGCATTTCATTAAACCAAGACTCCAATACAGGAGGAAGATCACAAAGATCTTTGAAGTTTAAAGGAAATAGTAGCCCAAGGGACTTGGAAGAACAATAATCAGCTGCAAGGGCCGCAAAAGGGCCCTCGCGGCTGCAAAAGGCCCATCACAACCTCACTGACTCACCTATGAGTTTTTAAAAATAAACCCAACCCTCTAACTCTTTCTAATTGTAGTTAACATTCTGTAATCTTTAGGGTTAAAAAATCTAACCTTAGTTTTTAGAAAAAAATATTAAAAAAAGTTTAAATATTTTTAATATTAAAAAATTAATATTTTTTTTAAAAAAAAAGATTAGTTCCCTAAGGGTTAGTGAATATTAACCACGGTTAAAGAGAGTTTAAAAGGTTTTAAAAAATTCATAGGTTACCATGTGAGGGGTCTTTTTCAGCCACTGCTGCAAAAGTCCCTTGCAGCTAATTATTGTTCGACTTGGATGCAATAGAGCTAGGACTAAATTGACACATCATGATGCATGCAACAAGGTGATACCTGATATAAAATAGATTTCTTGAAGAATTTTTGAATTATCTTTACACTGACCCATAGCCATAGGGTTATATAAATATGAAAAACATTTAAAGAGAAAAACAAATCTAAATCAAACCTAATTTAATCTTTTCAATCTAATTAAATCAATTTAAATTCAAATACAAATCAAGTTCTATCATTCTGGAATCCATTATTGAATAGCCCCCAATCTAATTAAATCAATTCAAATTCAAATCAAATTCTATCAAGAGATGAGATAGGTATCTCATCTCACCTTATTGCACAACTCTATTGGTCTTTAATACTATTTCTAGTACCCTCTTACAATTGCATGGTCATTTGAAGAAGGATCATGCAATTGATTACAAAAAAACCCCAGAATAATGATTTTATCTTTGTTGATAATCGCTGGAACATCGAATCGTGTATGTTGGTAGGCAATGCCTATTTTGTGAAAGCCATCTTTGTCCCATCCCTCTCATTTTAGAGTCTGTTGGAGCTGTCGGCCCATTAGATTAAATTATCATGATCTCTCCCAATAACACAAAAAGAGAAGCCGGTTAATTGAAAGAAAAAGAAAAAGACAAAAGGAACTTGAATGTGTCAATGTATAGAGAGATTTCAATTAACTAGAGTTTGGTGATGACCCTAGCATTGGGACGTAAAAAAAAAAGGCTTAGGTCGGAAGGGCGACAAATGCTGCCCATCGGAAAAACAAGATTGAAATAATGGAAATTCAATATCTTGAGAGATTGATGTTTGCGAAACGAACACACCCTAAGGATAAGGGTCAATTCTTTTGTTGAGACCTATAAAGCTTAACACTTTGTATTTTGTTATGATAATAGTTAGAAAATTTAATTCACTTTGTCAAGGTTTCTAATAAAATTAATTCTTATCCTAGTGAGATTTTAAGTCTTATCATTTTTTTATGAGATTTGAGATCATTCATTTTGTTGCATTTGAAGTCTAATGAGAATTGCAACTTAATTAAGAGATGAAAAGCACGATATCTTTAGTTCTCAAAAAGAAAACAAATATTATCAAATAAAACTTGCGAAGTGCCAGAATTTATAGGTTTGAGCAAAAGAACGGACCCTATTCATTAATATGTGCGAAATTAGTGGCACACAAAAGATCGGCTCTAACTTTGGATAGGTTTGACTTGATAGATCTGCATGAAAAAATATTAAGTGGATCAGACAATCTTTATCTTTATCGCTCTCATCTTTATCTAAATGACTTAGGGTATGTTTGATTGTCACAAAAATAGGTAAAAACATAGAAAATAAAAGAAAATTAGTGTTTTGTTTAAATTTCTTTACTTTACTCTCTTTTTACTTATTTTCTAGTAACCAATATAGCGTGACAGAATCTTCTTGATGTGGGCCTATCTAGCAGTGGATCCTAATGCACTAAGAACCACAAAGTTGGGGTTGCATACTCGAGTACAAGATGTTCCCAAAATAAATTGAAGATTTAATTTGTTTGTAATTTCTTGGTATCAGGTTCATCTTTATGTCTCATGGTACTGCACCTAGAGGCGGTAACTTTTGACCCAGACTATCTGTCTGGTGAATTTTTTTTTAAACCTTGGGTTGCGTTTGGGTCTTGCTTCTCACTCAAAAGATCGAGAATAGGTGGGATTACCAGAAGGGAAATGGAAAAAAGACCACACGGTCAGCTTCCTAATTGACCGCACGATCTTATTTGTCCACGCCTCTGTTTTTTCAACTATTGTTAAGATTCACTCACCCCTATGGTTAATCAATCTCACATTGGGTTTTTAGGAATAAAATAAAGAGCAGTGCTTAGCAGACCCATGGGTCCGTTTCATATCTTTCGTCGTGTACTTGTGTCCCTATTAACACCCCTTTAACCCTGGTTAAGTTCAACTAAATTAAAATTAAGATTTTAAGTTTTTTTTTTTTGGAAAACCACAGTAGATAAGTATTTAAAATTGGGGGCGTGGACCAATGAGGACTTGCCCTTCGGTTATAAAATGAGAACCCTGAGAACCCCGGGTACCTATTACTTTCTAAAAATAAACACAAATACTAACCTTAATTTTGTTAAGCATAACCATAATAAATGAGGTGTTAAAAGGGACACATGGACATTAGGGTCATCTAGGAAGGGACAGTGCAGTCCCTGATAATTATCAGGGCTCATTACCAAATCATAGTATTAAAGCACATATCAGAGAATATAGACAGCTAGGGCGGGCCAGCTGACAACATGGTATTATTATAGATTAGGCTTGGCTAAACGGTCTTCAATGAGGTTTGCCCCAACTTGGCCCGACCCTCCAAAGCTCTCTTCCCTATTAAGACCCGATAGTGAGGACACAAAAATGCATGACCCTCTTACCCTAGGTTCGGGCTAAGGTCCCTACCTTGCCTTAAGTAGGGCTGTCAACACTTGGCTCGACTCGAAATAAACTGAGCTCGAGCTTTTACTTTGGGTTCGTTGAACCGAGTTGAACCGAGTCGAACCTGAACAATAGGTGACTTAGCTCGACTCAGCTCGATTAATTTTATAACAATACTCTTTAAAAGTTAAATTTATATTATATATTTAGTATACCTTTTTTTGGTAAAATATATTTATACATTATCATAATTATTTCTGTTTAAGTTTTAACTCAAGTTTTCACGTGAGTCACATGACATCCCAAAAAAAAAAAATACTATTTTAATTTTATTTTTATTGAATTTAGTGATTATCAATGTATTTAAAAAATGATAATATTTTATCGAACCAAGCCAAGTTGAGCTCGAGCTCAACAATTTGTGGATGAGCTGAGCTTGAGCATCTGTAAAATTCCAACGAGCCGAGCCGAGTCGAGCCTGAGCATCTGTAAAATTCCAACGAGCCGAGTCGAGCCTGAGCTTCTATAAAATTCGAACTAGCCAAGCCCGAGCAATGCCCAGCTCGGCTCGTTGACACCCCTACCTTAACCTCCATAGCCGGTCCTCCTTTACCTATTTCATATAGTAAATATGGTATATAGTTTATATATGGTTATTAGTGTATTTAATGTGTATTATTAAAATTAGGGCAGTACACCCCCGCCGCTTGCATGAGTGGTAGGGGTGTGGCCTTCCAAGGGTGGAGGTCTGGGGATCTAATCCCCCAAGGGGTAAGGGTTGCAAGATCCTCAATGCCCCAGCTAACTTCTGACCGGCTAACTCTACTGACTTAAGGTAAATGATGACTAGGTCCCTATGGAGCCTCTAAAAAAAAATTAGGGCAGTGATTAGCCCACCACGCATTTGACTATGTAGTCAAATGTCGTGTCCATGTGTCCTTTTTAGCACCCATTTAATTATGGTTAAGTTAAGAAAATTAAGGTTAATATTGTTATTTTTTTTCTTTCAAAAAACCAAGGTTAGATTGCTAATAAACCCTAGGGGTGATTGAATTTTAACCACAATTGATGGGTGTTAAAAATAGGGATATGGACCAATAAGGACAGTACATTCCACAACATAATGAAATGCGGCAGTTAGTTAAACATTCCCATTATAATTAATATATATACTCTTGAATATGTGTTGATATTAGGGGTGTGATGGTGATTTCACTAACACTTTCCTCTTATATGTATTCCTAATCGTAAACCTACGTCCAACCCTAATTGAATCTCTTCACTCGTATTGTCTCACTCTCTTAGGTTCTCACCATATCACTCAGTTGTTCTCTAATTTTTCTCTCCCAACATCTTATCTCGCTCAACTCTTTAATCTATTATTTTTGTTGCATTTTCGGTCTCAAGGCTGGATAAAAGAAGGATGTTTCAACTTTCTTGTCAGGTTCTCAATAGGTGTAGAAAAAAATCGGCTAAATTATATGATAATTTTTTTTATTCATTCTCCTTTTCTAGCCCTAGCCCTTGAGAGTGGCTAGGGCTTAGCTAATTGAAGCCCTTCGAGGGCTAGGGCCCAGTCATTATAAGTGAGGGTAGGGCTATGGCAGACCCAGACCCAACCCTTTGAAAACCCAATTGTAGACATATATATGTTATTCACTAATTTTGAGTTTAATAGTTATTATAATGTAAGTACCCAATTTTGTACCCTGTAAGGCAGCACCCAATTTTGCGTTCTTGTAGGCAGAGTACCCAATTTTGCACCTTTGTAGGGTCTACAGGACCTCATGTGATCTACCACAGAGTCCCTAATTTTTTTTTTATATAACTACCGAAATTTCCCTAATAAAGTGACCAAAATTACCTTCCCTTATTACAATTGAATCTCTTATCTAGATTGCATGTTTTCGAATTATATTTTCTTACCATCTGATAGCTTATAGTTGCTATTTTTCGTCATTATTAGAATAGTTTATGGTTGATCGGTTTCTTATTGAATTGAGTTTTGGTTTGTGTTTTCAACGGGTTTAGAATGAGGAGAAAACTCAACACTTCAATGACTACTCCGCCCCGAACTCATTATCACCTATATATAATGCTTAGTAGAACTAACTAAAAATATCTCTCGGATTAAGAAAAACGAGATAAGTTAGGCTAAACACTGAAAATCAACCAACTGAATTATTCTAATCAAATATATGAATAGTGCTAATTTCTAAGCAATAAAGGCTAAACTCATACACCAGGGCCTTGTCCCAGTGGTAGTGCATCCCCCCTGCTTTGGGGGGAGGTATTGGGTTCCATTCCCGAGAGGGTGAGAATTTGTATATACTCTCTACCTGTCTATTAACTGAACAGATACTAACACCTAACCGGCGTTGCGGCCTAAACGTATATCTCGTACCAAAAAAAAAAAAAAAAGCTAAACTCATGAAATCAATTAGCTGAATTATTCTTATAAAACATGGAAGTGTACTGATATCTGTGATGACATACACTCTTTACGAGAATGGCTAAGCAGGGTTTATCCATGTTGGTTATGCACAATAACTCCCACCCTGTAACATTTTCAACATTTTCAATGTTGGAAAAGACACCATAAATTTAATCTTAACCAACAAGTAGATGGAAATGTGATTAAATACCTTATTTGATATTAGGTTTTAGTGAACCTGCCAGGTTCATTGGTCAGTATCCTCAGGCTCAGAGCTCGACACCTCGTGAGGTAGACCTAATGAATGGGACCAGTGCACCGCGGCTCATATATAAGAGGTAAAGAGAGAAGGCCTGTCTAGATTGGAAGAATAGAGACTCAAACCCGCCTAGATTAAAAGGCAGAAGAATAGTTCGCTTTGTACTCACCGCGCTAGTCCCACATAGGCTAGCAATCCCTAGCCTCGAGACCATATAAAGCTCCTCCCTCCTATCAATAGTCAGGTCCTTTTGGTGAGATGTGTTGGGCTCAGCCTTTTGTTATTTCATATGTCTGTGTATGCGTTTGGCCTGTGTGAGAGTGCGTTATGCTTAATTAACCTCTACCGCTTGATTGGTGTTCACCCCAACTAGAGAGGTGCAAAGAGACTGAACCATACTCCATTGAAGTCCTGTGAGGAAGACACGGTTTAAATCAGTCCGAAATAAAGAAGACAAGTTCAGTGTTTAACTAGACTTCAGGGAAGCCCAAATCCAAATAAAATTTTGGTCTAGATCGGTTATAGTGAAAATGGACTTCGGTCTGATTCATCAAATTTGCAAAAAACCCATCAGGCCTTCTCCCCCACAATAACAAGAGCAGACCTACCAAGGCCTCCTCCTTTAAGCCCATTGGACTAATAAGTGAACCCAGATATAGACAAACACTGCCCATAATAGAACAAACCATGTTAAGGAGGGGTTGGGCTATTAGCCAAGACCACGCCTCAAGAAGGGGAGGTCTTGAGTTTGAGTCTCTTCCTCTTGTTGGCCATCCTTTCGGGATTTATCCCCGCTTTCTTGATTGTATAGTATTAAGGGGGGATCTCCACAACCAGAGGGACTTAGTCAGGTGCTCTAAGAGACCCAGATACCCTTTTCCCACAAAATAAAAATAAAATTGTTGTCTGACCGTACAAACAAGCCCAATCACTTGTGACGGGCTGATTGGTCTGATTTACAGACATGATTAACTAGCTCAATCTACAATTTCGACAAGCCAGTTCATTCATCTAACCACCATACACACCATGGGTTTGCCCAAATGGTTGTGTATCTCCCTTTGTGGAGGTGTGATTCGGTGTTCGAGTCTTGGTGTGACTGTTCACGCCCACCATGAGTGCTAACCGCTGCTAATCCCCATAACCCCTAACCTAACTAGATAAATGATTTAGGGGAAAAAAAAATCTAACCATACTACCTAGTTCAATTACTACAGGCCGAAACTCTTAGCTCTATCAAGAGTCATTCATGTTAGACAAGTACATCAAGGACCAGAATATTGATTTTGTTTCTAAATAGTTAATGCCCTGATTCATTGGTGGAGTCCTTGGGCGCACACCCTGGGAATAGACCAGCCCCCTAAGGGGCCTGACCTGCCCCGCCCATGTAGGGGCGGTTTTTTTTCGAATAAATTGGGGGTGGTGCAGGACGGAGTGGAGCAGGGCAAGGCGGGGACGGTATAAAAAATAAAGACCCGACTCGGTTTCGGGGCGGGGGCAGTTTTAGTATGCCCCACTCCAGTGCTCCGCCTCGTCCCGCCCCGCCCCACCCCGAAACCACTTTAATAAAAAAATAAAATTATATATATATATATATACTATTATAATGGGAGAGGCTGGCGTAGATGATTTTTCTGAAATTCCCATATTACCCTTATAAAAACAAAATTTTGATTTAATGTTTTGCTTTAAAACCAAAACTATCCCTTGCTTTGATTTTATTTCCAAACTACCCCTTGCTCATCTATCTATTTAGAATTACAGCCAATCACAATTGAACTCGAGGAGAGTTCAATCGCACCCGTGGGTTAACACATGTCCCTTTTAACTCCTATTAATTGTGGTTAACTCCTTCCCCTCGCTCTCACGTGCATCGCACATGCCATTAGCAAGTTCAATCGCACCCGCGGGTTAACACATGTCCCTTTTAACTCCTATTAACTGTGGGTAACACTTTCCCCTCGCTCTCACGTGCATCGCACGTGCCACCTGCTAGTATATATATATAGGGAAGGGATCCGTAAACATATAAAAAAAACCATATAAGTTCACATATGCTTACGATCGATGGATCTCCTGATCTAACGACCACAATCATGTACATTTTTATATGTACAAGGACATTTATGGAATTTAGTATATTTTAAAAGATCATCTCTATCTTTTAGTTTCCTTCTATCTCTAGCATTCTCTCTCTCCATCGCCTCTCTCTCTCTCTCCCAAAATCTTTAAAATAAACTCTGGAGAATGTAGCAGCAATCATTCATTACGTATTCAGCCCATTCGTTTTCACTTATTTATTTATTTATTTATTTTTCAAAGGTTAGTAGGTTGAGAATCAGGTTAGAAAAATGGTGGTGGGTCTTTCAGCACCCACCTCAAAGACTCAGTCCAAGCACGTCGAGAACATCACCAGAGAAGAAGCTTGAAATCACCGGAAATCAGCGAGAAGCTGTTTAAGCTTAATTCATTTGACTAGTGATGAAAACAATTTGGCCCCCCAATCAACCTAGTTACAATTTGAACTTCTAAGCTTCATTGTACCAGGACAGGAAAGTGGTGCCCAATTAGGGACTGGTGTGGCATTGTCAAGGTGAGCGACATATTCTATTGGCGAAAGCTAAGCACTGCAACGTTACCTTATCCTGACTCTTTTATTTGTCATTCCCTTCCACCATTTGAAACAACAGTTCAAGATTATCGTTCATAGGATTCTGCAAAAAAAAAATTAACACCAATTGCAGAAACCTAGAAACATGCCAGCACCCAATGGGGTGAATTTGAAGGACTATCAAAGGTGTAAACCTAAGGACAACCATCACAGTTCCTTCACATATGGTTTTTGAGAACTGGAAAAACAAGACACCTTGATGTGTTCATCTGACCGAACTGATTAGATGTATTATGGCCCATAGAGAGAGAATGCCAGAGAGACGTCTTGTGCCTGGTCATATTCTTACACGAGAGAGAGAGAGAGAGAGAGAGAGAGAGAGAGAATGCCGGAGATAGAAGGAGAGCGTGTTTCTTCTCTTTTGAGGAAACTAAAAGATGGAGATGATCTTTTAAAAAATACTCAATTCCTTAAATGCCCTTGTACATATAAATAGGTGTGTGATTGTGGCCGTTAGATCGAGAAATCCATCGATCGTAAGCATATGTGAACTTATGTGTTCTGTTTCATATGTCTACGGATCCCTTCCCATATATATATATATATATATATATAAAGGCAGTAGGGGCAGGGTGGGGATTTTATAAGCGGGGTGGGGCTGGGGTGGGGATTTTATAAGCGAGGCGGGGTGGGGCGGGTTTCACCATATATAAGCCCCGATCGGGGGCGGGGCGGCTTTATAATCAGGGTGGCGCCGCAGGGTAGAAAACCGCCCCGGCCCACCCCATTGTCATTCCTAAGTGTTAGGTATATCCCATCCTTCGGAGGGAGGCTCCGGGATCCATTCCCGAGAGGGTGAGAGTGTTGTGTTTTCCACCTGTCCTTAACTTTGAACAGATACTAACTACTAACCGGGGTTGCATCCTAACCGTGTGTCTCTACCAAAAAAAAAAAAGTCCTGGGCAGGTAGCACTAGATTGGACCAATAAATGGCTATAGAAAACGAAATAGAGACGTGTTTAATCCCTATAGCCAAACAGTGTAATTGCCATAATATAATCATGTAATTTTTTTTTTTGGTAGACTAAGGACCCGAAGGATATGCACACAGAGACTCACATGCACTCATCTCATGAGGAATCAACCTAAGAGCATACTGTAATGAGTACCAACCGTAAGAGAGGTTTTTTTTGGTAGACTAAGGACCCGAAGGATACGCACATAGAGACTCACATGCACTCATCTCATGAGGAATCAACCCAAGAGCACACTCTAAAATGGGTACCAACCGTAAGAGAGGTTATGAAACCTTATGAGGACGAGTACACTAGCATACCTGTCTGATGTGGGACTAATGGTTTTTTGGTAGACTAACTTACCACAAGGCAAGCCAGTAGGCAAATGACCCAAAGGACACACACTCTGACTCACACACACACTCATCTCATGAGGAATCAACCCACAAGCACACTCTAAAACGGGTACCAACTGTAAGACTGTAAGAGAGGGTAAGAAACCTTATGGGGACGAGTACACTAGCATACCTACCCGATGAATCATGTAACTTAACATATAACATGAAAATTGAAGTAATTAGAGGAACGTAACTAAATGAATTTGGAACACACTACACGAAATAGTCTTAAACTGGACAAGAATATCCTTGTTGCCAAACATGACCAAATTAATCAAGGGTAAATTGGTTAAATTTTAAAAAAATGTGACACAATAATTGAATTGGACTCCTCAATGCCCCTTTTTTTTTTTTTTACCTTGAAGAACATATATGATTGGTTAAATTACAAACCCTATTTAACTTATTTTCTTGGTGTCTTAAAATATGTTTAATACCCCATCATCTACGAGTAGTGAAGACGTATAGGGTGCGTTCGTTTGGCTAGAAAGTGAGGGAAAGTAAAAGAAAAGTGAGTTTTCTTGCACTTTTCTTGCCTTCGAAACACAATTTGTTTTTCTTGTAGTTTCTCAATAATGACAAACTTTTTCTCAAAAACTTCCTCCATCTTTTGTTGGTTGTTTTGCAAGAAAATTTAAGTTTCTGTTATTTTCCTTTCTTGACTTTCTTTCACTCCTTTCTTGCCAAACAAATACACCCTCAAGAGAAAGATGGTGGGAGAAAAGAAAAGAAAAGAAAATAAAAGAAAAGAAAAGAAAATGAATGTTCTTTTATGTGTTTGGTTTGAAAGAAAATTTTAGAAGAAAAGTGATATTTTGTTTTCTTGTGTGTGTTTGGTTTGAAAGAAAATTAGAGAAGAAAGTGATATGAAAATATACTAAATACTCATTTTGCCCATTAAAGAATTCGTTATATACATTAACATAAATTAAAGTGGGTGATTCTTTACGCGATTCTAGTCTGCCAGTGAAATGCAGACACACTAATAAAATTATGGCCTATAGTGGCGGAGTTTTAGCAGTGGTTTTGGAGAACTGCCGCTGAAAACGACATGTAAAGGCGAATTTTAGAAACCGCCTCTTAAGTAGTTTTCCCCATAACATTTAGCGACATTTTTAAATTAACCACCGTTGTTTCATTGTATTTAGCGGTGGTTTTTAAAAAACCGCCTCTATTGAGTGATATTTAAAGGCTATTTTTTGAAACCGCCGCTGAATCTTTGGGAGGTGTTTACCCGTGAAAACAATGGGCGGGGTTTTTTAAGGCCTTTAGCGATGGTTTTTAAAAAACCGCCGCTAAGAGTCCCCTAAAAAAATAAAATATCCTTCTCTTTCCCTCTTTCCCTCCTTCTCTCCTCCCTACTCCTGCTCCTGCTCTCTTCTCTTGCCCTTGCTCCGGCACCTGCTCCGGTGCCTTCTTGTGCTGCAGCTCCGGCCCACTGCTCTGCCATCGCTGCCCCTTTTGCGCCAATAACCCCACTCTCTCTCTCTCTCCCTTAATCCCTCTTCGTAGCACACCCGAAGGAGAAGACCTCCATGACTCACCATCCCCAACTGGCTCACCATCCCCATACGTAATCTCTCTCTCAATCCCTTAATCCCTCTTAGACTTTTATATTTTTAAACTCTATAAGTATGAAAATCTTGTATTAGTTTGCATGTAAGTGATGAAATGTCTAGACTTTTATGTGCTAAACTTTATTAATATGAAAAATCTGAGATGAATTTGTTTATTTGCATATTAGTGATGAAATCCTTAAATTTTATCATTTTGATATTCTAATAATAAATTATATTTTTTTGTTTTTGTAGGAGGGAATCAGCAGCATACATCTGTCGGGTTTCAGAGTAGGAGGGAGGGAAGCAGCCTTAGGATATATTTTTTAAAAACTTTCCAAGACATTTTTATGGGCATGTATATATTGTTATTATTACATTTTATGGATTTATTTTATTTTATTGGAATTATTATTAATTGCTTACGAGAACGAAATTGTGTGGATAATTTTAATGCATTTTATATTGCTCACAGGTACAAATAATATAGGTAAAAAAATTGCAATAAAAATAAATTATTATTTTTTAATTCATGGACATCAGTTGCGGTTAAAACTGCCGCTATAGGTAATAATAATGATTATATTTAATAAGTAACAATGGCGGTTTTAACCACCGCTATATATTTATTATGTAGCGCCGGTTGGTAACCACCGCTATATCTAAAAATAATAGAATTATTTATTAAGTAACAATGGTGGTTATAACTGCTGTTACATAATAAATATATAGTGGTGGTTCAAACCGCCGTTATAGTCATACTTGGATTGATGGAATTGCCCTAATTAAACTTCCGTTAAAGGGCCTACAAAACCACTGGTAAAAAGTATATCAATGGCAGTGTCAAGAATTGCCGTTAGGACCGACATAAAAGGGTTCCTATATGCCGACAATTTGTTAAACCATCGGTAAAGGAATTAATGGCGGTTTGATGACTATCAGCGGCGGTTTTGAACCACTGCTAAAAAGCTCGAATTTTGTAGTGACGCCTCTCCAAGCCACCATGTGTCCCTTTTTTCTTTCCCTTAATTGTGGTTAAGCTTAACCAACTTTGCTTTGAGTCACTCACCTTATTAATCGAGTAATTGTAGATAATTGCCTAAACCACCCCCAAAAAATCAAAATTTATCATAAGCATGTTGAATGATATGCTATTATGGCGACCTAGGAACTGATCTACAGCTTAGCTTAAGCTCTATTTAGATTTCAGTAAAAAAATCAATTTGGATGGTTTTGGTTTTAATAAGCAAATAAAATTACAGTTAAAAGGGCAAAGTCATCATTGGTCAATTCATTGGGCCATGTGTCTTTCTTTTCTTGCAAAATAACCTTCTTTTTTGTGGATTATTTTGCAAGAAAGTAAGCAAAAACAAGGCTTTGTTCACCTCTGATGTTCTCGAGAAAAGTCGGATTTCTTTCCATCCGGACACCAATAAACTTGCACATTCTTTCACTTTACTTTACTTTCCCTCATTTTTCTTCAAAACAAACACACCCATAGAGATTGATCGAAGAAAATTTGAGTTAAATTGAATTCTAGAGTTAGTGCACCCAATTTCCTTACTCGGAGGAGGCTATAACTATCTTCAAGAAAGACTCACGTATATAGCTCCTTCAACTGAACAATTCTTCTAAGTATTTATTATAGTAGCCATTTGTGCATGTATTTCCCTAAACACCCAATAGAACAATATGTGTGAGAGAGTGGATTGCATTAAAATTGGCTATATATATATATATATATATATAATACTATCATCTCCTCAAAAAAATGTGTAATTGTAGGAGTTTACCTTAACAACTGAATTCCCATTAGATGCTTGAAGAGAGAGAGGATACGACAAAATAAATCATCAATATGTCAGCGGTTTTCTCCTATGCATCACATGTACCTATTCAACAAGTTTATTCAGGGGTTTACTTTATTCAGGGTAAATCTATCAAGAATAGCTCAGTTGGTTAGGGTCTTGGGAGATATCTCTAATGTCTCGAGTTCAACTCCTCCTGAGCTTACCTGATGCATGTGGTTTGAGGGGTATTGCGTGCATCCGAATGGACTAGTCCTTCCTAATTAAGATTGGGCCGAAACACCCTCCAATACATAAAAAAAAAAAATAATAAATAAAATATATATATATCAAAGGAGACCTAATTTTTCTTTGTTCCCGCAGAGTTTCGTTGGTACTTATTGAAAGAAGAAACTGTTTTTGTCAAATACGGTTAGGCCGAAACCTTGGTAGTCAAATATCGTTAGGCTACAACCCCAATTAGTGTTGATTAGTAGTGATTACTGTAATGCGAAAATGACACGATAATCGGGATTGCAGATAATATAACAAACACATAGGAAAATTCATAACACAACATGGTGTTCGTGGTTCACCCATCATAGGGCTACATCTATGGTTGTAACGATTCAAAAAATGCACTAATTGCAAAAGAGAAGGGCAATAAGAATACAATCTCGATAGATCTCACACAACTCTCGAATAGGTCTCACACAACCCACAAATTCTTGTTCTCTCTCACAAAAAACCCTAAACCCAATATGTTTAGGAGATCCAGAAATACATAATAAATCCTGAAATTCGCCGAAGTTCACTCTAGCCAAATGCAATCTCTCTCGAGAAAGATTGCCAGAAACTGAATATGAATCCTTTATGGTGTAAGGATACAACTCAAAATCTAAATACTTTGAGGTGTAAGGATACCAACTCAAATCCTTTGATGGATACCAACTAGAATCTTAAGGTGTGGGGATAATTATTCTCAAATACTGAGAGTCTTAAGATAAGCCGTGGATTTTTACTCTTATCCAATGTCCTTTGTAGTACTTGTTGTACCAGAACATTCAACATCTTGAGTTCCCATAACTCAAATTTTAGTTTTTTAATTGAACTTCTCAATTTCAAATTTTGCATTAGATGCTTTCGTAGCCATTCCAATATCAGGAAAAATAATAAACAAAAACTCAACCCTAATGCTCCAATACCAAATTAACAATTGTTGAGAATGGGATCCAAAAATATATTTGATTTTTCCGGATTGATCTCAATGTCTATTATAGAAATTAAAGAGAACAAAAATAGAATATTCACACAACTACTGCAAGAGGATTTAACAAACCCGTGGAGGAAAAAAATCACAAAAGACGCGCACCGTTTCACTATGTAAAAGATAAGAGATTATTAAGCTAGAGAACATACCAAGAACCAGTACAAGCTTATGAAAAGAGTCATCAATCTCTACATATCAGGCCATCTTTTTCTTGACTTCTTTCCTTCTATTTATCTCTCACAGATATAACTAATTTTTTCAATTGAAAAATGGTTTACAAACAAAACTCTTTCTTTTTCAATCTTACGTAGACGACTAATCTCATTTTTAACAAAGCACTTTTTTATTTTATTTCATTGTAATGAAAGTAGAATATCTCTCAGGCTCAACATGGCCTCCTTACTAACAACCTCAAGAAGAGGTTACAGGTTTTTTGGGCACAAAGAGAATCTCGGTGGCATTAGAACTGCCACATCAACATCACATATGTAAAAACTTAATTTTTTTTTCAAAGCTTATTTAGAAACTTTTGAAATACTATAAGTGAGTCCACGAGTCGGTACTCCAAAGTGTAGTCCCAAATATATGACCAAATACGAACCCCGAAATAGAATATGAATCCTTTATGGTGTAAGGATACTGTGAACAAGGATTTCGGTCCCCGCCCACAAGGGATGCTGTTCGGCAATGTGGTCAGTTGATTTTATGTTTAGAGTCGCCACCTATTTATTCAGTAGGGATAAGTCTCATACAATGAATAAGGTCTTGGTCTACTTAGAGTTCTAGGTAAGAGGTTCAGTTAAGCCCGGGGAAGGTGTTAGGCACCCGGCACTTCCGTTTGACAACAGTTCCCTACTTAATAGGTTTAAGCCAATTATGATCAAGTTGCTAGTCAAATGCTTGAGATTTAGTTTATACTAACCCAAGAAGGGAAGAGCTAAACTAGGGTCGTGCCCGATTTGGGCTGCCTACGTACTCACATTGGGGTGAGATCAGATCGAGCGTAGTTCTGACGCATGAGCCCGTGCCGAGGCTAAGGGGTGTGTTATGTGTGCACCAAGAGTGGCTTAGGGTCTAGTCCAGTAGATTAGGGTTGAGTTGACCGAGTTGGTCAAGTTCTTGGTTTTATTGGGCCTGGTAGGCCAAGGTTGAAGCCCGGTAGACTTAGGCTCAGTAGGCCGAGAGGAAGTCCAGTAGACTAGGGTTTGGCCCGGTAGGCCGAGATTGGGCCCGGTGGGTCAAGAGTAAGCCCATTAGGCTTAGGGTTTAGTCCGGTAGACTATGGGGGGCCTGACATGACAAAGGTAAGCTTAGTAGGCTAAAGGTTCGGCCCAGTAGGCCTAAATTCACCCTGATAGGCCTAGGGTGAGCCCAGTAGGCTATGGTTCGGCCCGGTAGGCCTAAGTTCGGCCCGGTAGGCCTAGGGTAAGCCCGGTAGGCTTGGGGTAAGGCCCAAATTCAGTTTTATGGTCCTTAAATGTTGATTGAGGATTTTTAGGAGTTTTTTTCCAAAATTTCCCAACTTAAATGGGCTAACCATGGTTAAGTCATGGGTTTTAACGATGGTTAGTCCGGATAACCGTGGTTAGGCACTCTACAAGTTGGATTTAGATTTTGAATGTCTTTCTTGCATTTTTCATGATTTTTGAGAATTTAACCAAGGCGTAAATGGGCTTAACCTTGGTTAAGCCCATTTACGCCCTGGTTAAATTTCCAAAAATCATGAAAAATGCAAAAAAGGCATCTAACCATGGTTAGGCATGAGCATGATCCAAAAAAAAGATGTTTTCCAAATTTTAGGATTATTTTGGATTTTTAGGGATTTTCTTAGATTTTTCCAAGTTGATTTGGTGAATTAATCATGGTTAACTCTTATTAGTTAACCATGGGTAAGGCAAGAGGAGGTTTGGTCAGGGTCGGGGTGGATCCCAGGGGTCAAGTCAAGTCCAAAGGAGGGCCCCCAGGGGCTGTAGGCCCACTGCAGGGCCCAAAAAAGTTCAGAATACATACTGTCGGTAAAGGGATTACCGATAGTATTACTGATTTTTCTCAAATTTTGATCCCCTGTAACTCAAGTTAGGAGACGATTTGAGGGGTCCACAACCTATGATTTTGAAGAGGGCCAAGCAGGAAACATTTTAAGCCTGGGCTGGGCCCCAGTGGTGGCTTGATGTGGGCCCCACAGTGTGCCAAAGTGGCACTGTTCATAATTTGCATAAAATAATGAATGTCGGTAATTTAATTACAGACATTACGAACAGTTTATGGTTTTTGCCATTTTAACCATGGTTAGGCTTAACCATGGTTCTCGGATTCTTCTGATGAAATGTAGAGGAGGTCTAGGGGGACCTAACCCTGGCCTTGGGTTGGCCCAAATGGTATCCAAGTGGGGCCCACAGACCTTGAAACAGTGAAGAGCAGGGGTGTGGGTATGAGTTTGCCGACACCCTGGTTTTTTCCAGAAAATGAAGACAACCCCACGGGCTGCTACTGGGGGTGAACCAAGGGTTCCCTCATGACTTGAGGGACCCCTAGAACTCCCTTAGGCAATTCCAAGCATTGATATACCCTTAGGGGGTTCCCCACACTTATAGTGAAGGTGGGGGAGCCCCTTTAATGGGGTTTTCCTGCAAAACTAAAGCATAGTCCCCTGGAATGGACCAGGGGCTCACATGAGGGTTCAAAATAAATGAAAATAGGGGTAGGGGGAAGCCCTACCCTGCTGCCTTATGCTGGAGTTGGTGGTGGCGCTGGGCGGTGCTGCTCGCGCTGGTGGACCCTAGTGGCACTGCTGCGAGCGAAGGGAGGCTACTGGGGTGCTGGTACGAGCTCCATGGAGAGGCTGGGAGGTCCTAGAGGCTTGAGGAAGGGCTTTGACTGGAGCATGGATTCGAGTAGGATATGAGGACTCCTCTTGAAGGTGAGGGGGCGTTCAGTTTTTATTGAGGAGCCAAGGAGGGACATAACCGGTAATAGGACGGTGTTGGGACCAGCTATAGTGGCCGGAGAGGGGCCTGAGGAGGATATGATGGTGGTTGCAGGTGTGCTTGACTGAGCAGGGGGTGGGTGTGCTGCAAGAATTGAAAATCAGAGATGTCGGCAATCTGATTACCGACATCCCTCAACCTTCGAAAATCCGGGGTGTCGGAAATTGGATTACCGACATCTACTAGTTCTTGTCCAAAGGGATAGGCCTAGGCAAGCACGCGGTACTGGTGGTTTTTTTTGAATTCCTGGGCCTGGGCCTGGGCTTGGGCCTAGGCCAAGATCGTGACATCTAAGGGTTTTTAGAGGTTAGGGCTTGAGCCATAAGGGCCTAGGGCTTACTAGGGCTTGGACCTAGGGTTTGATCCTAGAATAGGGTTTGCTAGGGTTTTGAATAGGCTAGGCTTATAGATATAGAGATGGCATATCCCAGAGGTGCTCAATGGGAATGTTTGTTCGGAACGGTATCTCCTGGGGCAAACTAACTGAGCCGGTCGAAGGACACATGGGGTGTCAAGATCACACAGGGTGTTGAAAAAATGAACACGTTGGTAAGACTGCGATGTGACGAGGTTTTCACGGAGCACCTCGAATGTCTAAGACACATGGGGGTGTCACAAAGGGGAATAGACTAGTGAGATTGCGGTGTGACGAGATTGTCACGGAGCACTAGGATATCTAGGACATATGGGGGTGTCACGAGAGGGGGACATGCAAGTGGTGTACACTGTAAAGTTACACACAGGATGTAAAGGACACATGGGGGTATCTCAAAGGAAGACAAGCTAGTGAGACTACGGTGTGACGAGATTGTCATGGAACACTAGGATGTCTAGAACACACGGGGGTGTCACAAAGGGGGACATGCAGGTGATATACACTGTAAAGTTACATACGAGATGTCAAGGATACACGGGGGTGTCACAAAGGTTTTGAGGCATGATGCCTGATGGAGTTGCCTAAGGTGGGCTGAATTTTGATAATGTTGATATGTTGCTATTCTCTACGGTGATTCGCAATTGGCGAAAATGAGCGGCGTCGGCTTCCTCTGCTTGTTTACCGGGGCTACTCAGTGCAGGCTGGTATAAACGGATTTTGATACCATAAGTTTGTTATTGAAAATATTTTTAGAAAGTGTAGGGGACTTTTTGCAAAGATTTTAGATTTGACAAAAATGTTTAGTTAACTTTTAGATTTGCCAGCACAAAACCGTTGTAAAAGACTGATTGCTGGGGATAATTGGGGGAGTTTGGTGAGCTTGATTGTTGCCAGATAGTGTTGCCAAATTGGTTTTCAGCTTTTTCTTCATTTTTTACCTTTGGAATGACCAAGTCATGGGGTTCGCATAATTTTTGCGCGTTGAGGCTGCTGTCGATTTTCCTCATGCCAGCAAAGCTGATTGATTTTTGTCCATTTTTTATCCCTAGTCGCAAGACTAGGTTTGGGAGTCGTGTAATTTTTGTGCAATGAGGCCATTTCCGGTTTTCACTTTGGGGAAGCCTGTGATTTGCTAGGGAAAATAGGTCTTCTCCCTTCATTGCCGTGAGTGGCGTTTCTCTAGGGAAAAGAGATGTCATATGTCCACTGGGGGATGTAAATGTGATATTGTGCTTGCACTCGTAGTTTCTAGGGGATCTAGAAGGACTTTAGAGTAGGATGAAGTATAGGCTAGGGGACCAAAGTTTGGGACACCCTGATGGATTGTTGATTTGCACTCCCTTGGAAATTTTGTGATTTTTTTTTGCTCCATTGGGGAATGTCCTCTCTGGTAGAGGTTGACTCTATGGGGAGTTTTTTCTCCATTTGTAAGAGAGTTTACTTTCGCTGGGAAGGGAGTGATTTCGCTGGGGGAATACTAAGAGAGGTTGTCTCTACTGGGGAGAGAGAGAGGTTGTCTCCGCTCGGGATTTGTTTTGGTTCCACTGGGGATGGAGAAGATGTTTTTCTTGAGAGAAGTTGATTCTGAGGGAGTCCCTGACTCTGGGAAATGTTTCAACTTCTATTTTGGGATTTCCTTGGATGAAAATTTTGTATACTTTGGTGTTGACTCCGCTGAGGGAAGTAAGAAGATTTGGATTCCGCTTGAGAAGAAAGTCAAACGAGGTTGTCTCTATGGGGAGTTTCTGACTTTGTGAATGTTTTGACTTCTATTTTGGGTTTTTCTTTGATGAAAACTTTGTATACTTGAGAGTTGATTCGTCTGGGGAAGTTAAGAGGACTTTTGCTTGGGTAGTCAATCTGTGAGGAGAGTTGGTGAGGTGTCTCTTTCTGGGGAGAAGGGACTTTGTTTGGGGAGAGTTGGGGGAATGATTACCCCTTTTGTGATCGCACCTGATTTGTCAGGTTGCCTACGTACCCTTTGCAGGATCAAGTCATGATGTAGTTCAACAAAATGCCATAGGATGACAAGGGAAGGTGTACCTGAAAAGGTTTTATGAAAGAAAGGTTGTTAGGCTCAAGGGGCTAACTAGCGAATTTCATTGATTTTTGTAAAAAGGTTTACAATGTTGGGAAAGGAGTGTGCCAAGGATGGCCTCCTGTCATTTCCCAGAGAAGCTAAGAGTGTAAAGCGCTTATCAGATCTAGTCCCTAAGCGTAGTATCTCTTAACTTTGTCTATGTTGATGGGCTCTGGGAAGTCTTCGTCATCCATCCGTCCGAGTCGAAGGGCTCCGCCAGAGAATTTATCTTGGACGATGTATAGGCTTCCGTAGTTTGATGTGAACTTGCCCCTTGGGTCAGGACGGTTTAGCAACACTTTCCAGAAAATCAGGTCACCGACTTCGATGCTACGAGGCTTGACCTTCTTGTTGAATGCTTTAGCCATACACTTCTGATAGGCCTGTGAGTGATTAATGGCTTTCAGTCGCCGCTCTTCAATCAAGTTTAGCTGTTCAAACTGGGTCTATGCCCATTCTGATTCTGATATTTCTGCTTCCATTAGAACTCGGAGTGATGGAATTTGTACTTCGACAGGGAGGACTGCTTCTATACTATAAGCCAGAGAAAATGGTGTTGCCCCAGTCAAGGTTCTGATGGACGTTCTGTAAGCCATGAGTGCGTAGGGGAGCATCTCATGCTAGGCAGAGTAATTTTTCGCCTCTTCTCAATGATTTTCTTCAGGTTTTTGTTCACTGCTTCCACTGCACCATTAGTCTGGGTTCTGTATGGCGTGGAATTGTGATGCCGTATTTTAAATTTCTAGTAGAGATCAGTCATTTCCTTGTTACAGAAATTGAGAGTATTGTCTGTCACAATCTTATAGGGGACTCCGTATCGACAGATGATATTCCTTGTCAGAAAGTGCCGAACCACAAAAGAGTTGACATTGGCATAAGAGGTTGCCTCGACCCATTTAGTGAAGTAATCGATTGCTACCAGGATGAATCGATGTCCGTTTGATATTTTTGGAGCTATGGGTCCGATGACATCGATGCCCCAGGCTGAGAACGACCAAGGAGCAGTCAAGTTGTGGAGCCTTGTTGGCGATGCATTGATCTTGTCAGTATAGATTTGGCATTGGTGACACTTCTGCATGTGCTTACAACAGTCAGCTTTCATTGTAGACCAGTAGTAGCCCAGCCTGAGAATCTTTTTGGATAGCATTAATGCGTTCTTGTATGGGCCGTAAGTTCCTCCGTGGACCTCTTGAACCACCTGTGTTGCTTCACTGGTATCTAGGCATCTGAGCCAAATCAGATTTGGTGACCTCTTGTACAAGACTCCCCTTGAGAGGGCAAACTGGATAGCCAGTCTTCTGATTACTCACTGGTCTATTTTGGTGGCATCGAGCGAGAAGGTCCTGTCCTCGAGGTATTCCTTGATATCCATGTACCAAGGCTCGTTGTCAGATACTACCTCTAGCTCGAGGCCAGTAGGCATACTGTTCCAGCTGTGAATTTCAATCGGCCAGAGCATGAAGCCATTGGGGATCTGAACTATGGAGGCGAGAGTGGCTAGTGCATCGGCAAACCTGTTATGATTTCTGGATCAATGGCTGAATGTGATTCTTCTGAACTGAACAATCAACATGTTAAGGTAGGCTAAGTACGGGACTAGCCTTACTTCTCGGATGGCACAAGATTTGTTTGCTTGACAGATTAGTAGAGATGAGTCCCCGTAGATGTCTACTGAAGGGGGATCCAGATAAAAAATTATGCGGAAACTGGATCCCCTAGATCCTAACACTATAGAAAGCATCAAAATTACCTAAGAGTTTTAGTCATATCACCTCGGTGAATGTTTTTCATCAGTGAAGCTTAATCCACTCGAACCGTCAGAACTCTTTGTAGGGATTTCTCTGAAAAAATACTAGAAGCTCGATCCTTATTCTTCACTATCCCCACGAAGCTTTAGAATCTCCTTCGGAATTATAGAAGCAAGAGGAAGAAGATGGATCAATGGTGTAGACCTTCTATCACCAATAATACTAAGGTTAAAACCCTAGATTTGTAAAAACCAACTAGGACCACCAATATAGCTCACGAAAATCCCTAGGAGTCTCCCCTAGGGCTCATGATTTGGAGAGAGAGAGGAGAGGAGAGAAAAAATTCTGGAGAATTCTACTTAATGGTCTAGGGTGTTGAGGTATTTATAGACTAGGATCTTATCCTAATCCTACTCCAACTTGATCTTATCTAGTAGGATTTATTAATTAACAATAACTCTTATTATTAATTAAATAAACTCCTACTTAATCTATAACTACTTTAGTTATAGTAATCTTATTAATTAAAGAGTCTCTATTATAAGATGATTCCTTAATTAAAAGGGATAAGTTAACATCCTACACCAAAGTAGGAAACCTAGTCAAACTAGGAATCCACAAGGGGGGCCGTGAGCTTCAATGGGGCGTGGGATTTGAGGAGTTAAAACTTCTTATTGTAATCTCATTACAATAACATCTTAATCCTAATTACAATCCAACACTTGGATTTTAATTCTATAATAAAAGGAATTATATTTCAATAATTATTCAATTAAACAAATCCTAATCCAATTAGGATTCCTCAAGTGGGCGCCCCACCCTAGGGTTTAAACCCATGGGCTTTGGCCCATATTAAAGGTCCATTTTAATGGGTTTATGGATATGGGTCAAACCCATTTTCCCTTTAATTATATTAATCAAATAATTACTAAAATAATCCCTTAGTTTAAATTAACAATTAATTTAAACAATAGATTACTATTAATCTATTTAATTAAATGATTAACTTTTAATCACTTAAAATAATTGATTAACTTTTAATCAATTATTGAGCTTGTATTTCTTATGTGAGCACCTCCACAGATTGCTCTGGGACATTCTTACCCTGGCTTATCCAATGTTTTCCTATTGATCCTAAACGAGAATTACATCGGAATTGCAAGTGATGTGAGATATCCATATTGCAATTGAATCTCAGTGTATGAACATTAACCATTAAGGATCCCGCCACATTAACTTTTAAATTCAATTTATCCTTCCAAATACATTATCCCTAATGGGCCTTCGAGATTGACATACTATCTAACCCATTGCAAATCATCCGGGTTTCCAAGACTTATGATTAAGCCATGAGAAATAATTTCTAATGAAAAACATTTTGAAAAAATCATTTTATAAGTATAATACCTTTTAATAAAAGTATATTTCAAAACTTATTTTGTTTTTAAAATCACCTGCGCAGGATTTGAACTTAATCAACTGTCTTACCCGGAACTTGGATAATCTCTCAAATTAATGAGCATGAATTTCTTGTTTGAAATTCATCATGACTCGAACAACTTTTTGATTATCCAACTATCACTATATTGTATTCCCTAAGTTAGAAAATACATTGGTGGAATCAAAACGGTCAGATCACTGCCCAGTCATAGATGAACTCATCAGATATAAGGATCATCAAAACCGTTCAATGTGAATGAGAGACCAACTATCTGATAGTATGTTTATGGAAGAGGTCTCTCATTGAATGCAATCAGTCAGTGTACATTTAAGCACCCATATGCTGATGTGTAGTCTACTACAATAGTTCGAGAAAGAAGTACATCTCAACTATTGAGAACATCTTAGCATTCTGGCAGCCATATAAGTGAAGTGCCCAGCTTTACTCACAGCTGTGACTATATAAGGTATAAGGAACCGGAAAGTTATATCTACCTGTGATAATCTAATCACATAACTTTCCTACAATATATCCTATGGACCTTTATCGATATCTCATATCGTATAGATCATCTCATGATCTTGGTCAATTACCCATAGTGAATACACAATAGATTAAGAAGAAGCATTTATTAATCAAATTAATAAGGTTCAAACAATCTAAATGACTTTTATAGGCATCATGTCTAACAATCTCCCACTTGCCCTAAAAGTCACTGTGCCATAGATTTCAATCCCATATTGTCTAAGTGTGTTACAAAAACTTTATATGATAAAGCCTTGGTCATCGGGTCTGCAACATTAAGGTGAGACCTAATCTTTGTAACCACTACATCTTGCCTATCAATGATCTCACGAATGAGATGATACTTTCGCTCCACATGTTTCATCCTTTTGTGGTTCTTAGGTTCTTTGCTATGGGCTACTGCACCGTTACTATCACAGAAGAGAGTGATAGGTCTGAGTGCTGAAGGAACATTTCCTAGCTCTTGCAAAAACCTTTTGAACCAGACTACTTCTTTTGCTGCTTCTAAAGCTACAATATATTCTAATTCTGTGGTGGAGTCAGTAATACTCTTCTGCTTTATGCTGTGCCAACTGACAGCAGCACCACCCAGTGTGAATACATACCCAGATGTGGAAGCTCTATTGTCCGGATCAGATTGGAAATCGAAATCAGTATAACCCAGTCCAACTAAATCTTCTGATTGAAAGGTAAGAACATAATCCCTAGTCCTTTTCAGGTACTTCATAATGTGCTTCACTGCAGTCCAATGATTAACACTTGGATTGCTTTGGAACAGACTAAAACTCCCACTGCATGACAGATATCCGGTCTAGTACATAACATGGCATACATGAGGCTGCCAACTGCCGAAGCATAAGGGCATCTCTTCATCTGCTCGATCTCATCAGCTGATGTAGGGGCCATCTTTTTAGACAAAGTGACACCATGTCTAAAAGGAATGAGTGTTGTCTTACAATCACTCATACTGTACCTAGACAAAATCTTGTCTATGTAGGAAGTTTGGCTCAATCCCAACATTCGGCATTTTCTATCTCTCAGAATCTTTATTCTGAGAATATATGATGCCTCTCCCAAGTCTTTCATTGAGAAATGCTGAGAAAGTCATATCTTGACTGATGACAACATCCCTACATCACTCCCAATAAGTAGGATGTCATCTACATAAAGAATTAGGTATATTACCGCTCTCCCATTGTCGTTCTTGTATATACAAGATTCTTCCAAATTCTTTTGGAATCCAAATTCTTTGATCGAAAGATCAAATCTTTGGTTCTAGCTTCTTGAAGCTTGTTTCAAACCATATATCGACTTGTTGAGCTTGCATACCATGTTCTCCTGGTTAGGAGCAATGAAGCCCTCTGGTTGCTTCATATAGATGTCTTTATCTAACATTTCATTAAGGAAAGTAGTTTTTACATCAATTTGTCATATCTCATAGTCATGGTGTGCAGCTATAGCTAGCAATATCCTGATGGATTTAAGCATAGCTACAGGTGAAAAGATATCCTCATAATCAGCTCCTTGAATTTGAGTATAACCTTTTGCAACATTTCTAGCTTTATAGGTCTCCACGTTACCATCGGCACCCTTCTTCCTTTTGTAAATTCATTTGCACCCAATTGGCCTTATACCATCTGGTGGATCTACTAAAATCCAGACACCGTTGTCATACATGGAATCTAGTTCAGCATTTATGGCTTTATTTCATTGAGATGCATCTACATCCAATGTAGCTTCCTGATAAGTATTAGGATCTTTATCCTCATCATCAGGGGTAACTAGATAAACTTCATTATTGTAATACTGAAGTCTATCCGGTGGTCTAGAAACTCTTTCAGACATTCTCAGTGGAACAGAATTAGGAGAAATTAAAGTGGAAGGATTAGGTTCAGGTTGGATATTGGCTGTGTCGTCTTTCATCTCATGAAATTCAACTTTCTTAAGGAGATCAATTTCTTCCTCCAAGAAAGTGGCATAAAGCCTAACAACTATTGTTTGGTCTGCCTTGTAGTAGAAATAGAAACCCTTAGTTTCTTTTGGATATCCTACAAAGTTTCATTTTTCTGTCCTAAATTCCAATTTAGTGGGTTCGAGTTTGCGAACATGCGTAGGACAACCCCATACCCTTAGATGTTGTAAACTAGGTTTTCACCCAGTCCACAATTCATAGGGTGTAAACGGAATAGACTTAGATGGAACCCGATTTAGAATATAAATGGCAGTTTGTATAGCATATCCCCAAAGATATGAAGGAACATCGGCATGGTTCATCATAGAGCGAACCATATCTAATAAGGTCCAGTTTCTTCTTTTAGAAACTCCATTTTCTTGAGGAGAGGCAGGACTTGTCCATTGCGAGATAATCTCATTATCCCTTAAGTAATCCATAAACTCGTTGGTGAGGTATTCACCACCTCAATTTGATCGAAGTGTCTTTATGGTTTTGTCAGTTTGATTCTCAACTTCTAATATGAATTCTTTGAACTCTTCAAAGGTGTCAGATTTGTGTTACATCAAATAGACATATCCATATCTGGAATAGTAATCGGTAAATGTGACAAAATACCGGTATTGACCTCGTGCAACAATGTTAAATGAACCACATACATCACTATGTATTAGTCTTAACTTTTCTTCGGCTCTTCCTACCTTTTTAGGGTAAGGCTTCTTGGTCATCTTCCATTCGAGAGAAGACTCGCATGTAGGGAGTGGTTCTACCTTGAGGAAGTCAAGGGGACCATCTATTACTAACCTCTTGATCCTATCAAGATTAATGTGACCAAGTCTCTAATGCCAAAGATAAGTAGACTCAGTGCAATGTCTCTTCATTCCAAACATTCTAGATGATGAGACATTGTCACTTTGCAGACATTCATTATTTATTAAATAAAGACCATTAATTAGATTACCAGTTATCAATATCATTCCATCTTTCTTAATTTCAACAATTGAATTAAAATTGATAGAGAATCCATAAAATAAGAGTCTAGATACTGAAATCAAATTTCAATGTGCTGAAGGCATATAAAAGCAGTCTTCTAAAATTAATGTTTTTCCATTAGGTAAATAAAGAATAAACAAGCCGATTGACTTCACTGCAATATTTGCACCGGAGCCAACTTTAAGCTTTTGCTCCTGTTTGGTCGGCTTTCTAGTTTCCTTGAATCCCTTCAAATAATTGCAAACATGTAATGTGGATCCAGAATTCACGCACCATGAGTTAGGAGGACCGTCCAGAAAGTTAGACTCAACAGTAATATGTACTTCAAAGTATCTTTTACCTTGAGTACTTCCACTACCCTTCTTAAGAGTTGCGAGGTAAGTCCTGCAATTCCTCTTCCAGTGGCCTATTTTACCACAGTGGAAACACTTTCCATTGCCTTGGTTTTTTTTGCCAGCTTTCCTTGAAGAACCTTTGGCAACTCTTGCCTTACCCTTATTGTCTTTAAACTTTCCTTTGCCTTTATTCCATTTTCTAAACTTTTTAGATTTCTTGGAGGTATCAGGTTTATCGACGATTAAAGTTTCACCTTTAGTTGACTTTTTGATCAAATCTTCTGCAGCCACAAGTGAGTTCATAAGCTCACTTAGTGACATTTCACTCTTGTTCATGTTATAATTTAACACGAACGAATTGAAGGACGGAGGGAATGACTGCAAAACAGTGTCAACTTGAGTGATGACATCTATCTCTCCACCGAGAATTTCCAGTTCATTCAATAAACCCATCATCTTTATAATGTGCTCTCTGACTGGAGTTCCCTCAGCCATCTTGGTGTTAACAAGGGATTTCAACTTTACTTGTCGAACTGACCTATTTTGCTCACCAAACATCTCATGAAGGTTTTGCAAAATGTCAGAAGCCTTATCCATGTGTTCATGCTAGCTTTGCAAAATTTTAGACTTCGAAGCCAGTATGTAACACTTGGTCATCTGATTGGACCTCTCCCATTGCTCTAACTCAGCCTTTTGGGCCGGTGAAGCATCTGAAGGAATTTCGGGCTTAGGTGTCTTAAGACATAGGTCAAGGTTATCCACGGCAAATACAATTCTAATCTTTCTTTTTCAGTATACATAGTTAGTTCCTACTAACTTTTCATTACGAAGAATTTCAGTTAATGGGTGTAGGCCTGTCATGATCCAATCAAATGACAAATAAGACAATAGTAGGGATCTGTTGTATTCATTAATACCAATTAGATTATGGGTCTGTTTCTAATGGTATTGCCAATTTGGGAAGAATTAATTGGCATAAAAAACATAGACACTGGCTTAATGTGATCCTGCCTTTGGGCACATCAGCACATCGCCTTGAATAGGTATATAGAAACTATCTTCTCCAATTTCACAGATCTCATCTTGTGAATCCTGGAACATTCGATCTTCTATCTGATCTATAAGGGATGTTATACTCACGCTTTGGCGTTATTGTATAATATCTCTTATTCATGTGCCCACCTACCATGAACCTAATAAACACCTAGCGAAAGCTCACGCTTTGGTGTTATTGCTCCCACTATTTGCTTATTTAGTTTTCACTATGTTCACTCATAGGTGAGAGGGATTGGGCCCGGCTTTGACCTGTCAGCTTACTCACACTCCCCACTATAGGATTACATAGTGTATGGTAGAAGATCATAATACTTAGGGACTTGTCCCCAGTCTTATATACACATGATATATCAAGAGCAATTATTTCAACAGAATAATTAAACATATAAACAGATATCATCTCATGATAAAAAAACAATAGTTATCATCTTATGATAATAAAACATTAGTATACGAGATTAATCGTTATGGGTCAATAAATTAAAATGCATGGATGCAAAGGAATGTGATAAGAATAAAGGTAGCTCGCAAACTCCTTCGCGATCCCTTCCTTTATCATCTTATCTAAATCACATCGCAACATCCTCCTTCACATCATCTCCACCAATGCATTAAACAAAATTTAAATGGCATTAGGGAAACCAGTATTCCATTCGCCCTTTTCAGGGAAACCGAATGAATCTACCCTTTACAGATTGCCAAAACCTACTACATATTAACCTCTAGTACGAATGCATGAATGATAAACAATTTATCATATATTATAACCCATAACTATAATCTCATACAAAAAAGATGCTACATGGTGATAGAGTACTTTTTCTTATTTTTTTAAAGGATTAAAAATTTGATAACAATTATCAAATCGCCCGATTAAAATTTATATCTTATATAGATGAAACCCCGGGAAAAATAAAATAATTATATTTTCCATAAAACAATTTTCATAATCAAATAATGCAATTTAAGAAAAAATTGAAAGCCTCTTGGAAAATTAATTTAGGAAACTCCTTTTCTCGCTTTAGAATTTTCAACTCAAGTTTTGACCCTAAAAAAGATTGATTCTGGAAAAACTTTCTTCATGAAAGTTGTAGATCTTTTCAACGGCTTCGAAACGATATACTGACAGACCTAAATCGGATTTATGGTCATAAAGTTATGGCCAAAATACCGAAACTATATCGATTCTTCTAATCAAATACAAATCCGAAAATCCATTAATCAATTTAAATCGAAATAAGCTTTAATCTCTAAGAACACTTAAGCAAGGGTGTCAAACACCATGCGATTTATTAATTAATGATCAAATCATTTAAAAGAAATTTCAAAATAAACTCTTTGTTTTGAATTTAATACTAGTTTTTAAAATTTATTTAATTATCAAATCTCATTCAATAATATAATAAATATTTAGTTATTCGTCTTATGAACAAATAAATTAATAAAAACTATGAGCAATATTAAATAGATCTAAATTAATTCATCTTATGAATTAAATCATCCATTTAATTACCTTATCAAAATAAACAAAAAAAACTACTCCTAACCATGGGCTCTGATACCAATTAAAGGGGGATCCGGATAAAAAATTATGCAGAAACTGGATCCCCTAGATCTTAACATCATAGAAAACATCAAAATTATCTAAGAGTTTTAGTCATATCACCTCGGTGAATGTTTTTCACCGGTGAAGCATAATCCACTCGAACCGTCAAAATTCTTTGTAGAGATTTCTCCGAAAAAATACTAGAAGCTCGATCCTTGTTCTTCGCTATCCCCACAAAGCTGTAGAATCTCATTTGGAATTATAGAAGTAAGAGGAAGAAGATGGATCAATGATGTAGACCTTCTATCACCAATAATACTAAGGTTAAAACCCTAGATTTGCAAAACCCAACTAGGAACACCAATATAGCTCACGAAAATCCCTAGGGGTCTCCCATAGGGCTCATGGTTTGGAGAGAGAGAGGAGAGGAGAGCAAAAATTTGAGAGAATTCTACTTAAAGGTCTAGGGTGTTGGGGTATTTATAGACTAGGATCTTATCCTAATCCTACTCCAACTTGATCTTATCTAGTAGGATTTATTAATTAACAATAACTCTTATTATTAATTAAATAAACTCCTATTTAATCTATAACTACTTTAGTTATAGTAATCCTATTAATTAAAGAGTCTCTATTATAAGAAGATTCCTCAATTAAAAGGGATAAGTCAACATCCTACACCAAAGTAGGAAACCTAGTCAAACTAAGAATCCACAAGGGGGGCGTGAGCTTCTATGGGGCGTGGGATTTGAGGAGTTAAAACTCTTTATTGTAATCTAATTTCAATAACATCTTAATCTTAATTGCAATCCAACACTTGGATTTTAATTCCATAATAAAAGGAATTATATTTCAATAATTATTCAATTAAACAAATCCTAATCCAATTAGGATTCCTCAAGTGGGCGCCCCACCCTAGGGTTTAAACCCATGGGCTTTGGCCCATATTAAAGGTCCATTTTAATGGGTTTATGGATATGGGTCAAACCTATTTCCCCTTTAATTATGTTAATCAAATAATTACTAAAATAATCCCTTAGAACCCAATTAACAATTAATTTAAACAATAGATTAACTATTAATCTATTTAATTAAATGATTTACTTTTAATCACTTAAAATAATTGATTAACTTTTAATCAATTATTGAGCTTGTATTTCTTATGTGAGCACCTCCACAGATTGCTCTGGGCATTCTTACCTTGGCTTATCCAATGTTTTCCCATTGACTCTAAACGGGAATTAAATCGGAATTGCAAGTGACGTGAGATATCCATATTGCGGATCCCGCCACATGAACTTTTAAATTCGATTTATCCTTCCAAATACATTATCCCTAATGGGCATTCGAGATTGACATACTATCTAACCCATAGCCCATTGCAAATCATCCGGGTTTCCAAGACTTATGATTAAGCCATGAGAAACAATTTCTCATGAAAAACATTTTGAAAAAATCATTTTATAAGTATAAAACCTTTTAATAAAATTATATTTCAAAACTTATTTTGTTTTTAAAATCATCTGCGCAGGATTGAACTTAATTAACTGTCTTACCCGGAACTTGGATAATCTCTCAAATTAATGAGCATGGATTTCTTGTTTGAAATTCATCATGACTCGAACAACTTTCTGACTATCTAACTGTCATTGTATTGTATTCCCTAAGTTAGAAAATACGTTGGTGGAATCAAAACAGTCAGATCACTGCCCAGTCATAGATGAACTCATCAGATATAAGGATCATCAAAATCGTTCAATGTGAATGAAAGACTAACTAAGACTAACTATCTGATAGTATGTTTATGCAAGAGGTCTCTCATTGAATGCAATCAGTCAGTGTACATTTAAGGACCCATATGCTGATGTGTAGTCTCCACTACAATAGTTCGAGATAGAACTACATCTCAACTATTGAGAACATCTTAGCATTCTGGCAGCCATATAAGTGAAGTGCCCAGCTTCACCCACAGCTGTGACTATATAAGGTATAAGGAACCGGAAAGTCATATCTACCTGTGATAATCTAATCACATAACTTTCCTACAATATATCTTATGGACCTTTATTGATATCTCATATCGTATAGATCATCTCATGATCTTGGTCAATTACTTATAATGAATACACAATAGATTAAGAAGAAGCATTTATTAATCAAATTAATAAGGTTCTAACAATCTAAATGACTTTTCTGGGCATCATGTCTAACATCTACCTCTTCAATCCCAATGCCTTGGGCTTCTTTCAGACCGACTATGCATACCTCGTATTCTGCTTCATTGTTAGAGAATTTGAATTTCATCTTGACCGAGATGGGGAGGTGTGCTCTCTGAGGTGAGATCAGGACTGCTCCTGCCCTGTTCCCATGACTGCTGGCAGCTCCGTCAAAGTATAGCTCCCAACCGGAATACTCTTGCTCTTTTGCTTCTGTGTATAGGATGGCTTCGTTTGTAAACTGATCATGTACTGAGACGTAGTCCTCTGCTGGACTGTGGGCCAAATGATCTTCTATCGCCTACCCCTTAATTGGCTTCTGTGTCATGTACGTGATGTCGAATTCAGACAATATCATAAGCCATCGGGCAGTCCTTCTAGTGGTGGCTGACTTTTCCAGTAAATACTTAAGTGGGTCCATCCAGGGATCAGGATTACCGGATAGGATAGCAGATAGTGCCGCAGATGCTAAGTTGCCCAAACTATTGCTAGAAATGTTTTTTCAAGAGGGTTGTACCTCTCTTCATACTCCAGTAGACGCTTACTGATGTAGTAGATGACTTGCTCTGTTCTGCATTTCTCATCATGCTGTGATAGGACGCACCCCATAGAGATTTCTTGCACTGAGATGTAGAGTAGTAGGGGCCGTCCCGACGTAGGGGGCACAAGACTAGAGGGTTGAGTAGGTATTGCTTTATTTTTTCAAAAGCTTCTTGACACTCGTCTATCCAGACTGTCGGTGAATTCTTCTAGAGAAGCTTGAAGATCGGTTCATAGATCGGAGTGAGTTGAGAGATGAATCGGCTTATGTACTGAATTCTGCCAAGGAAACCACAGATTTCTTTTTCAGTCCGACGAGTTGGCATTTCAATGATAGCCTTTGCTTTGAATGGGTCAATCTCGATGCCTCTCTTGCTGACTATGAAGCTGAGGAGCTTTCCTGATGAGGCTCCAAAGATGCATTTGGCCGGATTCAGTCTCAGGCCGAACTCTCTGAGTTTGTCACAGAGTCTTTTCAGGTCTTTCGGATGTTGCTCGACAGTAGGTGATTTGACGATCATGTCATCCACATAGACCTCAGTTGTCTTGTGGATCATGTCATGAAATGATGCCGTCATAACTCTCTGATAGGTTGCCCCTGCATTCTTGAGTCTGAAGGGCATGACCTTGTAGCAAAATGTGCCCCAGGACGTGATGAATGAGGTTTTCTCCATGTCTTCTTCTGCTATTCTGATCTAGTTGTATTCGGAGAAATCATCCAATGAATAAGAGAGTCTCCTATCCTGCAGTGTTGTCGACCAGAATGTCGATGTGCGGAAGGGGAAAGTTTTCTTTGGGGCTTGCCTTGTTCAGATTCTAGTAGTCGATGCACATCTAAAATTTGGCGTCTTTCTTAGGTACGGGCATAATATTGGCCAGCCATTCAGGGTAGGTTGCTACTACCAAGAAGCCTGCATTGATCTGCTTTTTTACCTCCTCTTTGAATTTCTGCAACCATTCGGGTCTCATCTGTCACAATTTCTGCTTGACTGGTCTGACGTCAGGGTTCAGGGGAAGTCTGTGCACTACTAATGTTGTGTCTAGGCCGGGCATGTTTGCATATGACCAGGCGAAGACATCACTGTAGCTCTTCAGAAAGCTGATCATATCTGTCCTCTGCTGAGAGTTCATGCTTGTGCCAATCTTGACTAGCTGAGGGTTGTCCTCGGATTTAAGGTTCACTATCTTGGTATCCTCAAAGTTGGACTGCAGAAGTCCCTCACTGCGTTGCAAAAGGTCCAAGAGTTCTTGAGGCGGTTCCCCTTCCTGCTCTGAGTCATATTCTACTTCCGTCAGCTCCAGAAGGATTTCAGGGGTAGCCTTAGAGCAGGCAATTTCCTGGCAGATCAATTAGCTAAGTTTAGCATGCTTATGACTTTTTTGTTTTTTGTGGCTTCAGGACACTAGGCCTTCTAGGGGAAGAGTCCGTGTGATTTTTGTCATCGACCAAAATATTTTGATGCAAAACATGAATTTGAGTCAAAAGTCGGATTTCATTTATAAAACAATATGATAGCTGTTACAAAAGTTGACTCAACCAAAAAGAAAGAGGCCGACAGTGGCCAAACATTTGGATTTTACAAATGGGAGCAAAGAGAAATAGAAGGCGAAGAAGGGTGATGCTTGTTCACTGCTTGACCTTTCCTGCACTACTGCTCCCCAAACCCTGGCTAGCCTTGATCGTAAGAGCCTCAGTCCACCAACAGATTAGTGACTGGCGATTGGATGACGCTTCGGCGTTGTTGGAGAGGGTGCAAACCTGTTCTCCCGCTAGGTATTCTGCTTCTGCTGTAGCATCTTCGACAGTCAGCTCGTCGAACAAGGTGGCCATGTTGAAAACCTCTCGGTTTGTATTCCCTGACAATTCGGTATTGGGTTGAGGGGTTAAGGTAGTTGAGGGGTAAGGCTCTAAGGTTTCGATTGGGAAGGTTACAGAGATGTGGGGTCGAGGTTCTGGTTTCGTCGACCAACTGTTTCTCTTTATGAGCTTGGCGAGATAGTCCTCATATGTGGGCATGTAGCCCAGTCCAAAGGATGCGGTATAGCGCGAAGGTGTATATCTCTTTTTCATCCCTTGGTTCTGGGATCCCAAGCCTACCCCGGGCTTGTAGTTCATCTTCGTAATCATCCTGACAAATGGCAGAATCTGTTGCTTGTTCTGTTCTTCTATCTGGGCGATAGAATTGACCTACTCAAACTGATAAGTCATAAAGGATGTGCCCAGCCCGAGCTTCTGGACATCCCCAAAGGAACTCGCCAACTCTTCTGACGGTATTACGACCAGGTGATCGTCTTGGATAAATTTGATTCTCTAGTGCAGAGAGGAGGGAATGGCTCCGGTCGCGTGGATCCATAGCCTCCCTAGGAGCAAGATGAATGAGGCAGACACATTTACAACTTAGAAGTTTGTACTGAATTGAGCAGGTCCAACTCTGATAGCTAAATTAATGTCGCCCAGATTCTACCTTTTTGAGTTTTCGAAAGCCCGTATTGTCATGGGTCTCTTCTTCACTTGATTGAGATTCAAACCCAGGTTTTACAGTGTAGAAAGCGTGTAGACATTCAGGCCGGAGCCATTGTCGATGAGCACTGATGATAATGTTTTTTCCATGCATTAAACTTGTATGTACAAAGCCTGGGTGTGATCCCTGTCATTGTCTGGTATTTCTTCCTCTGTGAAAGAAATGATTTTGGGTTCGAGGACCTGCCCTACCATTTGCCCCAGCTTCTCGGGTGTTATGTGGGCATTGCTGAATACTCGGAGCAGTTGCTTCATGTGGTGCTCAAAAGTCAGAAGAAGACCCAAGATCGAAATCTGTGTAGGGACTTTACTCAATTGTTGAGTAATGTTGAATTCTTCTGCCTTTTCCAAGATTTTTAGCAAAACTGCAGATTCTGTTGATTCTTTCTCAGGGTTTGATACCCTTATTTTCTCTACTTCTTTCTGATTCCCTTTTCCTTTTGCCAGCTCAGCTATCGACGGTTGGTACACCTGGCCAGAATGGGTGAGGTTGGCTATGCTCTCGCTCTCAATGATGAGAGGGCGGGGAGCGGGTACGTGGTTGAGGGAGAAAGGCTGAGAAGAGATGGGAGGCATTTGGACTGGCCCGGTTGAAGAAGAGGCTTGGGCTGGTGCCGTGGGCCAATTGGGGGGACAAGGGATTATATAGACAATCTGCTCTCTATCAGTTTCGAGAGCGGATATTTGTACTGGGGCCTGGATGGCTTGGATATTGTCAGAGAGAGAGGGATAATGACTGGTTGTCTGTAGGAGGGCCTGATCATGCCATTGTCTACTGTGGGTGCGATAGGTCTCGGCTGCCCTACCCTGGGCTGTTCCCACTGTATGAAATTGATCTGGTTGTTGTGTGGGGGTAGTGGTGCCTGGTTGATACTGGCATTGCTTGGAGCCAGTTCAACCCTACCTTCATCCAGGAGATCCTGGATGATGCACTTTAGGCCAATGCAGTAATCTGTCACATGGCTTGGGCCTTAATAAAAGGCAGAGTGTTGATTGACATCATAATTTTTGTTTCTCTTGTCTGGGGGTAAGAGGGGTGTAGGGCCTCTTAAGGCAAGAAGACCATGTTTGGTCAAGAACTCTAGCAGTTGGCTAAGAGTATAGGGGAGAGGAGTGAAATTCTGAGGGGGCTTGTTCTGGTACTAATTTTGCCCCTGGTTAGGCCGGACTGGCCGGGAGTTTGTATTAGCTGGCTGAGCTGGAGCTGCAGGAGCTGCTGGAAGTCTGATGGGTGCTGTGGAAGCCACCATGTGTATACTTTCCTTCTTTTTAAGGTCCCGGGGACCGTTGTTCCTGCTGGACGAGGCTGTCGCTTTCGAAGGATCAAGCCCTAAACTGGAGTGGATGGCCCTACTCTTGATGACAGTTTCTATGTGGGCACCAGTCATGACGATAGTGCCAAAATCTACCACATGCAAGGTGACCATCAGAGTTGAGTAGGGCTGCTTTAGTGTGCCCATGAATATGCTTGCGAACTCTTCCTTCGGGATAGGAGTTGGGATTTTAGCTACCATTTTCCTCCACCGGGTGGCGTACACTAGGAATGATTCGTTATTGCGCTAACTCATTTGCTCGAGCTGGATCCACTGAGGCCGGAGTTCCTAATTGAAGGAATATTGCTCGACAAAGCAGTCCATGGCGTCTTGCCATGTCTTGATCCTCTATTTATCAACCAACATCCACCACGTCAGGGCTGCTCCCTTCAGGCTTTTCTATAAATACTGTATGAGGAGGGGCTAATTCTTCTGGTGTAGGAGCATGTGTCATAGGTATAGCTGTAAGTGTTGTTTCAGATAGCCCGAACTATCATGCTTATCAAAGTCTGGGACCTTGAAGCTTGCTGGAACAACTTCTCCTGTAGAAAAAGTCAAGTCTTCCAGTGACAGACTGGTGCTGGCAAAAGCACCCTTCATCCTTTTTAGCTCTTCCTTCATCTGTTTGATCTCTTCGTGCTGATCACGAAGAGCGGACATTGTGTCTGTGGAAGAGGATGGTCTGTCTTGGTTGATGTACGAAGCCTTGGGCTGTTCCGCACCTTCAAAATGCTCATACTCCGTGTCTCCTCCGCCTATAGCGGGTCCATGGTTGGGGATGATGAACGGGTTTTGGTGAGTCTCAGGGATAGGCTGTTCGGCTGACTCGCTAGTTGAGTTTTGGGAAGAGGGTTCTTCAATTCGGGTACCCAGGAGAATTGTCAGGGAATCCAGAACTTTGTCTAGTTTAGATTGCATAGCCGCAATGTCCCTTTCGTGAGACTGTAGGATCTCGTTGGTTCTCTGTTGCTGGTCAGCTGACTCTGCCGTTCTGTCTGAGCTGCTATCGGACTGTGCTCGGATAGGTACTCGCTCTGAGATGGGTATTTCCATCAGGATTACGTCTTCTACATTTGTGAGAAGTGCAGTGATAGATCGAGTCATGGGTCGGCTCATGCAACTGAAAAGAATGTAATGACTAATCACGATTATGTATGATGTGCAAAACAGAAAATGTAGAAAAATTTTTCATTAATTGTAGTGATTGAGTGAGTGAGTTATATGATAGTGACTCAAAAAAGAAAAGACTCAACCCTAAGCCGGTCTATCAGGGATGGCAAAGTCAAGTGGCGGGGGCACACCTTCCAGGTCCATGATCTGTTGTTGGAGGGATGTGAATTCAACCTCCATGCATTCAATTGTCTTTGAGGCATTGATCATGTGAGATCCGTACTGATGGATCCGACTGGTCATCTCTGCCTTTGCACTGTCAAGCTGCTCTTGATGGAAGAGCAACTTGGCCCTGATGACGGTGGTTTCTCGTGCATCGCCTCTGCGCTTCTTCTGAAGAGACTGGACTGTATGCTCGAGCTGGTCAACTTATTCCTGCATGGCTAAGAGTTCGCGGTTCTGCTCCGCTTCCTGTTGCCTGAATGCATGCTGGACTTTCCGAAGCCGCTTCTCTTTCTCCTGGATCTGTAGCTGTCTTTCCAGGAAGAAATTTGTCCAGGGAACCACTATTTCAGCTATGGGTATGGTTCCTCGGGATAGTGCTGAAACTGGTGTTGGTAGTTCCCTAGGTGTCGCTATAACGGGCTGAATGTTAGGGTTTTCCACCCACAGTCGGTATGTAGAATCAGTTGATGGCCCTGTTGTGACCACAAAGTCTAGCAAACTAGTCTCTTCGTAAGCTTTACTAATCTACTTGGAATCGACAGGTGAGGCATTCAAACTGCACTGTGAAGTCGACGAAGTCCTATTCCAGGTTGTCTATCATCGGGATACACTGAGGGAACCCAAACTGTCTAAGGACTCGGAGTGGTACATAGGCTGCAAAGCCGGTGACCCCTGCTAGGACCATGCATCGTCTTCCTATTATGACAACGCGTGGTAGCTGTCTGCAGACCAGTCACACGTATTCCCATGTAATCTGCTCCTCTGTCAGGTTCTAGAGAAGCTGGTAGAGAGTCTTGACGTCAGTATTCATGATCTAGCCCTGATTTTGTGAAATCTTCCTGGGAAGGCTATATGCATCTCGAGGTACGTCAGGTACCGGTAAGATGGTAGGCAGGTGTGATACCAGCCACAGATGCAGTAGCGGTGCACTGGCATGGAAGATACCCTTTCTGCGTTCCGATGCTTGGTTGAGAGCCTTGAGTAGCTCTGTTAGGATGACCGGGACAACCGTCTTTGACTCCCGCATGTCTTCGATGATCCCTGTTAGTACTGAGTCGGCGAAGGTGTGGCTTTTCGAGAACACCAGTTGCAATATGATGATCAGTGTAAAGGCATTGAGACCATGGAGCTCAGCTGCTAGGGAGTCATGGTCCCACCTGGGCTGGTACAGTTTCTCGAGAAATTGTATGGACACCTATCAAGTCAAGGCAAGGGATAGGTCTAAGTGAAAGCCTATATGCCGAGGATTTAGACCCCATGTGCTATGTCAAGATGTGGGGTATGATGTTTATTACAAGCACAAGTTTGGCTCATCACATGCCCCTAGGTGGGTGCTTATCCGGGTAGGATGTGTCCGAGTAGTTAACCACGATTGGGGACGAGTATAGGGTGCAAGCAGGTTACGGTTTAGAGTATCCCTCCAGGTTTGGTTCCTTGTAGACTATACCCTGGCCTAGGCTACATGTATGCATGCTGGGGTGATACAAGTATGTTTCTAACGATGGGGGGTATCAATTAACACTGTATATGCGACTCCCTGAAAATGGATGATTAGTGTAAGAGGGAACGTTCAAAATCCTTTCTTGAGGGTAATCACCCAGAAAGAGTAACTCTGCATACCTCCAAGAATTTTAAACCTCTGTCATTGAGGATAATCATCCAGCAGCCGTAAGCGTATTAAGCCTATCTAATGGGTGTTGGATTGTTATACTACTATGACATGATTGCTATGCAGAGTACACAATACAACCAACATAGATAAAAAAATTAGTATTAGACTAAATCTTAAGACATTTGAGTAATGTTGAGGTTTAATTGACTTAAACCTAGGTTCCGAACAAACTTCTCCAGTAGAGTCGCCAGAGCTGTGAACAAGGATTTTGGTCCCCGCCCACAAGGGGTGCTGTTTGGCGATGTGGTCAGTTGATTTTATGTTTAGAGTCGCCACCTATTTATTCGGTAAGGATAAGTCTCATACAATGGATAAGGTCTTGACTGCTTAGAGTTCTGGCTAAAAGGTTCAGTTAAGCCCGGGGAAGGTGTTAGGCACCCGATACTCCCGTTTTACAACGGTTCACTACTTACTAGGTTTAAGTCAATTAAGATCAAGTTGTTAGTCAAATGCCTGAGAATTAGTTTATACTAACCCAAGAAGGATAGAGCTAAACTAGGGTCCGACTCGAGTTGGGCTGCCTACATACTCACATTAGGGTGAGATCAGACCGAGCGTAGTTCTGGCACATGAGCCCCTGCCGAGGCTAAAGGATGTGTTGTGTGTGCGCCAAGGGTGGCTTAGGGTCTAGTCCGGTAGACTAGGGTTGAGTTGACTATGTTGGTCAAGTGCTTAGTTTTATTGGGCCCGGTGGGCCAAGGTTGAAGCCCGGTAGACTTAGGCCCGGTAGGCCGAGAAGAAGTCCAATAGACTAGGGTTTGGCCCGATAGGTCGAGATTGGGCTGATGGGCTAAGAGTAAGCCCAGTAGGCTTAGGGTTTAGTCCGGTAGACTATGGTTGAGCCCGGGAGGCCAAAGATAAGCCTGATAGGCTAACGGTTCGGCCCGATAGGCCTAAGGTGAGCCCGATAGGCTAAGGTTCGGCCTGGTAGGCCTAGGGTAAGCCCGGTAGGCTTGGGGTAAGGTCCAAATTCAGTTTTATGGTCCTTAAATGTTTAAAGAAGATTTTTAGGGGTTTTTCCCAAAATTTCCCAAGTTAAGTGGGCTAACCATGCTTATGTCATGAGTTTTAACCATGGTCAGTTCGGATAACCGTGGTTAGGTACTCTATAAGTTGGATTTGGATTTTGAATGCCTTTCTTACATTTTTCATGATTTTTGAGAATTTAACCAAAGCTTAAATAGGCTTAACCATGATTAAACCAAGGGTTAACAATGGTTAAGCTCATCTAACCATGGCTAGGCATGAACATGATAAAAAAAAAGATTTTTTCAAAGTTTAGGATTATTTTGAATTTTTAGCGATTTTCTCAGATTTTTCCAAGTTGATTTGGTGAATTAACCATGGTTAACTCTTAATCATGGTTGAGTTAACCATGGTTAAGACAAAAGGAGGCTTGGCTAGGGTCGGGGTGGACCCCAGGGGTCAATTAAAGTCCAAAGGAGGGCCCCCATGGGCTATGGACCCACTACAGGACCCAAAAAAGTTCATAATACATGTTGTCGGTAAAGGGATTACCGACAGTATTGCTGATTTTTCTCAGATTTTGATCCCCTGTAACTCAAGTTAGGAGATGATTTAGGGGGCCCACAACCTATGGTTTTGAAGAAGTCCAAGTAGAAAATATTTTAAGCCTGGGCTGGGCCCCAGTGGTGGCCTGATGTGGACCCCACAGTTTGCCAAAGTGGCACTGCTCATAGTTTGTATAAAATAATGAATGTCGGTAATTTAATTACTGACATTACGAATAGTTTATGGTTTTTGCCATTTTAACCATGGTTAGGCTTAACCATAGTTCTTGGGTTCTTCTGATGAAATGTAGAGGAGGTCCAGGGGGACCTAACCCTGGCCTTGTATTGGCCCAAATGGTATCCAGGTGGAGCCCACAGACCCTAAAACAGAGAAGAGCAGGGGTGTCGATACTGAGTTTACTGACACCCTGGTTTTTTACAGAAAATGAAGACAGCCCCAAGGGCTGCTACTGGGGGTGAACCAGGGGTTCCCTCATGACTTGAGGGACCCCGGAACTCCCTTAAGCAATTCCAAGCATTGATATACTCTTAGGGGGTTCCCCACACCTATGGTAAAAGTGGGGGAGCCCCTTTAATGTTTCCTACAAAACTAAAGCATAGTCCCCTGGAATGGACCAGGGGCTCAATGAGGGTTCAAAATAAATGAAAATAGGGGTAGGTGGAAGCCCTACCCCGCTGCCTTATGCCGAAATTGGTGGTAGCGCTGGGCAGTGCTGCTCGCGGTGGTGGAGCCTGGTGGCCCTGTTGTGAGTGAAGGGAGGCTACTGGGGTGCTGGTACGAGCTCCACGGAGAGGCTGGGAGGTCCTAGTGGCCTGAGGAAGGGCTTTAACTAGAGCAGAGATTCGGGTAGGAGTTGAGGACCTCTTGAAGGTGAGGGGGCGTTCGGTTTTTATAGAGGAGCCAAGGAGGGACATAACCGGTAATAGGACGGTGTTGGGTCGAGCTATAGTGGCCAGAGAGGGGCTTGAGGAGGATATGATGGTGGTTGCAGGCGTGCCTGACCGAGCAGGGGGGTGGGTGTGCTGCAGGAATTGAAAACCAGAGATGTCGGCAATCTGATTACCGACATCCCTCAACCTTCAAAAATCCGGGGTGTCGGTAATTGGATTACCGATATCTACTGGTTCTTGTCCAAAGGGCCAGGCTCAGGTAGGCACGCAGTACTAGTGGTGTTTTTTTGAATTCCTGGGCCTGGGATTGGGCCCAGGCCGAGATCTTGACATTTAAGGGGTTTTTAGAGGTTAGGCTTGAACCCTAAAGGCCTAGGGCCTACTAGGGCTTGGACCTAGGATTTGATCCTAGACTAGGGTTTGCTAGGGTTTTAACTAGGCTAGGCTAGGGTTAGGTTAGGGCTAGGGCTAGGCTAGGGCTCACCTTTGGTTTACCTAGGGTTTAACCTAGGGTTACGTCTAGGGTTTGCCTAGGGTCTACTAGGGTTAAGGGACTTGGCAGGGGATTAACCATGGTTAAGAAGCTTTAAACAGGGTTAGCTAGGGCTGTAAAAATTGGGCGCTTACAGATACAACTCAAAATCTAAATACTTTGCGGTGTAAGGATACCGACCGAAATCCTTTGATGGATACCAACCAGAATCTTTAAGGTGTGAGGATAGTTATTCTCAAATACTAAGAGTCCTAAGATAAGCCATGGGTTTTTACTCTTACCCAACAATTTCTTTTGTAGTACCTGTTGTACTAGAACATTCAACCTTGAGTTTCCATAACTCAAAATTTACTTTTTCTTTTGAACTTCTCAATTTCAAATTTCACATTAGATGCTTTTGTAGCCATTCCAATATCAGGAAAAATAATAAACAAAAACTCAACCCTGATGCTCCAATACCAAATTACCAATTGTTGAGAATGATATCCAAAGATATATTTGATTTTACCAGATGGATCACAATGTCTATTATAGAAATTAAAGAGAACAAAAATAGAAGATTCACACAACTAGTGCAAGAGGATTTAACAAACCCGTAGAGGAAAAAAATTAAAAAAGACGGCGCACCGTTTCACTACGTAAAAGATAAGAGATTATGAAGAGAACATACCAAGAACCGGTACAAGCTTATAAAAAGAGTAATCAATCTCTAGATCTCATACCACCATTTTCTTGGTTTCTTTCCTTCTATTTATCACTCACAGATATAACTCATTTTCTCACTGGAAAAAGGGCTTACAAACAAAACTCTTTATTCGTCAATTTTGCGTAGACGACTAATCTCATTTTTATCAAAACACTTTTTTATTTTATTTCACTGTAATGAAAGCAAAATATCACCTGGGCTCAATATGGCCCCTTACTAACAACCTCAAGAAGAGGTTACATGTTTTTTGGGCACAAAGAGAATCTCGGTGGCATTAGGACTATCACATCAACATCACATATGTAAAAACTTATTTTTTTTTTCAAAGCTTATTTAGAAACTTTTGAAACACTATAAGTGAGTCTACGAGCCGTTACTCCAAATTGTAGTCCCAAATATAAGACTAAATACTAACCCTTAAATTCAAGTATGAAAGGGTCAAGATTAGAGGCATTAGAAAAGATAAAATTAGTCAGCTAAATCTTGACCCTTAGCGGTTAGCAATAGATTGTTAAGATTGGGAGTATATTTAAGACTACTATAGAATTGAGTCAAGGAGGCAAAACATAGAAGACTTGTTTTTTCGACTTTGGAGTCTTTGGGTAATAATAAAGTCTGATGCTTCTTCATTGATTCGAACACTGCATGGACCTTCTACCCTGAAATCCCACCCCTTAAAGTCAATAGGAGAGATTGCGGGATGGGAACTTTTGTGGCAACATCCTACTAAACTACCAAGGGGAAGGGGTCACTAAAGGAATGCATCAAAAAGAGGGGACTTGTGCAACAGGCTATGCCACCCATTACTTTTGTGGGGTCTTAATGATAAGTGCTTAATTTTGCTTAATTATCCTTATTTAAATAAGCGTTATCATACTTCTTTGATTATATCTTCATTTTTACACAGAAAGTGGCGCATCCTCCTCTTACCATTACGTAGCTTTTTTCCCCCCTAATTTTAATGGTATATGTGCATGCAATCATACGTGCCAGGAGAGGTCAATGATAAAACCTGTTTGAGAGAGACTTATTATGTTTATTTGTCTTTGTAGGGAATCCTGACTCGGACCATTTCTGGAATTGGAAAATAGTAGTCACAATCCTAAAGGACAAAGCCTGAAGAAGATAAAGCCCACAAGTCAAAGAAGTTCCATAGAAGATGAAGTCCAAAGATTCAAATCGAAGTCAAGAAGTTTAAGCCCATGTCTAACTCAAAAAGCTAAAGGAGTAGAAGCCCAAAAGCCCAAAGAAATAAAAGAGTGGACGTTAGCTATGGAGAGATGAATTTGGCACATGGGAGAATAATTCTAAGTTTGGAAAAGTCCAAAAAGGTGGCTTTAGAGTGTTTCTATTATACTAAAGTAAGAAAAGGGAAAGTCAAAGGTGTAGTGTCATGTTTCCTTTAAAAGACAAAAGAGCTTAAGAAAAAGGAAAGAGAATAATGTCTAAAAGGGGAGAAGAGCTGGAATTTCACTCTTACAAAACCCTTGGGGACGTCCCACTTCTCCCACTTTTGGCTTGGCTTCTCTCATCTCTTCTCTCTCTTGCTCTCTTGTCCCTTAGTGGTTTTCTTCTTTTTTGAGTTATTTTATTGTAGTGTTTGGAAAACCATTAAGGAGGATGATAACTCCAATCATGGTTGGCTAAACACCTTTCTAAGGTTAGGGATTTGAAATCTTTTTCTGATTTATGTGGATGATTTGGATGGTTTGATCATTAATTTTAATTGAATAGTTCTTATTTTGGTTAATTGGTCTTCTCTATATGCTCTTTGATTTCGTATAATCTATTGATATATGGAATGCTTGGATCCCCTGTGAGTTAGATACAAAGTATTCTTCAAATTTCTCTAATTATTCAATTGAATTTAATGGTCAGTAGTTTTTATCGTATAATTTTCCATCTAGATTAAATCTTTATTTAATTGTAGATGTGTTTTCATCCAAATCTAAGCATAAGGAGGGATAAGTGGATTTTCCTGAAACCTTAGACCTTTTTTTCATTTCTTTACAGTTATCAGTGATTTTTGCTCCATTCTCATTGAGTGGAAAACCAATTTTAAATCTCTGTTTTCTCTAGATTTCGTTTCCTTAATTCTTGTTGCACAGTAGTCAATCCCTGTGGATTCGACCATGTGCTCACCAGATACATCAACTGTGTCACATGTGCACTTGCAAGTATATTATTTTTATTCTTGATTTTATGTCCATTAATTTAGATTAAATTAAGTTGTAACAAGTTTTTGGCACCGTTGCCGGGGATTGCAACGTGTGACGAGAACACGGGTTACGAAATTCTCCCATTCCCCATCCCCTTCTAACATCCTAACTTATAACATTTATTTTCTGCACATAACTTCTGACTTTTACTTTCTTGCTTCTAACTTTTAACTTTTAACTACTAACTTTTAACTTTTAACTACTAACTTTTACTTTCTTGCTACTAACTTCTAACTTCTAACTTTTATTTTCTTGCTACTAACTTGACTGAAAAAAAAAAAAAAAAAAGTCTGAATTTTTTATAGTGGAAGGTTAGAATTCCGTGCACCCTCCCACGGTAGGAAGTCAATTAACTTGCTTAAAGGGAATATATAACATAGGTGGAAGGTTGGAATTCCATGCACCCTCCCACGGTAGGTAATTAAGCGGATTGATTTTGCTTGTGTAAAATAGGTACATCTATTGCTTGCCTACTTGGAAACAGACATTGCTTTGTCTAAGTTCAAGAATTTCTTCACTTCTGGTAAACTCACCCTCACTCTCGTTATTCTCCTACTTATCTTACATCTACTGTCAACTTACAACCTAGTGGGGAAGCTCGGCGTATACTCTGTATACGTGCCTCGTCTGTCGCCCCTTTAGCTAGCTTGTTCGTATAGAAGACTTGTGGGAGGTGCATGCATTCTTGTTTGAATCCCTGACTTTCCCTTTGAGTTCTATCATTTGTATGATCACGTGGAATCGAGATCACACAAGCCGCTTAAGGAGAACAGACTTTGAGATTGAAGACTTGTCTAATAACTTGTTTGAAGATTCTGATCATTCATATTCATCAGACACTATGACTGACAATGAAAGTGATCAGGGGGATAATGGAGTTCATAATAATCCACCACTGCTGACCTTGCTTGAATATTTGCAACCAACAAGGACGAGTTCTCCATCTTGTATGGTTTCCCACTAATGCAAATACTTTTGACTTAAAACCGGGAGTGATTTAATTACTTCCTAAGTTTCATGGCTTAGACTCAGAAAGTTCTTACCTACACTTGAAAGAATTTGATGAGGTTTGTACAACCTTGCGCAATCAAAATGTTAGTGATGATGTGGCTAGGTTAAAATTGTTCCCTTTCTCTTTAAAAGAGAATGCCAAAAATTGGCTAAATTCTCTAAAGCCAAGATCCATTGGCACATGGCAAGAACTGACCAGGGAGTTTTTAAAAAAATTCTTCCCTACCCATAAGACTAATACTCTCAGGAGGAACATCATGAATTTCTCCCAAAAGGAGAATGAAACTTTTTTCCAATGTTGGGAACGTTTCAAAGAATTATTGTTGACTTGCCCTCATCATGGCTACGAGACATGGCGCACCGTTAGTTTTTTCTATGAAGGTTTAACTTCTCAAATGCATCAGTTTGTAGAGATGATGTGCAATGGTGATTTTTTAAATAAAGATCTCGAAGAGGCTTGGGATTATTTTGACCAATTAGCTGAAAATGCCCAATCTTGGGATAACTCTGATAGATCTGATAGGTCAGATAAAACCAAGCCTAATGCCATGACTAAGGGAGGTATGTACCTCCTCAAAGAAGAGAATAATGATGTGAATGCCAACATAGCCAGTTTGACCAGAAAAGTAGAAGCCATGGAACTTATGAAAGTAAACCCAATTAAGGCCACTGAAAAAGTGGAAGATGTTTGTGGCATATGCGAGACTAATGTACACCGAACTCAGGATTGTCCAACAATCCCAGCTTTTCAAGAGGTGTTATATGATCAAGCAAATGTCATGAACACTTATAAAAGGCCTTTTTCTTCTCCCTACTCGAAAACTTACAATCCTGGGTGGAGGAACCATCCCAACTTTAGTTGAAAAAATGGTCATACTGCAAACAACCCTCCTCAGGGGCCTTCCACTCATACTCCTTATGTGCCTCCACATAAGAAGACCCTTGAGGAAAAGTTGCAACAATTTATGCCAGGTCAAACAAACATTAATAATTAGACAATGCAAGCTATCAATGATCTGAAGAATTCTGTCAAAGAGTTGACCTCTTCGTTGAGCATTCAAGAAAATGGCAAATTTCCTGCTCAACCTCAACCTAATCCTAGAGGTCAATTTGAGGAAAGTAATTCAAATTCTTTAGATTCCCAAGAGAAACATATCAAGTCTATCACCACTCTACGAAATGAAAAAATAATTGATAAAGATATTCCAAAGAAGGTTCACAAACCTGAAGAATCTTTAAAGTCAAAGAGTGATGATGAACTTGTTAAGTCCAAATTTGATATGGTTTTGCAATGTCCGATACCTGCTCCTTTTCCCCAAAGGTTACAACCTCCTCAAAAGTTAGTCCATAATGCTGATATATTAGAAATCTTCAAACAGGTAAAGATCAACATCCCCTTGTTAGACGCTATCAAACAAATTCCATCATATGCCAAGTTCTTAAAAGATTTATGTACAGTCAAGCGTAGGCTTGATGGACAAAAGAAAGTTTTCTTAACAGAACAAGTGAGTGCAATCATTCAACATAATACCCCACCCAAATACAAAGATCCAGGATGTCCAACAATTTCTTGTATTATTGGGAACTTCAGGATAGAGCAAGCTTTGCTTGACCTTGGGGCTAGTGTTAACCTCTTACCCTACTCGGTGTATGAGCAGTTGGGTCTTGATGAGCTAAAGCCCACTAAGGTAACACTCCAACTTGCTGACCGTTCAGTGAAAATACCGAGAGGGGTAGTTGAGGATGTGTTAGTCCAAGTAGACAAATTTTACTTTCCAGTTGATTTTATTGTCTTGGACACACAACCTGTGTTGAATGCATGCATTCAAATTCCTGTTATTTTAGGCCGCCCGTTCTTTGCAACCTCTAATGCTTTGATCAATTGCAGGAATGGTGTCATGAAACTATCGTTTGGCAACATGACTTTGGAATTAAATATTTTTAATATCTGCAAACAACCTAGAGATGATGATGATGTGCATGGAGTAAACTTGATTGAAACTCTTGTACAAGACCAATTTCTTCAATCTTCTTTTTCTGATCCTCTAGAAGCTTGTTTGACACATTTTAATGATTTTAATGAGGACATTTTAATTAATTCTGTAAACTCTTTGTTGGAATCTGTTCCGGTATTGGATACTAACAAGTGGAGATCACGTTTTGAGGAATTGCCAACTCGCGATACCCTACCCCTCCCGTCAAGTATCCAAACACCAAAGCTTGAGTTGAAACCTTTGCCAGCTGATCTCAAATATGCATTTTTGGGACAAGCAGAGACATTCCCAGTGGTCATCTCCTCACAATTGAATGAGACTCAGGAAGAAAAATTAATTGATGTTCTTAGAGAACACAAAGGTGCAATAGGGTGGACCATAACTGATATTAAGGGAATTAGTCCCTTAATTTGTACCCATAGGATATATTTGGAGGATAATGTTAAACCCTCTAGAGAGATGCAGCACAGGCTGAATCCCAACATGAAAGATGTAGTTAGAGCAGAGGTCCTAAAACTTTTGGATGTAGGGATCATATACCCTATTTCTGATAGTCAGTGGGTAAGTCCTACCCAAGTGGTACCTAAGAAATCCGGTATAACTGTAGTCAAGAATGCTAATGATGAATTAATCCCAACTAGAGTCACAATTGGTTGGCGAGTGTGCATTGACTATAGGAAGTTGAACTCAGTGACTAGGAAAGACCATTTCCCTTTGCCCTTCATGAACCAAATTTTAGAAAAAGTAGCTGGTCATAAATTTTATTGTTTCCTAGATGGGTACTCCGGTTATAATCAAATAGAAATTGCACCTGAGGATCAAGAAAAGACCACTTTTACATGTCCATTCGGCACTTTTGCTTACCGAAGGATGCCATTTGGGTTGTGTAATGCTCCTGCCACGTTCCAAAGATGCATGTTGAGTATATTTAACGATATGGTAGAGCGTTTTCTTGAAGTGTTTATGGATGATTTTTTTTTGTTTGGTGATTCTTTTGATGATTGTCTGTTTCATTTAAAGAATGTTTTGGTTAGATGTGAGGCGAAAAACCTCATTCTGAATTGGGAGAAGTGTCATTTTATGGTCTCTAAAGGGATCGTGCTTGGTCACATTGTCTCCTCCCAAGGAATCGAAGTGGATAGAGCCAAAATTGATTTGATAGCCAATTTGCCCACCCCAAAGACCATTAAGGACATTAGATCTTTTCTAGGTCATGCAGGATTTTACAAAAGGTTTATTAAAGACTTTAGTGCAATATCTAGACCATTGTGTAACCTTCTATCAAAGGAAAACTCTTTCGAGTTGACTAAAGCATGCCAGGAAGCTTTTGCAAAGTTGAAAGGCATGTTGACTTCTGCTCCTCTAATGCAACCACCTGATTGGAGTTTACCATTTGAAATCATGTTTGATGCTAGTGATTATGTGGTTGGGGCCGTGCTAAGGCAATGCAAGGATAAGAAGCCTTGTGTCATTTACTATGCAAGTAGGACCTTGAACAGTGCTCAAATGAACTATTCTACTATAGAAAAAGAACTCCTAGCCGTAGTCTTTGCACTTGACAAGTTCCGATCTTACTTGATTGGATCTCGAATTATTATATTCACTAACCATGCAGCTTTAAAGTACATTCTTTCTAAGAAGAATGTTAAACCAAGACTCCTTAGGTGGATCCTCCTACTCCAGGAATTTGACTTAGAAATTAAAGATAAAAAATGAGTAGAAAATGTAGTGGCTGATCATTTATCCCGTCTTGTGCTCTCTGATTCCTTGGAGACAATGCCGATCAAAGACACGTTTCCCGATGAGCAAATTTTTGTTGTCTCCCAATTACCTTGGTTTACGGATATTACGAATTATCTTGTTACAAGTAACCTTCCTATTAATTGGAAACAACAAGATAAAAAGAAATTTTTGACCGAGGTACGTAGATTTTTCTGGGATGATCCTTATCTGTTTAAATATTGTTCTTATCAAATTATTAGGAGATGTGTGCCTGATTCAGAACACCTGAATGTCATCTCCTTTTGTCACTTTGATGCATGTGGTGGTCATTTTTCAGCTAAAAAGACTACCGCCAAAATTCTGCAATGCCGTTTTTACTGGCCCACCCTTTTTAAGGACACTCATGAGTTTTGCAAAGCATGTGAGTACTGCCAAAAATTAGGAGGAATCTCTCGTCGGAATATGATGCCTCTCAACCCAATTTTGATTATTGAAGTCTTCGACTGTTGGGGCATCGATTTCATGGGACCATTCCCTCCTTCTTTTGGGTATCTTTATATCTTATTAGCCGTTGATTATGTGTCAAAATGGATCGAGGCTGTTCCCAGCAAAACTAATGACCACAAAACGGTCTTGCGATTTTTAAAAGAAAATGTTTTATCAAGGTTTGGAACACCTCGAGCTATTATCAGTGATAAGGGTACGCACTTCTGTAATCGGCCTTTTGAGGCCTTGATGAAAAAATATGGGATAACCCATAAAGTTTCTACCCCTTATCACCCACAAACAAGTGGACAAGTGGAGATGTCCAATCGGGAGATTAAAAATATTTTACAAAAAACGGTAAATCCAGATCGTAAGGATTGGTCATTACGACTAACTGATGCGCTATGGGCTTACCATACAACTTTCAAAACCCCGATTGGAATGTCTCCATATCGAATTGTCTTTGGAAGAGCTTGTCACTTGCCTGTTGAATTGGAACACAAGGCTTACTGGGCGATAAAGACACTCAATTTTGATTTGGAGAAAGCAGACTCGCTTCGCAAACTCCAACTGGGTGAGTTGGACGAAATCCAAAATGATGCTTACGAGAGTTCAAATTTTACAAGGAAAGAATGAAGGTTTTTCATGATAAGCATATTCTTCGAAAATCTTTTGAGCCTTCTCAAAAAGTTCTTTTGTATAATTCTCGTTTGCATCTATTTCCTGGTAAGCTTCGATCTCGTTGGACAAGTCCTTTCATTGTGAAAACTGTTTACCCTTATGAAACTATCGAGATTGAGAATCCTGAAAATGGTAATGTTTTCAAAGTCAATGGTCAACGATTGAAACCGTTTTTGGAGAATTTCACCCCAGATGTTGAGTCCACAACTCTGGAAGATCCCGCTTATCCTGATTGATCATTTCTCTCACTTGAGGAGAACTTCTGTGTATACTATGCATTTTTGTTTTGTTTTTTTTTTTTTTACTTGCTTTATTTTCTCTTTTAGTTTGATTGATTAGTTCATATCCCTATGATGTTTCATACTCTCTATCTCTTTTTGATCTCTCAATGTTATATTTCATATAAATCTTTATTTGAAACATTGAGGATAATGTTCGATTTAGGTTGGGGGGTGTAGATTTGTGCTTTATTGTTGGGATAATCTCTGCTAATAGTAGACCATTGCATTCCTCATTTACAAAAAAAAAAAGGAAAAAGAAAGAAAGAAAAAGGATATGGACATTCGAAAATGTGCTCTCAATGTTGAAATATCAGTTTGTTAAAACAAGTTGGGTGAAAGCCATCATTGTAAAAAAGCGAATAAACTGAAATATCACAGATAAAGCCCATGAGGTATTAAGGTGAATATCCACAACTTTCGTGATCCTGGACAGATTAGCTTGGTTTTGAATCGGATCCTTAGGCCAACCCGACCATTTTGTGGTGATTAAAAAGTTGGCTCTGCTTAAAAAAATCGATACTTTGGATATTTGTCAGATTGCACATGCACTCAAAATTTTCTAAATGTTGACTTAGTGATTTGGACTTTATTTAGAATGCTGGAATATATGGCTGAAATATAATGAAAACCAGTGCCCTAATAATTCTAAATTTGTTGCCTTGATTAGAATGTGCCACATGAAGAAGTTTATTATGGGTAATTTTTATTCTTCTTCAATTGTTTTGAAAAGATAAATTTGTTTTGAAAAGAAGGAGGATTGTCAGTCATACTTTATAGTTATTATCCTGATTAATTGATTGACTATATTCTGCCTCTTAATCTGAGTTGAAATCGTTGTCATAGATGGGTGATGCTACTGAGAGATGAACTGAGATTTTTTTCAAAAATTTCTTGGTTGTTATGCACGATGAAAATTTTCTGCTTGTCCCATAGAATTGAAATGATGATACTTTGATATTGCTTATTCACATTCTTGTTGCTCGAGGACTAGCAAAATGCTGGTTGGGGGTGTTGATAAGTGCTTAATTTTGCTTAATTATCCTTATTTAAATAAGCGTTATCATACTTCTTTGATTTATATCTTCATTTTTACACAGAAAGTGGTGCATCCTCCTCTTACCATTACGTATCTTTTTTTTCCCCTAATTTTAATGGTATATGTGCATGCAATCATACGTGCCAGGAGAGGTCAATGATAAAACCTGTTTGAGAGAGACTTATTATGTTTATTTGTCTTTGCAGGGAATCCTGACTCGGACCATTTCTGGAATTGGAAAAGAGTAGTCACAATCCTAAAGGACAAAGCCTGAAGAAGATAAAGCGCACAAGTCAAAGAAGTTCCATAGAAGATGAAGTCCAAAGATTCAAATCCAAGTCAAGAAGTTAAAACCCATGTCCAACTCAAAAGGCTAAAGGAGTAAAAGCCCAAAGAAATAAAAGAGTGAACGTTAGCTATGGAGAGATGAATTTGGCACATGGGAGAATAATTCTAAGTTTGGAAAAGTCCAAAAAGGTGGCTTTAGAGTGTTTCTATTATACTAAAGTAAGAAAAGGGAAAGTCAAAGGTGTAGTGTCATGTTTCCTTTAAAAGACAAAAGAACTTAAGAAAAAGGAAAGCGAAAAATGTCTAAAAGGGGAGAAGAGCTGGAATTTCACTCTTACAAAACCCTTGGGGACGTCCCACTCCTCCCACTTTTGGCTTGGCTTCTCTCCTCTCTTCTCTCTCTTGCTCTCTTGTCCCTTAGTGGTTTTCTTCTTTTTTGAGTTATTTTATTGTAGTGTTTGGAACACCATTAAGGAGGATGATAACTCCAATCATGGTTGGCTAAACACCTTTTTAAGGTTAGGGATTTGAAACCTTTTTCCGATTTATGTGGATGATGTGGATGGTTTGATCATTAATTTTAATTGAATATTTTTTATTTTGGTTAATTGGTCTTCTCTATATGCTCTTTGATTTCGTATAATCTATTGATATATGGAATGCTTAGATCCTCTGTGAGTTAGATACAAAGTACTCTTCAAATTTCTCTAATTATTCAATTGAATTTAATGGTTAATAGTTTTTATCGTATAATTTTTCATCTAAATTAAATCTTTATTTAATTCTAGATGTGTTTTCATCCAAATCTAAGCATAAGGAGGGATATGTGGATTTTCCTGAAACCTTAGACCTTTTTTTCATTGCTTTACAGTTATCAGTGATTTTTTGCTTCATTCTCATTGAGTGGAAAACCGATTTTAAATCTCTCTTTTCTCTAGATTTCGTTTCCTTAATTCTTGTTGCACAATAGTCAATCCCTGTGAATTCGACCCTGTGCTCACCAGATACATCAACTGTGTCACTTGTGCACTTGCAAGTATATTATTTTTATTCTTGATTTTATGTCCATTAATTTGGATTAAATTAAGTTGTAACACTTAACTTTTTTTATGAGTTGGAGATCCGTCCCATCACTTTTATGGGGTCTTAACGTTTTCTATGGGTTGGAGAGGCTCTTTCCTGATCTCTGTGTTGGGGAATGGCGGAAGCAATGCTATTAAGGGGTATTCTCAAGAAAATATGACAAACACAAAATAAACAAGATATACGTGGTTCACCCATCTCTTGGGCTACATCCACACTAGAAATGGTCTAAATATATATCTACTAATTAAAGAGAAGATTACATGAGAAAAGATAAACAAGAATATACACGCTCAAAGACTCTACCATAACCCTTGAAAAGGCTCTCACACAGCCCACAATGCTTTGTTCACTCTCTCAACCTAAATCTGACCTAAAATCGACTCATGTTAGGACAAATGAGACACAAAACTCGAACCCTTCAAAACTGAACCAATACTCTCCACAATGAGAGCACACCAAGATAAGGTCATGAGAATACTCTCCTCTCTTGAGAGCTAATGAGGGCTTTCCATAGGAGACGCCTCCGCTCACCATGGAAGCCCTACCCACACCTCACATTTTGCTTTCTCTTAAGGTTCTTTTTTTCTTGGTTATCTCTATAAGCCTCCACCTTAGGCTTATTTATAGGCAAGGAATGAGTCCCAACTCAATTAGAATTTCTCATATTCTAATCTCCATGAAAAGGTAACTTCCTATTCCGCATAGGAGTCTCCAAAACCGATTCAAAGAATTTCGCCCATCTAAATCTGCCAACCACAAATCTTGACCCTTAGTAGTTAACGATAGATTGTTAAGATTGGGAGTATATTTGGGACTGCCATAGACTTGAGTCAAGAAGGAAAAACATAGTAGACTTGTTTTTTTGACTTTGGAGTCTTTGGACAGTAATAAAGTCCGATGCTTCTTCATTGATTCCAACACCACATTGGAACTACCTACCATGAACCTTCTACCCCGAAATCCCACCCCTTAAAGTCAATAGGAGAGGTTGCGGGATGGGAACTTTCGAGGCAACATCCTACCAAACTACCAAGGGGAAGGGGAAAGGGAAAGGGTCACTAAAGAGGGGACCTCTGCAACGGGCTATGACACACATTACTTTTCTGGGGTCTTAATGTTTTTTATGAGTTGGAGATCCGTCCCATCCCTTTTGTGGGATCTTAACGTTTTTTATGGGTTGGAGAGGCTCTTTCTTGACCTCTGGGACTGTCTTTCTCTTCTAGATCATTCACAATCTATGGAAATTATAGACAATATTTTATGATTCAGGCCGGGTTTAGTGGTATAGTTTGGCTCCGGTCAGATGTTGGTTGGACAAGAATACACTCACATCGGCCTATCCTATAGATATTTGGGTTGAAAAAGAAACCTATATATACCCAACTCAATAAAAAAATCCCTCAATCTGGACCACCTCTAATCCATTTAAAATAAATAAAGTATAGTTAAAAAAAACTTAGTTATAATAACACTAAAGCATAAAATGAAAATTCAATAACTGTAAGTATATAATCTTATATCTTTGTAAAGCATGCCCCCTTATCTCCTGGGAGCCTAATCCAGACCCAACCCTGGGAGTCACTTTTGGGTTTAAGTATTGGTATGCGCATTAGATATTGAAACCAACCAAATTATCTACGTTGATAACCATATGTGGCAAATCCCCTGACTTTGCCACGTGTCTCTTTTGATACCCTTTAACTGTGGTTAAGATTCACTCACCCCTAGGTTAACCCACCCATCCATGATTTGTAGAAAAACATATTAATTCTTTTTTTAATATTAAAAAATATTTAAAACATTTTTTTAACATTAAAATATTTTTAAATAGAATTAATATTTCTTTTTAGAAACCAAGAGAAGAGGGTGAATCTTAACCACTATTAAGGGGTGTCAAAAGGGACACGTGGTGACCTCAGCGGTGATAACCTGATTTTCCAAATCCGTTTATCGGTAGAGGATTTGGTCTCTTAGATATTTGGTTGGGTCAGAAATTTCCACCCCTCTCTCCGGTTCTCCAACATATTTTTATCTTTATCTATTTTAATTTAATTTAATTTTTATAAGTGAACGTTAAACTATTTAAGGTCTTGATGTACTTAAAAGGACTCTGAGACATTTGAGTTGAGATGAACCAGTCTGTAATGAGATTTTGGGTGTCCATGGTCATGGATAAAACAGCTTTTGTTTTCCTTCTCCATAGCCTCACTTGGTTGTTGCTGAATTCTACTCTTAGCTACGGTACTCTAAGTGATATTCATTGCTTGAAAGCTCTAAAAGCTTCCCTGGAAGACCCTTTCCAATACCTGAACTCTTCATGGAATTTTTCCAACAATACTGAAGGTTTCATCTGCAAATTTACCGGGGTTGAGTGCTGGACGCCTGATGAGAATAGGGTCTTGAATATCCGGCTCTCAGATATGGGACTCAAGGGCCAGTTCCCTCGGGGCATTGAGAACTGCACGAGCTTGACAGGCTTAGATCTTTCTAGCAACCAGCTTTCAGGACCCATCCCATTCGATATCTCTAAAAGGCTCCAGTTTGTGTTCTCCCTTGATCTCTCTTCCAACAATTTATCTAGAGAAATCCCATTGAGTATTGCAAATTGTTCTTATCTGAATATGCTTAAACTCGACAACAACCGTTTAACAGGTCAGATCCCTCAGCAACTCGGCAAACTAAGACGGCTCAAGACATTTAGCGTCGCCAACAATCTCTTATCGGGGCAGGTCCCTACCTTCCTCTATGTCCCTGTTGGACCTGAGAGCTATGAAAATAATCCTGGACTCTGTGGGAAGCCTTTGGATCCTTGCAAGGGGCATCAAAAGAAGTATCATACTACTTTCATAAGTGGGTTTGCAGTTGGTTGGGTGGTTTCTACAGTTTTAGTTGTAGTTTCTATTCTCTTCTTTCATTTCCGCAGGGATCCTATGAAGAAGAAGACAAAAAATATCAAGGCCAAATCTAGAGGAAGGAAGCAAGGACGTCACGGTAAGCCACACACTCTTTCCCCTGCGTAAGTTTACTCCTCTGCCCGTAAAAACATCATTTTAACTGTTGATCAAAGACTCGTTAATTAAGGATTTTGTTTTTAAATTTTTAATACACACGGCCTCGTTTTTGAGATAATTGGAGCAAACCCAAAATATGAGTTAGGATGGGCAACAACATACACTCGTTTGTGCTTAAAACCGGTGGGCCATACATTCAACATGGGTGGACCCCACATCAACAAAAGGTGGGCCCTACTTTTTTTTTTTTCTTTAAAGACACAAGCCCACCAGATTTTGGAAAACACGATTTCGGCCAAAATTTCGGATCAAATTCCAGATTTTCGGTGATATTTTGAAATTTTATTTATATAGTTTTTTTTAATCAAAATTTTGAAATATTTTTATTGAAATTTCTGAAATTTATATAGTAATTCTAAAAATAAAATAATAATATTTAAACTATATATATATATAAAATTTTAATAAAACATTTTTTATTAACATATATATATATTTAAGAAAATATTAATAAATCGGAATGTGAAATTTCGTCTGAGATACCACAATTTTTTAGGATTTTGGTTCGGGTTGGCAGACCAAAATCACATAAAATTTCAGGATTTCAAACTTTTGTCAAGGTAGCTTTGGTAAGAGCCAGCGGGACAGAGGCTCTAGCCCCCCTAAACTTTTGAGGAAGAAAAAGGAAAATGTTTGGGAGAATGCCGGTCATCATTGGTCAACTTCTCCTTTTTTAAGACCTATTAATTGTAGTTAAGATTCACTCACCCCTAGGGTCCATCAATTTAAACTTAGTTTTTTTTTTAAAATATTAATTTTAAGTTGGTTAAGTATAACCATAGTTAAAGGGGACAAAATGGGAAGACATTCAGCTACCTATCACTATAAAAACACTGAATTTATATTTATATTATTTAATTTAAGAGGCATAGGCATGGGTAAGGGATAGTTGCCCCCTAATTTTTTTAAAAAAACTAAGTTTTATACTATATTATATTTAGTTTAAGTGAGCATAACCATGGGAAATGAGAACAACTGTCTTATAACTAAAAAATATATATTCTTTACAAACAAAAACAAATAGACGATATGACCAACAAACTTGGCCCTCAAAAACAATGGGGGGTTACGCCCATTAATTGTGGTTAAGATTTACTCACCCCTAGGGTTCACCCATTCAACCGTGGTTATAATTGATTCCAAAAAAAAACATATTAATCTTAACTTAGTTAAGCTTAGCCATAGTTAAAAGGAACATGGGACACAGTGATCGACTAGAGAACGAAATGTGGGTCAGCTAATCTTTTTTCCAAAATACCCCTGCCAATGCATATTTTGGCTGCTCCATTTATCAATTGTAGTTCATAGTTAATTTCTTTAGCTCTTCCCCGAGTCCTTTCCAATGGCCAGATTTTTTGAAGGCTAGGATCTCTTCCACAAGTGTTTACTGTGGTTAAATTTGTACAAACGATTTGATCCTGACCTTCCAACACTCCTGACCATAGGGAAGAACACAGATGATTTGCTTCCCCTTATTTTGAATTGTAGCTCCGATTATAACTGGAGCAACAAAAAAAATTATTATATATATATATATAAAAGTTTTTGCATATCAGCTGCTAGGTTTATCCTATACAAATTTACTCACCATTGTTCAACTGTTGGACAAAGAACCTTATTCTTCCATGTTCGCTGAATTGCATTAAAAAAATGTTTAAAAAGTGAATATAATGCCCTTATGACATTTAGTGGACTATAATACCCTTATGACACTTGTCCCCTTTAACTTTTCTTAATTGTTCAATGATTTAAATTTTTTTTGATGACTAAATTTGTGGGTCATTTCATCCATATATTTTGTACATAATACATATCCTACACGTATTATTTCTCCTTATTTACGGGAGTAGTTGTCCCCTTGCCCTATGACTATGCCCTATTAAATAATATATTATAATTTTTTTGAAAACTTCAAAAGCTGCTTGTCCAATGACTATGCTCTATTAAATAATTAAACAAAATAGTTGAAATATATTTTTTTTCAATGGGACAACTATCTCATGACTAATTCTCTACCGTTATAACCAAACTCCTTCGAGTCCGATTTATAAAAGGCTTTTAACTCTGGTTAACAATTGTAAAGTTAGAGTTAGTTTTTTTTCTTTAAAAACCATAGTTAGGTTGTTGAACCCTCAAGGTTGCTGAGTCTTATTATAATCAAGAGGTATTAAAAGGGACACGTGTGAGCGGCACCCACCTAAGATCGAATCACAACCAATATTCACGATTGAACTCGGGGAGAGTTCAATCACACCCCAAAGGCCAACACATGTCCCTTTTAACCCCTATTAATTTTGGTTAAGATTTATTAACCCTTTGGTTTAATAATATAAACTTAGTTTTTAGAAAAATATTAAACTATAGTTAAGGATTTTTAACCCTTAAGATTAATTTTTTTTAAATTGTTGAACCCCAAAGGTTAGTGAATCTTAACCGGGTTAGTAGGGGTTCAAAGGGACACGTTGGCCTGTGGGTGCTATTGAACTCTCCCTGAGTTCAATTGCAATTGGTTGTGATTGGATCTCCATCCACCTCATAAGTCATAATACATATTTTAAAAAATCCAAAAGTTTAGGGGGGTCATGTGCCTCCAGGCCCCCCCCCCCCCCCCCCCCCCCCCCCCCCTTATTGGCGTCGTCGTGCATAGTTCAAGGGCAGTCAAAGTGGTACCCTTTTAACTTCCTTTAACCGTGGTTAAGATTCACTAACCCTCAGGGTTAAAGCATCTAGCCTTCGTTTTTAGAAAAAAAAATAACTGGTTAATACATGTTAACCATAGCTCAATGGCAGTTAAAGAGACATTGTGTGGTTATGAAATATCTTAAGGGCCTAATAGTCATTTTACTAACAATTTATAACGAAATACTAACGAAAGTAGGGGTTGAGGTTGCTTGTCTAGTGTTTGATAAATAATGAGTTAATTTGTAAATGTGTTTTAGATAACAATGTATTTGCAAATTAACTAGGATAAACCTAGCAGCTGATATGTAAAAACCCCAAATGTAAAAGATTGACGAAATTGCATAAACCTCCCCCCTTTTGTCTCCGAAATTAAACTGTCATTCCCTCTACTTTTGTTCTCGATCCCTTCCGTTAGTATACCGATCTTCTTACTTTTTATCGGACAGTCTATAAATGTCTGATTGAATTAATTATTTTTTCATGTGTCCCTCGTGGGACCCATCTTGACATCTAATGGTCGGTTTTTGGAATAACCTTCCAGGTATCTTGTTTTTAGGAGCCGCTCATTGAAGACTTGATGTGCATGACTCATTTATAAATGTTTGATTGAGCTAATATATTGTCCTGTGTCTCGAGAGAGACCTGTTTTGACATCCAATGGTCGGATTCTAGAACAACTTGTCACAGACTCCTTAGTTAAGGCTTATAAGTTAGCATGACTCGCTTATAAAATGTCTGATCGAGCTGATATATATGTTGCCAAGTGTCTTTCGGGTCCGTCTTGACATCCAATGATTGGATTTTGGAGCAACTTGTCACGTTATTAATGAGTCATTCTCATTAAAGTCTTTAATTAGAGGCCCCCTAATAACATGAAGTACACCTGACGGGTTGTTTCAGAAAATAGGTCTCCCAAGGGACATATGACAAAAAATCAACTCAAATGGAGGAATCTATTACTAAAAATAGAAGTAGAAGGAAGGGCCGTGTAATTTCGAAAACAAGAGAAGGTTTTTTGAATTTTACACCTGGAGGTGTGTAATTTATCCACACAAAAAAAAAAAGATTGATCAATAGAAGTTCGGTAAATACAAGTACGAAGAAGAGTATTTCTATCACTAAAATTTTAACCTGCAATTCCCGGTTATCACCATAGAGGATTTGGTCTCATCCTAAAATATCCCGTCAACGGGGACTTTGCCACTGAGACCATGTTAGGGCCGAGACCACCAAGACCATGCTCCCCAAGGACCCAATTTCAGGTGGGGCCCATTTCACATGATAGGCCCCACCTGAAATCCCGTTCTGGGGGAGCATGGTCTTGGTGGTTTCGGCCCTAACACAGTCGAGCATGGTCTCGGTGGTTTCGACCCTAACACAGTCTCAGAAGCTTTATCCTGTTCATAGTTAAATCTTAAAACATATTATAACAATACTAACGGGGAATGTGATTTGATCCCCAGATTTTTATGTTTGAGAAGTTAGCAACCAGAATGGGATTGAGAGATCTCATGAAGGCAACTAGCAATTTTAGTGAAGACAACATCATCGGGTCAGGAAGGACAGGGACAATGTACAAGGCTGTGCTCCCGAATGGTTGGTCCCTCGCGGTTAAGAGGTCTCACGACTCTCAACATTTTCTTCCACAATTTACAGCCGAGCTGACCACTCTGAGTAGAGTGAGACATAGTAACTCAGTCCCTCTCCTTGGATTTTGCATTGATGGAAAAGAGAGGCTTCTAATCTACAAATACATGTCCAATGGGAATCTCCATGATTTGTTACATTCAGTGGAATCCAAGGCCAAGATCATGGACTGGCCTTTAAGGCTTAAAATTGGGATCGGGCTAGCAAGAGGTTTGGCATGGCTCCACCACAACTGCAAAATCTGCATAATCCACGGTAACATATGCTCCAAATGCATCTTACTTGATCAAAATTTTGAGCCCAAAATATCCAATTTCGGCAAGGCCATGATCATGAACTTGGACAACACCCATTCAAGTATGAATAGCTTTGTGAATGGTGAGTTTGAGGAGTTGGCACAGCCGGTGGGTACACGAAAGGGAGATGTATATGGCTTCGGAACCGTGCTTCTCGAGCTTGTTACCGGAGAGAGATCAAGTCAAGTGTGTAATGCTTCTGCAAGCTTCAACGGGACTTTGGTTGAATGGATTACCCATCTCTTGAGTAGTAGTTCCTCTGGTCTGTATGACGCTGTCGACAAATCACTGATTGGGAAGGGTTATGACGGTGAAATCTTCCAGTTCCTTAAAGTTGCATGTAATTGTGTTCAGCCATCTCCAAATGAAAGGCCCACCATGCTTGAAGTGTGCCAAATTCTAAAGACTGTTGGGGAGAGATGCGATCTCATGATAGAAGACCCTGAGGTCTTGATGTCAACTGCAACTCTCTCTATTAATAGCAGATTAGAGCATATTGGGGATGAAATAGTAGAGGAAATCCAATGAAACAGTTGCAAACATGAATAAGTGTAATAATATATGCTCAAGAGCATATTAGGGATGATATAGTAGAGGAAATCCAATGAAACAGTTGCAAACAAGAATAAGTGTAATAATATATGCTCAGAGAAAAACAAGAGTCCAGTATTGAAATCTTGAGAAGAAGTACCATATGAATCTACTTTTATTTCCCATTTTTCAAGTGTTTGAATTTGAAATTTGAAATTCGAATTCTTGAACGACCAGATCTGGCCGACAATCCGACCTGGTTGATTACATTTTTTTTATTTTATTTTATTTTTTTATTTTATAAATTAAATATGGTTGAATGGATCAGCACCCTATTTTCATATAACTAGTAACTACTATCCGCATGATCACCATCAAAATTCATAGGAAAAATCTCTTTTTCAAAAGTAATCCACTTAGTAGTAGGATATATTATGCTGAAAGATCCAACAAAACTAGTTGTGTTGAAACACAAGAATCTAGCATAGTGTTCCGAGTCCTTATCAGCCATCATAGACTTCCCCATAGTGTGTCCACGGATTTCTTTAGAATTATTTGGTGCTTCGTCTTGTCAAACACCACCTGGAGGATTAACTGCAGCTTCGAATGCCATAGTTACAATGAGGGATGCCAACACCATTAATGAGTTAACCATCATGTTCAACCATACTTCAGGATTTGCCCAGGGCCTTATAACTCAAGTGTCATGATCTCCCTGTGGTACGTCTCTTTCTCTCTCCCCCTCAATACTGCTTCATGAAGCCTACCCTTCATTTCCATCTCTCTCTCTTTATGGTATCACAGCATGTTGCTGCTTATGGCTATTGAGGAAGAAGGCCCAACCGATTAGTCTCTCTCTTTGTTTATGGTATCAAAGCAGATGGCTGCTTGTTGCTATATATTGAGGAAGAAGACCTAACCTATTAGTTCCTTCCTGCTAAGAACAACCGATTAGTTCTCCCCATCAATCAAATTTTGAGTGAACCGGTCAACAACAATATAATTACAAAATGTCTATATTTAGAGGCAAAAAAAACTCAATTGAAACTAATCTCTAAACTAAGGTTCCCTAACCATGTTTGCGAAATCGTTGGATCAGCCTTATTTTTTTCACACGTCTCCCTGGATATCCACCTTGACCTCTAATGGTCGAATCTTCGAAATGGTTGCCGTAATAAAGCTTTAGTGAGTGCTGCTAATGGGAATATATATATATATATATATATATATATATATATAAATAAAGAGAGTAACATTCTAATGAGCCATACTCATGGAAGCTTGTAATGAACGATCCTTTATAATGTGACTTGTGGTAAGTTGTTTTGGAATTTGACTCTTAGATGTCAAGACTAGTTGCTCAAGGAACACGTGGCAAACAATTAGCTTGATCGGACATTGTACACCATCCGATCGAAGAAGGGAAGATAAGTCATTTCTATATCCTAGATAGGGTCTAGTGAACCCTAGTGGGTTAATGCTGCAATTTAGGGTCTAATCGGACGGTCTATAAATGTCTGATCAGATTAATTTTTTATCACGTGTCTCTCGAGCAACCTTTCTTAACATCTAACAGTCAACTTCCAAAACAACTTGCCACGTGTCATCTTTCTAGAGGGATCGCTCATTACAAGCTTGAATAAACATGACTCATTAGTACCTCTCCCTATATACATATTTATCATGACCATCATTCATTGGTTATGTTAATCACTCTAATGATAAAAAGAAACCTTTTTAGAATTGAAAATTAAGATGATCTGAATCAGATTGCTCAAATTATATTACAGAACAGTCTAAAATTATCTAACAAGTTCTCAAAATAGAAATCACCAAAAGTAAGCTGTATTCTATTTATTTATTTATTTATATTCTTTTTTGGTTCAAAGCATCATTTAGTTAGTTTTTTTTTAGAAAAGTCTCCCAGTGGGGGAGGGGGGTTTGGTGGGACCCCTGCTTGTTTATTTAAAAAAAAAAAACACGAATTACAAGGGGTGACATAAAACCTAACACCCCTAAAGTATGATGTTAGAAAGACCCATCTCCTATGGATCAAGATTATCAAGTTCGTTGCATGCTATAGCGAACCGCGAACTGATTTCGTAGATTAGTTCGAATTGGTTCGTGAAATTGAGCAAAGCACATAGTAGTTTCAAAACAATCTTAGTTTGTCAAATTTTTCATTTAAATTCAACAAATTTATACTTTAGGTTTACAAACCATTCATATAAAGATATATTTTTTTATTTTTAAAATATAATATAAAATATATATTTTGTTTTATATGCATAAATAGCGAACCAAGCTAGTGAACCAAACAAAATAAGTTTTTTTTTCCTAATATTTGGTTAGGCCGCCACCCCGATTAGAAGTTAGTATCTATTCTGAGTTAGTGTCTAGTGAAGAGTATACAACACTCCCACCCTCTCGGGAATGGATCCCAGACCAAGTGTGTAGTGACTAGCATCATAACCAATGGGGCAAACTTAGCTTTCTAGAACCAAACCAAATAACTTAAGAGAACTGAAAAATGAATTATCTTATCTTACCCCAAGCCATGTAACATTGGTCAGATAATACCTTTCAAAATAATAATAACTTTCAGAATTATAATAAGATGTGGCTTCCATTGAAAAAAAAAAAGGCATATGCGTCTGAACCGTTAGATGAGCAGTTGATGAACTTGTCAATTGATCGTACGGCTTAATTACGGATTCTATAAATTCTCTCTGTATATTATATTACACTCAAGCTATTCCCGCAAGTCTATAAATGTGGAGGAAGATATTTTTCTCCCGGGTCGCCCCTTCATTTCTCCCCCTTCTCTTAAACCCTAAACCCCTCGCTCCCCTTTCAGCCACTCATTTGCCATTTCTTCGGTCGCTGTCGCATTTTTGAGGTAAGAACTTCTCATAAATCCCTTTTTTCTATTCCTGTTTTATATGAATTAGGTCTCTTATTTGGGTTTCTTTTTTTTTTCTTTTTTTTCTCTAAGATTAGTTTCTGTTGATTCCCCTACATCATATTCTAATTCTCTGTTTGTTAAACCGATCGAAAAAAATAAATTAAAAATTCTCTGTATGTTAAATTCATGGTTTGATATTGATCGAATCCTTCTATTGGTTTGATCTTGTTCCTATGAGTTCTTCATTTTTTTCTTATGGGGCTCCCGAAACTGATTTGTGTTTCTTGAATAACCACTTAGCTTGTAGTAATTTGATGTTTTAGAGATCTATTTATATTGATGTGGATGGGGTGGTTTATATGCATCTTGGATGAGCTAAAACCCCAAAAAAATGCCAATCTGCAAGTTGTTAATCAGTTGTAATTTTTGTATTCATTGAGGTTTTGTTCGTTTTAGAAGGTGCCACCTTGATCAAGTGGTAAAGCCTAGAGGTGTTCATACTCTAGGCCTGGGTCCAAGTCCCGCCCCACCAATTTTCTTCAAAGGACTACATTATGTATGTTAAGGTTGATCCCCAATGCACACATAGGTGGACTTGGAAGTAGGTTACCAACCCTTTGAAAAAAAATGGGCTTACTTGGTAGAAATACCAAATTTTTTAATATAGCTTGTCGGGGTTGCCTTAACCCCGGCTTACCTTTCCAAAAAAAAAAGAAAGTTTGTTCGTTTCAGCAATGGTAAAAATTGCAGAATCTTGTATGAAGTGTGGATTGTAGCCTGGTCCATTAGGTTCCCCACTGACTGAATTAGTTTATTTGGATGAGTATGGGTCACTGTCTCGGCTATGATAGCAACACTATCATCTATCTCATCTATTTATGGAGTTCTATCTTTAAGTTATTCAGTTCTTCTTTCTTAAATTTCTGCTTGATGCTCTCGTTTTGTTGCATTTTAAAACTGAGTTTGTTATCTTTGGAAAGATAGATCTTCTTTTCAACACTGCTGGGTTAGTGCATGACCTAAGACCAGTTGAAGTGGGTGCACCATGATTTAGTTACTGGGGTACGGATACAACTAGTCTATGTGAGGAACTCGGTTTTTGCTGTTGGCTTGGTCACACACTGAAACTCAGTCTCTAATCATTGTGCGGGGTATAATTCGCCGAAAAGGGACAAGGATCAAAATATTTAGTCGTCTTGATCAACCTTGCATGAACACTCAAGCCCACTTAGTCAAGAGGTTGGAAAGGCTTTTATTATTGGAAGCTGGCATTAAAGTTACAAGTTTGCACCATCATGCCTTGCAGGCTGAATTACACATTTGTTCACAGCGGCCAATTTGGGTGGCATTTTCATTTAGTAATTATTTTAAGTATTTGAGTTTAAAGTGACAGGGCAAGTTGTGTCTCCTTTTGCAGACATTGAGAAGAGCAGAAATTAGTCTAGAAATCCAGATGGCATTTTGCAGTAGAATTGGGAGCCTTCTAAGGCAGGGCATATCCCAAAATAGTGTGTCGATTGGGCAAGTTCCTGTGACATCTATGCTTAATACTATTCGTTGTATGTCTACAAAGCTTTTTATTGGAGGTATGTAAATATTGTTTCTCGCTTTCTAAATGTAAGAATCAATTATAGAAAGATTGCACGTATTGTCCATAAAAACTACATTTTTTTTCTTTCTTTTAGGTCTTTCATATGGGACTGATGAACAGTCACTCAAGGATGCATTTTCCAGCTATGGTGATGTGACTGAAGGTGAATTTTAATCTGAATTGGTGCTTGTTGTTTAGTATGTGCATGTCAAATAAGTTAAATGCTGAACAAATAATTTAATTAAAAACAGAACCAATGTAAAATTGGAATACGAGTTCCTACATCATGTTGATGCCTCAACAATGCAATACTACTGTTTCTTGCATAAACTAGGTGAGTTGCAAAGTTGAAAATTTACATTGTTCCCATGTTTAAGAAAATGAAAATTATGTTGAAATCAGTGTAGAAAAATGTGGCCTAGGCAACGGGCCACTTCCTCGCATATCTAGGACTCCTATCGCATCATCAGGATCTGGACCAGAATTCATTAAATTTCTACTTATAGCAAAAAATTTAAATTTTGATCGCATAGGCATCACTTAAGCAATGCCTGGGCAACGCCTCGCCTATGGAGCTTTCTACTGCCTAGGCATTGTCTGAACGCTTTGATTCCATTTATGGAAATACTGATGTCTTATTTTTGGAAAAAACAATGGCAATCTCCATGGAGGATGATAGAGCCATCCTATTATTTTCTGTTGAAATTACAGTGCACAATAAGGGATCTTAGACCCACTATTCAAGGGGCTACCATTTAGAATCTTGAACCATCCTCTTGAAAGGATGTTGAGTTCTCTATATCTAATCCAATGAATAGTTTGTGGAGTTTAAAATGATGTGTGGTAAAATTTACCTTTTTTCTATCATGAAAAGAAAATTTGTGGAAGGGAGTAAAATGCATTTCTTCAAATAAAAGAGCTTTTAGCTGTTTTGTAACTACATCATGAGCAACTATAGCTGAAAATCCCAATTTTCTGAGCCCTAGCTGTTTTTTCAAGAAGGGTCACCTATTGTAGTTAAAATTTCACCTAGGTAATCCCTAGGCCACCACCTCGCCTAGCCAGGACCCCCATCACCTAGTGATCACCTAGGCAACGCTTCACCTAGGAAACTCCTACCACCTAGTCATTGCCTAGATGCTTTCACTACACTTGTCACTGGGTGAGTAATCCAACAGTGCAAGGTGGGAAGAAATCTGGATATTTCCCAGTGAGGAGCATAGCTTGGTTCTAACTAAGACATCCAGTAAGGATGCAAAGTGGCTTCCTTGCACTTAAATTACATTGTTTATTATGATGCGCAGCAAGGGTTATCATTGATAGAGACACTGGGAGGTCTAGGGGATTTGGGTTTGTGAACTTCACCAACGATGAATCTGCGAGTTCAGCACTATCCATGGATGGTCAGGTATGAATGCTAAACACCTCTTGGTATTAGAAAGTCCATGTATGTTGAACACGTGTTCCACAATACTGTATTCAATCCAGTAAAGTCCTCATTTTTCAGGAACTAAATGGGCGGAACATTCGAGTGAGCTACGCCACTGAGAGAACTGGAGGTGGTGGTGGTCGCGGTGGTTATGGTGGTGGTGGTTATGGTGGTGGTGGCAATTATCGTGGAGATGGAGGTTTTGGCGGTGGTGGAAGGGATGATGGGTTCTAAGCGGTTGACTAAATTTCATCTCTGCTGGTATGTAGCTTTGGTTAGTTGGCCTTTGATTTTAGGATAAAGGTTGCCATAATTACTTTTCTGGATTGCAAATTTTACTGTTTTGTCTCTGATTGGGAGAGGGAGTTTACTGAACATCTTCAGCCATTGGCCGGAATTTCACCTCCCCTAGCTGCATTCTTTGTCTCTGGATTGATCCCATTCTCATTCATGGTTTGGTTAAGAGTTAGCTTGGGGATACTTGTAAGCCAGAGCGTGGAATCATTTAGTCAGCAAGGAATAAGAGATTCAGTATGTACCCAAAAAGCCAATTTTTTTCTGAAGTTCGTTCAAAGTGCACATCTCAGAATGAGACTTGAGGTAAGGAGAAGGAAAGCCAAAATTGATATCAGTTCAAGTGCATTTTAATAAGGGTGTCAATGGGCTGGGCTGGCCTGTTAGCCCGCTAGCCAGCCCGGCCTGCTCAGCTTGGCCCGATTATTAATTGGGTTGGGCTTGAAGCCTAAAGCCTGTGGCCCGTTCGGTAGGCTTCTAACCAGACTTAGCCCAATCAATCTGGCCCTATTAGGCCCGTTTAGTTTATAGGCAAAAAGTTGCACATGATTTTTTAAATGGGCTGGCCTGGCCTGGCCTGGCCTGGCCTCATTAATAAGTGGGCTGGCCTATTTATTAATTCAGGCCTAGTTGGTTCCGGGCCGGCTAAAACCTGGCATGTTGACACCCCTAAACGTGCATCTGTCGGATTGATAGAAAGCTGCAGGCCATATATTGGTGATGGATTGGATCCTTATAGAGTACTAGCAGATTAGACTGCAGTTCTTAGGTGCATTCCCAATGTTTATATGTTGGGATCATTCAACAAATGATATTTAAGGAGGGTGGAATTGCCATTTAATAATGGGACGGGGTTATACCCAATATTAATTTTGCAATATGCTCTCAAAAAAGTGTAAAGTAGGTTTTTTTTTTAATATTTTAATCAAGTAAACATTAATTTTTTTTTAGCACTTTTCTGGTCAGTTGGGGTTTGTATCTATTCGAGGTGAGGAAACAATCACATGAGTTGAAACCGAGACCTCCCTCCTAGTGAGGGGATATTTCATCACTCGGCTATTTCTAGCTTGTAAAATTATTCAAGTTAATAATGATTACTCAGGGGGACTAATATTCAATTAAGGAAAGTGATTTAAAACTCTGGATGGTAACTGGGGAGGAGCCAAGAATTTTTCCCTGGAGGGCCAAAGTATATATATATATATCAAGAAAGGGCCTTGCGACACCCTTCCTCTTGCACCGGTGGTGGGGTGTGGCCTCTCTTTGAGGAGGTATGGGTTCCAATCTCCTGCAAGAGCTCCAATCCCCTTGCCAACCACTAACCCTACTAACTTAGGTAATGATAGCCGAAGCAAAAAAAAAAGGGGGTAGGGCCTACGTCCCGGATAAATATTTTTTTGAGTAAAGGATCCATTGTGGTCATAAAATTAGTTACTAGTGAGACTGCAAAGGGTTGAGACCACACCGATACTGTCCATATGAAAATTTCAAAAATGAATTTAATGAAATTTTGAGATCCATGCATCACAAGCACGGTCTCGGTATGGTCTCGGCTATTTGCGGTCTCAATTGCAAAGTCCAATTCGGTCTTGGCCCTTTGCGGTCTCAGTAGCAAAGTCTAATTTGTTAATATTACATTCAAATAAAGTTCCAATTGGAAAAAAAGAAGGTCCTCCATTTTGATAGAGTCATTATATAAATAAATGAGCAGTGATCAGCATACCATGGATATATTATCTAACATACCTATGTGTCCTCATGTTCTTTTAACACCCCTTTAACCTTGGTTAAGCTTAACTAATTTAAAGTTAATTAAGTTTTTTGTTTTTTTTTTTTCTAAAATCCAATGTTGACTTGCTTAATCTTAGAGGTGAGTGAATCTTAACAACAGTTGGCGGACCAATGAGGACCAGCCATTTCGTTACATAATGGAAACTACCTGTACATTAAGTATTTTCGTTAATGAAATTAACTATATTTTTATATAATGGAAATTGTTTTTTCCCATGTGCATTCTATTTGTTGGAACACATGCACCTCCCCTACTTGATATGTGCCCCTTTCAACACTCATTTAACTATGGTTAAGATTCACTTACCCCTAGGGTTTATACATCTACCCTTGGTTTTGAAAAAAATAATTTAATTCTTGAGTTAATAGATCTAAACTAGGGTTAAAAAGGACACATGGACACATAAAGAATTGATACCTTTATATTATACATACTAGCGGGTGGCACGTGAGAGTGAGGGGAAGGAGTTAACCATAGTTAATAGGAGTTAAAAGGGACACGTGTTAACCCACGGGGTGCAATTGAACTTGCTAGTGGCACGTGCGATGCATGTGAGCGCGAGGGGAAGGAGATAACCGCAGTTAAGAGGAGTTAAAAGGGACACGTGTTAACCTGCGGGTGCGATTGAACTTGCTAGTGGCACGTGCAATGCACGTGAGCGCGAGGGGAAGGAGTTAACCACTGCTAATAGGAGTTAAAAGGGATACGTATTAACCCACAGGTGCGTTTGAACTCTCCCTGAGTTCAATCGCGATTGGATGTGATTCTAAATAGATAGATGAGCAAGGGGTATTTTGGGAATTAAAGTAAAATATTAAATCAAAGGTAAGGGGTAATTTGGGAATTAAAGTAAAACATTCAATCAATGTTTTGTTTTTATACAAAGGGTAGTTTGGGAATTTCAGAATATTCATTTACGCAAGGCTCTTGCATTAAAACAGTAAAGATAATAAAAAATTACAAAATTTTGTTTGGGGGGTCACTATATAGAAAATTTTGATATTATCAAGAGCTGGACGTAGGGTTGTCAAAGGGCCAGGTAAGGGCATGGGCCGGGGTCGACCCTAACCCTACCTTTTCCTATAAGAGTAAGGCCCTAGCCCAGACCTAACACTATAAGGGCTGGTTGATTGGGCTCTAGCCCTACCCTCAAGGGCTAGGATCGAGCCAAAGGACCAAAAGAGAGCGAGATTTTGTTTAAGAAAACCATTCAAATAGGTAAAACAATCATACAACATATTAAACTCGTGAAAAATTTTGTGATGACTTTCAAGAAAAATTGGTATATAAAGAGGTTTGGTTATGAATTTATGAATATACCCCATGTTAATATCATTAATGAGGGCTATATTAGTAATTTTAGAACTTAACTTAAGTATTCTTAAAAAGGGAGGGCGGGCCGGGCTTGGAAGGGCCGGGCAGGGGTCAGCCTTAGCCCGGTCCTATTGAAGAAGGGTTTTTTGGTTTTGGGCCCTACCCAGCCCAAGGGCCAAAGAAGGGCCGGGTTTTAGCGGGTTTGGAAGGGCCGGGTACCCTTTGACTAAGGCTTTTTTGACGGGCTTTGCTGGACGGTTAGATTGAAAATACGATGGTGTCAAAACTCACATGCTTTTTAAATGGTGGGCCCCCACTTAATGATTAATACCATTGAATTTTCAATCTAATGGTCCAGCTCTCGATTGTAGGTACTATCCAGAGATTTAAATCACTTCCCTTCAATAACTATCCGATAATTAGTTAGGGTTTGAGAGTGGCCATAGCGTCCTTTTAAGATCCTCACCATTGGAAGATAATTGTGGCAATCCTTTTAAGATCCTCGCCATTGGAAGATAATTGTGATACAACTATAAACGACATTTGGATTACCTCTACTTTGTATTAAGAGGTAATACACAACACACCCAGGCCAACAACACACATCACAGAAAGCATTAGCACTCATTTCACCAAAAGGGCATTACCCTCATCTCACCAAAATGTCTCATTTAAGGTGAGAGGATAAGGGCTTGACTTAGGGTGCGAGAAAGAAGCTTTAAGTAGTCACAAGATTTCACTGGTTTGTTATTTTTTCATATTAAAAGGTAATACATATCGCACACATAAATGGGCCAACAACATACAGACCCCATAAGGCATAACCTAACACATCTCACCAAGTACTCAATTTTGCACTAAATGACTTTCTGTGACCTACTAGAGAGCTCCTGAAAATACAAAAAAAAATACCTCTTGACTTTTGCAAAAATTATGAAAATATCCATTGGTAGAAAATTACCAAAATGCTCCTAACCATCAAAATAGTTTTCGCCAAGGTTTGAAATTTCGAAATTTGCTGAGATTTCGGTCTGCCAACCTGAACTGAAATCCCAAAAAACTGCAGGATCTCGACGAAATTTCAAAATCAGAAATATTAATATTTTATTAATTATATATATTTTTTAAAAATAAAATTTTATATATTTATATAAATAATATTATTTTGTTTTTAAAATTAATATATAAAATTTCAAATTTTCAATCAAAATATTGAAATATTTCGAAATTTTAATAAAAAAACAATTAAATCAATTTAAAAATAAATTTATGAAATATCGCCAAAATTCCAAAATATTCTAAATCTGACATTTGACCCGAAATTTCTGAAATTTTGGCCGAAATCTGTTTTCCAAAATTTTCTCTGTTTCGATGTTGTTGGGGTAGGATGAAATTGAAATTTCGTGAAAATTTCAACAAAAATTTAAAACCTTGGGTTTCATTGCTTAGTTTTATAAAAGCATAAATGTACAACTAAAATTTAACTTTTATTAGGTTTAAAACATTATTAAAGTTTGGAATACTTCGTGTCTAAAGTGAAAGCGTTTGGATTACCTCTACTTTGATTTTAGTTCATTTTCGGAGTAGAGACATTTCAAGCACATCCACACTGTTTTTATGCTACTTTTAGAGTGTCAGTAATTCAATTACCACTACTATAAGATTTTAGCAATGAATTAATTTTAAAAAGTTGTCAAAACATGAAAATCACTTGAATTTAGAAAACACATGAAGTCGATAGTAATCCAACCACCAACAACTTATTTTTGGCATATTAAAAAATAACTACTAACACTACCTAGTTTTCTCATTGTACAAAATTTTCATATTCTTTGTTAGTAACTACTATTTCTCTCTCGCCTCCGGTTCTATTTAAACTCTCTTGGGTCCAAATCAAAGGATCTCAACACATCCTAAAGGTCATATAGATGACTTTTACATTATTTTAAAAAATTTTAAGAAAGAATTCTCTTCTTTCTCTATTCTAATTATTCTACTCTCATTCAACTTGTATTGGACAAGTAGATAACTTATAATTTAATTGGATTATATTTATAGGAGAAAAGCGAAATAAATGTGAGTATGATTTATATTTTATGTTTGATATCATGTGTCTTATTTTACTCATTTATGCTCTTTATATAACTTGAATAAGAAGAAATGCTATTTGAAATTTGGGACTGTTGAAGGGTGAATTGCATGAATAAGAGTGCTATGAATTGATCAATCTTGGACTTTAGAATTCAAATCAACCTTAGGATTAGTTAGAATAATTCCTTTTAATTTGATCTGGTGAGGCAACCCAAGTCGAAATTAGTTCAAACTTCATATATGCACCTGATTTCTGCTAGAGAACATATCTACCAGTGCTATTCAATCGATACGTTTGAACTTTTGATCGTGCTCACAAACCATTAGATATTCATATGGTGCGATCGACTCTTTAGTGAATGAATTTATCCCTAAAATTTTGTATGAAGAGGTTCTTCAACTTTCTGAGATCAACCATGGCCTTTCATTTTATTTTTGAGATTAATTCTGGGAACGTCTAGTTATAGGATAAAATCTCTTTTAAAAATCTGATCACTTATATTTTGCACCTCATATTTTTATGGTAAATCCTCTGTTAACTTTGGAGTAGTAGCAAAAATACAAGACTTAGGCCTCGTTTGGGTGCCTTAAGAGTTACTTCCTGCGAAGTAATTCCTGAGAAAGTCTAGTAAAGTCATTCGAATGAGAAAATAGCGTTTGATTTGCACATCCGAAAAGTGACTTTTAAAAACTCCAAAGTCAAATTTATGTTTGGTTTGCAATTACAAAAAGTAACTTCGGAAAGTTTTATATATGGTATTCATTGATTTATGATTATTTCCATCTACTAACTCTTGTAAAATTTGTAATACCCCTAGCTAAAATTTGAAACCATCTTCACATCTAAAAGCAGAGGTGACACTTATGGGGCGTTTGGATTAGATTTTTTTGGCCAAAAATCAATTCTGGTAAAATTGATTGTTTAGAAATTAATGGTTTTTTTTTTTTTTGGGTTAAGAGGACTATGTTATAAACTAAAATGGAGCAAAATTACAGGTATCAGGGGGACGAGGCCCCCAGTTAAACCAACCCCCATAGGTAGATAATCTGCGAATACTATCATTTAAGGCTCCCTGAGCTACATTGTGAGCTGCTGAATTTCCTTGACGTCGAGTGAAGCTGAAGATCATTGTAGAAATTAATGGTCAAATAATCATTTTTTCAAATAATAGTGTTTGGAGAATACGGAGGTGAGTCTCCCAACTTCATATTCTCCGAACACTATTATTTGAAAAAATAATTATTTGATCATTAATTTCTACACAATCAATTTTATTAGAATTAATTTTTGGCCAAAAAAATCTAATCCAAACGCCACCTTAGCTGCTATATAAGACATGGGTTGGCCCTAAGTAACCAGGGCGTAGAATGGGAGCGGGAGCGAGAGCAATAAATTTTTATTAAGGAAAGGGTCCAGAGCGCCTCTGGAGTGCCGATATATATATATGGTGGTTTTTAAAATTACTTGTAGAAGCAAATATATCATTTTTACTTTTTAAACTATAAAAAAGAATTGATTAAATCATTCATCATTCAAATTTGTAGTCACAGTAAACAAGATGACTATTGATATATTAAAGGTATTATTCCAAATTCAATTATAAGATCATCAATAATTAACAAACCATACAAAAATCTTATACCCTACTAAAGAAAATGACTAAATAGACCCCACACCCCACTTAACATGAAAAATATGAATAAAACTGAAACTTTACTCAAATATCACGCTTTCTAGCTAGGCAGGTGATATCCAGAAACCATAAACCACACTCTACAAAAGTTGAAACCGCACACTCAAGGTAAGAGCGAGATTTGAGAGGAAGCAAGCAGCAAGTTGGTAGGTTTAGGTTACTAAGGGCTGGCCTGAGTACATGTAGCGTAGGTGTCACTTTGCAGAATTCGTCCAAAATAGTAGTTATGGTATAAGACTTTGGCGGGCTTGAGCCTGGCCTGATAAGCCTGAGAAAGCAACTAAGCCCGGCCTGGCCCATTAACAACCTTAATCCAGATCAAAGAGAAGATTGCTCAGTCAACTAGAAGATTTCCATGTTGACTTAAATCAAGTCTAGGAGATCTCAGCTCAGATTGAGATTAGCCTATAGAAGACCTGATCCAAGAGGTCCTTGACTAGTTTCAAAGGCCTGAGGTTGAATCATAAGTAAACTTAGATAAAGGAAAACATATTTTGATTCAAAGGTAAAATATCAAACCCGACAATTGTTTCATCACGGTTTTGATATACCAAAAAAGTAAGGAGCAACTCTTGACCTACAACCAAACACAGCTCTTGAGGAGGGATAAATCTTTACTCCATAATGTTATTTTGGTTCTCATTTCAGCAAGATCTTGTTACTGTTACTTGCATGATAGATTATTCATTCCTAGAAGAATATAAATCCTAATTAAGATAGGCCTTTTGGGAATCATTAATTTCTTTTTAGGTTAATTTTTAGACAAGGCACCTCATTTTCTGCCAGTTAATGAAAATCCAAGTAACATTCTATCAAGTTCGAGCTAAATTGAATTCTAGAGTTAGCAAAACCATGTCTATTGCACTTGGGAGACTCCAACTATCTTCAACAAGCGCTTATGCTCCTATTAGCTAGCTTGAATTTGAATCTTTACTGAATTACTATTTAGTAGTTATGTATATGCAAAAAATTCCATCTCGGATAAATGCAGCAATAGCGTTGAGGAGAGAAGCTTGGTCCTCCAGCTTGAGATATCCTCCAATTTATCCATTGCTCTTGAATCCATGATACACTTCTAAATTGACTTTTAGCAACTTTTGGCTCTAGAGTCAAAATGCTGTTTGGTTAAGTACTTAAGAGAGTAACCTATTCACGAGTCAAAAGTCATAAAAAATCAAAATACTAGCTTTAGGGCAAGCTGCCCCCGAATAGTTTTTGTGAGAAGTCCCAACATTTTTAAAAGTTATCTAGAAGAAGTTCTTCCCTTCCCACAGAAGTTCATCCAAACAAACCCATAGCACTTGTGATCATATTAAAAATCGTTCTAGCCAATGATGGATACATCAACTGTCATGCCCTCCATATAATCTGGTTGAGCAGTTCATCTCTGAAGATAAATAATGTTTAATAAACCAAAAAGAATAAGCAGCTCTGGAAGTTCTTCATCACTAAATTGAATCCAAACTGTTTTATTATGAGGAACCGGGACACACACTTACGTGGATTGTCAAGCTCTTTGATCTCGTGGTTGGGAGATCCTCCACCTAAAACTCCTTTATTTATTAAATAGCTAAGGTGGAGTTTGACTTAGCTTTCTTTAGGCGATTTTATAGCTTTCCTTCCAAAAGATTCTGTTTTATTTCACATGTTTAATCACTTTTGCCATAGCGATTACCCTAAAGATTGTTTTAAAATCGATTCAAGAACACATTTCCTTTTAGATAATTAACAATTTCAACACTTTGATTCCCTCTCTTTTCAACTCCTTCCTTCTCACCTCCCACCAAATCATCCTCCATCTTGCCGCCCTTTGTCAGCGATGGCAATGGGAATAATGTTGGCATTGGTGATCACATTTGTACCTCTTAGATGGTGGTAGTGATAGGGGCGGGAGCTGTTGGAATTTGGCTCGAATAAGCAAAACCGAAATGGGCGATCGATCGCCCACCAAGGGGGATCAATTGCCCACAACGCCTTGTGCGTCGATTTGTTTCGGGAAATTATTATTTTAGCCTCTTTATGTTTTGGGAAACCCCTATTCCGATTAAGGGACTTTCTATTAGTCTAGGGCTCTTATTTAGGCCTATAAATAGGGGATTATGGGTCTAGGGTTTGCAATCTTAGTATCTAAGGATCAAGGAAATGCTTTTGCATTGAGAGTGAGAGGTAATAGAAAGGGATAAAGCATATTAGGGCTTGGGAAAGATTTAAGGGAGGATAAATAGGAATTCTTATTTGGGTTTTCATAGAGAAGGTGAGTTGAGTGCTTTTGTAATGGTTCCTCAAGGTTTTTGTGAATAAAGAAGTGATCGGATCTTGACCTGTAGATGTAGGCAGGTTGTTGCCGAACCACGTATATCTTTTGTGTTCCCTTGTGGTGTGTGTTTTAGTTTTTTCTTTTCTGTCGGGTTATTTTCTATTGGTTATTTTTCCCACAACAGGAGCCAGGGGCTAGTCTCCCCCCAACTTTTAAGAAAAAAAGTTAAATTTATACATATTATTTAATTTAAGAGGGCATATGCATGCATGAGGCAAGAGGGGCAGTTACCCTGAACTTTTGATTAAAAAAATACTAAGTTTTATACTATATTATTTACTTAAGAGGGCTGCCCTTAACTTTCAATTTTTCTTTTTACAAATTGACACAAAGGGATGAGGTGACCCATGAACTTAGCCCTCAAGGAGAGTTTTGAGTCACACCCCCTAAATCAGGAACATGTCGTACCCATCTAATTATTCTTCAGAAACTCATCAATAATAATTACTAACATTATCGATCAATGTTTGCTTCCCCCTTCAAAGAAAATCCTAGCTAAGCCCCTAGTAGTGATTGCACGAAAACACACACACTCTCTCTCCCTCCTCATTTCTCTCTATATATTTTTCCCATTGATGCAATTAGAGTTCTGAATTATTTTTTTACTGGTTTACCATGTTTGATTTGGTGTATTTTGTCGTACTTGCAGGGCGGTCTTGGGTCTTGCTGCTGCGCAAGATAGTTCTACTACAGCAGGGGAAGCAAAGTTTCTTCATCTGCCAACCTTGGTTAGACTAATGATTAGTAACTAAACAGGTTAAGTGCAAAATCGAGTATCCGTTAAACGTTTATATCTTAAGCGTTTGTCCACAATAAGTGTTAATGGAATGAATAATCTAAAACACTACAAGTTCTAAACTAACTTAGCAAAAATAGAAGATCATCAATCCCCTCTCACAAGCTACTGAATTGATCCTAAATCTTTTATTTGAATTTGTAAACCTAAATGCCAACTCATCAATGAGACAATGACCATGCTTGGCAGCAACCTATTCTACATGCAAACAGATGAGATCAAATGGATTGAACTTTTGAGAATCTGTACTGTATAAATGATTATCAAATGCATTGAACTTTTGAGAATCTGTACTGTAAATGATTCTGAGCTAAGGATTCTGGGCATCAATGGAGAATTCTAGATTAATAGACACAAATATCTTACAAACAAATTAATCCACAAGAAAATTGAAAACAATCAAACATTCTCCCTTATATATCTGATAGCCTCCTTGTAGTTATTCCATAAGCCTGCAACCATGGTCCAAACCATATCCAAAAAGCCCTCGAAAACCTCCGGGAAATCCTTAGCCAACCCATCAAGTGCAGTCTTCATCTCCCCCACCAGTTCTCCGATTGCAGAACTGGTCACGATGGCAGATCCTGTAACACCTTCTTTAAGAAGATTGAAACAGGTAGAGATGAAAGAAGTGATTACTTCCATTAGAAATTCCAAGAAATACTTGAAAATCGCCTTCACGAAATTCGTTACATTCTCTACACCACTGTTGAGGGCTTGGCTAGGAACTTTAAATGCTTGGATCACAAGCACGAAAAGGTATGCTGACACATTAAAAACTAAACGAGAAACCAGGTTTGTTAATGAGCTCAAGACGAAGAAGATGAATTTTAGCACGAAAACCGCCATTTTTGGTGTGTGTGAAACTTAGGAAGGAAGGAGAAGAGCTTGCCTTGTATAGATGAATTACGGTTCAATCCGTGGAAGTTTCAATTTGATGTGTAATGGGAAACTAGATGGAATCTTGGAAGGAAAGGGAAGAGCTTGTCTGGTTATTAGTTGAATATTCAATCCGTGGAAGTTTCAAATTGAATTTTGTTTGAGATTAGTTTACTTGGTTAAACCTTTTAGAACTCATTAATCTATCTATAGGTGTAGTATAATATAAGGAGTAGATATGGTCTTACCATCTTAGAAAAATAAAGTCTTCAGTATTTAAAATTCAAGGAAAATGGTTCTAGACCCCACTATAAGGGCTGCATGGTCGAATCATAAACTGTTTTGAAGTAATTTTTTACTTCTTTAAATTTTCGTCCTTAAGTTCTGAAATCGCATTTGACTCTTGATTCTCTCCAGTAGTAACCTTACTCGGGGGAGTCCGGGTACGCCACTGATGCTGCCACGTGTCCCTTTTTAACACCCTTAACAATGGTTGAGATTCACTCACCCCTAGGGTTCAACTACCTACCCTTGGTTTGTAGAAAAAATATTAAAAAATAAATTTAACCCTAGTTAAAATTCACCAATTCCTACGGTTAATTTTTTCTAAAAACCAATGACAGGTGGGTGAACCCTAGGGGTGGGTGAATCTTAACCACAGTTAAGGGGTGTCAAAAGGGACACATTGTAATGACCCTAATTTAAATTAAACACACCCAGGGGTAAATTGGTAAATGATACTCTGAGGGTAATTTAGTAATTGATTTTTGTGTTTGATCATATGGCTAACCTTGGTGGGGTAGGGCTAACCCAATGATTTAATTTAATAAGTTGAATTAATTAAATCTAGGTTATAAACAAACAGGCCTTAGTGGGGGTATATTAGTAATTCTCTAAATATAGTTTAATATAAATAAAATTGTTTAACCTAATAGTGATATTTTTGCTAAAACTGATTTAGGAAGCTGAGATACGTACTTTTGGAGGAGAGGGAGAACGGCCATAGGGTTTGGAGATCGGTGAATGCTCGTAGAGAACCGGATCTCGAAGTTTTGGATCATCCGGGATAGCAGCAAATCTCTCATAAGCAATCAATCTCGTCTTCTTCTCGAAATCAGATCTAGAGGCAAGTGAATATTTCTATAATTTAGATGTAGGGTGTGTTGTGATCACACAATAATAATTTTAATGTGTTTTTCTTCTTGTGTTAATAATTGTGTGTATGAAAATATGCTAGATCGGATAAATATTTTATATAGGTATTATTTTGATTCATTAAATATGTTATGTGTGATTTTAATAAATGATATAATAATATATTATATTTTAGGGAAGAAAATATAAGAGATCTAGGAGATTAAAATTAGTGATTTTCGGAATTGAGTTAATTTAAATGAGATTTATCCAGTTTCGGTATTTGGGTCATAACTTTATGACATTAAGTCCGATTTTGGTCCGATAGTACATCGTTTTGAAGAGCTCGAAAAGATCTACAACTTTCGTGAAGAACGTTTTCCCAAAATCAGTATTTTTGTGGGTCAAAATCTTAGTTGAAAATCAAAAACGGGAAAAAGTGATATTTTTCACATTAATTTTCATAAGATATTTTAATTAAATGTATATATTATTTGAGTGTGGGAATATTGGTTTGTTAAGATTCCTTTATAACTAATTACTTAGTTTGTTAGATGGTTGAAAGATACCTCTAACAAATTTAAATAATTAGTTACTAAATAATTTGTTAGTAACATGACATATATATTTTTAGTTAATTTGTTGGGTGGTTGAAAGATACCCCTAACAAACTTAACTAATTAGTTACTAACCAATTGGTTAGTAACTGAACTCTTTTATACTAGTATAAGGGTTTTACTAAACTTACTAGCATAAAAAAAAGGGTTTTTCTAAGCCCTTGGGGGTTTGTGAAACCCTGAACCCCATTATCATGGAAAATTGAGAATTTGTAGGGTTATAAATATGTGATATTTATAACTAAAATTTCAGTTGCAGAAACACAACTGAAATCTCTTTTGAAATAAGGTATGTTATGTCTGCCTAGATATTAATTGTAAATTTTAATTATGAATTATGATGTTGACTATTATAACTGTCATTTAATGTTTTGTTATATTTTCGTAATAGTTGATATTCATTTTCTAAAATAATGGTGATTCAATAAACATTGTTTTAACCTTGGTTAAGGGTCATTCAAGGAGTAAATTATGTAAAACCTCCTTAAATTGATCATGGGTGATGTTGTGTACCACCCAAATGATTGTTTCAGGGTGGTGTAGAGTACCTACCCAGAAACAGAGGATTGAGTTGAGTTATGTAAGACACTCAATTCTCAGATGGGTGAACTGTGTGAGACCCAAGGGATAAGGTAAGCTGTGTGAAATCCCAAGAATTCCCTTGATCAATAGGGTAAGTTGTGTAAGACCCCTATTGATCGGACTGAACCATAAGTAAAGAGTTAATTGAATATTATGCATAATTTGTTAGTCATCTTATCATATGAATTGTTAATGCATTTAAATTATAGTGTATTCTCTTACTAAGCTTTGGGCTCACCCTTGTTAATTCTTCTTTTTCAGGTGGTGATTAAAAAGAATAGGAATTGCTTTCGTTTGAGCAAGTGAAACCAACCCTAAAGTTTTCTTCTCTGTTAGAGTGTGAGAGAACTGTAGTGAGGTAAACTATATAAAATCTTTGGATGATTTAGTTTTTGGGAAAACTCATGTTATTGAGTCTTTTAGTGATGCTGGTTATTTAAATCTGTTTAATGGAGTATTAAATTATTTTAATTTCCATTAATATTGGAATTTTGTTTTTGGTTTACGCCTTGATATTTATGCAAATATTAGTATTATTGTGTATAGATTTCGGGGAGTGACAGATTGGTATCAGAGCCCTAGGTTTAGAAACTCTAGTGTAAAAAGAGTGACATCCAAGAAAGTTCTTAGGGTTCTTGAGTTGTGTTTAGCTAAATAGCTGTTCTTCCTTCCATTATTATAGTATTACCGGACTAATTATTTTCCTTATTGTGTGATAAGGATTATGTCTGGAGGTAGGAGAGGACGAGATAGAGGTGGTGGTAAGGCACTAGGAGGCCCTGCAAGACTGAATGAAGTATACCGGGTCTTGGGAGAAACGACAAGGCTTCTGGAAGAGACTGCTAGGCAGATGGGTAATAGGTCTGATTCATCTAGCCAACAGTCGGTGGATACTCCGATGGCAAGTCTGATAAAAGAATTCAAGAGATTGAATCCATCAAACTTCAGTGGAACTGCGGATCCGATGGAGGCAGATAAATGGATCCTTGAGTTGGAGAAGATCTATGAGATAATGGATTGCACTGAGGCTCAACAGAGGAAACTGGCAGTATTCCTTCTGAAAGGAGAAGCACATCATTGGTGGGATTTGGTAGCCAGGACTGAGGATGTAGTTGAGATGGGATGGGAAGAATTTAAGGAGAGGTTCTATGCCAAGTACTTTCCAGAGACTGTTCGTGAGCAGAAGACCTTAGAGTTCATTAATCTGACCCAGGGATCTCTTACTGTCAGTCAGTATGAGGCAAAGTATGCTGAGTTGTCTCGCTTTGCCACATACATGGTGGAAGATGAGGTGCGCCGAGTTCGGAAGTTCGAACAAGGCTTGAGTCCTTCTATTCGCAAGATGGTAGTAGGACATCGACTGAGAACTTATTTAGAAGTTGTGGAGCGGGCCCTAGTGATTGAGCAGGATAATGCAACTTACCAGAGAGGCAGGGAGCAGAGGTCAGAGCAAAAGGGCAAGGACAAGCCAGTGCCTCAACAGAATCAAAAGGGTCAGTTTAAGGGACATCAGCAGCCATGGAAGCGTCAGAAGACGAATGCACCAGTTGTGTCCTCTGCAGTGGTTCCAGTCGTGCCTGTTCAGCGAGCTGAGCCAAAAGATTTTTATGGGATGTGCTACAATTGCAGGGAGAAGGGACATCTTGCTAGAGATTGTCCGAAACCCAAGAAGGATCGACCTCAGACTCAGACTCTCAGTCAGCAAAAGAACTAGGGCCGAGTATTTGCGGTAGTTCAGAAGGATGCAGAGGCATCAAATGCCATAGTTGAAGGTACACTTTCAGTTTATAACAACATTGCTAGAGTACTTTTTGATTCGGGAGCTATACATTCTTTCATTTCAGTTACATTTATGAATGCATTGGGCTTAGTGCCAGAATCTATAGATTTAGCATTATCGGTTGTGACACCATTGGGAGAGTCAACTACTCTTGATTGAATCTGTAGAGAATGTCCAGTTAAGTTTGGGGAGAGAGTTCTTCTAGCTGATTTGGTGGTACTCGAGATACAGGAATTCGATGTACTTTTGAGCATGAATTGGTTGGCAGCCTTTCATGCTAAGTTGTCATGTTTTGAGAAGACAGTGACTTTCTCGATTCCTGGTGAGACACCATTTCATTTTAGGAGTAATTGCTCAGAGGGAGTGTTGACTTCAGGGTTCCTCTCTCACATTGAGAGTGTGGATCAAGGTATCGAGTTGGAGCAGATACACGTTGCCTTCGAGTTTGCTGATGTATTTCAAGAGATACCGGGATTGCCTCCAAGGAGGGTAGTGGATTTTGGTATTAATTTGGTATCGGGTACTACACCAATATCAAAGGCACCTTATAGAATGGCGCCAATGGAATTGAAGGAGCTGAAAGAGCAGATTCAGGGGTTGTTAAATTAGGGCTTTATTTAGTCTAGTACTTCACCATGGGATGCGCTAGTACTATTTGTCAAGAAGAAGGACTGATCAATGCGGCTGTGTATTGATAACCGACAATTGAACAATGTGATAATTAAGAACAAATACCCTTTACCTAGGATTGAGGATTTATTTGATCAACTTAAGGGAGCGCAGTTAGTCTCCAAGATTGATTTGAGGTCGGGTTATCACCAGTTGAGGGTGAAGGAGGAGGACATCTCTAAGACAACTTTTCGGACTGGGTATGAGCATTACGAGTTCTTAGTCATGCCATTTGGGCTGACTAATGCACCAGTGGCTTTCATGGAGTTGATGAACCGGGTGTTTAAGCCTTTCTTAGATCAATTTGTTGTCGTCTTTGTAGATGACATTTTGATCTATTCGAAGTCTAGTGAAGAGCATGCTCAACATCTTCATATCGCACTTCAGACTTTACGAAAACATCAGTTGTATGCCAAACTTTCAAAGTGTGAGTTCTGGTAGGAGCAAGTCAAGTTTTGGGGACATGTCGTCTCAAGAGAAGGAGTGTCAGTGGATCCTGCTAAGGTTGAAGTGGTAATGGACTGGGGACAGCCCACTTCAGTTACCGAAATTCGTAGTTTTATGGGTCTAGCCAGATACTATCGACGTTTCATTGAGGGATTTTCAAAGATTTCTGCACCTTTAACTCATCTGACTAAGAAAGATGTGAAGTTTATTTGGGATGACAGTTGTGAGCAGACTTTTGTTGAGTTAAAGACCCGACTGACATCAGCACCAGTTTTGACCATTCCTGAGAGCAATGGAAGACTTGTGGTCTATAGTGATGCATCTCATCAGGGCTTGGGGTGTGTTTTGATGCAGAATGGTAAGGTGATTGCCTATGCATCTCACCAATTGAAGGTTCATGAGAAGAACTATCCAACTCATGATTTGGAGTTGGCAGCAGTTGTTTTTGCATCGAAGATATGAAGACATTATCTTTATGGAAAGAAGTTTGAGTTCTTTTCTGATCACAAAAGTTTGAAATACTTGTTCTCTCAGAAGGAGTTGAACATGAGACAGCGAAGGTGGATGGAACATCTGAAGGATTATGACTTTACTCTTCACTATCATCCTGGGAAGGCTAATGTTGTAGCAGATGCATTGAGCCGTAAACCGAGAGGATTAGTTGCTCTTATGATGGTTTAGGAGTGGAATATGTTAGAGGTAGTTTCAAAATATAATATTCATCCAATTCAGTAGAATGTCAAGGCTTTTCTCTTCAGTCTAACTGTCCAACCGACATTGGTCAGTAAAATCATTCAAGCTCAATCAAAAGATGAAAAGTTGCAATCAAGAGTTGCAGAGGCAGTTATTGGTAACACTGTAGATTGGGTTGTTGGATCAGATGACGGTGTGAGATTTCGTAGTAGATTGTGTGTTCCAGATTTGGCTGATTTAAATAGAGAGGTTCTTGAAGAAGCACATCACGCAAAGTATACAGTTCATCCGGGTGGTACAAAGATGTATCGAGATCTTTGTAGGCACTTTTGGTGGGATGGTATGAAACGGGATGTTGCAGAGTTTGTATCTAGATGTTTGACTTGTCAACAAGTGAAGATTGAGCATCAGAAGCCCTCTGGGCCTTTGCAGTCATTGTCCATTGCATAATGGAAATGGGAGAGGATATCGATGGATTTTGTAGTCGGACTACCAAGGTCGAGGCAAGGGCACGATGCAGTATGGGTAGTAGACCGATTAACAAAATCTACTCACTTTCTTCCGATTCGTACTACTTATTCTATGGATGAGTTGAGTAAGCTGTATGTAAAGGAGATAGTTAAACTACATGGAGTTCCTGTATTGATAGTCTCAGATCGAGATGCGAGGTTTACATCTCAATTCTGGAAGAGTTTTCAGAGAGCTTTGGGGACATCATTAGATTTAAGTACGGCTTTTCATCCCCAAACTGATGGCCAGACAGAGCGAGTCAACCAAGTGATGGAAGACATGCTTCGAGCTTGTATCTTGCATTTTAAGGGTGGTTGGGAAGATCACCTGCCATTAGTAGAGTTTGCCTATAACAACAGCTACCATGCCAGTATTGGTATGGCACCTTATGAGGCATTGTATGGTAGACCTTGTCGATCGGCTATTTGTTGGGCAGAGGTAGGGGATGGTGGTTTGCTTGGGCCTGAGCTGGTTCGAGAAACTACTGAAAAGGTAGCTGTGATCAGAGAGCGGTTAAAGACTGCTCAAAGTCGGCAAAAGAGTTATGCAGACCGACGAAGAAGAATTCTAGAGTTTACTATTGGTGACCATGTTTTTCTGAAAGTATCACCTATGAAAGGTATGATGAGATTTGGAAAGAAGAAGGGGAAACTGTCACCAAGATTTATCGGACCATTTGAGATTCTAGAACGGATTAGGGTTGTGGCATACAGGCTTGCTTTGCCACCTAGCTTGTCCAGCGTGCACAATGTGTTTCATGTATCTATGTTGAGGAAGTATGTGAGAGATGAGTCTCACACCATTGATTTTAGTGTCATGGAGCTCAGGCAGGATACTTCATATGTGGAGAAACCAGTTCGTATCTTGGATCGGATGATGAAGCAGCTTCGAGCGAATTCCATTTCATTAGTGAAAGTTCAGTGGAACAATCATGATGAAGATGAAGCTTCATGGGAGCTGGAGTCAGAAATGAAGGAGAAGTATCCTCATCTTTTCTTGACTGAGGTATGTTAATTTCGAGGATGAAATTTTCTTTAAGGATGGTAGAATGTAATGACCTTAATTTAAATTAAATACACCCAGGGGTAAATTGGTAAATGATACTCTGAAGGTAATTTAGTAATTGATTTTTGTGTTTGATCATATGGCTAACCTTGGTGGGGTAGGGCTAACCCAATGATTTAATTTAATAAGTTGAATTAATTAAATCTAGGTTATAAACAAACAGGTCTTAGTGGGGGTATATTAGTAATTCTCTAAATAGAATTTAATATAAATAAAATTGTTTAACCTAATAGTGATATTTTTGCTAAACCTGATTTAGAAAGCTGAGATACGTACTTTTGGAGGAGAGGGAGAACGGCCGTAGGGTTTGGAGATCAGTGAATGCTCGTAGAGAACCGGATCTCGAAGTTTTGGATCATCCAGGATAGCAGCAAATCTCTCATAAGCAATCAATCTCGTCTTCTTCTCGAAATCAGATCTAGTGGCAAGTGAATATTTCTATAATTTAGATGTAGGGTGTGTTGTGATCACACAATAATAATTTTAATGTGTTTTTCTTCTTGAGTTAATAATTGTGTGTATGAAAATATGCTAGATCGGATAAATATTTTATACAGATATTATTTTGATTCATTAAATATGTTATGGGTGATTTTAATAAATGATATAATAATATATTATATTTTAGGGAAGAAAATATAAGAGATCTAGGAGATTAAAATTAGTGATTTTCAGAATTTAGTTAATTTAAATGAGATTTATCCAGTTTCTGTATTTGGGTCATAACTTTATGACATTAAGTCTGATTTTGATCCGATAGTACATCGTTTCGAAGAGCTCGAAAAGATCTATAACTTTCGTTAAGAAAGTTTTCCCAAAATCAGTATTTTTGTGGGTCAAAATCTTAGTTGAAAATCAAAAACGGGAAAAAATGATATTTTTCACATTAATTTTCCTAAGATATTTTAATTAAATGTATATATTATTTAAGTGTTGGAATATTGGTTTGTTGAGATTCCTTTATAACTAATTACTTAGTTTGTTAGATGGTTGAAAGATACCTCTAACAAATTTAAATAATTAGTTACTAAATAATTTGTTAGTAACGTGACTTATATTTTTTTAGTTAATTTGTTGGGTGGTTGAAAGATACCTCTAACAAACTTAACTAATTAGTTACTAACCAATTGGTTGGTAACTGAACTATTTTATGCTAGTATGAGGGTTTTACTAAACTCACTAGAATAAAAAAAGGGTTTTTCCAAGCCCTTGGGGGTTTGTGAAACCCTGAATCCCATTATCATGGGAAATTGAGAATTTGTAGGGTTATAAATATGTGATATTTATAACTAAAATTTCAGTTGCAGAAATATAACTGAAATCCCTTTTGAAATAAGGTATGTTATGTCTACCTAGATATTAATTGTAAATTTTAATTATGAATTATGATGTTGACTATTATAATTGTCATTTTATGTTTTGCTATATTTTCATAATAGTTGGTTTTCATTTTCTAAAATAATGGTGATTCAATAAACATTGTTTTAACCTTGGTTAAAGGTCATTCAAAGAGTAAATTATGTAAAACCTCCTTAAATTGATCATAGAGTGATGTTGTGTACCACCCAAATGATTGTTTCAGGGTGGTGTAGAGTACTTACCCAGAAACAGAGGATTGAGTTGAGTTGTGTAAGACACTCAATTCTCAGATGGGTGAACTGTGTAAGACCCAAGGGATAGGGTAAGCTATGTGAGATCCCAAGAATTCCCTTGATCAATAGGGTAAGTTGTGTAAGACCCCTATTGACCGGACTGAACCATAAGTAAAGGGTTAATTGAATATTATGCATAATTTGTTAGTCATCTTATCATACGAATTGTTAATGCATTTAAATTATAGTGTATTCTCTTGTTGAGCTGTGGGCTCACCCTTGTTGATTCTTCTTTTTCAGGTGGTGATTAACAAGAATAGGAATTGCTTTCGTTTGAGCAAGTGAAACCAACCCTAAAGTTTTCTTCTCTGTTAGAGTGTGAGAGATTTGTAGTGAAGTAAACTATATGAAATCTTTGGATGATTTAGTTTTTGGGAAAACTCATGTTATTGAGTCTTTTAGTGATGCTGGTTATTTAAATCTGTTTAATGGAGTATTAAATTATTTTAATTTCCATTAATATTGGAATTTTGTTTCCGGTTCACGCCTTGATATTTATACAAATATTAGTATTATTGTGTATAGATTTCGGGGCGTGACACACGTGGCAATGTTAGTGGCGTAACCGGATTCCCCAAGTCCGGTTACAACTGGAGATGATTACGAATCATTGCACATCTCACTTGTTACGAGTCATTTCACAAGTTTATTCCAACATTGCTCAAGTAGGAAAATTTTCTTGGGTGCTCACCCACCAATAGACTAGTGTCTTTGTGTGTGCTACCTCACATTGTTATATAGGCATGAGTACCCTTGGAAGTAGAAAAATGGCTTTGGGCATCATAGGGCACACTTTGCACTTGATGATCACACAAGCTGATCAAATTCAAAGAGTCACCTTGATCAGACGACTTTGATTACCTATCAATTAATCAAGTAAATAATCACTTCAATTTTTTACCTGTTTTAAAGCAATTTACTAATTGGATAACCGAGTACATAGGGGGTAATAAGGTAAAACCCAATAAATCAGATAAATTATGCTTCTCATACCAAAAAAAAAAAAAAAAAAACCACAAACCGTTCAATTCATACATTTTTTTTTGGGGAACTCGGGTATCCCCAACCCTTTGGGTCAAATCATTCAATTCATACATACCAACAAAATATCATAACATTAGAGACTTTTTGTATTTCCATCTCTATAGGTATGTATCACTAGGGTCAAATCATTCAATTCATACATACCAACAAAATATCATAACATTAGAGATTTTTTGTATTTCCATCTCTATAGGTATGTATTAGTGATGGACTATTCCGTCATGAATATTTTTTTCCTATTAGTTATGGAAATATTTCCGTCTTTATATGTCATTCTATATGTCATTCGTATTAGCATCAGATTATTTCCATTTCTATATGTAATTTTTTTTTAAATGTATTAATTCTCAAAATAAGCATTAAAGACGGAATATTAGTAACGGGATAAATTCCGTCTCTATAAATATGTATTAGAGATGTATATTATTCCATCACTAAATGCCGGTCACTAGTCGATAGATTTCTTATAGTGAAACTACAAAATAAAACAAAACACCACCAAAACAGGTCTATTTCATAAAACTTAACCTATCCATGAAACAACAATATAGTCTCATAAATATTAACCCATTTCGCAATCCATCCGGTGTAAAACAAAGAAATAACTAGATTAGGATTTAGGAATATATATTAAACTATATACCAAATTAATCTTGGGCAATCAGGTGAAGGCCATGGTATGTCTCTTTACCCATGAACTACCTATTTATAAAATGGGTGAAGATTCTATTAGTCATCTCTTAACTATTTATTAATCCGATAAAAAATCCTTTATCATTACCATCCTAAGTTGGGTATTCAGATAGAGTTCGAATCTTAGGTAATTGTGAATGAATCCTCCAATACTAGTGTGCCACATATGTGATTCAATTCATTCATTCAGAATTGGCTATGATTCCAACCCAATCGGATAAAGGGTTAATCATTGACAGACCAACATTGGATGAGTGTCTCAATTCTCGAATACTGAGCCTGGAGACCAGGGTTGGTGAGCCTATTATGAGGACCTGCCTGTCAATATAAGTAGGAGCCAAGAGGGAAGAGGTTTCGTGAGATCTAATCACAGCCATTCGCGATTGAATTTAGGGAGAGTTCAATCGCTCTCACAAGTCAACATATGTCCCCTCTAACCCCTATCAACCTTGGTTAAGATTCTCTAAATTTTTTTTTTCAAAAAACTAAGGTTAGATTAATGAATACTAAGGGTTAGAGAATCTTAACCATAGTTAATAGAGGTTAAAGGGGACACATGTTGACTTGTGGGTGCAATTAAACTCTCCTTGATTTCAATTGGGATTGGCTGTGATTGTGATTTGATCTTGGGTTTCGCACCTAAGTAGGGAACCTCTGCTAGATTGAACCAAGACTGAGAAACAGTCTAACACCAAAACTCAGTCCGTCCACAGGAGTAAGAAGTTCTCCATGTCAAGGTTGATCGAACCATAGGCCTAGTCTAAAATAGGAGATAGTAACTAGACTCCATTCAGTTTCTCATACCACCAGACTCCATCCAGTTGCTCAGACCAGGCTACCTAGCCGAGTGATAGAGCTAAGCCTGCTTGGATTGTTTCAACTAGACAGGCCTCAGGGCTTAGCCTATTAGATCATCCAATAGGGCAAGCCTCCAAAGGACTAGACTAAATGGTTATGTCTTCGAACTAAACCCATTAGAATTATCATCATGAGACCAAACTGAGAACTGACCAAGACCAAAGCCTAATCGGTGAAGGAAATTTCTAAGATGATATTAAAAAAAAGAAAATAAGAGATTAACTATATACAGGAGCTCCAATTGAACAGATAACCGGAGCAACCCAAAAAAAAGTATTGGGCAGTGGTAGTTTGGTAATTTTGAATACAGATAAGGGTATTTTCTATCACTAAATTATTTTCATAAATACCCCTCCAAAGGCTTTTTTGAGTTGCGGGAGCTCCTGTCCATAGTTAATCTCAAAAGAACAAAAATAAAAAACCACCCTCCCATGGTTGAACCATAGGCCCTATTCAAATAAGGAGATAGTAACCGGACTCCGTCCAGTTGCTAATAGCAGGTTACTTAGACTAGTCACAGAAGCAAGCTCGCTTGGACTGTCTTTATGAGACGGACCTCATGACTTAAGCCCATTAGACCATACAATAGGGCAACCCTTAAACAGACCAATCTAACTGTTCACTATTCAAAATAAACCAACAAAACCAATTGACTTGAAACCTAGTCCAAATAGCAGGGGCGGAGCCATGAATTTATTATAGGAAGCACATTCGGTTTAAGGGATGGGGGGAATTTATTATAGGGGGCACATTTGGTTTAAGGGATGGGGTTGGAGGAAAAAAAAAATGACGACTAAGTTTGTGGGTCATTTCATCCATATATTTTGTACATATCCTACAAGTATTGTTTCTCCTTGTTTACGGGACAGTAGTCCCCTTGCCCTATGACTATGCCCTATTATATACTAATGTAATTTTTTTGAAAAGTTGAAAGCAATTTCCTCCTTGTCCAATGACTATGCACTAATAAATAATTAAACAAAATAGTTAAAAGATAATATATATTTTAAATTCAATGGGACAGCTACCCCATGACTAATCCTCTACGGTAATAACCAAACTCCTTGGAGTCCGGTTACAACACAAAAGTCTTTTAACTCTAGGTAACAACTTTAACCTTTAGAGTTAATTTTTTTTCTACAAACCAAGGTTATGTAGTTGAATCCTAAGGGTTAGTGAATGTTAATCGCAATCAAGAGGTATTAAAAGGGACATGTGTTGACATGTTGGTTGTAATCGACCCCAAGGAGTCCGGTTATAACAATAGAAGATTCTAAATCTTTATTAAACTATATTTTAAAAATAAAAAAATAAAAAGGGTGAGGGGCACAAAGGGGTGATATCGAGCCGAGACGAGCTGAGTAGTGGTGTTCAAGTTTGTTCTTTTCATATTAAACGAGCTCGAAAATCATGCTCAAACTTGACTCATTTATTAAATAAACAAGCTCGAGTTTACTAGCTGAACTTGAGCGGAGCTGGAGTAGTTCAGGAGCAGCTTGGTTTATTGGATATAGCCATTTATATAAGTTAAAAAATTCACTCTATAATCCTAGACAAAGAAATCACGATGTTAACTAAAATTTTAGTAAATAGTGGATTTCAAATTTCGGCCACGTGGCATCATCTCAAGCATAATCATAATTCTTCCTAGTTCAATGGGTAGTTTGAAGACACATGACTCATCTTACTATTATTTCACATCTGAGGGATGTTTTGGACTTGTGGTTTGGAGGGTGCCGATGATTGTGTTAAAGAATTATGACGCCATTGATAGACTTGTCAGTATTAAAGTCACATGGGTCTTTTCCTTAACCTATGATTTACTGTGGGTGGATGGTGCTTAGGACGGGTTTGGTCATGACGCCATAAGGTAGTTGAAAAACCTAATTGCAAAGTTGTTAAGTGATATTAAAATAAAATTTAACCACATAAGAGATCCCTCTTTAGGAAACTCGATAAATAGAGGGTTGGCCACATTAGTGATTAATAAGATATTTTTGGGAAAGAGCTCTAGTAAAAATGATTTTTCTCTGTAACAACCTATTTCCCACAAAAAGAGATCATAGTTCCTCCCACTTCCTCCTTTCCACATTCTTGATCATCTTCTCTTTTAGCAAAATCAACATCGCCCGAACAGTCGGATTAACCGATTTAGGCAGGCGATGAGACGATCTTAACCATCTCAATTTTCGGTATCTACAAGATTATAATTATTTAAAGGGTATTTTCCTCATATAAATAATATTTAAATGAAATAAGTATATTTTAAATATTTTAGTAGGTTAATATGTATATATAATCGAGTATCGAGTATCGAGCCGAGCTTTTAACAAGCCGAGTAAGGGTGTATTCAACCTTGGCTCGTTAATTAAAAGAGCTCGAAAATCATATTCAAGCTTGGCTTGTTTACTAAATAATCAAACAAGCTTGAGCTTTCAATGAGCCGAGCACGAGTAGTTCACGAGTATTGTGGTTTGTTAACCCCCCCTAGGCACCCACCTGCCAATCATGATTGAACTTAGGGAGAGTTCAATCACAACCATAGGCCATCATGTGTCTCTTTTAAGTCATATTAATTGTGGTTAAGATTTACTAACCCTTGGGGTTCAACAATATAACCTTAGCTTTTAGAAAAAAATATTAAACTCAAGTAAAGGATTTTTTAACCCTTAGGGTTGATATTTTTTAATTTATATTTTTGAAAAACTAAAATTATATTGTTGAACCTCAAAGGTTAGTAAATCTTAACCACATTTAATAGGGGTTAAAAGGGGCACGTGTTGGCATGTGGGTGCGATTGAACTCTCCCCGAGTTCAATCGCAATTGGCTATTATTGGATCTCGATCCACCTCCATGCCCCATGCTATGCCATATACATATGCATTAAAAAAATTCTTTTTAAAAAAAAATATGGAGGGGGGGGGGGGGGGCACGTGCCCCCAAGCCCCCCTTTGGCTCCGCCCCTGCCAACTAGACTAGTCTGTGACCAGTTCAATAGGCCAAGTCTCTAAGAGTATGTTCGTTTGGTGACAAAATGAGGGAAAGTAAAAGAAATGTGGGTTTTCTTGTACTTTTCCAGCATATGGTGTGCAAGAAAATACACTTTCATTTTCTTGCACTTTCTCAGTAGTAACTACTTTCTCAAAAATCTTTCTTCATCTTTTGAGAGTTATTTTGACCAGTTCTATCTTCGGACTTAACAAATCAGAACAGTCAAACTGAGACTTAGTCTAATCGGATACGGACTAGTACTTAGGGGTGTGTTCGTTTGAAGGAATTTTGAGGAAAAGTGGGAGAAACCCCACTTTCATCATGTAAATTTGAAGGAATTTGAGGGAAAGGAGGTACCCACTTTTTTTTTTTTAACCCGTGAGAGATTTTCTCCCACTTACACTCAATCTTATTCCTTCAAAATGAAGGAATTGTGAAAGAAAAGTGATGAAAGTTTTGCTATTCCAAATCTGCCCTTTTGTACGACCATATTCCTAAAGAGAACAAGTGGTAATTCCGAAAATTTTACATTTTCTAATACTTTTCTCTCAAACCAAACAAACAAGAGAAGTTACACATTCCTTTTTTTAAAAAAAACTTTATATACTTTTCTCTCACTCATTTACCCCCAACCGTTCACACCATAAGAACTAAGTCCATCAACTATTTTCGAACATTGTACAAGGTCTACTATGTTCAAATTGATACAGAAATCCTATAGACCCAATATGAACTCTCACAACTGGATTAATAGATTGATCATAGTAGTCTAAGTTGATAAAATTAATCAAAGGATTTGCTTGATAAATTAATAAGGACTTGTGATTAAATTAAATTGTTTCAATCAGATAAGTAGATTATGTTAAAAATTCTGTTCGATAGGACTTGCGCTTTGTACACAGACTTGGCCATGATTGATTTAAAAAATAATATGTGAGACTATCTTAATTTTAAGTTTATGGGCATTCTTATATGAAGTTTGGTACTGTACCACACACACTATACAACACACATACACACCTACCGCAAGGCACAAAACCAATGCACCCACACAACACTCTCGCCAGCTAGTTGTCATTAGCCTCATGTTTCATCTTTCATGTACTTACCTCCATGGCTACATGCCCATTTTATTGCCCTGATGGATGTTCTCTTTTATCGATAGAATTTGAGTAGGGACGCGATTGTATAGAGCAGTACTGTCCAAGATTTAATGAAAGAAGGTTATTAGCTAAAAAAAAAAAAAGAAAGATCGAAGGAACACCCATATTAATTCTTGGACCCTGAAATATACTATCAAAACTCAATGTTAATATTAGTAATTTTATTTTATTTTTGCTTCGGATATCATTTACCTACATTAGGCCGTTAGTGGTTGGTATAGAGATTAGAGTTCTTGCGGACTCATCACTTAGGGGGATTGGAACCAATACCTCCCTCAACAGGGAGGGCACACCCCACCACTGGCGCAAGAGATAGGGTAGTAATTATGTTATTCTACTTAATAGATTTTGTCTAAAATTTTTGCGTCTAAGTCAGTCTGTTCCATTTCTCCAAACTATGCGCACTATTTATTTGGGAAAGGCTAGTCTCATTTCTCAATTCACTACTTTCTCTATTGAACTAACACATGTTCTTACTTTTGCAATTGGATAAAGATTCAACATTTAGCCCTCTCCCTTACTTGGTTTTAACATGCTACAAAGTAGTATTTTAAAATGTGAACACTGGTTGATCTCGAAAAAAAAAAGAGGAAAAGAAAAATTAGAGTAGCATTTTTGTATTAACGAGGGCTTAAAATATTTTATTGTGTTTAAATATGAGCCGGTTCTCCGCTTGGAAAAGATACATGAATTATTTTTAGCGCAAATATAATGACAGCTTTGTAACTAATTGGGCAACTTTGTAAAAATGACATTTCCACACGGTGTGGCCTTCTATGGGGAAGGTCCGGGGATCTAATCCCCTTGGGGGTAAACTGCCGACCGTACTAGACTCTACTGACATATGCCGATACCCAAAAAAAAAAAAAAAAAAAGTAAAAATGACATTTCCTTCCCACATAATTGCTACCAAATTTTACATTGAAAGTTTGGAGCTCTGCTCATTATTTTGGTGGAGCTTCCAGTCAAATTTAAACTCTATTTTATTTATTCTTCAATTACATTTAATTTCTAACACTTTATTATTTAAATTAGTAGACTTTGGTTTCATAAGAATATTCAAGCAGATATTGGACTAGGGGTAACAATGATTGACCTGACTTATCAACCTCCTTTTCTAGGTTAGACCTGGAATACCTCGCCCTTATTGGAATGGGTTTATTTTAAGCAATTAGTTGAGGTTATTCCAACCTGACTTAGTCAATAACTAAATAAACAGACAACTAATACTCTTTATTCCATGGGACGGTTGCCATCTAGGTAACCAGAGCCCGGAGCGAGAGCGCGAGACCATCAATTATACATATAGCATAGGGTTGGGAGGAGTGGAGAGCGAGAGCGAAGTTTGAGGGCGGAAGCGCAAGGGCATTGCAAGGTTTTGGTTATTAAGATTGGGATACCTTACCCTAATTAATAAATGGGAAAGAGTTGGGAATCAACCATAACCATTGCCACCCTAACTGGTACCCAAACTGTTTTTTTGGTTGATATATAATAGAGAGGTTGGAGACAGAAAAATAATAAGAATAATTTATTTTTGATTAACTTTTTTATAACACACTGTTACTAAACCTGTTTAAACAATGTATGATTAGTTAGGAAGTTAAAGTCAACAAAGTCCCCTAAGAACACCCATCCATTTTTATTAGAGACGTTTCAAAATTTTATAAAAATAATAATTAACGAGATCCTCACAAATTAATTGCAATTTATAGTTTTCAAATTTTTTTTTTTTGGTTCATTGGAGGCTACATGGACCTATGGGCTACACAATGAGGGGTAGCCCTCCCTCTCCCATAAACCACCCAACCCTGATTTAGGTGGGATTCGATTCCAGGTCTGTCTCTAGTATGACTCCAAGAGACTTTACCAACTAAATCTAGCCATAAATAGTCCCTGACAAAAAAAATAGCTTCTTTTCAATTTTTAGATATGTTTATCACCCTCGTTTTTCTTGTCTATTGGACCAGATGTAGTGAGTGGCCCTTGAAAAATTGGATGCGGGTCTCCCGCACGTAGCAAAAAGACATCAATTGTATGTCTATACACCATGTGATTGAAAGCATGGAAAATCAGCCATTTGTATAGCACATGTAAGGTCCACTAAATCTTAGTGGATTAATATTGACAAACTAAGGTCTAATTGGACAGTCTGTATCATCTAATTGGATTGCTTCTTTTTTTTCATGTATCTCTTAAGATGAGGTGTGTATATATATATATTTCAATTCTCAAGGAGCAGTTAAACTAGGTTACTATAAATGAATTAAGCCTCTAGAATTATCTTGGGTCATTATTATCATACATACTATAATGGTATTCTACCATAAAAAGGGTTACAATATCGGCAACTTGTGTATCTAATCCTACTAGTAAAGCCGTAAACGAAGTAAGGGTTACAATATCGGCAACTTGTGTATCTAATCCTACTAGTAAAGCCGTAAACGAAGTAAGGGTTACAATATCGGCAACTTGTGTATCTAATCCTATTAGTGAAGCCGTAAACGAAGTAATTTTGAAGCGGAGTATATTTATATATATATAATAGCAAAAATCTCGTACGATACACGGGAGTATGTGTTTTTAAGAAAGAGACATTAATTTTTTTTTGAGAAAATAGTAAAGAGGTAAGAGAAACTTTCTATATCAACCATTAAATTAATGTCGTGCTATGATATCATATAGAAACAAAAACTATAGAATTACCAATCTCAAGGGACAATCTCAAGGGAAGTTTTTACTCTAACAGTGCAATTTCAGGCATCTTATTTGCATAAAAAAGTAATATGCATTTGTTTATGTAGGTATTTTAATGTGAAATTTACATAACAATAAGAAAACATATAAATATTACAATTTGCAACCAACAATTCATCTTCAAATCCTCATAGTGATATCACAGTTTGCATTTTGTAGCCAACAATTTATCTTCAAATTTGCATTTTGTAGCCAACAATTTATCTTCAAATCCTCATAGTGATATCACAGTTTGCATTTTGTAGCCAACAATTCATCTTCAAAACTCACCATTTGTTTTTTGCTTTCACCTTCATAGAGAATTATAGTGTCTACATTCTTCATATCATTTTGCTTCACAAATTCTCCTGTATAGAGAAAGAAAGAGAGGTCATAGTTCTATCTCATGAGTAAATAGACCCAAAATTGGGATTTTCCAGAAAAGTACTTCATGTATTGAAGAAAATGGATATTAGAACTTTGTCAATTTAGAAATTCATACCCTTGGTTCCATAATTCCCAAGAAATGCATCAGGTGACAATTTCATACTCACAGTCAACTAGACAATACATATATAGGGTGAGGAAGAGTTGGACTATATTCTTACATCATTCGGATTCTCTTCTCCTTGTTGATGAAAAAGAGAAGAGGATTGTAAATGTCCTATCTGAATCCTAAAGACAAATTATCTTAAAACTTATCTATGTCACTCATTACCCACAATTTCTCATTGCTTTCTTCCTCTTCACAAGCTTTGGTCAAACTTGGAGCAGAAATACTCATATACGACCAAACCTTCAGGAACAAAACAATGAGGCAATCCAATGCCCTTGAGAAAGACTCTTCTGTTTATATGATTTCATCTTTCATCAGTATGACAAGAGGAATATGGAAAGTAAAAAACATTTTCCAAAGAAATTATAGACAAAATTTGAGGAAAGGAACTGCAGTCAAATTGCCCAGATTAAATTTCACAAGGCGAAAATTAAAAGACTAGAGTACTGTGCAAGTCATCCTAACAAAGTAATGCAACATGAGCTGTTTTAGACAAAGACAAGACAATTGGAAGACTATATAATGACAACAGTAAATGAGGATTCCACGACGGAGCATTTATAAAATGACAATGAAATGCTTAGCCACTCAAAATTTTCAAACTAAGAAAATTAAAAACAATTTTGGATTAGAGTTTTTATCTTCATTGTATTTATACATATGGTTATAAATCTCACTGGAAAGGCTGTTACATAACATACCAGATACTGTGGATTTTAGAAATAAATTGAAATTTACTCTTTTTTTTTAAAATTTCCCTTTTATCTATAAAAATAAAAACTTTATTTATTTTGGTGTCCAAAACTAGATTTGAGCAACAATTCAAGATTTGATTCTTTAAACCACATTAAGAGGAAAATAATTTTGGGACTCTTTGATTGGGAAAAAGTTGAAATTTTTATTTTTATTTTTTATGACTAAGTTTTTTGTCATTTCATCCATACATTTCGTACATATCTTACAGGTATTGTTTCCCCTTGTTTACGAGACAGTTATCCCTTTGCTCTATAGTTGTGCCCAGTCACATAATTAAATAATATGATAATAAAATTCAAACATTCAGTGATAGTTGTCCCTTGTCTCATGACTATGCTATATTAAATAATTAAAAAGTATAATATAATTATTTAGTGGACAACTGCCTGTTGTCAATGATTATGCTCAATTAAGTAATTAAACTATTTAGTATAACAAGATACTTTTATTTTTAAGTTCATTAGGAGTTGGGATCATAGTCAATTGAGATTAAACTTGGAATAGTTCAATCTCACCAATAGGTCAACATGTGTCCCTTTTAAATTGGCTAATTGGATTAAGATTCATGAACTTTGAGGGTTTAACAATCTAATCTTGGTTTTTAGAAAAAATATTTTCAAAAATACTAACCTGTGCACTTGGATTCCCACCCCATTGTGAGTCCAATTTCAAGTTCAATGGCAATTGGCAATTGGCAATTGGACATATTCATATTCAAAGCTCAGGGCACCGGCCTCCATTCCCATTATCCCATAGCTATATTTTTTTTATATAAAATAAAAAGCAGTTTTTACAAAATTTTAGTGGGGGCACGTACCCCCATAGGACCCCACCTGGCTCCGCCCTTGACTACAACCACCACTGCCGCCACATTATTTTAATGGCCCATTTTCGGGGTTTTTTTTTTCACACATAACATATAGGCACCAGGGCACACACCCACCCACCCGGGGTGACTTTTCTCTCTTCTTTTTCTTTCTCTTGAAAACCAAACAAGGGTGTAGGAAATTACTATTCTTTTTCTTTTCCTTGAGCGACCCAAGTGGCGTTTGGAATGGATTTTTTAGGCCAAAAATCAACTCTGATAAATTGATTGTATAGAAATTCATGATGAAATAATCATTTTTTCAAATAATAGTGTTTGGAAAATACAAAGTTGAGAGATTCACCTGCATATTCTCCGAACACTATTATTTGAAATAATGATTATTTGACCATTAATTTCTACACAATCAATTTTACCAGAATTGATTTTTGACCAAAAAAATCCAAACCAAACGCCCCACCACTTACCAATGTGTTCTGCATTTTACTAATTAAAACCTTTTTTTTTTTGGGTCAAGATATACGTTTAGGCCGCAAAGCTGACTAATTAAAACCATTGAAGAAGGGTATTTGATTTATTAGTTTTTTAATGGGAAATAGTTAATGTACCCATGAATTCCACTTCCAAACCTAAGGTACCACCTCATTGGTGGAGCCGCCTATCACTAATTTTTTTTATTTACTAAAATGTCACTGCATTGGCTGGCTCTCATATGTTCCACGAGAAATATGTGGAACTCTGCACAACAATCTTAGGCTCTAAATCTCTCCATCGTGGTTTTTGTGAGTTTTGGCTCAAATTCTATATGAGTTTTGTTGGGAAGTTGGTATGGATCTTACCCGGGTCCTTGATGACCCGGTGTGTGACCTAAGTGACCCGATTAATAGGCATTTCTAAATCGTTTTGTCTTCCCATTGTAACCCTATATATATAAAGGGTTTTCTTTGAGGATGAGAGAAAAAAAAGGGGGTTTTTTTCGATGGTTTCAGAAAGAGGGTTTAGAGAGAGCTTTTGTATACTGTTTTCTCCCGTATCCTTAATGGATTTCTTGCTGTTTTCTCCCGTGGACGTAGGCACCTTACTGAACCACGTATATCTTGTCTCTTTTGTGCGATTGTTTGGTTTCCTGTTTTCTTATTTCACTTAGATTTGTCGAACTGGTTATAACAGTTTTTAATTTCAATGAAATTTCATGCATTTCACAAAACTTTGGTCTCCACTCCCTTTTCAAAAATGATATGCCTATCATTTTGGCCTGCATTATTTCAGTCGGAATTTTCAGTTAAAATAGTGTTGATTTATTTTTTAAATTAAAATTTTTTAAAAAAAATTACTGATATTTACCCAAATACATTGAAATTGTTTTATATATTTTTATCAAAATTTTGTAAACTTTTTCAAAAATTTAAGATTTTTTTTATAAAATAAAATAATTATATTTTGTTACTAGATTATAAATTTAATTAGATGTTAATATGTTATTATAATAAGATACCTAATAAGTTGGGATACTTAAGACTAACGGTTTTACTTACCTATTTAAACTTAGGACCCTTAAACTTTTCTGTTTACCTATCGAACTACTAACCTACTATAATTGAGTAGGTTTACCTTTATGACACCTTAGTTATAACCTTAGGTCAAATTGTGTGTATTTAGGTGTTTACCTTCTTAATCAAAATTTTTTATCTAACTAGTTTACTAATCAAATAGAATTAGTCTAGGGATACTCCCAAAGTGCACTCCCATATATATTTTCAAATCCTAACCACTTATTTCAATTATTAAAGGGTTAGGATTATAGCTAATGTGGCATTAGAAAAGACAAAATAAGTCAACTCAAATCTTGACCCGTAATGGTTGGTTATAAACTGTCAGGAGTAGAGAGTATAATTGGAAGTATATTTGGGAGTACCCATAAACCGACTCAATTAAATAAGTAATTTCCATATAAGAACTTAATATAACATGTGTAAATATATGAGACAAAAAAACAAATAAAAATGTTGATTAATTAGGTGTTGAAATTTTGGAGCTAAAACTTGGCAAAATATTGGAATATATATAGAATCTATATGCCAACAAAATTTTCAAACAAAATTTTAAAAAAATTGGAAATTTACTGAAATATCCAATGTTAGGGTCCGAAAATTTTGAAATATGCAGGATTTCAAACCTAGTATCAGATTTTCTTTGGACGGTACATCCACACCTCCCAAGCTTGCCATGTGACCACTTTGACACTTATTATTTGTGGTTATGATTCACTCATCCATCCATAAGGTTCAATAATCTAACCTTAGTTTATGGAAAACATTTTTTTTTAAAAATTAACCTTGCTTATATATAATTAACTCACTCATGTGGTTAATTTTTTTTAAAAAAAACGAATGTCATATTCTTTAAGCCTAAGGTTGGGTGAATCTTAACTATACCTAATGAGTGTTAAAAGAGGACAATCTTGAGGTGTGTATGTACAGTCCAACGATACATTAAGGACTTTGCATTTGAGACCGTAAAGGGCCGAGACCACACCGAGACCGTGCTTGTGATGCACGGATCTCAAAATTTCATTAAATCCATTTTCAAAATTTTGAGATCCATGCTTCACATGCACGGTCTCAGTTTGGTCTCGGCCCTTTTCGGTCTCACTAGCATTTTCCTTGTTTTAATGCCTTCCCACGCGTCAGGCAACACATCCGTTGCCTTCAAACCTTTGCTCTCTACATGAAACCCGGGCTCAAAATCATTAATCTACCAACAAATTGTAAAAGAAACTATGAATGCGCTAATCCATTATCCACCCCCCCAGTTTTTACCAAAACTGAATTTTTCCTCAGAAAATAGGAAACCCCTTTAAAATTGCTCATCCACCCGTCCCACATGTTTTGAGCTATTTCCTCGTTTAACTCTACATCCAAAACTTATATATAGCTGTAATTCCCTTACCAATCTTTATAAAAAGAAAAAAAGAGCTTTAGAAAATAAGTGAGTAAAAGATAGAAAGGAAACAACAATGGGACAGAGGAACATGAAATTCTGGTTGATTTGTGTGGCTTTGGTGAGCGTGGTGTTGCTAAACGAGGTCGAAGCGGTTGCAGCCAAGTTCATTCCAGGCGACGATCCATGCAAAAGAGAAGGTGGTCCACACCCTGGTTGCCCCACCCATAGGATTCTATCCGACGCCCCTCCCACACCCATCCCCGCCAATCCGTACGACCGTGGTTGCTCAAAACACAACCGCTGTCGTGGTGGCAGAGTTTGAGATTGGGAAATGCTTCTAAGACCGAGTAGGGCTGATACCGTCCCGTCACACACTGATTCAATCTATTTTTTTTATTGAAACACTTTGGAATCTGTGTATGGCGAGGACGGTCTCAGACGTACATGGTCTCCGAAGCATTTCCCTTAGATATAGAGGAGATGGAATCATAGCCAATTGCGATTGAATTCGGGGAGAGTTCAATCCCACCCACAAGTTATCATGTGTCCCTGTTAACACCGGCCCTTTGAGATTTAATTATTAACTTTGGTTTTAAGAAAAAATCTTTTAGCTCTAGTTGCGAATTTTTAACCCCTAGGGTTAATATTTTTTTCCTGAAAACTAAGGGTAGATTGTTGAACCATAAGAGTTAGTGAACCGGGTTAAATAGGAACACGTGGTGACTTGTGGGTGCGATTGAACTCTCTCCGAATCCAATCACAATTGGCTGTAATTTGACTCGATATAGGGACCCTCGTTAGCCACTTTTCCAGCAAAACATCTTTCCTCGTGGGCATAAGAAAATTCCAGATTTATTCAACTTTTTTATTTTATTTTATTGTTGATTTTATGTATGCAATATGCAATTGGAATTTTGAATGTATCATGTTTCTTGATTTTGTTCTAATAAATTTTATAAGTTCTTTACTAAAATAGAAATAAAAAGAGTATCAGCTGTGGATTTTTGTTAGGGCTGAAGATTGGGCCAGGCAGGGCCCAGAGTCGCATGACACAAAGTCCTAACTTAAGAGCGGGCTAGGTTAGTATCTTAGCGGCTGAGCTGGGTTCCCACTCAACTTTGGGCCCAAAGTTCACTTTAAGGTGAGTTCCAGACAGCCAAAGGCCCAGCCAAAAGGGCAGGTCAATAAATATTTATACATAGGGGGTCTCAAACGGCCGAAATCGGGCCACAATAACCTCTTGTAACTGGCCAGGCCTGTTCAAAACTTGTAATCCTGGCCCATTGACATTCCTATTTTTACATTAAAGTATAAAATATATGGAATGAAATCTTCTACGGTTATAACTAGACTTGGGGAAGTCCAGTTACGCCTCTGAGGTCACCACGTGTCCCTTTTGACACTGCTTAATTGTGGCTAAGATTTACCTACCTATCCTTGGTTTATAGAAAAAAAATATTAAAATTTTTTAAACACTAGGAGTTAATGAATTTTAACCAGGGTTAATAAAATTGATATTTTTTCTTAAAACCAAGAATTGTTGGGTGAACCCTAGGGGGCGTTACTACATATCCCTTTTGACACCGCTTAATTGTGGTTAAGATTCACCCCCTATCATTGGTTTTTAGAAAAAAAAAATTAAAAATTTTTTAATACTAGGAATTAGTGAATTTTAACCAAGATTAAAAAAATTAATTTTTTTCTTAAAACAAAGAATAGGTGGGTGAATCCAAGGGGTGAAATCTTAACCACAGTTAAGGGTGTCAAAAGAGACACATGATGACCTTAAGGGCATAACCGGACTCCCCGAGTCTAGTTATAACCGTAGAGGATTTCATTTCAAAATATATACTTATTAGTCGATATTTATATATGCATATAATATTTTTTCTAACTGAGTTGGGCCTGAACCTAGAATGTGTTGAGGCCCGACTCTGGCTCGAGGCAAACTAGAAAAGGATTTATTGGGCTGAGTTTGGGCCCAAGTTATATCCAACAGGAGCCGCAGTATCTCTTGCCTCTCTCAATCTCTCTCTCATCTTCTTCTTCCATGTTCTCGGTTGCGACATGGAACTCTCTCCCTTGCTTCTCATCTCTCCCAAGCTCATCCCCCTCTCGAGCCTCGCCACCCCATCTCAGTTAAGACCTCATCCTTACGGTAGCTATCCGGTGGAAGTAGTCCAACCATCAGCGTCTCCATTATCCTCTCCGGCGAGCCATGACCCCACTTCTCCGGCACCTCCAGGCCGTCCCCAGCAACCACCTTGTAGCAGCCCCTATTCATGCTCATAACAGTCCTCAAAATGACCCTATTTCACCTCCAGCAACAACCCCAAAATAGCCCGCCAAACCTCCATTAACAGCCTCCGAACAGCCCTTGTTTGGCTCCCATAACCACACTCAAAAATCCCTCTAGCATAACCCCTATTCAGATCCAAACCAGCCCCAGAACAGTCCCTGTAACAGCCCATGTTTGTGTCTAAATCCATCTTTTCAGTTTCGGAAAAACACCCATGTACAACTCCCTGTTTGGGTCCCTAACAGTCCCAAGAAACAATATTCCAACAAGCAAGAGTAGTGGCCATAACTCCATCTCCGCTCAGTGGCAGCAGGCGCCCCCACTTTCCCCATCTCCAGGCTGGACCATCGAAAGTAGCTAGCGGATCCTCCATCGTGGCAGCGGATCCTTGCTTCCAATGGAGCCGCACCCCTTTCTTTTTCTACAAGTGAGATCCCTCCCTTTCCCTTTTACTAATTTGATAACCATATGTTGAAAGTTAGTTTTAGGCTTCTTTATGTCATTCTATTTTAATTAGTTTGCATGGTAATAATAGACATGTGAGGGAGATAAAATTGTTAGTTTCTACTTAGAATAAATTTGTGTTTAAATAGTACATATGCTAGGTTTAACATTTAGCTAAATCTTTTTTTTGGGTTAGAATAGTCAACTTTGATAGTGTTTAGTTGATTAAATCTTTGATTAATAAATTTCTTAGAAGTTTCTAGGAACTAATTAGGGTAGATTTGATTAACCCAAAGTATGCTCTGCAACGAGCTTAAAATATTATTCAAAAAACCAAAAAAAAATAGAAAAATCCAAAAGTACAAAAATCAAAAAACCTGAAATAAACCCACTCCAGGCCCAATCCCTAGCCTCGAGGCTTAACCTTAAGCCTCTCGTGTAACGACCCAAAATCCTATCTTGACAAAAATAAGACCCTGGGTCGCCACTTTTCTTAAACCTACTTGAATCCCATAACAGACAAGGCATACAAAACGAGTCTCCAAAAATGAGAATAATAAAATTCGATTTATAAAATCCAAACCATCCTGTACAAAAGTAATCTGTCCAACATCATCCACCAAAATCGAGATAGTCTAAAAACTACTAATAAAAGTAAGACAGTCTAAGCAACATTCTGAAAATAATGTAAGTCTAAAACAAGAAAACTTAGAAAATAACTACGATCTACTAGCATGGATAACTCACAAAATCCTGGTCTCCCTCTTCTGGAAGCTCACATACTTCTCATTCTGCAAAGTACTCATCTTCCACCCAAGGAGTTACTACCTGAACCTGTGCTAGACTTGTACGACAATAACAGGTCGACTGAGCATTGAATAATCAGCGAATATCCAGTCTAACTAACAATAGTAATAACTTATGTTCATAATCAATATCAAATTCATGCGGTGGTTACAAAATCAATAACATATACATAAGACATATGCATAATCCTTAATAGGTCCATATAACATAATTGATAACATGTTCATGTGACATTTACAAAATCAATATCTCAGTTCAATGCTTAATCCCATAATCAGAGTGTGGAAGAATGTGTAGACATATCATATCATAATTCATTGTCCACATGATTCAGTACTTGTAAATAAGTGGCATATCGCTCGGAACTAGACACAGATCATGTTCATATAATAAAGTAACTGACATGCCGCTCTTGGAGGATACAGACCATGCACATACAATAACTTAATTGACATGCCGCTCGGAATGAATGCGGACCATGCCCATACAACAACTTAACTGACATGCCGCTCATGCCCTTACAATAACTTAATTGACATGTCACTCGGAATTGATATAGACCATGCTCATACAATAACTTAACTGACATGCTGCTCGGAATGGATACGGACCATGCCCTTACAATAACTTAATTGACATGTCGCTCAGAATGGATACGGACCATGCCCTTACAATAACTTATGTCATACTTATATACCCATGAGACTTGTAAGCAAATTACCATACATGTAAACTTGTACTTAAGTGTTGTGATTAACATCCGAGCTCGGTCACTACTTGGATTTCAATCTCCCACCATGGAAACTCCACTATACTGTCCTATACCATATGGTTAGAGAATTTCAGATTTGAAAGACATTCCTCTAAGCTTTTGCCTACCCGAATATCGATCACTATGTAATATACGTAGGCATAATTTAACATTCATAATTAATATTCGAACTCAGTCATCGCCTAGACTTTAGTCTTCCGCTAAGAAACTCTCCTAGGTTACATCTCCCTAGTTAGAGAATTCCCGACCTGGAGGACCTCCTCTATGCTTTGGCCTATCCTAATGTCAATCACTATACTAGTATAAATAGGGCATAATTTAGCATACGAGTATTTAGGGCATAATTTACACAGTCATAGTAAACACTATCTTATCATGATTTCAAGATTTTCTTAGCCAATTTCATAAGTAGTAAACTCTATCTCATTCCTCTCATTCATAAAACATCATAATAGTAGTATCATACTTAACAGAATTTGCATCACAAGTAAAACCCCTATGTCATGGATATAATCCCCCTAGTCATGTTCAATAGAATTCATAATGCATGCAAAATCCTCATGTTATAGATAAAATCTCACATTCATTTTCATAAAATATATAACACATGCAAAACCTTCATGTTGTATCAATAACACATAATTTAGCATGATAAATCATAATATCTCATTCACTTAGTTTCTTAATTCATAATAACATTATATTAACATTGAAAACACTCTAAACCATTTAAACAAACACCTTAAGTGCATTGGTTATGTGTACATTGTCATTTCCCATTTTTCCATCATACAATAGTCATTCACATAATCCATGAGCATCCAATTCAAGCTCAACCCTACTTCATGCATCCATAATCCATCCATTTACCATTTTAGCCTATCCACCATCATTTCCATACATCCATAACCCGTAAAGCATAAACCATAATCTAATTTAAGCTTCTAACATACAAATTCATCTATATCCTTACTTAAACATGTAATATTTTATACAAATTCATCGTTTATCATGCTTAATCAATAAACATACTAATACAAGGTTTAGATTAGAGGAGAAATAGACTATTCATACATAATGGAGCTTGTAGCATATGTAAAACCTTCATTTCAAGAGTAAAATCTCTCATTTATTCTTATTACCTACTCATATTTACATATTCATGTAATACTCTTGATAATCCATAAACATTCTTATTTAAAATATGAAAAACATTTACTAAGGTTAGATTAGAAAGGATATCGACCTTAGGGATCCTTCACTTGAATCCAAATCGCTCCCAAAAAGGTTTGAGTAAGTTCTCCAAGCTTTCTCCTCTGTCTAAGAGCAATCTTCACCTTCACCAATCATGATCCTCTTAGAAAATCCTAGGTTTTCTCTCTTTTGCAAAATTAGGTTTAAAATAGGTTTGGATACTCTAAAACCTCGAAATAAGACCCCTATTTATAATCCCAAAGGTAAAAAACCCTAAAAAGAGGCAATTTCAGACTTTTTAAAACTAAAAACACACGCACCGATCGATCGGGGCTTAGTCCAGCTCGATTGGACTCGACTGGGAAAATCTCGGGTTCAGGCCGATCAATCAGGCCGCCAGGCTGATCGATCAGACCTACAGGCAAAACTGGGAAATTTTCAAGTGAATCCCTCTCTGGTAATTGGCCCGTAACTTTTGACTCGGTTACCAGAATTGAACGATTCAACTTGCATTGGACTCGTCATTCAAAGGGGAACAACTTGATATTTTACAAAAATCCAAATTTTGTATTTTTAAAGGTCTAAATTGACTCCAAAGCTGACTGGTCTACAATTTCAGGTGACAAAACATCGGAAAACCTACTCTTAACTTAGCTTAGACTAAAAAATATGGAAAAACATTAAACATCAACCTCAAAGTGGGTTCCAATACCTTTCTAATGGTTCAAGAATCACTCAATTTAGATAAACAGTGACAAAACTAGAGCTTCCTAAAGTTCAGGGTGTGTTAAAGCATACCACTCTTTACATGTTTGATTAAGCCTTAAACATACAAAACCAATTAGATATAAATATATATGCATAAAATATGATAAAAAATTGATTAACTACCCTTATTAAACAAGATAGAAATAGAGAATTTAGGTTCGGGTCTTTACATCCTCCTCCCCTTAAAAGAATTTCGTCCCCAAAATTTCAAGATTGATCAAATGGGTGAGAATTATTTTTCTCCAAATACTTTATGTTTACAAGTCACACATGAGTATAACACTCACTAACCAACAATGTGCATGAGACTTATCTTAACTATTTGTGTTGATTAAGTGGACAAAAAACATATTCATATTGGCAGCATCTTTTTTTTTAACACATATAATAAACATATATCATACTAGTTTGACAATATTGTAAATAAACAAATCATAAGTAGAACGTACCCTATACTACTCCATCTGATGTCTGGGCATTCTGCTCTGAAATGGCAAAAACTCTACCTTGAGTGTTTGGACGGGAGGTTGTTGTTGAGTCCTTGGAGCCTATGGAGGCCTTTGTCGACCACGGCAAGGGCAGTCTCTGACTCGATGGGTAAGCTCTCCACGGTGGAAGCATCCACCTGTTACCGATCGACACTCCACTGTATCGTGCTTCTTGCCACAATGACCACAAATTTTGTAAATGAGCGTCCCTAGAGTAGGTGGAACTGCTATGGGTGGCTGAGGAGCAACCCGAGGAGCTACAGGTGTGAGTGCATGCCTCTGGTATTGGGGCGGCCTGGCAACTGGTGCTGGTCCTGGAACCCTTGGCTTCTTATCTTATTGGTCATACTTGCCTAGTTGCGTCCCTCTCTTCCGCAAAAATTCTGTCAAACCTCTCTTGGAAATTAGATCGCGCTCACTCACTTCTCGACATGTTCCAATATGTAGGATCTCTACCTTGTCTTGAATGAAATCCCTCAAATCTCCTCGCCTTCATACTCTCTGTAGTGATCAGATGAGGTGCAAATTGGGATAACTCTACAAACTTGGCCTCATACTCGGCCACTGACATGCTCCTATGTCTAAGAGTAGAGAACTTGATTTCTTTCTGTTCCCTCACAGATGTCGAAAAATGGTGCTCATAAAAGACATCGAGGAACTCTCCCCATGTCCATTCTTGCCCAGCTCATACCTCATTTCTCTTCCTGGATGCCGCTTTCCACCAATGATCTGCCTCTCCTTCCATCATAAATGAGGCCCATCTCACTCTTTGCTCATCAGTAGCCTCAAGCACAGAGAATATCTTCTCCAACTGTATGATCCATAATTTTGCCACCGATGGATCCATGTTCCCATAGAAGGCGGGATAACCCATTCTCCGGAAAGCTCTACTCCACTCTGACGGGGTGGGTGGACCTCAACTAGCCTCTCTTGCCTAGCTTGACCAGCTACTAGCAATGCAATTTACTAAGCCATAATTTCAGCCTGTCTCTTCATGGCTTCCGCAATAGCTTCCATAGCTTGACCCACATTAGCCTGGGGAGTACCATCTGGGGTATCCCCATCAGTCACACTGCCATCTACATTTCTATTATTTCTTCGGCCTATCCTCATATCTATAATCCTGAGAAGAAGAAACAATCCATTTAGAAACACACTCACATAAATTCTCAAGGTTACGGCTTAACCAAAACTCAATCCTCAACAATTTTAAAGTCCTAAGCTTGATGTTGCTTCCCTAAGGTTGACATCTTCCTATATCCTATACTTAATACCTTAGCCCTAAGGACTCTAATGTCTTGCGCTCTAATACCACCTCTGTAACGACCCAAAACCTACCTTGACAAAAATAGGACATTGGGTCGCCAAATTTCTTAAACCTACTTGAATCTCACAACATGCAAGACATACAATATGAGTCTCCAAAAATGAGAATAATAAAATTCGATTTATAAAATCCAAACCACCTTGTAGAAATGTAATCTGTCCAACATCATCCACCAAAATCAGGATAGTCTAAAAACTACTAACAAAAGCAAGACAGTCTAAGCAACATCCTGAAAATAATGTAAGTCTAAAACAAGAAAACTTAGAAAATAACTACGTTGTACTAGCATGGATAACTCTCAAAATCCCGGTCTCCCTCCTCTGGAAGCTCACATACTTCACATTCTTCAAAGTACTCATCTTCCACCCAAGGAGTTGCTACTTGAACCTGCGCTAGACCTGTACGACAATAACAGGTCGACTGAGCATTGAATACTCAACGCATATCCAGTCTAACTAACAATAGTAATAACTCATGCTCATAATCAATATCAAATTCATGCGGTGGTTACAAAATCAATAACATATTCATCTGACATATGCATAATCCATGATAGGTCGATATAACATAATTGATAACATGTTTACGTGACATTTACATAATCAATATCTCAGTCCACTGCTTAATCTCATAATCAGAGTGCAGAAGAATGTGTAGACATATCATATCATAATTCATTGTCCTCATAATTCAATGTTCATGATTCAGTATTTGTAAATAACTGGCATATCGCTCAGAAGTAGACACAGATCATGTTTATACAATAACGTAACTGACATGCCGCTCTTGAAGGATATAGACCATGCACATACAATACCTTAACTGACATGCCGCTCGGAATGGATACGGACATGCCCATACAATAACTTAACTGACATGCCGCTCGGAATGGATACAGACCATGCCCTTACAAAAACTTAATTGACATGCCACTTGGAATGGAACTTAATTGACATGCCGCTCAGAATGGATACAGACCATGCCCATACAATAACTTAACTAACATGCCACTCGGAATGGATAAGGACCATGACCTTACAATAACTTAACTAACATGTTGCTCAGAATGGATACGGACCATGCCCTTACAATAACTTATGTCATGCTTATATACGCATGAGACTTGTAAGCAAATTACCATACATGTGAACTTGTGCTTAAGTGTCGTGATTAACATCCGAGCTCAGTCAATACTTAGATTCAAATATCCCACCATGGAAACTCCACCATACTATCTCATACCATATGGTTAGAGAATTCCAGATTTGGAAGACTTTCCTCTAAGCTTTGGCCTTACCGAATATCGATCGCCATGCAATATACGTACGCATAATTTAACATTCGTGATTAATATTCGAGCTCGGTCATCGCCTAAACTTTAGTCTTCCGTCAAGAAACTCCACTAGGTTACATCTCTCTAGTTAGAGAATTCCCGACCTGGAGGACCTCCTCTAGGCTTTGGCCTATCCGAATGTCAATCATCATACAAGTATAAATAGGGCATAATTTAGCATACGAGTATTTAAGGCATAATTTACGTAGTCATAGTAAACAATATCTTATCATGATTTCACGATTTTCTTAATCAATTTCATAAATAGTAAACTCCATCTCATTCGCTTCTTTCATAAAACATCATAATAGTAGAATCATACTTAATAAAATTTGCATCACAAGTAAAACCCTCATGTCATGGATATAATCCCCCTAGTCATGTTCAATAGAATTTATAATACATGCAAAATCTCCATGTTATAGATAAAATCCGACATTCATTTTCATAGAATATACAACACATGCAAAACCCCTATGTTGTATAAATAACACATAATTTAGCATGATAAACCATAATATCTCTTTCACTTAGTCTCTCAATTCCTAATAACATTATATTAACATTGAAAACACTCTAAACCATTTAAACAAACACCTTAACTGCATTGCTTATGTGTACATTGCCCTTTCCCAGTTTTCTACCATACAATAGTCATTCACATAATCTATGAGCACCAATTCAAGCTCAACCCCACTTCATGCATCCATAATTCATCCATTTACAATTTTAGCCCATCCACCATCATTTCCATACATCCATAACCCTTAAAGTATAAACCATAATCCAATTTAAGCTTCTAACATACAAATTCATCTATATCTTTACTTAAACATGCAATATTCCATAGAAATTCATCGTTTATCATGCTTAATCAATAAACATACTAATACAAGGTTTATATTAGAAGAAAAATAGACTATTCATACATAATGGAGCTTGTAACATATGTAGAACCTTCATTTCAGGAGTAAATTCTCTCATTTATTCTTATTACCTACTCATCTTTGCATATTCATGTAATACTCTTGATAATCCATAAACATTCTTATTTAAAATATGAAAAACATTTACTAATGTTAGATTAGAATGGATATTGACCTTCGGGATCCTTCACTTGGATCCAAATTGCTCCCAAAAAAGTTTGAGGAAGATCTCCAAGCTTTCTCCTCCTTCTAAGAGCAATCTCCACCTTCACCAATCGCAATCCTCTCAGAAACCTTAGGTTTTCTCTCCCTTTTACCAAATTAGGTTTAGAATAGGTTAGGATACTCTAAAACCTCGAAATAGGACCCCTATTTATAGTCCTAAGGGTTAAAAACCCTAAAAAAAAAGGCAATTTCGGACTTTTTAAAACTAAAAACGTGCGCACCGATCCATCAGAGTTTAGCCCCGATCGATCGGACTCGACTGGGAAAATCTCGAGTTCAGGCCGATCGATCGGGCTGCCAGGCCGATCGATCGGGCTGCCAGGCCGATCGATCGGGCTGCCATGCTGATTGATCGGACATACAAGCAAAACTGGGAAATTTTCAACTAAAACCCCGCTCTGGTAATTGGCCCGTAACTTTTGACTCGTTTACCAAAATTGAACGATTCAACTTGCATTGGACTCGTCATTCAAAGGGGAACAACTTTGTGTTTTACAAAAATCCAAATTTTGAGTTTTTAAAGGTCTAAATTGATTCCAAAGCTGACTGGTCAGCAATTTCAACAGACAAAACATCGTAAAACCTACTTTTGACTTAGCTTAGACTAAAAAATATGGAAAAACATTAAACATCAACCTCGAAGAAGGTTCTAATATCTTTCTAATGGTTCAAAAATCACTCAATTTCGATAAACAGTGGCTAAACTAGAGCTTCCTAAAGTTCAGGGTGTGTTAAGGCATCCCCCTCTTTACAAGTTTGATTAAGCCTTAAACATACAAAACCAATTAGATATAAATATATAGGCATAAAATATGATAAAAGACTAACTACCCTTATTAAACAAGATAGAAATAGGGAATTTAGGATCGGGTCTCTACATCCTTCTCCCCCCCCCCCCCCCCTTAAAAGAATTTTGTCCCCGAAATTTCAAGATTGATCAAATGGGTGAGAATTATTTTTCTCCAAATACTTTATGTTTCCAAGTCACACATGAGTATATCACTCACTAACCAACAATGTGCATGGGACATATCTTAACTATTTGTGTTGATTAAGGTCACAAAAAACATATTCATATTGGTAGCATCTTTTTGTTTTTTTTTTTACACATATAATGAACATATATCACACAAGTTTGACAATATTTTAATTAAACAAATCAAAAGTAGAACGTACCCTGTACTACTCCATCTGATGCCTGGGCATCCTGCTCTGAAATGGCGAAAAATCTACCTTGAGTGTTTGGACGGGGAGGTTGTTGTTGAGTCCTTGGAGCCTGTGGAGGCCTCTGTTGACCACAGCGAGGGCAGTCTCTGACTTGATGGGTAAGCTCTCCAAAGTGGAAGCATCCACCTGTGACCAATCGACACTCCACTGTATCGTGCTTCTTGCCACAGTGACCAGGAAATTTCATAAGTGAGTGTCCCTAGAGTAGGTGGAACCGCTCATGGTGGCTGAGGAGCAACACGAGGAGCTATAGGTGTGAGTGCTTGCCTCTGGTACTGGGGCCGCCTGGCAACTAGTGCAGGTCCTGGAACCCTTGGCCTCTAATCCTGCTGGTCATACCTTCCTACTTGCGTCCCTCTCTTCCTCAAAAATTCTATCAATACTCTCTCAGCAATCAGAGCGCGCTCACTCACTTCTTGACAAGTTCCAAGACGTAGGATCTCTACCTTGTCTCATATGAATTCCCTCAAATCTCCCTCAAATCTCCTCGCCTTCATACTCTCCATCGTGATCAGATGAGGCGCAAACCGAGATAACTCTACAAACTTGGCCTCATACTCGGCCACTGACATGCTCTCATGTCTAAGAGTAAAGAACTTAATTTCTTTCTGTTCCCTCACAGATGTCGAAAACGACTGCTCATGAAAGACAGTGAGCAACTCTCCTCATGTCCATTCTTGCCCAGCTCGTACCTCATTTCTCTTCCTGGATGCCGCTCTCCACCAATGTTCTACCTCTCCTTTCATCATAAGTGAGGCCCATCTCACTCTCTACTCATCAGTAGCCTCGAGCACAGAGAATATCTTCTCCAACTGCATGATCCTTAATTTTGCCACCGATGGATCCGTGCTCCCATAGAAGGCTGGAAGACCTATTCTCCTGAAAGCTTCTACTCCACTCTGATGGGGTGGGTGGACCTCAACTGGCCTCTCTTGCCTAGATTGACCAGCTGCTAGCAATGCAATTTGCTGAGCCATGATTTCAGCCTATCTCTCCATAGCTGCAGCAATAGCTTCCATAGCCCGACCCACATTAGCCTGGGGAGTAGCATCTGGGGTATCCCCATCAGTCACACTGCCACCTCCATTTCTATTATTTCTTTCACCTCTCGTCATATCTATAATCCTGAGAAGAAGAAACAATCAATTTAGAAACACACTCACATAAATTCTTAAGTCTACGGCTTAACCAAAACTCAATCTTCAGCAATTTTAAAGTCTTAAGCTTGATGTTGCTTCCCTAAGGTTGACATTGAAACAAGGCTTTTCGGTCGTTGAAACGAATCACCCTATTTCAACAATATTTTTAATATTTGATTCTTAAATTCCTGCAAAATATGAATTATGCGTAGGGAGTGTCAGATGTCGAATCCTCACTCAGGTTAATTAATTCAGTGCAATAAATAAAATAAAATAAAATAAAGATTAAAGTGGTGGAGAGATGAGAAAATTGAGTCGATTTTAAAAAAATAATAATTTAGGAAGAGGTATTAAGATCTACTAATCACCATGAAACAAATAGCTTGAAACATATTAATAAAAGACAAGAAACATAAAATAACAATGATGAATAGAAATTTATCATTTAAATTAAAAATACCACTTACAAAGCTTGCACTAGAAATAATGCAAGAACATCTAAGAGTGAGAGGAGCATTGCCATGGTGATCTTCCACTTTCTCTAATGCAAGAGATGCTTTTGTAAACCGAACACCAATGGGAGAAGTGAGAGAGAATGTAAGGTTAGAACTCAAAAAGAGGTGAGATGTGAGATAGAAAGAGAGAAAAGAGAGGTGTTTGGTACGGTCACCACAAAGAGATGCGAGGAGAGATGGAGGTGAGATTGAGAAAAGAGGGGGGCTATTATGGACATTAGCTTAGATCAGAATTCTTGTGGCCACCTATGTGAGTTATATAGGGAGAGAGGGATGGATGGTTTTGGAATTAATCAAGGGTTTAGAAAGTGGAAAGTTTTTGAATTAGGCAAGGTTTCTAACTAAAGAAGAATGACTAGAATAGAAGGTGGGAAAGGAGGAAAGTGAGGTATGGCCACTAATCTCTTAGATATTAGGGTTTTAGGGTTAGTGAAATGGGTGGCTAGGATTTAGGTTTAGTGAAATGGGTGACTAGGATTTAGGCTAGAAGGTGGTGGCTAGGTTTAGGAGAAAGAGATGAGATTAGGGTTTTGAACTAACTAGGGCTTTGAAAAGTAAGGATGGACGGCTAAGATGATTAAGTTTGGACGAATAGGATTAGGAGAGAGAGATTAGGGTTTTTGAGATATAAAAGAGAAAATTATGGTAAAGGGTTTTGAACCCTGGTCTCTAACACAGTCTCCCATAGATTTCACCAACTAAGCAAGCTCTTCTCATTTATCTTGTATAGTGATCTTTATTACTCAAGTCCTCTTTCTTGGAAATCGACTCTTCAGCTCCATAGGCCTCATTATGTAATTGTGATCTCTTGGCTTAGCCCACACTTAGCCTGCATCTACTTGGTATAGCCTGTTGGCTCTTTATTCTTCAGTAATGGGCTTTGATGCTTAACTACGGTCTCCGGTCCTTGAGAATCATCCTGTTAAGGTTCCTGAGACAGTTAAAACACGTAATGAGAGTTCATCGAAATGGCATAGTAGCTAGACTTTCATAAATGTGTTTAAACTATGCAAATATACCATTTTGACCATAAACTTGTGTTTTATGTAATGGAGAAAACTCTTACGTAGAAAAGTTTGTAAAAATAAAAGTCTTACGTAAGAGTTCAATAATTATCAAAGGATAATCTTGAAAAACAAACACTTTTAAGCAAATATCAGACATCTTCCTATATCCTACACTTAATACCTTAGCCCTAAAGACTCTAATGCCTTGTGATCTGATACCAGTTCTGTAACGAACATAAATCCTACCTTGACAAAAATAGGACCTTGGGTTGCCACATTTCTTAAACTTACTTGAATTCTATAACATAGAAGACATACAATACAAGTCTCCAAAAATGAGAATAATAAAATTCGATTTATAAATTCCAAATCATCCTATACAAATACAATTTGTCCAACATCATCCACCAAAATCGAGATAGTCTAAAAACTACTAACAAAAGTAAGACAGTCTAAGCAACATCCTGAAAATAATGTAAGTCTAAAACAAGAAAACTTAGAAAATAACTACGATCTACTAGCATGGATAACTCTCAAAATCCCGCTCTCCCTCCTCTGGAAGCTCACATACTTCTCATTCTTCAAAGTACTCCTCTTCCACCCAAGGAGTTGCTACCTGAACCTGCGCTAGACCTATACGACAACAACAGGTCAACTGAGCATTGAATACTCAGCGGATATCCAGTCTAACTAACAATAGTAATAACTCATGCTCATAATCAATATCAAATTCATGCAGTGGTTACAAAATCAATAACATATTCATATGACATATGCATAATCCATGATAGGTCCATATAACATAATTGAGAACATGTTCATGTGGCATTTCATAATCAATATCTTAGTTCAATGCTTAATCCCATAATCAGAGTGTGGAAGAATGTGTAGACATATCATATCATAATTCATTGTCCTCATAATTCATTTTCATAATTCAATACTTGTAAATAACCGGCATATCGCTCAGAAGTAGACACAGATCATGTTCATACATTAACGTAACTGACATGCCGCTCTTGGAGGATGCAGACCATGCCAATAAATAACTTAACTGATATGCCGCTCGGAATGGATACGGACCACACTTATACAACAACTTAACTGACATGCCCCTCGGATTGGATACGGACCATGCCCTTACAATAACTTCACTGACATGCCGCTCGGAATGGATATGGACCATGCCCATACAATAACTTAACTGACATGCCGCTCGGAATGGTTACGGACCATGTCCTTACAATAACTTAACTGACATGCCGCTCGGAATGGTTATGGACCATGTCCTTACAATAACTTAACTGACATGCCGCTCGGAATGGTTACGGACCATGTCCTTATAATAACTTAACTGACATGCCGCTCGGAATGGATACAGACCATGCCCTTACAATAACTTAACTGACATGCCGCTCGGAATGGATATAGACCATGCCCTTACAATAACTTATGTCATGCTTATATACCTATGAGACTTGTAAGCAAACTATCATACATGTGAACTTGTGCTTAAGTTTCGTGATTAACATCCGAGCTCGGTCATTACTTAGATTCCAATCTCTCACCATGGAAACTCTACCATACTGTCCCATATCATATGGTTAGAGAATTCCCGGTTTAGAAGACCTTCTTCTAAGCTTTGGTCTACCCGAATATCGATCACCATGCAACATATGTAGGCATAATTTAACATTCGTGATTAATATTCGAACTCGGTCATCGCCTAGACTTTAGTCTTTTGCCAAAAAATTCCACTAGGTTATATCTCCTTAGTTAGAGAATTCCCGACCTGGATGACCACCTCTAGGCTTTGGTCTATCCGAATGTCAATCTATAAAAGTATAAATAAGGCATAATTTAGCATACGAGTGTTTAGGGCATAATTTACATAGTCATAGTAAACAATATCTTATCATGATTTCACGATTTTTTTCTTAGCCAATTTCATAAATAGTAAACTCCATCTCACTCCCTTCATTCATAAAACATCATAATAGTAGAATTATACTTAATAGAATTTGCATCACAAGTAAAACCCTCATGTCATAGATATAATCCCCCTAGTCATGTTCAATAGAATTCATAATACATACAAGATCCCTATGTTATAGATAAAATCCCACATTCATTTTCATAGAATATATAACACATGCAAAACTCCTATATTGTATAAATAACATATAATTTAGCATGATAAACCATAATTATCGTGTCCCAAAATACCCCCTTAGGAGTTTAGGGATACTTTAGGTGTGAATATACGTACCTGTCAAACCATCCTGCAGCAAACATGACTAACATAATACAATAAAGATAATAATCAGAGCGCGGAAGCTAAACATAGATGAGGAAGCGTAAACTAACTTTTCATTTCTTCTATAGTTCTCAAAATGGTATTCCAAGTGATCATAAATACACAAACATGTCTAAGCCTAAGGTGGACAGGCCCACCTATCAAATTGTCAAACTACATAAAGCCTTCTCGTACTCTCCCTTCAACAGTAGTCGAGGTATGGCCACACGTCGAGGTCTCGGTCTGCCTGAGACTACAGTGGGATAGACGGCTCTCTCTCCTCTACATACTCTTCCTCGACCCAAGGCTCCGGATCGAGGGCTCCCTCGGTACCTGCCGACATTAAAGTACGATTGAACATGGAATACTCAGCGAGTACAAGCTACTAGCTACCCATAACAATAATAAACATGCAAGGAGTAATACAATACCAATCATCAATTCAAGGTAATAGTAAGATCATAGAATTAAACAATATTAAATATAGTACAATACAATCGTCTGGGCATGCATGCATGAATGCGAAAACTCTGATAAAACTCATGCTTAAAAACCCGTTTCCATGTCTCGGTATGCCTTATAGAAATCATATATGCGTGCATGCATGGATGTCTTGTCATCATCTTGTAAACTTGCATCTTGTAACTTGTGAGCCAGAGGCTAGCACCCGAATCTCCCTGGACTGCCAACCTCCTTGATATAGGGTTTTCTTGTGAGCCAGAGGCTAGTACCCGAATGTCCCTAGGCTACCAACCTCCTTGATAATAAGTGATTTTTATTACTTGTTTTCTTGTGAGCCAAAGGCTAGTACCCGAATGTCCCTGGGCTACCAACCTCTTTGACAATATGTATTTTGGGTTTTCTTGTGAACCAGAGGCTAGTACCCGAATCTCCCTAGGCTACCAACCTCCTTGACATGCAATATTTTCTTGTTGGTTATTATATGCACATGCTCTTGAAATCTCGGTTCATGCTAACATGTGTGCTCGTGTATGTACCAATAGTGACAATCATGGGAATGAGGATAGCAAAAGAGATATTGCATTTCATTTTAATTCATTGCATACCATGCAAACATCTAGGTGATCAACATAGCATTTGGTCGAGTCATCCTTTACAAGAACAATTACATAAGGCTTACATCCAATTCCTTTAAGTCATCATTTCATAGGTTAGGCATTTATCAAACACACAACATACGATGTCCATTAATAGTTCATCTTCTTCTTCTTTAATGCATATTTTCCATCCAATCACATAAGGGTAAGTCTTTATTTTTAAAATGTCCATCCTCCATTTTTCATTTCCCACACCACACATATCACACATCATACATTTGGCATCCCATCGCCTCAATCAACATTCCATACACGTCCATATCCTTTTTCCTTATCTTGTTTATATTTATTGAGATGATACAATTCATAGGGAAGGAAAGCATTATATAGAGAATCACCATTTACAATAGAAAACCTAGGTTATTGCTAAGGAAGGTTAGTAGGGTGTACTAACCTTAGATCAAGGCTTGATCTTGTTAGGAACCTTGATTTAAGCTCTAACTTGAAAAGGAGGAAATCTTTTCTTGAGGGAGACTTGGTTTGGGAAGAAAACCCTCTTGAAATACCTTGGAGAATGTTGCCCTAGCTTGAGAACGAGATCCCCCACGAGCTTGAGCCTTGAACTTGAAGCAATCCAAGTTTGAGGATGATCTAGGGTTGTCAAACCCTTTGATTCCTTCTCGAATGGAAACCCTAGGTGCAAATCCCCTTCTCCTCTCTCTCTTACTCTCAAAAACCCTCTAAGTATGTTGAATAAGCCTTAAAGGCTCGGGCGAGCCTTATGAAGTAAGGGTTTAACACCCTAAAGACAAAAATGCCCTTACTAAAATTTTTGAAAAAACACGGGGACCGAGCGATCGGTGGTTATGACCGAGCGACCAGTCAAAAACACGCTCTCTGAAAAATTTTCTCATACAAAACTTTTGACCAGTCGATAGCTACCGATCGATCGGTTTTGGACCAATCGATCGCTACCATGACCGAGCGATCGGTGCTGTGCAGGTCCCGACGGTTTTGACCATATCTTTTGAATCGCTTGTCGGATTTCGATGATTCAACTTGCGTTGGGTTCGTATCTCAAAAACGAACATTTCTAACATTTTAGAATTTCTAATTTCTCCCTTCTTTATTAATTAGACTACGAAAAAGACCAATTAGGCACGAAAGTGCTATTCATTTAGTATGAAAGTCCGGGGTGCTACAATAATATCTCATTCACTTAGTTTCTCAATTCCTAATAACATTATATTAACATTGAAAACACTCTAAACCATTTAAACAAACACCTTAAGTGCATTGGTTATGTGTACATTGTCTTTTCCCATTTTTCCATCATACAATATTCATTCACATAATCCATAAGCATCCAATTCAAGCTCAACCCACTTCATGCATCCATAATCCATTCATTTACCATTTTAGCCTATCCACCATCATTTTCATATATCCAAACTCATAAAGCATAAACCATAATCCAATTTAAGCTTCTAACATATAAATTCATCTATATCCTTACTTAAACATACAATATCTCATACAAATTCATCGTTTATCATGCTTAATCAATAAACATATTAATACAAGGTTTAGATTAGAGGAGAAATAGACTATTCATACATAATGGATCTTGTAGCACATGTAAAACCCTCATTTCAAAGGTAAAATCTCTCATTCATGCTTATTACCTACTCATCTTTGTATATTCATGTAATACTCTTGATAATCCATAAACTTTCTTATTTAAAATATGAAAAACATTTACTAAGGTTATATTAGAAAGGATATCGACCTTAGGGATCCTTCACTTGGATCTAAATCGTTCTGCTCCCAAAAAGGTTTGAGAAAGATCTCCAAGCTTTCTGCTCCTTCTAAGAGCAATCTATCGCGCCCCAAAATACCTCCTACGAGTTAAGGGATACTTTAGGTGTGACTATACTTAACCTGGCAAACCATGCTGCAATGAACAAGGTATAACATGCTCTAATAAGAATATAATACAGAGTGCGGAAGCTACAATATTGCGGAGGCGCAAATCAACTTTTTTCTTTTCTTCTATGAACTTAACAAGTATTCCAAGTTATACAAAATAGGACATATAAAGGTGGACATACCCACCTATCAAAATACAAAGACAAAACACAACTCTATCTAGCTCAATAGTCACCCCCGTGGGGCCAATGGTCTAAGTCTTTTGCCTCAGCCTACAGTTCAACTACTGAATCCTCGTATGGTACTTCCTAGCCGTAGTCCTCCTCAACCCAAGGACCCAGGGCACAAATGTCAAAAGTGACTCGTATACCTGCCGACATAAAAGTACGGCTGAGCATGGAATACTCAGCGAGTACAAGCTCCTAGCTAACAATAATAACGAACAAGCATTATATGCAAGTACTGGAAGATACAGTTCATACTCATTTAAAACACATAATACATAACCATTTATTAAATCACAACTCTAAAGAAAACCAAACCATATCTATAAAACATATGAGTCCTTTCCATATTTCTTATGAGCCAGAGGTTAATACCCGCACAACCTTGGGCTACCAACCTCCTTGACAGTACAATACTTCTAAATTTTTCTTATGAGCCAGGGGTTAGCACCCGTACAATCCTAAGCTACCAACCCCCTTGACAATTTCAACACTTTCCTTATAAGCCAAAGGTTAATCAACCTCCTTGACATTTCACATCTTTCTTATGAGCCAGAGGTTAGCAACCGCACATCCTTGGGCTACCAACCTCCTTGACAGTACAATACTTTTGAACCTTTCTTATGAACCAGAGGTTAGCAGCCGCATATCCCTGGGCTACTAACCTCCTTGACAATTCTCCATATGCATGCGTGCTCGTGTATAGCTATTTGTGAAAACATGATGACATATACGAATTGAGGAGTAGCATGTAACATTTCAATTCTTATCACAATCATATGAGAATGTAAACAAGCATATATAAATATGGGTCACAATTTGCCATTTTAGGAAAAACTACATGGAACATGTTTTTCGAACATTCATTCAATTCCAAGTATTCTCATTCATGTATTTTACCAAGCAAGTGGTGTTCTACATTTTCCTTTAGTCATTTAAACTCATAATTTCTTTCTCGAGCATTTCATCAAGCATCACATGTGCATTTATAATGTGTACAATACCCTCCCACCATTTCTATCATTCAACACATCACAACATGGCATCTCATCGCTTCATTCCCTTCCTCCATCCATACATTCCACCATTTATTCATTTTATCTTGTTTATGTTTTAGGGATTTAGCATATTTCAACATAAGGGGGCAAATGGGAAGATACAACACATTACAATCACAAGAAACTCTAGGTTCTTACCATAATAGTTAGGAAGGGTGTACTAACCTTGAAAGAAGAAGAGAAAACCCTTAAAATGCTGAGGGAGACGCTGCCCTAGCTTGGAGAACGAGCTCCACACGTGCTTGAGGTTGGGTTTGATGAATCCAAGCCTTTTGGGATGATCTTGGGTGTTTAAACTTTTGATTCTCCCTCACAAATGGAAAGGGCCTCTTAAAACTCTAGGTTCTTCTCTCTCTCCCTTAAATACCTTTAAGTGTAGTGAGTGGGGACCCAAAAACTCGAGCAAGGCTGATAAAGCCAAAGGGTGCTGGCCAAAAGACCAAAAAGTCCTTAATGAAAATTCTGCAAAACGCGATAGACCGAGCGATCGGTGGTTATGACCGATCGATCGGTGTTCTTGGCCAAGCGATCGGTCAAAAACACCATCTGAAAAAATTTCTCATACAAAAAAGTTAACCAGCCGATAGCTACCGATCGATCGGTTGTGGACCGATCGATCGCTAATAATGACCAAGCGATCGGTTGTAAACTGATCGATCCCTAACGATCGGTGTTCTGCAGATTTTTGACCAATTTTACTGTTTCGGCCATAACTTTTGACCCGTTCCTCGGATTTTGACGATTGAACTTGTGTTGGATTCATCTTTCGAAAAGGAACATTTTTGACGTTTCAGAATCTTTAATTTCTCCCTTAATTATTAATTAGACTACGAGAAATGCCAATTAGCTACGAAAGTGATATTCATTAAGTACGGAAAAGTCTGGGGTGCTACACAATCTCCACCTTCACCAATCACAATCCTCTTAGAAACCCTAGGTTTTCTCTCCATTTTGCCAAATTAGGTTTAGAATAGGTTAAGATACTCTAAAACCTCGAAATAGGACTCCTATTTATATTCCCAAGGGTTAAAAACCCTAAAAAAACATAATTTTGGACTTTTTAAAACTAAAAACGCATGCACCGTTCGATCAGGGTTTAGTCCCGATCGATCGGACTCGATTGGGAAAATCTCAGGTTCAGGCCGATTGATTGGACCTACAAGCAAAACTAGGAAATTTTCAACTGAAACCTGCTCTGGTAATTGGCCCGTAACTTTTGACTCGGTTACTAGAATTGGACGATTCAACTTGTGTTGGACTTGTCATTCAAAGGGGAACAACTTGGTGTTTTACAAAAAATCCAAAATTTGAGTTTTCAAGGTCTAAATTGACTCCAAATCTAACTGGTCTACAATTTTAGCAGACAAAACATCGTAACATTAAACATCAACCTCGAAGAGGGTTCCAATACATTTCTAATGATTCAAAAATCACTCAATTCCGATTAACGTTGACAAAACTAGAGCTTATTAAAGTTCAGGGTGTGTTAAGGCATCTCCCTCTTTACAAGTATGATTAAGCCTAAAACATACTAAACCAATTAGATATAAATATATATGTATAAAATATGATAAAAGACTAACTACCCTTATTAAACAAGATAGAAATAAGGAATTTAGGTTCAGGTCTCTACATCTGGGCCCAATCCTTGGCCTTCGGGTTCAATCCTTGGCCTCCAAGCTTAAACCTTGGCATCCGGATTCAAACCTTCTAGACCATGCACTTGACCAATCCGGTCAACCAAACCTTAGTCTCAGGACTAAGCCTTAGTCCCCCCGATGCACACACACACTCCCTTAGCGGAAAAAAAATTCTGGAAAAAAAAATATTCCTTACAAACAGATACAAAGAGACGCGATGGCCAATGAACTTGACCTTCAAAATAAAATTCCCCATTGCAAGAGGATCCTTGCTCTGCTCTTGTTCTCTTTCATTGGTCTCCGTGAAAAAGACGGAACATGGGCGGTGGCAAAAGATGAGCTCTTTGAGAGGTCAAACTAATCTGGGGTTGCCCTAGCTCCATACAATTCCGACTCAAGGCTAACATGGTGGCCATGGGAGTTGATATTGGATAGCCACCCTTAACCAAGAGGCTAATGGCATTTGTCAGGGAAATAAGAAGAGAAGTCGCAGATAAAACCTTCAAAACTAGGAGGTAATTGTAGAACAATGAGTCTTTTAGTCTGAATTGAAGAGTCTGATTTGAAATACGGTTTGGGAGGGTTTTAGGGGTTTACTTTTTCGAGATCTGGAAAATCTATTTGCTTTAAGTACAGGTACAGGAGCTTCATTGGAATCGATTATCACAATGTGAAAAGAGGTTTGAAGCAAGGCGTCTGTTCGGAAGTAAGATCAGGGGGCCTAAAGTCAGATTAGAGGCTGGATGAACCCAAGTTTGTTGAGAGCTTAGCGGGCTTTTGAAATGGGCCAGATCAAGATCCTGGCTGGTCTCGAGGTTGTTTGTTTAACCATACATATGGGCTGGATGACTCATTATATAGCCGGCTTTGGTTCCCGAAATGATCCATGTGGTAGATGACCCAGATTTAGCAATGGATTGGTGTCGGTCAGATGGTCACCCGAAAACCAAGGAACTTATTATCTTTGCAAATATAGCCTTGTGGGTTTTTTTTTTTTTTGTTCGGGATATACGTTTAGGCCGCAACGCCAATTAGGTGTTAGTATCTGTTCAGTTAATGGGCAGGTGGACAGTATATACAAACTCTCACCCTCTCAAGAATGGAACCTAGTACCTCCCCCAAAGCAGGGATACATTACCAGTGGGATTTCCTGCTCTTGTTGGCCACCCTCCGGGTGCGTGTGGAGAGAGGGCTTTGCACGTGCCCAGGGGAACTAGTTGGGTGCTCTAAAAGGCCCGGATACCCCCGTCACCAAAAAAAAAAGTGGGACAAAGCCATGGTGTGTCCTTGTGGTGTTGTTGAGTTAACCGAAAAAGCAACAAAAAAAAAAAAAAATCTTGCAAATATAGTGGTAATGCCTTCCTCACTTCCTTTATTTATTCCCGTGCTGCTGGTGGGATCCTCTATTGACATGCCCACGTTTGTAACACCAAAACAGCAAGCATCATGTTCTCCGTTGAATGTTGTCGGTGTTAAATGGGCCCACCCACCAACCCTAAACCCACTTGCGTGACTTCTGATTTTTTTTTCAAAAAAATAAGAGGAATGCTTCTAATGCCTAAGAGAATCTCCAGCCGGGCTCTACAACTCAAAATATAGAGACTTGGTTGAAAAAATCCAACTCCTACCGGGCTCTATAACTCTAAATATTTAGAGGCCGGCCTCTATATTGCTACAGTCGGTTTCTATGTTTAGAGACCAGGAGAGAAGATAGAGATGGCCTCTATAACCCTATTCATGTTCTTACAATACTACTTGTGTCCTCTTTTTGTTTTTCAATCTTTATTAAAATGCCGATTGTGTCCTTTTACCTTTTGACACCCCCTTAACCGTGGTTAAGATTCATTCACCCATCCTTGGTTTGCTTTAAATATTAATTATTTTTTAAAATTAAAAATTGTTTTTAATATTAAAAAACTCAAAAAACAATTTTTCAATTTTAAAAAATGAATTAATATTTTAAAAAAAAAACCAAGGATGGGTAGGTGAATCTTAACCACGGTTAAGGGGTGTCAAAAGGGACACGTGGCGACCGTGGTTGGAGCCAAAGAATAGTGTTATAGAGTAGGAATAGTGATTTAGAGTTGAACACGGTTGGAGCCAAAGACTCAAAAGTGGGGCCCATCTCCTCTAAAGATAGAGGAGATGCCGAAATAGAGGCAAGATATAGAGTTTTGGGTTGGAGATGCTCTAAGAGCACAAGATTTCAGGTGGAATCTACCATGTGACATGGTACCACATGAAATTCCGTGTTCTTAGAGCACGGTCTCGAAGGTCTCGACTAAAGATGGTCTTTGTAGCATTACTTTTTTGGGTAAATTACACTCACCTCCCTTGAGGTTTGGTGAAATTTCAAAAATCTCCCCTCTAGTTTTTGAAATTACAATGCCTTCTCCTCAACTTTGGTTGTCTGTAACAGATACCCCCTTCCCTTAAGTTTACCGTTACTTTATGGATATTTAAACATTTTAAAATGTCTAAATTATCATTTTTCAAGACAAGGTTAGTTACCGAGTTTACCAAAAAAATCAAAACCTTTGATGGTGTTGAGTTTAGTCCCATATCGGAAGTTTATTCGAGCACATGAGTCCTTATAAGTTCCATAGTGTCCCAAACAGTTGGTACCCGTTTTTGAAAGCTCTTGGGTGAAGCTTATAAGGTTGTGTGTGTGGTCAATCTACATGTGTGTCGTGTGTGTGTGTTTGCATGTGGGGTGTGAGCGTGTGTTTCCCTTCTTTGCCTTCAGTACTCACCTTGTGGTGTTACTAAGGGCCCGTTTGGCATCATTCTCACGGAATGATTCTGCATTCCGGAACAACCCGTGTAGAGAGAAACCCGTTTGGGAGGAGTTATGGGTTCAACCCAGCTACGAAACGGTACCCAACGGCACGGTTTTTGCGGAACAAAAAAATTTAGCTTCTTGGAACGGCACAACCTTCACGCTTCTTTTGTTCCCGAAAAAAAAAAAAAAAGCAACCACAAGTTTGGTTTTTTGCTGGGCGCTAGTGAAGAGAGGAGCAGGGACGATCAACTCCGGTAACCACTCTGGACGGCGAGGTACGTTCTTCTTTTTCTGAAAAATGGATCTGAGTTCAAAATACCATTCTTTCTCTCTCTCTCTCTCTCTCTAAAGAATGGATGTGAGGTTATAATGGCAGATCTGTCGACGGCGAGATCTTATCTTTCAGATCTGCCGACGACGGCGAGATCTCATCTTCCATCTTCCAGATCTGCCATTTTTTTGGGTTCACAAATCAAGAAAAAGGGATTTGAAATAAGATCTAACAAGATCTGTGAAAAAGACCAGTTTCCGTGAAGATCCATCCAATGTTTTGTGTTGATTGTATGATGGTAGATGCTGTGATGTTAAAACTTGTTGCTGTGATGTTATGCTTTGTATATGTTCTAACAAGATTTTTGTGTTTATTTTATCAAGATCTATGAACTATTCTATCATGTGTTTATTTTATCAAGATCTATAAAAAAAAAAAAAAAAAAACTTATTAGATCTCGTTCATAGTTCATAGCTCAGTTGACCGTATGATGGTCTAAGTTTTTATCTTTTCTTCCTCTGCTTTTTTGTCATTTATCATGGTAGATCAAGATCTAAAGTGACATTATGTAATATTGTGATAGACCTGAGTAAGGTGCAGATGATCCAACATGAAACAATTGGCATCACCAATTAGTTTGGTGCTCTCAGGACACGAGAGGAGTTTGCTTTGGTTGAGATGTGATTTTCGCGTCTTGAGTTCCCCTTTTGGACTGAACTTTTATATAAAATTTTCAAGTATGTGGAAATATTTTTTTTGTATATGACTGATATACTATTTTCTTACCTCTTTGGCTTGCTTAATTAAATCTATGAGTAATGTGGAAAAAAATAATCATCTTAATGTGTCAATACTACATGATTTATTATATAGATTTTACAATGTGTAACAAATACACATTCTTCGATAGATGTCAGGAATTACTGTAGGGGAAAAAGATGTCGTGGTTGCAAGGTGGAGTAGTAGGGAGGAGAAATTGTTAATAGAACTAATGGCTGAAGAGGTACGAAAGGGAAACCGACCAACTACGACTTTCTCAAAAAGGGCATGAAATGACATAAATGAGAAGTTTTTCAAGGAAACGGGTCACAAGTACTCTCATCAACAATTCAAAAATAAATTCAACAAGTTGAGGCTATATTATCGGGAGTTTAAAACGCTTCGCGATGTCCCAACAGGTTTTGGTTGGAACCCCCTCACCAAAACTGTCACAGCTCCCGATGATGTTTGGGAGTCATATTTACGGGTACGTGTAATTACTAATTTTTACACTTTTCGGGAAGACCGATCAAAAAATAATTCACTTCATTACATGTTCACTTAATAATAAGTGTTCGATCTTTTTTTTTAAAACAGCAACACCCTGGAGCAAAACCATTCCGCAATAAAGGGTGTCCAATGTGGGATGAGCTTGTGATAATATATGGTGACACCACCGCAACAGGTGACAATGCGGGTGCTTCAACACAAGGTGCAGGGGAGACAGACGATGATGAGAATGTTGAAAGGATTCCAGAAACTCCATTAGAGCAATTCGAAGAAGATGAAGATTTTGATATAGGAGAGACGAACCGACCCAGTCGAGGTGCATCTAGAACCTCCACTCCTCGTCGAAGGAAGGTGAATAGTACTTCTGTCTTGATGGATGCTTGTCAGGCCTATACTACGAGACAACATCGAAGGACAAACAGTTCTGGGTCTGAAGCTAGTGATGACCCATTCTCTATTACCCGCTGTTGTGAGGTGTTGGCGACATTAGATCAAGATCTAAGCGACGAAGCCTATTTGAAGGCGACAAAGATCATCACGCGAGATCGTAGTTAGAGGGAACTTTTCATGAACGTGCCCATAAGCCGGAAACTCCTCTTACTAAGGAGTTTAGAATGACACTAGTGCTGAGTTTTTCATTGAGATGTTTGTTTGAAACTAATTATAAACTTGCTATTTAAGGATGTTGTGTGATTGCTACTTTAAAACTTTGTGCTATTGTGCTCACATGCTACGTTAGTTGTGAGAGATGAATCAAGGATGTTTAGTGCTGATGTAAGGATGTTTAGAATGATAGTAGACTTGCTAGTTCATTTTGATGTTAATATATTTTGCTCACATGTTATTTTAGTTGTAATATTCAACTCACATACTATGTTAGTTTCTTCAATGTTCAAGCAACATTAGAAAGCAGAACCTGTAAGGTTTGGATGATTAATTCGTTGGGTCAATTCTAATTCCACAAATCCAAATGCACCATAATTGTCTTTAATGTGGAATTCTATCACTTTTTTTTTGGGCGTATTGAAGGCTTTGCTTCTTAATCCTAGTTCATTTTTCAGTTTAGCAGTTCCTAAGTTTGAAACTTTGCATTTATTGTCTTTTGTGCATTAGTAGAATTACTCTTTGAAATTCTATCGGTGAATAGTATGAGTCCATTTACAGGAAATGAATGGTTGAAAAGGTGAAAATGTTTGCAAATCCAATTCTGCAATGGCTGTAGTTTTAAGCCTGTTTTCACCTGGAAAGAAAAGAAAATTTAGGCATTCAAGCAGGGTAAAAGGTGGAGGACAGAGAACTACCTAGATTAGCAAATTGTACTGTAGTACAGAAGCTCCCACAGATTTTGAAAACACAAATACATTATAAAATCTTATGATTAAGAAAGAAAATCTCTATTAGGAGTAAAATCAAAGACTCATCTCCAAGTCTTATGCATTATGATTACAAAATTATATTGGGCTACAGGAAGATAAAATTTCTTGTCCATAAATTCAGTCAGCTCATGTTCTCCTTCTGGTGATTGGTTGGATATCATCAAACATGGAAAGAATGGAAATCTTCATGTTTCAAGTTTCAACCAAACGTGGGTAGGGGGGTTACTATGACAATTGGGGATATGATAGTCACTAAGACCACCATGGAGTTGGGGTGCGGACAAATGCATGGATTGAATATCTCCATTGTGATTGTGCATCACAGGTCATGGGGTGCATCTATAGTATCAAGCCCATTGCTGCATATACAATTAAAATAGGCTTAGTAATTTCTTATTTTCTCAATTAAAGGTGCTATTCCACCCATTAGGGAAAGAAGACAGTCCAAAGAAAAAAGATGCTGAAATTTGCTTGTGTAAAGAAGAACAGTGCAACAGTACCAGAACGTGTAAGGTCTTCATGTCAGTTCAATGCATGCTGGTCTTATCTCTTTGTTTAGTCAAGAAATATTCCTCGCTGCTCCTAAGGTCATCAAAATCACCGAGATCAAAATGTTTGCAAATTCAATTCTGCAATGGTCGCAGGTTTGAGCCTGTTATCACCGGGAAAGAAAATAAATTTTAGGCATTCAAACAGGGTAAAGGGAGGACTACTTGGATTAGCATATTGAACTGTAGTGTAGAAGCTCCCACAGATATTGAAAAAAACATGCATTATAAAATTTAGCTAGATTAAGAAAGGAAATCTCTATTAGGAGTAAAATCAGAGAGACATCTCCTAATACTATGCATTACAATTAGAAAATTATATTAGGCAAAAAGAAAGAGAAAAAAATCTACAAATTCGGTCAGCTCGTGCTCCCCTTCTGGTGATTGATTGTTTATCATCAAGCATGGAAACAAAGGAAATCTTCATGTTTCAACCAAAGGTGGGTAGAGGGGGAGTGTGGTAATTATACCAGAGCAGTCTGGTAATTCTGCCAGTTGATCCCGTATAGGCGGAGGCATTGGAGGAATCAAAAAAATGTTAATTTCTTTCTAGAGTTTGCAATTTAACATTTATTTGGAAGTCATATATCTCACAAGTTGATTTTATTATTTTCTTAAAGAAAATGCAAAAAGCATCACGAAATTTGGTTGTTTCTAAATGTATGAATAAAAGTCAGCATGAATGATTGGGATAAGGCTTGGATGAGAGTGATGATGAGAATCCAAAGAATACAAGCTATTTATTTTTTGACATATAATTTTCTCTTTGCTATTTCTAGATGTCCTTGAGGTTTTCTCAACAAAAATAACACTTCATATCATCTCCCAATAAATCTGCTCGCAAAAGTCTCCTAGAATATGATTTTTTACAATGTTTATGACTACTTAGTGGCCCAAGTTTTTGCATTCTAGTTCAAACATCACGTATATTTTTATTCTTATTATTACCACATTTAGTACTCCATCATTATTTTTTTATCGGTTACTATCATCAGTATTATTATCATCATTGGTATTCTATTATTTTATAGGAAGTTGAAGTTTTCTCTATTTGATTATTTGCCTCTGACATCTTTAGCATCATAATTTGGACCACTATTCATATAGACAACAATCTATGTTGTTATTTGGACTTTGGCTCCATTCATCTTCTCGTTTTCTTAAAAATACATGCAGCAGTTGGAAATGATAAACAAGATAATGGTCAAAAAGTGCTTTTCCTATCAGCTGACCAGGTCGTGGTTATTTATGGAAAGCAACATGGACTTCCCGAGATTGAACAGCCAAAATTAACCATACTATGGTTGTATCATAATCAACCATTTTATAGCAACATCCACTTTAAAACGCCATGCAAGTATTAGGATTATAGGAAGTCTGGATCAATGTACAAAATCATAATAATATCATCAATAGTAGAGTTCTGATTGCCACTTAGACAATACTCTTTCTTTTCTTTTTTCTCAAGTTGTAAAATGTTTAAATGCCTTGGGAACTATACTTGTATCCCCTAAGACAGTTCTCTTAACTGTGTAGTCTTAATGATGACTTGTAATATTTGTTGATCCGCTCCTTAGGACTTAACACAAAATCCATAAGATACGCTATACGTGCATATATGACAGAGTTTAGGCCTCATTTTCATTATTTCTGTAGGCATTAGTAAACCCAGAAATAGGTTCATGGGACATTTCAGTTCTTAAACGTTTCAGATTATATAACTTTCTTGTTGCTTTAAATACCAAATAGTCATATGCACATGAAAATTGGCCACTGCTTTAGGGATTGTGAATCCATTGAGAAGATCCTTGGGTTCAATTGATCTCTATTAGAATTTAAGATGAGGGATGTGGATATTGTATAGCTTTTGTTGCTTGGTATGGTTCATGTTGGTCGTTTTGGTGACCTCAATGATGTCGGGTCTTACACCTTTCACATACAAGAAACATAAATTCCAAATAAAACGCATACATTCCATCGTCACAGGTGTTGCAGCCTTCTCCCTAGACTGGGATGCAGAGTGTGAAGAAGTATAGGTGAATGTTAAAAGTAATATTAAGGTATTCTATGTGAATCATAGGATGGCTACTTGAATATTAGATGGATTTGTTAATTGAATGTTGATAGCTTCTGCAATATTAGAGGTGTTAAGTGGTGCATTTGGTGGAATATTTTTTTGGAACATCTTCAAGGTTTATAGCTTCTGCAAGATGGCGATTATATTTTGTTTTTAGATTGTACTTTGTCAAGTATTCTTTTATTTGAAAAAATTTAGGAGCTTTGTGGCCTATTGAGGCATTTCTCCTAGAGGTTCCTATGTATTTTTTTCAGCAGTTTCGGCATGCGTGTTGGCTCCTAGTTTGATTTAGTTCTACCTGTGAAATCTTGTTTTTCCTCATGGTTTTTATGTAAATATGAAGTCATCTAACAGTTGAGTGTGAACTCTGCCTTTTAGGTGTTTGTTTCCCTTTTCCCATGAAGAAATAGCATTCTCTTGAATGGTTGTTCATAAGGTTAGTAATAGGAATTGACCAGTTTGAGTTATTAGAACTAGTGCACTGCCTCAGTTGTCATTGGGATGATTTGGTTGTTAACTTTCTATAATTACCGGGGGGGTTTTTTGTAAATGGGGAGGCCATTGTGATACTCTCAATCTAAGTCCTGTTGGCTTTTCCCTGCTGTGTTTTTCTCACAAGTCAGTTTTAATAGGAAATTTACTGAAGCCATTTTGATCAAAATCTGAAGTTCTTGGGACTTAAAGATGACTTTCATCTTACACCTCCAATGGTCATAGTTTTCCCCGTGGAAACTCGGCGTGTCGAGTGGAGCTCAGCCATCCAAAACTGATTTTGGACAAAGCTTGAAAAACAATCGCAATTCATGATATAAAATTCTTGAACTCTCTATGGCAGTTTTGCTTTACTTTAAATTTATATTCCAATGCCATTTTATTTTTTTTTATTTGTAACTTTTCCAAGTGGAGCTCAGCCATCCAAAACTGATTTTGGAAAGAACCTCATGTTGCGGGGAGTACTTTCAAGCTTGTTTTGACAAAATTGTGGTCAGAGTACTCCACATGGAGCATCATTAGTAACACTTTATTGTTCTTGATTGTTTGACTGTCCAGTATTAGATGTTAATTTCTTGGGTTGAGGTAAGGGTATATCCCCCTCTCCGGCTGGTATGACTTTTTTAGTTTTCTTTGATCATCTAATGTTTCGTAGATTGCTTGAATGAATGGGGTGCAATAGAAAGATGTTTTTTTTACTTCTTTGTTATTCTCTAGTGGACTACATTCTGAATTTGTGTTTTTAACGTAGTACACAAGTATGATGTTCTTAAAGCAAGTTTAGGGATACTTTATGTATTATGTAATATTGTGCTTACATATGGTGTTCAGGTAATATGGATCCCGAGTCAAATTCAGATAGACCCGAGTCAGATTCTGATAGACCCGAGTCAGATAGTGAAGAGTCTGATGATGACTTTTTGATGCTACTAATATTTCATGAATTGCATAAGCGCATCAACAAAAGACCAATTAGGGACCGTAGTGAGACAGGTCCAGCATTTGTACATCACGTACTTACTGGACATCCAGATAGATGTTATGATTTGTTTCGCATGGAAAAACATGTATTTGAAAGTTTATGTCATACTCTGAGAAGTAGACACCTTTTGAAGGATTCAAAATTTGTTGCTGTCGAAGAACAAATAGCTATGTTTTTAATGACAATTGGCCACAATGAATGTAATCGGATGATAGCAGATCGATTTCAACATTCAGGAGAGACTGTTAGCCGTCATTTTAAAACAGTTTTGAAGGCCATTGCGAATTTGGGAAAAGAGCTAATATGTCCCCCGGATTTTAACGAAACTCCACCAGAAATTCTCAACAATTCAAAATACCATCCTTGGTTTAAGGTAACAAATGATTTAACGATTGTATTCATACATGATCTATCAATTAAATAATTAATGAGTTACAATTTCTTTTTTCGTTTTCAAGGATTGTATAGGGGCAATAGACGGCACACATGTAAGCGCTTCTGTGCCTACTAAGAATCAGATTCCATATCGAGGAAGGAAGACAACCGTTACCCAAAATGTCTTATGTGCATGTTCTTTCGATATGCGTTTCACATTTGTGTATGCCGGCTGGGAGGGAACAGCCAATGATTCACGTGTTTTTGCCGAAGCCATAACAAGACCAGAATTGGAATTCCCCCATCCCCCTACAGGTAATATTGTTTAAAAGATATATATACAAAATTTATTCGGTGAATTTATTTAGCTAATTTATATTTCAGGTAAATATTATGTTGTCGACTCGGGCTACACTACTATGCCGGGTTATCTGATGCCTTATCGTGGAGAGCGATATCATCTACAAGAGTACAGGGGGCGTGCTCGACAACCACGGGGGAAGAAGGAGTTATTTAATTATCATCATTCATCATTGAGGAATGTCATTGAGAGATGTTTTGGTGTGTTAAAATCTCGGTTCCCTATCTTGAAGCAAATGCCATCTTACTCCCTTCGTGGACAAAAACGTATTATTCTTGCTGCATGCACTCTTCACAATTTCATCAGATCGCATACGCAACAAGATAAAGAATTTCTTACTTATGGCGATGATGATATGATTCTCGACCATGATGACACACCCACCAATGAGGCAGGTTCCTCAAGGGTTGTAGAGATTGGCACTGCACAAGGCCGACAAGAAATTGAGCGCGTTAGGGACGAAATTGCAAATGCACTAGCAACACATTATGGTGTTACATGATATTGAGATGGACATCCTTAGCTTAGTATGATGACAGCTTAGTGTGATGACGATGTTTATATTTTCATGTTAATATTCTCTATATGTTTTTTTGTGTGTGCCAATGGAAGACATTGTTATAATTTGCAGGCTTTAATTTTCATATCATTGTCTATGAATATGTTTTTGTTTTGACATGCATTGTATGTACTTATAGTTTTAGAAATATTTGTAGATAATACTGAACATATGGCAGGAGATCGTAGAAGTCCTACATGTTCTTGTGGGCGTGGTGCAATGAAATTGTTTATGGCGAAGACAAAGAAAAATTATGGACGTTGGTTTTTTCGATGCCCATTTCGTCAGGTTTATATGTTTTAATTTTATTTTGATTTTGATATCAATAAGAACTCATTATGTCGATTAATCATTAACTAATTTGATTTGATTTTGTTTAGGACCATGAAGACTCATTCATATGGGTAGATGAATATGACATGGAACAACGTCAACTTGAAAATGATATGGATTCAGCGTCTCAACAATTGCTCGTTGAACGCAAACAGCACCGCCTTTTCGTCTGTGCAACCTGTGGTTGTAGTGTCATTTGCTTTTTTATGGGACTGTTAACCTTTTTTTAGGCAATAGTGATTGTGATCTTTGTAAAGTAAACATAGAACATATTTTATTAAAAATGTAACTTTGGATTATGGAACATGTATTATCTTTTGATAGACTTTAAATTTGGATACAAATATCATTTTGTGTGGTTATAATGATTAATCATCTCTTACCCTTATAGAAAAATAGTTAGAATAATATAATCTATCAATTCTGTTTTTTTTTTTTTTCCTATCCAAACGCGATTCTGTTGTTTCTGTTCCCCAGAACAGAGTCAGGTTCACTGCATCCAAATGAGTTCTAAGAATAGAAACATTTCAACAAGAATCAGACTGTTCCAGGGAATAGAATCGTTTCTGATCCGGAACGATGCCAAACGGGCCCTAAGTTTACCAAAAAAAAAAAAACATTAGGTTAGTTAATTCAATAAAATAAATGATAATTGGTTTCCAACTAAGATTATTATATATTTCCAAAATCAAGTATATATATAATTTTTTTTTCTAAAATCCAATGTTAGATAGATGAACTCTAGGGGTGAGTGAATCTTAATCATAGTTAGTGATATTAAAAGGGACACATGACCACTTAATTATAGAGATCCTTTAATTGTGGTTAAACAAAATTAACCTAAGGTTAATATTTATTTTTTTCTTACAAACAAGGTTAGATGGATTAATCCTAGGGGTGAGTGAATCTTAAGCACAATTAGTGGGTGTTAAAGGGGACACGTGGTGGCTTGTAGAGCTCCCTTTAATTGTGGTTAAGCATAACCAACTTAAGGTTATTATTTTCCTAAAACTAAGGTTAGATGGATATACCCTAGGGGTGAGTAAATCTTAATCATAATTAGAAGGTATTAAAAGGGATACATGGCGGCTTGAAAGTTTATGTTTTTCTTTGATTGAGCTTTCAAACGGTAAAGACGTGTTCCTCAATCAAGTAATTGGGGTAAAATGCGAAAATTGTAACTTTAGTTATAAGTATTAATATTAAGAGTCTGACAGGAGAGTCTAATGTAATATCAGAAATTAGAGGGAGGTTTCTGAAATTTCACCAAACCTCAAGGGAGGTGAGTGTAATTTACCCTACTTTTTTTAATTTCCAAATTTGTTTTTAGAGATTAAGAATAGCACGCAATAAAACTTCATAGTAAAAAAGATAAATACCATTTACATTTACAAGTAGATGATTTCCTAAGTCTAGGACGTATCTATCCCCCAAGGAGCAGATGGTTCGGGTAGATGTCCGAGGTGTCGCTGCTATGAGGCTAACCATTTACATTAACGGTTTAAATATCATGCGGAGCTCTGCATGGTGTGGAGCTCCCCATCGTGATCGTACACAATGGGTGGCAAATGTGTAATTACACATAATTACACATTTGCCACCCGATGTGTACAACGGGAGCTCCGCACCGTGCATAGCTCTGCATGAAAATAAATCCCTTATATTAAATAACGCCTAACTAACATATTTTAATCCTAACCATTTATAATTAACAAATAAGAGCCAAGATTTGGCTTGGTTTATTTTATCTTTTCTAATGTCGCGTTAACTCTAATTTGAACTAATTAACAATTGAGTTAAATGGATAAGATTTGGGAGTATATATATATATATATTTTTTGGAACTCGGGATACTATCCACAACCCTTTGGGTCAGGACCTAGGAAGCACGTAAACTTTGAAAATGGAAACATACCCGTAAAGCTGTATCAGATACGTATTAGATACGTCACTCTAAGCTAAAACTTAGCTATTTTTCATAATTTCTGTCGTATCACCGTACCCCTATCGTATCACCGCATCTAAGTATCGCCGTACCTGTGCTTCCTAGGTCAGGACTAATCCTCAAGGGTGTGACTTGAGCCCGCAACTTGCTATACTAGGTAAGTCCGGGTAAACCCGTGTGGGGTTGGCCCCAAAGGGGGGAGTGAGAAATGGAACCCCGGACCTCCCACTTGGGGAAAGGCCTAGGAACCACTCATCACCCCTTTGGGGTTAAGATTTGGGAGTATCTATAGACTAATTCAAAAGAATAAAAAAAGTTATTTTATTGAAATTTCAATACAGTCATAATGTCATTTATGTAAATTGCAATAGTTCCCTTCTAGGCCAAGGAGGGGATTATTCCTCCCACCCTCACTGTCACAAATCGCCTTTGAGCTCTGATTAATAATTTTTAACTTATGTGGTTAGTTCTTTTTTAAAAATAAGATTGTTTGTAAATCTTGATTATACTTAATTAGAATTTGGTAACACTACTCTGAATAAGTAGAACTTATTTGAAAATTTTGTTTAATTTATTCGTTAAATTATTAAGTTGAAGGTTAATTGCGTGTTTATATCTTTTTGAAGTAAAGATTTTAGATGTAAAAACCTCTAATTTAAAAAATAGTTACAAGATACTTTTATAATAAGAGATAAATCTTTACTTCAAAAAGATGTAGACATGTAATTAACCTTCAACTTAACAATTTAAATCTAGCTAAACATAATTTTCAAATAAACTTAACCTATTTGGATTAGTGTTACTAAAAAGGAACAAGTGACACAAAAGGCCAAGTGACGGTAATAACCTCCCATAAAATTTTTTGAGGTGGTGATTATTTTTCTTTTCAGTGATTAGCCCGTTACACAATTGGCTATTTAGTTTTTTTTGGTTAACCGAATGGACTATGTAGTTTTTTTTACATGTTAAAGTTAATAATTTTTTTTTTTAAAAAATGAAAGTTAATTTTAAGAATAAGTGAATCTTAATTATTACGGTTAAAAGAGAAATAAATAAGGACGGCACATTCCACGACATTGTGTCGGTAAGTTAAACTTTTTTGTTTTTTTCGGGTTAAAGTTAAACATGTACACTTTTCCATATGTAAATAAAGAAACGCAACGACTAGAAACCGTGTTTTGTCAGTAGATGGTAGTAGTGTAGTACAAGAGAATTCGCAAGCTCTCCCACCACATCCAGCGGGCGAGTGGGACTCCGAAAATTAATATTTTTTTAATCTCAATCTAGAACTAAACCACGTAACAAAATCTTGACCGTTCATCTCACCTCTAAAACCTCTATATATATATATCTCTCAGTCGAAACCTTTCTCCTTGCTTATTCACTCTCCGTCTCATCATCTACAGAGAAAGAGAGAGGGGATCGAATTTCAAATGGCTCTCGTCGTCGAGAAGACTACCTCAGGCCGAGAATACAAGGTCAAAGACATGTCTCAGGCGGATTTTGGACGCCTAGAAATCGAACTCGCTGAGGTCGAAATGCCCGGACTCATGTCCTGCCGTACAGAATTCGGCCCATCACAACCCTTCAAAGGCGCTCGCATCACTGGATCTCTCCACATGACGATCCAAACCGCCGTTCTCATCGAAACCCTAACTTCCCTCGGCGCCGAGGTTCGCTGGTGCTCCTGCAACATCTTCTCCACTCAGGACCATGCCGCCTCTGCTATAGCTCGCGACAGTGCTGCGGTTTTCGCCTGGAAAGGTGAGACTCTTCAGGAGTACTGGTGGTGTACTGAGAGAGCTCTCGATTGGGGTCCTGATGGTGGTCCGGATCTGATTGTTGATGATGGTGGTGATGCTACTTTGCTTATCCATGAAGGAGTGAAAGCTGAAGAGGAATTTGAAAAATCTGGGAAAATTCCTGATCCGGCTTCGACTGATAATGCTGAGTTTCAAATCGTTCTTACTATTATTAGAGATGGATTGAAGACAGATCCGAAGAGGTATCACAAGATGAAGACGAGATTGGTTGGTGTTTCTGAGGAGACTACTACTGGTGTTAAGAGGCTTTACCAGATGCAGGCTAGTGGAACTTTGCTTTTCCCTGCTATTAATGTGAATGATTCTGTCACCAAGAGCAAGGTACTGTTACTACTAATTTCCTCTGTATAGATCTTGTCATTTTGGTCATTCTAGGTCTCTGGATCTGTTTTTAGATCCAGATCTCTAGGGTTTTTCTTCAGATCTAGCTTTTATATGTTCTGTTTTTGATTAAAGATCTCATTTTTTTCTATTGGTTTTGAGTTCAATTGAGCAATGTTGGTCTTATACCAGAGGATCTTGATCTACATTTTAGGGTTTTCGGCTGATCTACAGAGATTATGAATGGAGCTAGGCTCAAATCTCCAAGATCTGAGTCTCTAGCTCTGCGATTAGACTCTCTGTTGCTGGAGAAGCAGAGTAGATCTAGATTTCTGAATGCTCCGACTCGTCCATGCATTAGTGGGACAATTTCCTGATCTACAGAGAATATGAGTAGATCTAGGTTCAAATCCCAAGATCTGAGTCTCTAACTCAGTGACTAGACTTTCTGTAACTGGAGAAGCAGAGTAGATTAGTAGATCTAGATTGCCGAATGCTCTGAATTATCAATGAATTACCATAACAATTTCTTAATTTTGAATCCATAAACACTATAACAATCCCAATTTTCTGCTCTAACATTACTTCTGATTTTCTTTCACAAACAGTTCGACAACTTGTATGGATGCCGCCATTCTCTCCCTGATGGCCTGATGAGGGCTACCGACATCATGATTGCCGGCAAGGTCGGAGTTGTATGCGGGTATGGAGATGTTGGCAAGGGCTGTGCCGCTGCTCTAAAGCAAGCCGGAGCTCGTGTGATTGTGACTGAGATCGATCCCATCTGTGCTCTCCAAGCTCTGATGGAAGGCATCCCTGTCCTTCCCCTAGAGGACGTAGTATCAGAGGCTGATATCTTCGTCACCACCACAGGTAACAAGGACATCATCATGGTCGACCACATGAAGAAGATGAAGAACAATGCAATTGTCTGCAACATCGGCCACTTCGACAATGAGATTGATATGCACGGCTTAGAAACATACCCGGGCGTGAAACGAATCACAATCAAGCCTCAGACAGATAGGTGGGTTTTCCCGGATACCAATATTGGCATCATTGTTTTGGCGGAGGGGCGACTCATGAACTTGGGATGTGCGACGGGGCATCCTAGTTTTGTCATGTCGTGCTCGTTCACGAACCAAGTGATTGCTCAGCTTGAGCTGTGGAAGGAGAAGGGAAGTGGGAAGTATGAGAAGAAGGTGTATGTGTTACCAAAGCACCTTGATGAGAAGGTTGCTGCACTTCACCTGGCGAAACTCGGGGCTAAGCTCACGAAGCTTACTCCCGAGCAGGCGGATTACATCAGTGTACCTGTTGAGGGTCCCTACAAACCTGCTCAATACAGGTACTGAGAGAGAGAGAGAGAGATGGAAGAAGAAAAGAGACAGAAATGGGGCTCTGATTATTTCCAGTTTGAATTTGGGTTTATGTAGTTTTGATTTTTATGGGGGGTGAGGAGGAGAAATGAATTGGTCTCTGTTGGAATGCAAACAGGAAGAACACTGAGTTTTGAATAAGGGTGGGGGATGGGTCTGTGTTGGATACATTGCAACTGATTATGCATTTCCGAGTTTGACGCTGCTATTGAAAAAAATGTATTTGTAACTTTGGCCTCATTAGAGTCATTTCCTAGAAGGTTAAATACCAGTCTTTGCTGCAATGATCCTTGTTTTTTCAGCTCCTGGACTCGGTGTTGGACATGAAAGAAACCAATTGGAAGCTCTTACAGCACCATCCAGAGCGTGTTCCAATTTACCCCTAGACCTATTTGGTATGGCCAAATGAGCACTTTGAGTATATATTTTGCCTGTGCCTCATTTCCATGACTCGTGGGTGCAATGGTTCTCAACATCTTCACCGGCCATGAAGATAACATTCTACATCTTCTAGCATTAACGAAGTGGTGTTTCCATCATTCCATCAAGTCAAGAGAATTATTCATCGAGCATATGGTTTCATTAGAAAATTCAAATGGTAATTTTACAATCCGTTTATAATTGGATATCAGTTTAGTAATATATCTGATTCGATAAATATCTAACCAATTATATGTATATATATATATATATAATGAATCACTCTATGGGTAACTTCCAAATATAATCCTGAATCCTAACCTCACATAATTAGATTTGGCTTCCTTCATTTTGTCATTTTCTAAAGCTACATCAATTCTAATTTTATTCTTATTTATTTGAATTAAAGGCTTATTATTTGGGAGTATACTTTGGAGTACTCATAGATTGACTCAATACATAATATGTTATAAGACTAAAATACCCTCATTAATAGGTGTTTTTTTATATATATAATTTAAAATATTAAGTTATTATTTTTAATATAGATTAGTATAATTTTATTTTTTTTAAAAAATAAAATTTATCTATGGTATCACATTTTTTTTCTTTTTGTTAATTTCTTTTAAAAGTTATTAGATAATTTGTATATTATCTCAATTCTGGTAGTCGAATATGGAATCGGATACGAACTTGGATATACTACTATCTGCGTCGAATTCATTTCGTTTAAGTCTTTGCATGTGGAAAAATATCAAGTTGATAAGATGATTCTAGATTGTTTGAATAAATCATAATTTATCAACATTAAAGCCCTAGGGTTCACTAGATCCTACAAGGAATGTCTTATTTTCTACTCTCAATCAAATGTTCTAGAAACATCCTGCCACATCTCCCAAGGAATCCGTCTTAACATCTAATGATGGAATTCAAAAAAACAACCTACCACATGTCCTATTTTTATGGAGCCACTCACTACAGGTTTTAGCGAGCAGTCCCACTAGAACCACATATACTACAAAATGTATCTAGTTTGGTCTCTTTAAAACAGATTTGATGTTGCATAATTGCTCTAGTTTTTTTATGATTCATCTGAATTTTAAACCTTCAACCTCCATTTTTAGGATCTTCATTTGCATTCCTTTTACAAATTACCAATTAATGATTAATATATGAGACTTTTGAATCAAAATACAGTAAAAATAAATTATGAGTAAATCCTTCCATGTTTTGTTTTGTTTCATGCTTTATCCAAAATGAAGGTTTGCAAAAAAGCAATGAATGCATATATATATATATATATAAAGATTTGGAAATTTTGCATAACTTTCATGCAAACCCCATTGTTTTTTATTTATTTATTTATTTTGAAATGGGGTTAGGAAGATTCTCTCTATTTTAATAATAATAATAATAGAGAAATATTAGGGAATGTTATATTGTAATGCAGAAAAAATTATTTATTGTTTGTATACCTTTGAATTTTTATTTATTTATTTATTTTTAGTCCAGTCGCTAGGTTTATTTTTTTGCCCCCCATAAAGGCACTAGCAAGGCAGGTTGGACAAGTCCGCAACCTGAAGCCATAGCTGAAACCTGAAGACACTACCAGAGACCACAGATAAGGTGCACTAATGCAGGATATCTATGCCAGCTTGCACCTCCAGAGATTAGAACCCAGGTATTGTCTCCGTTGCTCATTGCTCGTGGACTCTATTGATGGATTTGAGGTCCTTAGGACTTAGGGCTATTAACGGATACAGATAGTATCCCAATCCGATCGTATTGGTATCTAATTAAGTAAATAATTATCCGATTATATATCTGACAAATTGGGTATTCACTTACGTATCCGTTTATAATTAGAGCGGATATGAATAATTGTCATATCTGCTCTGCTAATTATGCCAATCCATTAATGCAATATAATGTATTTTTACATGACTGGTAGACTTCATACAATTATGAACTTATACTAATATTTTAGGTGATATGGTATTTTCATTAACTTTTTAACGGTACTAAAGTAAATACCACCTTATATATATAATATTTACAAGAGACAAACCCTAAAACTAACCTATTAATCTTCTACTCTTTGAAATCTTTATGTCATTCCAACTTCCTCTCCTGAGGTTGTTTAAGGTTCTCATAGCCATTGCGTCGCTAGAATCTGAAGTCTTCTCTGGTTAGCTTCGTGATGTATTCAGGTCTGTTGTTGACTTCAAGGACCGTTGATTTTGGGAAAGCTGAGTTGAAGATTACTATGTGCACAGTGGATCTACAAGAACGTCGTGAAGCAGAGTGCCAAGTAAGTACTCTCTCTCTCTCCTGTTATCTTGTGCCACCAAAGGTCAGTTTGTAGTTAAAATGTCCAGTTGGACTAATATTACCTAAAATACCGATCCAATTGGGATATATTCTAATTTGAATATTCGCATTCAATTACTTAATCAGACATACTCCGATAATATTTGGATAATATCTAAATTTGATTATTAAATCAAATTCGAATTTGATATCCTTATTTTAATATCCATTGGATATTAAAACCAATTCCGATTGATCGGTTATAGTAAACGAATAGGATACAGATATAACACTGTCCCCATCTCTCCTATTAATTAACTTGCGCCACCAGAGGTAGGATTGTAGTTAAAATGTCCTGTTGGACTAGTATTACCTAAAATACTGATCCAATTCAGAAATATCCAAATTTAAATATTTGCATTTGATTACTTAATCAAACAGGCTTTGATAATATCTGAATTCAGTTATTTAATCAAATTCGAATTTGATATCCTTATTTTAGAATTCATTGGATATTGGAGCGAATTCGGATAGTCGGTTATAGTAAACGAATATGATACAAATGTAACACTATCAGATTCAAATTCGATCTCTTAACAACGCTTGGACTACGATCTCATATATGGTGAGAGAAGGAGCGTTTTACAGGTATCTTGGTTGAGCGCGAAGTGGAATACATAGGAACAATTAGTTCCAATGAATTTGTGATGACAAGAGATGTAATCAATTTGAATGGAATCCAATTGACAAAAGGATGAGCCTATTCTTAGCAAGACCCATCATTTAGGTGAAAATATCCAACTTGACACATGTAAACGGAGCGGATTCAGAGCGGATAATGGCATATCCGAATTCGTATTCGATTATATATTTGAATATCCGAATTCGAATAAATATCTGTCGGATAGTGAAATATGATATCCGTATTAAAAATATTTAAATTCGGATAGTTTCAGAATGATCTGATTACTTTTAAAAAGTTATAAATAAAGTAAACTAATATTTTAAAAATATATAAATTTTTATTTAAAAAAAACATTTTAAAGGTTATATTAGTTTTATAAATTTAAAATATTATATATATATATGTATTATATAATTGGTCATATATTTAAAATATACCAATATCCGATAGTAAAATTATTATCCAAATTCACTCCGCCAGATACTATTCGGATAATTATCCAACTGAATGGATTCGAATACGAATCGGGTAATATTGCATCTGTTTACAGCCCATTGGTGATGGTTAAAGTTTGAGGACTGCTAGCCACTCACATTTTCAAACTCTGAGTGTAGTTCCCACATTGTTATTTCTATTCCTTTAAGAACTCTTCCTAGAATGTCTTGGTCTGGATTGCGTAAATGTTGCCCAAAAAGACTGCTTCCTATTTTTACTCATGTTTGTGAATTTCAATTTTCTTATTTCTTCCCTTTTGGTAACATCAGTAGGATTGGGATTGACTTAATTTTTGTGCACCATCGTAGGATTGGGATTAACTTAATTTTTGTGCACTAGTATCATTTTTGATTTTTACTGAAAATTTAAGAAAATAATTCTTTAAGAGATTTAATTATGTTTTCATTCAATTCTAAAGATAACCAGGAAAATTACTACACATGTTCCCATCTCAGTGAGAGCTTAGAAGTGTGCCTTAATATTTTAGAACCAACTAAGTCTTTTTTTTGTTGTGCGGACCTAATAAGTTATACCTAATGGGCACTCCAATATTTTATAACTATACCTTAATATTAAAACTTATATATCTACATCTAAATAAAAAGAAAAATAATACCCTCCGTCTTCAACCTGTTCACTTCCTATCATCTCTCACACATAACACGGCAAGATTGCCTTCTAGCACCAATCTTGTTTGCCCACGAGTCCTCTTTAACTCTTTTGCTTCATGTCATCTCCTACCAAAGACCTCGGTAAGCAATATTATATCCCACATTTGCTTTTGGATTCCCAATAAAAATGGGGCAGAAATGTAGCAACATTACCATGTGATTTTCTTGAAAATCAAAATAAAGAGAAGGTGTGTGAAAGAGTCTTGATATTTATAGAGAAACTGAGCAAATTCATTGATAAACAAAATCAGAGCTAATAACATCAAAAACTAACTTTAACACTACAATTAAACATTTCCTCAATAATGTGCAATTTTTTTTATTTAATCTTTGAAAAATGATTAAAATATTTTCTTTTTTAATAATCCTACTTCAATAATAAGTGACTTAATCAATTTATAAGATTAAAACTATTTAAACCAGTATTATCTTAAAAGTTAAGACCTATTTATTTAATTATTTTTTCAGTGGTTATATGTCTAATAATTATATTATAGAGCAATAATCCTCTCATCTGGGTAAGAAGAGGAATATTGCTCTCCGTCCTCACAAAGCCACTTTAACTGCCCTTAAACTATAGTTAACATATTATAACCCATTTGGTTAATTTTTTTTCTAAGAACCAAGGTTAGATGTTTTAAGACTAAGGGCTTGTACATCTTAACTACAATTAAAGAGAGTTTGAAAGGCATACATGGCACAAAAAGGGGACAAGATGCATAATTCCCTCATGGCAAAATTATTTTCACATATTATAAAGGTTTATGACTAAAATAATCAAAACCAAGCACACCATTCATTTTTTTTGTTTTTTTGGTAAACAATTAGAAACACATACTACACACTACTTAAGCCTTTAACCACACACCTCTCAAAAACAGAGAGGTGAGGTGGGAGTACTTAAGGTGAAGGAACGTGACCTTTAGAAGGTGACGTGGAACTTAAGGTCTACACACATCTCCAATTTAGAATTTTTTGGTAAACAATTAGGAAAACACACTACACACCGCAATCCCAACTTAAATCTTTAATCACACACACCTCTCAAAAACAGAGAGGTGAAATGGGAGTACTTAAGGATAAGGAATCCGACCATTAGTAGGTGATCAAACACACGGGTATAATATAAAGAAATTCAGTAAACACTGCTTCTGTCACATTTATCCAAGGAAAATATCATTAAAAAAAAGTCACAGAATATGAAATCTAGTATTAATTCAAACAATCTACATCAGAATACTAAACATCAAACGAACCGATCAAGGGCAGGATTAGTTAAAAGAATTAAAAAGTAGAGGAATTTCATATTCACGAAGAAGGCTAGCTTGCCGGAGTCAAAGTGGAAGACAACATAGAAGAAAAAGGTTCAAGACAGGGCATAATTTTAGATACAAAATAACTTGTTTATATTTTTATTTTAAAAGAGAGAGGGGTTTGAGTATGAATTTGCCTTTTCAACTCATTTGTAAACCCGTCGAGCTTGGGTTGGTGGTGTTTCGCTTCCACCCGAACCCGAACCCGAACCCGAACCCGAACCCGAACCCGAACCCACTCTCGGGTTAGTGGTGTTTCACTTCCAACCGAACTTGGAGTTTGGACCCCACTTCTCATCTCATTACTCATGTCCAAGCATCATCCATGCTGTCTACCATTAAAACAAAGGATTTTGCTAGCGACACTCTCCCCAATTGCACTCTCCCCTCCTCTAGCTAAGTAGATAAGGTTTTTGTGATAGCCTTTAAAGATCTGAGTCACCTGACACAAAACCCTAGTCTTCCCTTAAAAATGGAGAGTTTATAAGAATGAAAGTGTAGCCAGCACTCCTCTTAAAAGAAAACATAATAATAATAATAAAACCCCAAATCTCCATCAAAATCAAGCTAAAACATGTGTTAACGTGTACAGGAAATGAAATGGTGGGTACATGGAACCTTTGAAAGCATCGACTGAACAAACCCCAAGAAGAGATCACATTCAAAGATTTTCATAAAAAGGTCTTACCATCTCCATTCCTTCATGAGCTATGGTTTTCATCTCACGATTTGATATCCCTTATATTTCTAGCACAACCTGTAATGACTTCACATCCTCTTGTATAGGGATTTGCCTGTCCCCTAGCCTCACAATTATAGTACGAAGCACCAGGTCTCGAGCACGGAACTATGTCTTTCTTCAGTGTCTCGTAGCTAATATACTTCTTCTGCAACACCAACACTCTCCGATTAGTCTCCGAATCCATCTCCGCTTCGGTCTCCCAGAAGCATTCGCCCATTTTTCCAGTGCAGTCCCTCCTCATGGGTACATCTATTTCTTTGTTCCTCATCGATTTAGAGCCTAAAACATGAAATCCATTGCTGGCCAAGATATGGGTTTTGAGAAGAAGTAGTATGAAGTATAGGTTCTTCATGGAGAGTGATTTGGTTTTGGGTTTGGCCATTTTGTTGCTTGGGATTTGCTTCCTGTTCTCTGTGTTCTTAGTGAGGCTTCTTTTAATTATGGATGGATAGCAGTAACATGGGGGTGTCAGATTCTCACCTACCACTGCCTTGAGTGGATTAATGAGGACCCACCACCATTATGGAATTTTATTGCAAGCTCATATACTCTGTCATTTTGGCTCTGATTATCAGTTTGACATTGATATTTTCACTTTTTTTCCTTGACAAGATACAAGACATTGCTCATTACTAACTGTTGCTGAAAATGATAGTAAGGAGGCTTTAGATGGTCTCTGGCGAAGCCTGAAAGGGCTTGTCTCGCGGTTCCACGGAATAGGTGATAAGATGTGGTAATAAGTGTGTGAGAATAAGAAAGAGATATATCAAATGGGGGGGGAGAAGTCAAAAATTTTGGAGAGAAAATGAATGACATCTCCTATTTTTTATGCCAACTGACGCACAATGTATGGAACCCTGAGAGCGCTTTCTGGCTTCGCAAGTGACAAGCCGAAGAGGGGTTGGTGTACCAAGACTCTTTCACATGAATCATGGGCACAATGTATGGAACCCAAGAGCCCTTTCTGGCTTCGCCAGAGACAATCCGAGGCGGAAGAGAGGTTAGCTATAGTTAACCTACGAGGGGTTGGTGTGCTTGACGGGACCACGCCTCAGGAAGTACCGTCTAGGTTTGATTCCCTTCCACTTGTTTGTCACTTTTACGGATTTATTCTTGCTTGATCGGTGCGTGTGAATGGGAGGTCTGTACATGAACATGATCGGGTGCTCAAAGAGGTCCTCGAGTGGACACCCTTGTTACCCAAAAAAAAAAAAAAATAGTTAGCTGTAATTTCTTTAAGCAGAATTAATACATACCTAAGGCTGTCTTTAGTTAACACGAGCAGTCCAATTACACTCCTGATATGTACATAAAAAGGTGCTATGCTTCCCAGCGTTGAGTGGAGCTCCCCTCTCTACATTGTGAGGACCTTAGTAACCCAAATCTCTTAACCTGTTACCTGCTCTTGATATCAAACCTCGCTCTCATATCGGGAGTTTGATTTTAATTTTTGTAAACCTCGTTCTCACTTAAAGGTGTGATTTTTGTGTAAAATTTTATTTTTATCCTAATATTTTATGTTAAATGAAATATATTTTGTCATTTTTCTTTATAGGGTACAAGATTCATATAAGAATTGTTAATTATTAGTGATCTTATAATTGAATTTAGAATACATTTAATAATTAAATAGTCATCTTGTTTGTTGTGATTACAAAATTGAATTATGAATGTTTTATTAATTTCTCTTCAAGTTTAGAAAAGTAAAAAAGATATATTAACATCTACTTAGTAATTTTCAAGAACATCAAGTATATATTTTATGTATATATACCGATGTTCCGAAGGCGCTCCCAACCCTATCTTAAATTGAAATTTGACACTCTCACTCCTACTCCCGCTCTATACTCTGGTTACTTAAGTGAGGATCGAGGGTGGTACATTGTGAGGGTGGCAATATTGTAATTATGTGGGTTGTCAAATTGCCCCAACCTCACTAGTAATTACAAATGTGTTACTGTCATAGTATGTGAAGCAGAGCTTCGGCTCAAAATTAATCTCTAAAATATATCTCATAGGCTATCAAATTCAAATGTCATTCACAACAACGGCTATTTCTCAAAACCAGCAATCAATGATCTCTTTTGCGTCCGCAATAAGATTTTTGATTTGAAGCTTACAAGCCGTTAAAAGGGACAATGATCTCTTGCACTGTCCACCACATTGCCAACCTTCGCCCCAAGGTCTGGGCCTCCCCTCTAACACTCTCTTTCTTCCAAGGTTGTCAGAACCAAACTAGCCGGTGGAATTGGGAACCGGCCCCCTCACCGGTTCCCAAAACCCTCAAAACCGGTACTCTTTAAGAATCGACTAAACCGGTCAAAATCAGCCAGAACCAGTTGAGAACGGGGAAAAATTAGGAGAAAATGGAAAAAAAATGGTTTTTTTGTTGTAAAAATTACACGGTTGAACCGGTGGAACTGGGAACTGGCCACTCTACCGGTTCGATGCCCTGGTCCGGTTGCTTAACCATGCTCCCTTTCTTACCAGACATCAATTGTGGTTAAGATTCACTCACTCTTAGGGTTAAGCAACCCAAACTTGGTATTTAAAAAAATATATATTAACATTAATTTTCTTAAGTTTAACCATAATTAAAGAAGCTTTAAAATATTAACTTTAATTTTCTTAAGTTTAACCATAGTTAAAGGAGTGTTAAAAGAGACATGTGACCATGACATTTGACTACATAGTCAAAATTTTGGTGTGCTAATCACTGCCCCGCCTTGCTTACCTTTTGAGCATCTCTCACACTAAAGTTGCACTTTCTCAATTTTTTCTTCAAAATAAAGAGCTCCTTAAAAATTTTCTTCAGTTTTGGAATAAGCAACTCCAACATCACGCTCCATTTCTTTCCTATGTCTTCCCTATTACCTTTTATCATGAATATCACAAGCTTTCAATAGTCGTATTTTCAAAAAAAAAAAAAAAAAGGATGTCGAAGGTTGAATGCTCGCAAATCTGGCGAGCATTTTTAGGTTTCCTTAAAATGGCGAGCGATAGTAGGGAATCTGTTGGACATGCATTTTTGGCTTTTTTTTTTGTTTTGCTTTTGGACATGCATTTTTGCCTCCCACGCTCCCTAAACTGGCAGTGTTATAGATGCTCTTATACTTGAGTTACTTTCTAGTTTCTTAGCATTTTAGCTCATTTATTTCTAGTCCATTTTTGTATCTCTAATCAATTTGCATATTAGTCCATCCCTAGAGGGTGGTGAAAATCCTGCCTCCCCTTCAAGGAAGTAGGTTATCCTACATCACCTTGAAGGAAGGGTAGGACCCTCTCTCATTTCTAGGGCTATCAAAGGGCGCGGGCCTAGGGTAGGTCCAACCCGCACTCATAGGGCTTAGCCTAAGATAGTCCAAGCCCTTGCAGGGCCTAAACTAGCTAGCGCAAGCTCTACCTTGATGGTCAAGGCTAGGCAAGGGTCAGGGCCAGGCATGGGCTTGAAAAAATATAAATATTTTTTTTACATTATATTTATCAATTTTTTTCTAAAACCTCACCGTCTAACGAGTGACAACAACGACGAGAGGGTAACACATAGAATGAGTGATGAAAAAAATGCAAGAGTAACATATAGAAACATATAGAATGAAAGAGAGATAGATTAGATAATTAGTATTAAGTCTCTCAATAATGAGTGATCTTTTAAGTAGAGAAATATGGTAGTGAAAATAGTATTCTATCCCAATAAATATTATTTTAAAGAAGATTATATATGTCAATTCAAGTTAAAAAATTTAAATAAATATGAAATTATATACATAATGAGGATCTGGGCTGGACTCTAGCGAGTGTTACCCAAGTCTGACTCTCATGTCAGTTGCCTTAATTTTTTTGTCCCACCTAGGTTTGTAGGCTTCATAAATAAATAAATAAAGTCATCAATTTTGTGACTTTTGAGAGTCGAGCTGGCCTAGGCACCTTCACATGAGGGCTGAATTGATAGCACTACCAATATCTCTTTATTTTCTTCTGTAAATGAGAGTGTGGGTAACCATGGGTTGAGCCAAATGGCCCGCCTCGCTCCCGGAGGAGAGTGCTCCCTCAAGACACTGTTTTTTAATTATGTGTTTGTTGAGTGTGACTTGATGTACCGCCAGACCAAGGGGACTGGATATGGTCTGGCCCTCGCCAGACCAAAACCATCTGGCAGCCTACTCCTGAAGCTCCTTTAACTATCCTTTTAACCCAACCTATAAATTTTAACTCCTGTAGTTAAATTTTTTTAATTTATTTTTTATAAAACCAAAGGTTACATGGTTGAACCTTAAGGATTAGTAAACCTTAACCACAGTTAAGAGGTGTCAAGAGAGACACGTATTGGCCTATGAGACGGAAGATTTCATCTGACGAGAGCCGGATGAAATCTATTCCCCCTGACCAAGTATCAATTACTGTAGGTTGGGTAGCACATCATGTACTGCTTGAAAGTATGTCTCTTTTTAATTTTAGAAAGACAGTTCTTGGGGGGCATACATCGAATCCCAAGATTTGACTAAGATTCTAATTGATTTTATTCAATAAAGGTAGGAATAACATTCACATTTGCGACTTTGAAATTGTTAAGTCAAATCCATGTTGGAATAGTACTCACAAAACTTCACAAGTGTCAAATCTTCTGTCGATTCACACGAACTTTCTTTTTCCTTTAAAGCTTTCTCTAATGGAAGCTAATGACCCTTCCAAATTTCCAGCTCTACGATCTTGAAATAAAGATCCAATCTTTATTGATCAAGAACCTTTTTTGATTAACAAGATCTTTAATATTCTTCTTCTATTTCCAAACTAGAAAAACAAGAGAAGAAAGGGGAGGGGAGGTGTGACCGTACACCTTGGGAGAAGAGAGAGAGGGGTGTGAGATTGAGGGAGGAGAAGATTTCCAAAAATCTGGAAATTAATTATATGCCCAACACCTTTGATGTCCACCCCTGATATAGAGATCCTTCTTCAAGCTCATCCTTATCCTAATCCAATTAGGATTCTCTCAATTATTTCCTTTATTGATTTCTCCTTAATTAATTAGGATTTAATCAAAATAGAAACAAACCTCATCCATTAGTAGCCAACTAATCATATCCTTATCCTAATCCAATTAGGATTCCTTGATTAGTAAGAAACTAATAGAATCCTTGTCCAACAAGGAATCTTCAATTAGTAACTAACTCTAACTAACTAACTAACCTTATCCAATAAAGATATTAGTTATTAAAAACTAATTAAATAATAACATTTATTATTTCCTCCTTGAAGTAGGCGTCCCACCCTAGGTGGGCCCCACTCCACATGCCCAAAGGGTTTCCAAAACCTTCTTGGTCACTTGAATTATTCTTTTATAATAATTCCCAATGGATCCTACCCATTTGGTTTTTCACATCTAATGTGATTCCACCTTTTAGAGCTTCACTATACCATATAATGATTACTTAGAGAAATTAATTAATTTAATTATAAATTAAATTAAATACTTTAAGAAACTCCTTGTGTTTGGGATCTAAAGGGGTCTCCTATTTCCGGTTGTCAGACAAAGTACTCAACCTTTTGGTTAAAGCATTGTTACTAGGAAACACCTTTCCTACACTTCATTAGGATTTTTATCTATATCCCTGAAATTACACCAATCACAATTAATATCCATTAACACAATGTGATTAACCTTCAGAAATTAGAGAATTGCTTGTAAGTACCATATCACAATATATTTACAAATAAATCCTTCCACATTCCAATATCACTTGTAAGTTTTCGGGATTGGAACAATTCCATTATCTAGTCCCTAGCTTATGAATAGAATCCTTTCTCATGATTACTTTATCATTAAACTGAGCATCCAAAACACTTTTGAAGAAACATTAGAAAAGAACTGACATGTATATATTTATATATACTTTTCTATATTGAAAATATCAACTTCGATAAAGACCATTGTACCGAAAAGCACAAGTACTGGATTTAACAGTTCAGTTCAACAAGTATCACATTGATATCATTATCTCCAATTAAGGAGTTGTAGATTCCTTATTGAGTGCTTACACACTTCTCCAAACATTGTGTACATGACCCAACGTACCCGGATTTAGTCCTGTGTATTGGACATTGCCGATTGGCACATCAAAGCCAAATAGACAGATGTCTGAGAAGATGTTAACCTCTTAGGTCTAAGGACAATTTGTCAAATAGATAACCCTAATACAATCTGACAGTGTATTCCATAGGGTATCCACTAATAACCTTGTTCAGTATTATGTACTTGCTACATATATTCACATGTTAGTCAAGAGTCACCACTCTCTGTGAATGAGATTCATCACACTATCTCATAGAACTATACATGTGCAAACCATGATGAAGTACGATGTCCAACCAGTACTCTAGAGGTTTCGAACAATATTAGGTTTACAAGGAACCGGAAAATCATATCTCCTTGCAACCTTTGCATGATTTTTCTACAATGTTACCTATGGAACTTTATGTCTTCATCATATGAGACAGTAATTAATATAAATACCCTTTATAGTTGGTTGTGTGAATATGATGTTTGTCTAATTAACATAGAAAAGTCTCTTATTGGCTTTCAAGGGAATATATGTCCAACAATCTCCCACTTGCACTCTAAGCTAATTAGATGTATTACCCATCTTCTCAGTGATGTTTCTCAAACACCAGCTGAAGCATAACTTAATATACATGGGTCTGTCATGTCTGTTTTACTACAACTATTGTAGTGATGCAATAACACTTGCAACTCTTGCAAATTTATTATCGATAACCACAGTCTTAAAAGACTAAACAAAATTAATACTGTCCAACAGTCATTTTCTGAAGTTAACTTGCTTGTGCATTACCATTGTACAATACTCCGGACTACTTTGACCAATATCTTATCACATCAACATGTGATGAATATTCAGTCTAGTACAAGTATATTGTTTCATGATATCACATATCTAAGAGAAACAGATTCCATTCCATAAAGGTAGAAACTCTTTTCTTGAAATCTTACTTGCACAAAAACATGATTGTTATTGGGAGAATAACAATATCATTTTCCTTTTGTCTTTAAGCCATTTAGGACTAAGAAAATATGTTGTCAAAGTTTTTGTCATTCATTACAAAATTGCTAGATCAAATCTAAGAGAAGAATAATATTCATACTTCATTCACAATGAAAAGAATATTATCTTTGCATAGAACCAGGAAAGTAATTATGCTCCATTAACCAATTTGTACACAAAAGATACTTTTATTCTTAGATAAAAATCAAACAGTTTGATTACTTCATCAGAATAAAAGTTAGTCCACTACAGATTCTGGGACTTGTGGGTTCTAGTGTACTATTTAGGTATAGTGAGAGTAGAGAGTAGAGAGTTGATCTTTATCAATTCTCATCATTATCGGTCTATTGGGCTTCTGCTTCTAGAATAATTCTAGATTTAGTTTCTCTACTAGGAAACTTGTATTCCTGTTTACAAATATCTTTTGTTATCCTGGAATAGAGACTAAATATCTCTAATGCGAATCCCAAGCTCATCTTCCATCGAATCATATCCAATATAATTCGATTTAACAACATCATCATGCTATGGTTTGTTATGAGAATTATCTGAGACAAAATGTAATGATAGTAAATTATGAAATTTCTATTAAGAGGTACTCTTCTCAATTATGGAAGACTTACCTAGTTGTTTATTTATTTCAATGCAGAATTCCTTGAACTTTTCAAATAAGGTGAAATAAAGTTAGCTACCTCTTAATGGAAGATTCATATGGTTACGATCATCCAACTTTTGTCACATTCCCAAGTAGAAGTTTTATTTACTCAGATTTCTAATTCTCCTTAACAAACATGCAACTATTGCACTTATGCAAGATCATACCAAGCCTTAGGAGCTGGAGGTTCCAACAATTAAGTTGGACTTGATGAGTATACAAGCTGGACAATCCTTCCAAAGGTTTGTCCTATATCCAATGACCAATTGCTTCACTATGAAGCACAATCCTTATACTTTCCTATCTTCTCAGAAGAGCCCTTGTCCATATTACTAGAATATCTTCCCAATGGAAAATCTTAGATTTCTTTCATTTGCATAAATGCTTAGGATTAAGAAAATTAATCCAACTCTTTCAAACATATTTGCAAGTAGCCTTGAACTCTTCAAATGTTTAGCCATATGCAACATGTGGGATTTCAGACAATCTGATTTCCTACTTGTTCAACATAACCATATTAAAGGACTCCGGGAGTTTGTTGATGATCATATCCTCTAATCCCATAAATTTATCTCAATTTATCTCAGCACCAAGAATTGAGATTTTTGAATCCAATGACCTCTATCATATTCTTTGTGACTGGGTTTCCCTAGTCAACTTGGTGTTTACTTGTCTTTTTATATAGTTTGCTGCCTAACAGCCCTATTATATTCAGTAAACATCTCAAAGGAGATTTAACATTAGTAGTGAGAACTTGGACAATTCTTTAGATAGTAAGCACAAACTTGAGATTCTTTTTCCATTCTAAACACTTTGAATTGGTTAAGAGATTCTTATTAAAGTCTTGGTAAGGTGGTTATAGAATGACATAACAGTAAAACATACATCATAATATTTCACACATTATTATATCATTAGATCAGGACTTTCAATCTTTAATAATATTGCTCATCATTCAATCAAATTTCATAGACCCCTCAATCTATAAAATTAGGATATATGTTACTTTATATTTCTGATGAACATTGGGTGCTTTATAATACACATGCAATCTTCCATTTTAGAATAGTACCACATATGCACTACAAGGTGGATAGTAACTATCCATCACTGAGTATCTCATGCATAACTCTTTATGTAAATCAGTGATTCCTAATTTTCTTGCGACCTCCAAGGAAAACATGACTGTCACTGTTTCAGCCGTCATGTTCTTTGATTAAGTGAAACTCATCATTCTGGTTCGTCATATGATCAAGTAGGGCTGTGCCCCCATTTTACTTGACACTCCCTATCAGGCCATACACAAACCTATCTACTATAGAAATAAGGCTCTAGGAGTTTAATTCAGACTGAATTATGTCAATATCTTTTGGCAAGACAAGACTCAGGCTAATTAATTCCTAGTCTTATTGATAATGGAAGGCCATAGGGCAACATTATCCCATAGGATAAAATAGCCCATTTAATTTACTTAATATTTTTCTTGAAGGAAAACATAATATTATGAATAAATTATACATCTAATGCATATATCAAAAGCATTCATAATATTTATCATTGCATCACATGCATAGAACAATATACAAAATCATCATATGGTAATAAATCAAATTTTGTTTAAATAGATCAAACTAATTCCAATGAACTCCCACTAGCCCCAAAAATCTTTATGGATCTAATCAAATGGTACAAATGTCATTTTTAACATCAGTGGGCTTTAGATGGTCCATTCATCCAAATGATGGACTATTGGTCATACCAAGCACCTTGGGCCCAAAATAACAATTATAAATTATCCATGTGCATCACTAAAGCCCATAAGTCAAAATAGACTATATTACCATTTAATTCTTAACGAATTATTTTTAGCACATTAGGGTTCACCAATTCTAAGTCTAAAAGAAATTATGGGAGTCTCTAAACAACTCTCTAAGACTTTTACTAGGGTCTATAAGTGTCACTCAAGCACTTCCCAAAATCATGAATATTGTTAGCTTACATCTATTCCAATTAAGGCACAATTATCTCATAATCATGCATATAACATATTCCACGTAAAAATTTCAACATGGACTACATGCATCACGTCCAAAAGGGTTATAATAATGCGTTTTTATTTAAACACAAACTTTTTATGTTTCAACAAAACACATATTGTGGGATTTGATCTAATTATCCAAAATTTACACAAAAACGATAATCACATTATCACAAGGGTTATGAACTTTTCTAAGGAACTAAGAGCTATAACAAATCATCATATAAAATACATAATATAGCCGCACAATGGGTCCACATGATCATACTATCTTAGAAATCCTACAACTACTCTTGTAGAATGCCTTCCAAGATTTATTCTTCATGCGATCACCATCATCTTCTAGCTTCAATACGATTTCTCCATAAGAAAAATCAACAACTCTTAATACTAAGATTACATCATATTCAAAATAAGAAATCTTGAGAAACCACCCAAAATAGGGTGCTCAAGGGGAGTATAACCCATAAAAAGAAAGAGAAGAAAATAGAGAGAGAAGAAGAAGGTATGAATAATAATATGACATGACAAATTACTTAGAAAGTCCATAATCTCAACAAGAGTTTTACTAACCTTAGGAAAACTCTTTCCCATATGATTAAGGTCTCTATTAACATTTAATATAAAAAACTTAGAGCAAATAAAGCAAGCATGTTAAGAATGAGATCTTAGGGCTTTTAAATCATCATTAAAAGAAAACTATTTTCCTTTAATGCTTGGGAAATCTTTGAGAGAAACAATTTCTCTAAGATTTAATTTAACCCTAAAATTCATCATCACATTCCTCAATTGATAAACAAATAGAAAACACCACATTAAATTCGGCTAGTCTAGGGATCTAATCTCTTCCATATTATTTTGATCTAATAACTATTAAAAGACTAAAATAAAAATCAATAAATTACTAATTTTTAATATCACTTTATATTGATTCCAAAAATAAATTCAAAATCAATAATAGGTGAATTCAAAATTTTTCATAAGGGCCAACTGCTTTAGAGATTATTTGATTTAATAATTAAATAACATAATACCCTAAACAATAGCATTAAATGTCCATAAAATAATTGATCTCTATAAATTAAAATTCACCTGAGATAAAACTCTGTATCTCAACCAATGACATTTTTGTAATTACTTGATTAACTATTAATCAAATAAAAACTTATAAATACTATGTAGCCGATAATTCTAAGCACATGTAATTGATCCAAATCAACTACAGTAATTATGGTATAATTCCCATAAAATGTTTAGGGGAATATAAATGGTATTATAATTAACATTTAATTAAATGATAGCCCATGGACTCGAAACAGATAATTAAACAATTTAATTAAATCTTAGCCCGTGCTCTCAAATCAAATAATTAAACTATTTAATTAATTGATAGCCCATTAAACGATTTAATAGCATCCTATGCTCTCAAATCAAATAATGGAATTTAGGAAAAATTTGAAATCCTCTTGAAAAATTAATTTAGAAAACTCTTTTTCCCACTTTAGATTTTCGGCTCAAGTTTTGACCCTCAAAACGATTGATTTTGGAAAAACTTTCTTCATGAAAGTTGTAGATCATTTCGACGGTTTCGAAACGATGTACAGATCTGAATCGGACTTAAGGTCACAAAGTTATGGCCGAAATATCAAAACTGTATCGATTCTTCTAATCAAATACAAATCCGAAAATCCATGAATCAATTTAAATTGAAATAAACTTTAATCTCCAAGAACGCTTAAGCAAAGGTGTCAAACACCATGAAATTTATTAATTAACATTTAATAAATAGAATCTCATTACATATGCTAGCCGAAATATCAATGGATATCTAAGTGGTCTAAATCAAAGGGAAAACTTTCTTGGAGCTCTCAAGAATAAATTAAACAATTTAATTTAATATTGTAAAAGGATCTCTAAATCCTTAAAGGCTATAATCAAGATTTAGATATCTCTAAATACCTATCCCTTATGAAAAGATGTTTTGAAAAAAATCCAAAACCAAAATTAGTATCACACTAATTATAAGGGTTTGATCTCTCTCTCAATAACTAGAGGGATCCCTTATCTCTAATAAATGATTATCCAATAATCAAGAATCTAGAAGATTAATTCATTAGGGTAAACAAAATTCATAGGGGAGGCAATCTTGATATAAATCTTGATTAAACTCAATAAAATCAAAGAGAAGCATAGCCAAGGCTTTGATACCACTGAAAGTATGCCTCTTTTTAATTTTAGAAAGACAGTTCTTGGGGGGTATACATCGAATCCCAAGATCTGACTAAGATTCTAATTGATTTTATTCAATGAAGGTAGGAAAAACATTCATCTTTGCGACTTTGAAATTGTTAAGTCAAATCCACGTTAGAATAGTACTCGCAAAATTTCACAAGTGTCAAGTCTCTTTTCGATTTACACGAACCTTCTTTTTTCCTTTAAAGCTTTTTCTAATGGAAGCTAATGGCCCTTCCAAATTTCTAGCTCTAGGATTTTGAAATAAAGATCCAATCTTTATTGATCAAGAACCTTTTTTGATTAACAAGATCCTTAATATTCTTCTTCTATTTCCAAACTAGAAAAACAAGAGAAGAAAGGAGAGGGTAGGTGTGACCGTACACTTTGGGAGAAGAGTGAGAGGGGCGTGATGTCGCGACCCAAATACCCCCGAGGAGTTAGGGATAAAGTATTATACAATCCTGTATGACACATAAGACACATATACTTACCATCCTGTCAGAGTACACAAGTTATAAAACATAGCGGAAACGATTTATAATACATAGCGGAAAAAATTTATAATCCAATACTCCTATTGTTCGGTTCAAGTTTGAAATAACAGAACACGTCCAAAATATGAAGTATGGAGTGGACAAGTCCCACTCTCAACATACACAAATTATTAGTATGATCTCTCTCCATCTCTCAATAGAAATCAAAATCGAGCCGTTTATTCAGTGATCCATCATCCTAGTAGTGGTCCATAAAGGGCTCCAGATCATAGTATTTTTCCTCTATCCAAGGCTCCGTACCACAAACGTCAAATAGAACACGTGCACCTACCGAAGTCAATAATCGGTTGAGCATGGAATACTCAATGATATACAAACTACTAATTAACAGTGAATACTATCATGAACATGCATAAGCTTAGAGAATAACATTCGTGAAAGTAGTTACCATAATCTTTAACAGTATTCACGTGAAAACAAAACCAAGTAAATCTTGTCATGTGATAATCATATTCTTGTGAGTTCTTGCGAAAGTTGGGATTCCTTGTGAGCATGCGAGGATCTGAGTATGAATGATTACTTGTGAACTTCGAGTTTGTGAATTTGTGAGCTTGTGAGACATGACTACTTGTGAGTCCATGTATAGTGGGATTCCTTGTGAGCTTTGAAGCGATCTTAGAACTTGTCACTTACTAACCCATAGTTTGGCCTTATCACTTGTGAGCTTGTGAGAATTCTTTTTACCAAAAACCTTCCTTAAGAGCTTTATGAAATACATTTCTTGTGAGAAATCATCGGATCATGTGAGACTTATGAACATCATGCTAGACTTGTGAACATAAGGTTCATATTGTACTTATGAATCTCATGGTGAACTTAGAAAACTTGTAAACATGGCATCATATTCATAGAATTTCAATAATAGTGATAGCTTACATCCTATATACCAATCATCATCCAATCAATCCAAGAACAACCTTAAACATAGTATTTTACCTTAAAAATAATAGCACAAGGTAGGTAGTAGAGTGTATCTACCTTTCTTAGATCAAAACTTTGATCTAAACTAGTTGAGAAAGGTTGGGAAGCAAGGATGATCTCCTCCTTTGTTGAGAATCAACTCAAGAACACCCAAGAAACCAAAGTCCAACAAGCTTCTCCTTCTTCCTCTTTCTCCTCTTCTCATTCTCTCTTTTTCGTCTTTTCTTTGAGCTCAAGGGTGTGTAAACCCTAACTCTCACGAATTTGGGCTATTTATAGGGGTTTGGGGTGAGCCAAAACCCCATAACACCCTTAAAATATCTCAGGAGGTCGGCCATGGGCAAAAACAGCATGATCGGTCGACCGGTAAAGAGAATCGGTCGACTGGTCAAAAATCCTCTCTCTGTTAAAAATCCCCATACAAAATTTCGTGCCTTCAGTCGACCGGTAGCAAATTCGGTCAACAGGATTTGCCTGTTTTTCCCCTATTTTGCCTTGTGCTTTGTTCTTCTTCCCTTCTTTCTTCTTCCTCTTATACTTATTTTTCTTTAAAACATTTAAGTTAATGTTTTTAACCTTTCATTAACTTTATGTTTTAAATTAAAATAAGGAAGTACCCCATATTTGAATCCAATAAAAATACTTAGAAATTCCAATTCCTCATAACTCAAAATCTGAATTTCCAGTTTTAGGTAAAATCTGATAAATCCAGTTCGTCGTAACTTTTTCCATTGCTTGAAATCCATTCTAATAATATGAATAAATCTCATAAAATTAACTAAGCTTAGTTAACCTATAAACAACCATTACCGGGACTTTTCATCTCAAAATTCGAAAAATTACATTACATGGTCACTATTCACCGCACTATTCATAGGTTATAAAAGTGAGATCTGGGATTTCTACATCCTCCCCGCTTACAAAAATTCCGTCCTTGAAATTTGGATGATCCTACATACATGGAAAAATATAAAACAAACAACTTTACATACACAAACAAGATACTACTCAAACAAGTGAGGGTAATCTCAGTATCGCAATTCCTGGCAGTTAATATTTCAAGCCTGTTTAGCCTACTTAGGTGAGCCTTAGTCCATGTCTAGGACCCAGGTTGAACCCCTCGCACTCCTCTGGACCTAACCTGGTCCTTCCAGGTGCTTGGGTTAAGCCTAACCATGGTTAAATTCCAAAAATACAGTATTGGGCATGTTGCCGGTGGAACTTTTACCGACATCATTTTTGTGGCCTATTTTTGTGTTGGCGGTAGACCATCTACCGCCAATATGTGATTTCTGTTACAGTGCCTTTGCAGCTCTATGGGGCCCATTCGAAGCACTCCTTGGGGCCCATACCAGGCTCAAACTATTCTCTGGAGTCCCCTATACACTCCCATGATCTCAGTTCACCCAGGGTTACACCCTAACCCTACTTAAATAGTGTGCAAAACCACAGTTAAAAAAACTGTTTTAATTTTGGTAATCTGATTACCGACATTAACTTTATTTTGATTTTGGAGTTTTGTAGGGGCCCAGGCCTGGTAGGAGGCCACTTTAGGCCCTGCCTAGCCCTCTGGGCCAACTTTGAACTTTACCATACCTTTAACTAGGGTTAAATGTGCCTTCGGTTAACATTTAACCACAGTTAAGTACCACTTAACCCCATAAAATTTTAGAAAATTAATCAAAAATCTTAAAAATCAATTGGACCATAAAACTGACTTTAGTTATTTCCTAACCCTGGTTAGCAACCCTACCATGTTAGCCACCCTTGGTGCACACACACATGCCCCTAGCCTCGGTATAGGCTCACGTGCTAGAACTACACTCGGTTTGATCTCACCCTATGAGTACGTAGGCAACCCAACCTGGGTTCGACCTCAGTTAGCTTTTCATTTCTTAGACTAGTGTTAACTTAAACACTCCGGTATTCTGAATAAGATTAACTTTAATTGGCTTAAACCTGGGGAGTACAGAACCATTGTAAAACGAAAGCCTCGGGGTGCCTAACACCTTCCCCGGACTTAACTGAACCCCTTACCCTGATCTCATTCGCAGATCAAGACCTTATCCAAACCCGAAGGACTTATCTCTTCTAAATGAATAAGTGACGTCTCTTAATCAAACCTTCGCACACCCGTGAGGGTATAGGTACACAATTCCTAAGTGAATGTCACGAAAATCCGTGTTCACAGCTCTGGCGACTCTGCTGGGGAGTATTGAGTGATTATTCCAGCATTCAACCGGGAACCCAGGTTTAAGCCAACTAAACCTTAATCTTGTTCAAAATACCTAAGTGTTTAACTTAATACTAATCATTTTACATCTCTTGGTTAATTGTGTACTGTGCATCCATACATGTCATAGTAGTGTAATTATCTCATTCAACCTAGTAGATAGACTTATTACGCTAATGGCTACTGGATGATCATCCTCAGTGTTAGTGGCTTAAAAGTCTTGGAGGTCCGCGGAGTTACTCCTGTTGGGTGATTACTCTATGGGAAGGATTCTGAATGCTCCTGCTTTCACCAATCGTCAATTTTTAGGTATGCTCTATACCGGGGAGTTGCGTATACGGTGTTAAGTAATCCTCCCATCCTGTTAGGAACACACTTGCATTAAACCAGTATTCATTCATATAGCCTAAGCTAGGGTATAGTTTACAAGCAGCCCAACCAAGGACAGCTACTATAAACCCTAACCTGCTTGTACCTTATACCTGTCCCCAATCCTGGTTGATTACTCAGACACATTCTACCCGGATAACCACCTACCCAGGGGCATATAATGAGCCAAACTTGTACTTGTAATAAGCTACATCCAACCCTGCTTCCTGACTTAGCATATGAGGTCCAAATCCCAGGCAGACAGGCTTTCACTGGGCCTATCCCCAACCTTGACTTAATAGGTTCCTCGGTTTCCAATAACTTAGGCTAAAGCACGTCGGACCTCCATCTGTCTGCCCTATAGATCACATGTGCCTCGTCATACCCAATCAAATCAAAAATTAAAAAATATTGCATCATCTTTTACATCTGTATATACAATGCACTCATAAAGTCTGTATTTTGTCCAGGTAGATGGCAGGTCCTTTAAGGATTGTTCAGTTAATGACTTGACCGTCACGGCCCGTGCATCTAACTTCTCAAGGGGCATGTGATGATAACCTCCAGAAAATAATTGGCGCCTTTACCTCGAGTCAGCGTCTTGCTTAGGCTCAGCATTACAAAACCGGGACTATCCTAGACCTATCCGTGGTTAACCCGAACTCGTGCCTCATGAACGTTGCTATCTAGTGTTGGAATCCATCTCACATGGTATTCCGTTTTGGTAAGAATGAGCTTTACCCAAAACTAGAAGAGATTCAGTACATCCTAGGGATAAACATGGATAGCGAAGTCATAGTACCGCGCTACAAGACAACATATCAGGCAGACCTATCTAATTCTTGCATATCAAGCCTGCCTACTTCCAGCCCGACCCTAACGACTCTTTTGATCGGATACCTGTGTCATTTTTTGAAAATAAGGACAAGTGCAAGTAGAATCCTGAGACAGCGGAACTTCCCGGTCTCAATGCCCTTGCACTAATAGTCATGTCTCAGCTGGTATTCCCAAGGTACGGTACACTTGTCAAATCAGTTATGATCGGGATCATCGAGGACATGCACAACTCCTGCTCAGTTATACTAATCATCCTAGCCGAGCTCCTCATGGCTCTCAACCAGTCGGTAAACCACAGAAAGGGCATCTTTTATGCCAATATACCTCTCTTGCACCTTTGGTTGGTAGGACACGTGCCTACAATCATATCGGTACCAGACGGCTTTCATGAGGCCTACAGTCTTCCTTGAAAGATTTCTCAGAATCAGGATTCGATAACAACTACAAATGTTGGAAAGCTCCTCCAGATTCTCGAAACCCTATAGAGGAAGAGATCATATGGCAATGAGAGTGGCTTGTACTGAATAGTCTACCCGACGTTGTCATCACCGATAGACGATGTATGATTCTTGCTGGTCTAACAGGCTCCGCAGTCTATACACTACTCTGAGTCCTCCGATAGTTCGAACTCTCTCAGCACATCCCAATGATAGACCGGCAGGAAAAAGATTAGATCACTTTCTCAGTGCATTCTGACAACCTCACCTGACGCTTTCAGTCAGTTTGGCGTAGCTCCAGACGAGACCAATGGCCAAACTTTGTGGTTACATCAGGACCACCGACCAACTCAGCATACCGACAGTGGGTGGATAATCCTGACATTTTACCCGGCATACGTGCACCCAGGGAGCTGCCCACACCAGTCACAACTCTATCACGCGGAACCATACCCCTAACTGAAATGGTGCTTCCCTGGATAGACTTCTTCTTGGAGAGACAGCTCCAGATCGAGCATAAAGAAAAAGACTACGGAAAGTCCAGCGAGCATTCAGGACACAAGAAGCGGAACAAGGCTGCCAACTCCAAGCCACACAAGAGTAGGTTGAATAATTGGAGTAGACAATCCAGTCTCTCCGCAGGAGATGTAGGGACGACGCCAGATAGACAGCCGTCATCCGGGCCCAGTTGCACTTCCACCAAGAACAGCTTGATAGTACAAAGGTGGGGATGATCTCCCGTATCCAATAGTTTGGGTACCACATGTTCAACGCTACTGAGACCCTTGCAAACATGGAGGTTGAGATCACATCCCTCCAACAACAGATCATGGATCTTAATGGTGTGCCCCGGTCACTTGACTTCGTGATCCCTGATGGGCTTGCCTAGGATCGAGTCTTTTTCTCTTTTTTGAGTCGCATTATCTTATACTCACTGCACTCTTCATGCATCAATGAAAAATCTTTTTTTAGCATCTGCTTCCTGTCATTATGCATAATCATGATTAGCCGTTGCATTCTTTTCAATTGTATGAGCCAACCTGTGACTCGTTCTCTGACTGCGATTCTCGTAAAAGCAGTAGCCGTAGAAGCAGTCTTAACAGAGGTACCAATCATAGAGATAGTACCTTGCGTAGCCCAATCAGAGAGCAACTCTTATACAGCCTAATCAGAAAATAGTTCAAACTCAATGGTGGAACTTGCAGATCAGCACCAGCGAACCACTGAGATCCTACAGTCACATGACATGGACATCGCAGCCATGCAATCAAAGCTTGATAGTGTTCTAGAATCCTTGAAGATTCTAATTGGTGTCCGAACCGAAGAACCCTCTACCCGGATCCCAACTGGAGAACCAGCCGAGCAACCTATACTAGAGCCTCTTCCTCTCCCCTTCATCATACCTAACCCTATACCCGTAATAGGCGGAGGAGAGGAGTATAACCAATACGAAGTGCAGCCTATAGCCTCACATGTCAACCAAGACCAGCCATCCTGCTTAGACCCCACTCCATCCTTACAGGACGAGATCAAGCTGATGAAAGAGGAAATGAAAAAAATGAAGGGTGCATCCACTAGTACCAGTTTATCGCTGGAGGATTTAACTTTCTTATCAGGGGATGCTGTTACCGCAGGTTTCAAGGTCCTGGACCTTGATAAATACACTGGCTCGTGCTGTTCGAAACAACATCTGTAGTTGCACCTGGGGGACATGCTCCAACACAACCGAAACCAGTCTGTACTTATCCAATACTTTTAGAAGAGTCTGAAGGGGGCAGCCCTTACATGGTGGATGTCCGTGGACAAGCAGAAAGTCAAGACTTGGCAGGATGTCATGGATAGTTTCGTGGAGCAATACTTCTTTAACAAGGAGCTCTGCCCTCAGAGGAGCTAGCTTGAGTAGTTAAGCCAGCGTAACAATGAATCGTTTCCGGAATACATCACCCGCTGGAGGGAAATTATAGCCAAGATCCCAACTCCTATCCCCAAGGAAGAACTGGCAAGCATGTTCATGGACACTCTAAAGCAACCCTACTCTACACTTATGGTAACTTTACTAGTAGTGGACTTCGGTACCATCGTCAAGACGGGTACCCATATTGAGACTGCCATTAAGAGCGAGGCTATTCATTCCAGTTTAGGACTTGATCCCCCTAAGGCAACTACCTCATCCAGTAGGAACATCGGTCCCAGGGACCACAGAAAGAAGGAAGATATACATATGGTTGCTTCTACAGCACCTATCAGATTACCAGTTCTAGCAGCTTAGCAACAACCAGTTGTCAGAAATACCCGGCTAGCCCGATCAATCCAGGGGTAAAACTATCATTCCAGAAACTTTACCCTTCTTCCGTACACACTCAGCCAATTGTTGAAATTCCTAACCAAGTAGGGCCTTCTTGAATTGAGAGGCCTCACACCTCTCTTACATCCCGACAAACAGAATAAGAACTATTATGCCGATCATCACTGCGCCTTCCATAGAGGCCCGGGCTATGCTACAGACTACTGCATAGGCCTAAAGTGTGCCATCCAAGATCTCTTGGATGACGGAAGGGTTGAGCTGGCCCCCAGCAACACCAGCATCAATTATGTGCCATTGCCCCCACATAACAATCAAATCAATTTTATTTAGAGGAAGAGCCTAGGGTAGGGCAGCCAAAACCCAGCACACCAGCCGTCAATGATGACATCATTAGGCCCTCTTACTGGTCCCCTGTCATAATCCCCTTCCCCCAGTCAAACATATAGACTATTCAGTCTTCAATCTAGATGCTTATCCCCGAACAAATCATCTATACTATCCCTTGCCTTGAAAATTGGCCTATAGCTCCAGCTCAAGCCTCAACCTCAACCTCTTCAGACCCTGTCCGAATCCCCTACATCCCAGAATCCTCTTTTGACCTCAACCGAGTACCTGCTCCCTGCTCCCTTATCTTGGAGAGCGAGAGCATAGCCAACCTAACCAGATCTAGCTGGGTATATCAACCTTCTGCAACTAAGCCGACAAAGGCAAAGGGTACGGAGAAAGAAAAAGCAGGGGTGTCAGACCCACAGAAGGAAGTAGCTGATTCAACAATCTTGTTAAAGATCTTAGTGAAGGCAGAGGAGTTCAATATCGCTCAGCAACTGAGTAAGGTCCCAGCACAGATATCTATCTTGGGTCTTCTTCTAACTTCAGACCACCACAGGAAGCAACTACTCCGAGTATTCGGTAATACCCACGTAACACCAGACATAACGCCCGAGAAACTGGGGTAAATGGTAGGGCAAGTCCTCGAATCTAGAATCATTTTCTTCACAAAAGAGGAAATACTGGACAGTTGTAGGGATCACACTCGGGCTTTGTACATTGCAGTTCAGTGCATGGACAGAGCATTATTATCAATGCTCATCGACAATGGCTCCGGCCTGAATGTCTGTACACTTTCCACACTGCAAAACCTGGGCCTGAACCTCAGTCAAGTGAAGAAGAGACCCATTATCATCAGAGCTTTTGATAATACCACCAGGCAGAACCTGGGTGATATCGATCTGACCATCGGGGTCAGGTCAGCTTAGTTCACAACGAACTTTCAGGTTGTAAATGTGCCAGTCTCATTCACCTTACTCTTGGGGAGGCCATGGATCCACGCGGCCAGAGACATTCCCTCCTCTCTGCACCAGAGAATCAAGCTCATCCAGGATGACCACCTAGTCGTCATTCATTCTGAGGAGTTGACAAGTTCCTTCAGGGATGTCCAGGAGCTGGGGCAAGGCATTTCCTTCATGACGTTCCAATTCGAGCAGGTTAGTTCTATCGCCTAGGTGGAACAACAAAGCAAGCAAGTAGTGCCACCATTTGTCAGAATGATGGCCAAAATGAACTACCAACCAGGGAATGGTCTCGGTGCTAGGAATCAGGGTATGAAGAAGAGATATACGCCGCCTCGCTACACTTCCTCCTTCGGATTGGGATACAAGCCCAAATACGAGGACTACCTCGCCAAGCTAACCAAGAAGAGTAGACAGTCGGCGAAACCTGAGCCCCGACCCTACATCTGTGTAACATTTCCTGTGAGAATCTTTAAAATCTACCCACAAACTTCTGCTGCACCCGTTACCTTAATCCCCCAGCCCAGTGATGAATCTTTAGGGATTCCAGATCCAGAAGTCTTCAGTATGACCAAAATGTTCGACGAGCTGACTGTCGAAGATGCCACCGAAGAAGAATATCCAGCAGGAGGCAGGTCTGCATCCTCTCCAACAGCGCCGAAGCATCCTCCAGTCGTCAGCCACTGATCCATTGATGGATTGAGGCCTCACTATCGAGGCCATTCAGGGCCGGGATAAGCACAGTGTAGGACAGGTTGGTCCAAGACAGCAGTGACCAAGTATCACCCTTCTCCTTCATCTATCTCTCTTTTGTTCCCATTTGTAAAATTCAAATGTCAGGCCATTATCGGCTTCCTTTTTGTTTGAGTCATTTTTTTAATAAGTCACCATTTTGTCAATGAAAATCAGATGTTTTTGACTCAAAAATCATATGTTTTTTACTCAAAAATCATGTTTTAAAAAAAAACATTTCATATTGGTTGATGATGAAATCACACGGACTATTCCCTTGGAATGCCTAGTGTCCTGAATCCAACAAAAACAAAAAATCATAAGCGTGCTAAACTGAAGCTAATTGATTTTCCAGGAAATCACCTCTGACAAGGCTACCCCTCAAACCCTCATTGAACTCTCTGAAGTAGAGTATGACTCAGAAGAGGAAGAGGAACCGCCTCAGAAAATTCTAGACCTCCTTAAGCATAGCAAAGGACTTCTGCAGTTTAACAGGGAAGACACTGAAATAGTAAACCTTGGTTTTGAGGACAGTCCCCAACTAGTCGAGATTGGCACAAGTATGAACCCTCAGTAAAGAGCAGACATGATCAGTTTTCTGAAAAGCTATAGTGACATCTTCTCCTGGTCATATGCAAACATGCCCGGCCTAGACCTAGCATTGGTGGTGCACAGACTACCCCTGAATCCTGACATTAGACCAATTAAGCAAAAACTGAGACAGATGAGGCCCGAAGGGTCTTAGAAGGTCAAGAAAGAAGTTAAAAAGCAGATCAGTGTAGGCTTCCTGGTAGTTGCAACCTATCTTGAGTGGTTAGCCAACATTGTCCCGGTACCCAAGAAGGACGGCAAGGTTCGAATGTGTATTGACTATCGGAATTTGAACAGGGTAAGCCCCAAGGACAACTTTCCTCTCCCGAACATTGATAATCTGGTCGACAATACTACAGGACATAAGACGCTCTTATTCATGGATGGTTTCTCCGGATACAACTAGATCAGGATGAAAGAAGAAGATTTAGAAAAAACCTCTTTCATTACACCTTGGGACTCATTCTGCTACAAGGTCAGGCCCTTCGGACTCAAGAATGCAGGATAATTTACCAGAGGGCCATGATGGTGCTGCTCCACGACATGATCCACAAGTCTACTGAAATCTATGTGGATGACATGATCATCAAATCCCCAACTACCTGGCAGCACCGAGAAGACCTGAAAAGACTCTGTGACAGACTTCGAGAGTTCAGCCTGAGACTGAATCCGGTCAAATGCGTCTTTGGAGCCTCATCAAGAAAGCTCCTTGGCTTCATAGTCAGCAAGAGAGACATCGAGATCGATCCAGCCAAAGCTAAGGCCATCATCGAAATGGCAATTCCCCACACTGAAAAGGAAATCTGAGGGTTCCTGGGTAGAATTCAGTACATTAATAGATTCATTTCTCAGCTCACTCCGATATGTGAGCTAATCTTCAAGCTTTTCTAGAAGAACACGCCCACAGTCTGGATAGCAGAATACCAGGAAGCCTTTGACAGAATAAAACAGTATCTTCTGAACCCTCCAATACTTGTGCCTCCTCCATAGGGTGCGTCCTGGCACAACATGACGAGATAGGCAGAGCAGAGCACGCCATTTACTACATCAGTAAGCACCTGCTAGAGTATGAAGAGCGGTACAGTCTTCTTGAGAAGACATGTCTGGCACTGTCTGGGTTAATCAGCGTCTCCGGCACTATCTGCTTTCTTACCCGGTAATTCTGATCTCTCGGATGGACCCACTCAAGTACTTGTTAGAAAAGCTAGCCACCATCGAAAGAACTGCCCGATGGCTCATGATTTTGTCTAAATTCGACATCACGTACATGACACAAAATTCAATCAAGGGGCACGCGATAGCAGATCACCTGGCCCTTAGTCCAGCTCAGGACTATGTGTCTGTACACAATCAGTTTCCAGATAAAGCCATCCTGTATACAGAAGTAGATGAACAAGAGTACTTTAGCTGGGAGTTATACTTTGATGGAGCTACCAACAGTTATGGCCATGGGGCAGGAGCAGTCCTAATCTCACCTAAGAGAGCACACCTTCCTATCTTAGTCAAACTGCGGTTTAAATTCTCCAACAACGAAGCAGAGTACGAGGCATGCATAGCCGGACTGAGAGAAGCCCTAGACATCGGGATTGAAGAGGTTGACGTCTACGGTTACTTGTCTTTGGTAATCTGTCAGAAAAATGAATCTTGGGCCATTTGAGAAGCAAGGCTGGTCCAATACTTGGCCTACCTTAATCTACTAATCAGTCAGTTCAGAAGAATCAACTTTAGTCACAGGTCTAGGAACCAAAATAGATTCGCCGAAGTATTGGCCACTCTCGCATCCATGGTATAGATCCTCACAGGCATTATGCTCTGGTCGATCAAAATTCAGCAACAGGATCAGCCTGCCTACTGCCTTCAGATTGAGGAGGTATCAGACAACAAGCCTTGGTATTCAGACATCAAGCAGTACCTCGAAGATGAGACCTTCCCCCTCGATGCTACCAAAATAGACCTTCGGGCAATCAGAAGACTGGCTATTCAGTTTGTCCTATCAGGGGGCATCTTATACAAAAGGTCATCGAACTTACTCTGGCTCAGATGCCTTGATACCAGTGAAGCAACGCAGGTAGTCGAAGAAGTTCACGGAGGAACTTGTGGCCCACACATGAACGGGTTGGTGCTGTCTAAGAAGATACTTAGGCTGGGCTACTACTGGTCCACCATAGAATCAGACTATTGCAAGCACATACAGATGTGCCACCAGTGCCAAATCTACGCCGACAGGGTAAATGCACCGCCAACCAGGCTACATATTCTCACTGCTCTTTGACCATTCTCAGCGTGGGACATCGATGTCATCGGACCCATAGCTCCGAAAGCATCTAATGGAAATCGATTCATCCTAGTTGTAATTGTTTATTTCACAAAATGGGTTGAGGCAACCTCATATTCCAACGTCACACCCTTAGTGGTTCAGTGTTTGCTGAAAAAAGGATATCATTTTCCGATATAGGGTCCCGTATTAGATTGTAAATGACAATGTCCTCAACTTCTGCAATAAGGGGATGACTGACCTCTGCCAGAAATTCAAGATCCAGCATCACAACTCCACGTCGTATAGGCCACAAACCAATGGTGCAATGGAAGCCGCTAACAAAAATCTAAACAAAATCATTGAGAAGATGACAATCAATTACTCTGTCTGGCATGAGATACTTCCCTATGCAGTCATGACCTACAGAACATCCATCCAAACCTCAACTAGGGCAACACCATTCTCTTTGGCCTATGGTATGGAAGCAATTCTCCCAATCAAAGTACAGATTCCATCACTCCGGGTGTTAATGGAAGCAGAACTCTCAGAAGTAGAATGGGCATAGACCCGGTGTGAGCAGTTGAATCTGATTAAAGAGCGGCGACTGAAAGCCATCAATCACTCTCAGGCCTATCAGAGGCGTATGACTAGGGCATTCAACAAGATATTCAAGCCGAAGACCATTGAGATCGGTGACCTGGTTCTCCAAAAAATGTTGCCAAACCACCCTAACCCAAGGGGCAAGTTTTCTCCCAACTACGAAGGCCCATACATCTTCTGAGATAAATTCTCAGGCAACCGAGAAGGGTCAAGCACCCAATTTTTACACCCTTGTCTAACCATGGTTAAAGCCTTTTATCCATGGTTATCCCCTTTCAAATTTCCTAAATCCTAGCCCTAGGTGACCCTAGCCGAAGCCCTGGCCTAGCCCTAGAGCCCTTAGGGCTTGAACTCGAAAAGTCCATGGCCTATAGGGCCTGACCCCTAGCTTGGGACCACAAGGCCCAAAAACACTAAGCCAAATCCCAAAACTTGCCTATGCATGGGCCTAGCCCAAAATTTTAAATTTTTCTTATTGTCGGTAGAGAGTCTACCGCCAACTAGAACTTAGCCTGTTTTGCTAATGGCGGTAGACCATCTACTGCCACTAGCTGAACTCGGGTTTGAAGCACTGCAAATGCCCTACACAGTCCACCTTTAACATCAGCTCCCTCAGTCGACCTCCCCTTGGTCCATACAGATTCTCCCTCTTCTTTTTAATCTCCCCTAGGTCACCTATTTGCTTATCCTATAAAACCCCAATCCCCCACAGTGCAAACGATCGGTTTTTTTGTCTACAAATCCCCTAGTTGAACCTATGTTGCAAAAATCCAGGTCTCAACCCTCCTCAACACCCTAGTCAAGATCCTAGGACTCCTTTTGGCCTGTCCCAGCTTCCCTAGCTGTAGTAACACCACAGGAGTACACCACCACTACGCACAGGCCACCACTCCTCTTCGGCAAGAACAGAGCAGGGTAGGGCCTTGCCCCTTACCACTTTTTCTTTCTTTTTGAACTACTATGAGCCCCTGGTCAGTTCTAGGGGAGTTACCAGCTTTTATTGTTGGTGCTTAGTGTAAACCGAACCCAACAAGGTGTTCACCTACCTTTGTCATAGTTAGGATAAACCCCTACGAGTATACCCATCATCTCTAAGCTCCTCAAACCTTCACAGACCCTCTGGGGGTCCCTCAAATCATGAGGGAACCCCTGGACATCCCTGTGCACAGTCCCATGGGTAGAAAATCTGGTTTTGAGCAAAATCAGGAATGGCGGGAATCCCAGTACCGCCATTCCTGGTAGTTACTGTTTCAAGCCTTTTTAGCCTACTTAGGTGGGCCCTGGTCTATGTCTAGGGCCCAGGTTGAACCCCTCTCACTCCCCTAGACCTAACCTGGTCTTTCCAGGGGCTTGGGTTAAGCCTAACCATGGTTAAATTCAAAAAATACAGTACTGGGCATGTTGTTGGTGGAACTTCTACCGACATAATTTTTGTGGCCTATTTTTGTGTTGGCGGTAGACCATCTACTGCCAATATGTGATTTCTATTTCAGTGCCTTTGCAGCTCTATGGGGCCCACTCCAGGCACTCCTTGGGGCCCATACCAGGCTCAAACTATTCTCTTGAATCCCCTCTATACTCCCATGATCTCAATTCACTTAGGGTTACACCCTAACCCTAGTTAAATAGTGTGCAAAACCACAGTTAAAAAATTGTTTTAATGTCGGTAATCTGATTACCGACATTAACTTTATTTTGATTTTGGCCTTTTTTAGGGGCCTAGGCTTTGTAGGAAGCCACTTTAGGCCCTGCCTAACCCCCTGGGCCCACTTTAGACTTTATCATACCTTTAACTAGGGTTAAATGTGCCTCCGGTTAACATTTAACCACGGTTAAGCACCACTTTACCCCACAAAATTTTGGGAAATTAATCAAAAATCCTAAAAAATCAATTGGACCATAAAATTGACTTTGGCCATTTCCTAACCCTGGTTAGCAACCCTAACCATAGTTAGATCCCCCTTAACTCCGGTTAGCAATCCTAATCATAGTTACTTTCGGTTTACGGCCTACCGGGCCTAAAAACCAAGTCTACCAGACTTATCCTCGGCCTACCGGACCTTTCCTTAGCCTACCAGGTTAAATCTCACATCTCCTTAACTGTGTTAGCAACCTTAACCATGGTTATTTTGGCCTAACCCCGGTTAGCAACCCTAAGCCAGGCCAAACTCTGCCCTAGTCTATCAGACTACCCTTAAGCGTACCGGGCTTGTACCTTGCACTTAACCTTCCTCAGTCAATTAAACCCTAGTCTATCGGACTAGTCCATGTTAGCCACCCTTGGTGCACACACACACGCCCTTAGCCTCGGCATAGGCTCATTTGCCAGAACTATGCTCGGTCTGATCTCACCCTGTGAGTACGTAGGTAACCAAACCCGAGTTCGACCCCAGTTAGCTTTTCCTTTCTTAGATTAGTGTTAACTTAAACACTTCGACATTCTAAACAAAATTAACTTTAAGTGGCTTAAACCTGGGGAGTACGAAACCGTTGTAAAACGGAAGCCTCGGGATGCCTAACACATTCCTTGGACTTAACTGAACCCCTTACCCTGATCTCTTTCATAGACCAAGACCTTATCCAAACCTGGGGAACTTATCCCTTCTGAATGAATAGGTGGCGACTCTTAATCAAACCTTCACATACCGTGAGGGTAGGGGTACACAATTCCTAAGTGAGTGTCACGAAAATCCGCGCTCACACTACCCATTTGGTTTTTCACATCTAATGTGATTCCACCTTTTAGAGCTTCATTATACCATATAGCGATTACTTAGAGAAATTAATTAATTTAATTAGAAATTAAATTAAATACATTAAGAAAGTCCTTATGTGTGGGATCTAAAGGGATCTCCTATTTCTGGTTGTGGGACCAAGTACTTAACCTTTTGGTTAAAACATTGTTACTAGGAAACACCTCTCCTACACTCTATTTGTAGAGCCTCGAATCTTTATTGCACTAGGTGATGAATAGTGTGTGAATAGTGCTCAAGTGTGGTTTTGTGCACTAGAGGGCTTTATGTTAATATACGAGTTTGAAATTATGGTGTGCATGTTTCAATGGGCCTAGATATCACTAAGGAACATGTATTAAGCATAAAAGAGTGTTAGAATGATATTGGAGGAGTTTCAAGCAATCGGAACAAGGTTTTACAGCAAAACAGGGGATCACCGATCGCTCGGTGCCATCCTCCGATCGACCTGTCAACTACCGATTGATCGGTAGCTATCGACTGGTCAACTTTTTTGTATGGGAAAATTTTCCAGAGAGGGTGTTTTCAACCAATCGCTTGGTTGAAACCACCGATTGACCGGTAAGCCACCGATCGCTCGGTCTGTACCACCGATCGATCGATTATACGTAGATTTTCTTCATCAAGGGTGTTTAAGACTTTAGCCATCACCCTTTGCCTATATAAAGGCTGGGTTCATGCCTTAGGGTTTCAGAAACCCTTAGTGCATATTTTTGAGAGATTTTGAGAGAGGGAAGAAGGAGAGGAGCTTGGTGATTGTTCAAGCTTGTGGAAGATCAAATTCTTCCATTGTTTTTGGTGATTCTCAACTAAGAACTCACGGTTCTTGCTTGTTCTAGCTTTTGGGAAGCAAAATCTTTGATTTCACCAAGGTAGATACACTCTACTACCAATCTTGCAATCCTACTAGTTGTTAAATATGATTCTTCTTACTCTATGCTATATATACCTTGATTTGCTATGGTATGGAAGGATGTTATGCTATGTTGGATGTAAGTTATCATTATGGTGCACTCTAAGTGTTTGATGAAATACCTTTAAGGGATTTTGATGCTTAAATATAATTATTACCCTCATATGTTCATATGCTCGCATGAATCGATGTTTTCCATGGATTTCTCAAAGTACGAAAATGTGTTTTTCACAAAAAGACTAATAAGGAACGATTCTAAGTAACTCTATGATTTTTCTAAGATCGTTTCACAAGCTCTACGAATTATACTATGCTCATAAGGAACTCTATGATAAGTTCTAAGATCGTCTCACAAGCTCTACGGATCATAAATGTAACACTCTAAGATCTCTAAGGATATGCTCTATGTTGTGCTCTATGGTATCTCCATGTCTCTACGGATCATAATGACTCTAAGTAACTCCATGAACTCATAAGAACTCACAAGGCTAAGATTCTCACATGAATCACACGGTTACAGTTTTGGTTTTGGTTTCAAACCTCATCTCACATGTTATTTCAAGGTTTCCACGCTCTTACATGTTTTTACGAATTTCATTCCCTATGATTCGTATGCTCTATGCTTCATGCTTTATTATTATTAGTTTGTATACGCTGAGTATTTCACACTCAGCCGATATTTTTTATCATCGGCAGGTGCTCAGGCTCCATTCGACATATGTGGCACGGAACCATGGTTAGAGGAAGAGTACTTCGACTTGGAGCCTTCCATGGATCATTATCAGGACGAAGGTCCTATAGATAGGTGTCGAGACTTCGAATTTTGTTGATCGGCAGACTTAGAACTTTAAGATGTTATTTTGTGATGTGAGTGTGGGGTTTGTTCACTCCACGTTTGGGTTTCTGACATGTATATACTTTTGTTGGTTCATACTTGAACTGAGTTATAGGAGTATCGCTTTGCTTCCGCTATGTTTAGTATTTTATTCCGCTGTGCATTCTTTATCGCTTACGCTAGATATGTTTGTGTTTCTGGCAGGTCTCCACGTGTGCCTTATGTATTATACTGGAGGTATGATACGGCGGTCACGAGTCAATGTATCCCTAACTCCTAGGGGGTATTTTGGGTCGCGACACCATTAGGATTATAGAATTTTATCTATATCCCTAGACTTCCACTAATCACAATTAATGTCCATTAACACAATGTGATTAACTTCCAGAAATTAGAGAATTACCTGTAAGTATTATCTCACAATATATTTACAAATAAATCCTTCCACATTTCAATATCACTTGTAAGCTTCCGGGATTGGAACAATTCCACTATCTAGTCTCTAGCTTATGAATAGAACCCTTTCTCATAATTACTTTTTCATTGAACTGAACCTCCAAAACATTTTTGAAGAAACATTAGAAAAGAACTAACATATATATATTTATATATACTTTTCCTTATTGAAAATATCAACTTCGATAAAGACCATTGTACCGAAAAGCACCAATACTGGATTTAACAGTTCAGTTCAACAAGTATCACCTTGACATCATTATCTCCAATTAAGGAGTTGTGGATTCCTTATTGAGTGTTTACACACTTCTTCAAACATTGTGTACATGACCCAATGTACCCGGAGTTAGTCCTGTGTATTGAACATTGCTGATTGGCACATCAAAGCCATATAAACAGATGTCTGAGAAGATTTTAACCTCTCAGGTCTAAGAAAAATTTGTCAAATGGATAACCTTAATACAATCTGACAATGTATTCCATAGGGTATCCACTAGTGACCCCGTTCAGTATTATGTACTTGCTACATATACTCACATGTTAGTCAAGAATCACGAGATTCATCACACTATCTCATAGAACTACACAGGTGCAAGCCATGATGAAGTACGACGCCCAACCAGTACTCTAGAGGCTTCGAACAATATTAGGTTTACAAGGAATCGGAAAATCATATCTCCTCGCAACTTTTGCATGATTTTCCTACAATGTTACCTATGGAACTTTATATCTTCATCATATGAGATAGTAATTAATATAAATACCTTTTATAGTTGGTTGTGTGAATATGATGCTTATCTAATCAACATAGAAAAGTCTCTTATTGGCTTTCAAGGGCATATATGTCCAACACTGCTCAACAGATAGAAACTGAATATATTGGTTTCCCTTTCACCTGAGAGCCCTAGACTTCTCCTTGGTTATAGGGGTGCCAACAAGCTGAGCCAACTTGGCTCAACTCTAAATAAACCGAGCTTGAGCTTTTACTTTGGGCTTGTTGAGCCGAGCCTAGCCTTAAAAGTGAGCTCGAAAAATTAACAAGCCGAGCATGAACAATATGTGGTTCAGCTCGACTCGACTCGATTAATTTTATAATAATGCCCTTTAAAAGTGAAATTTATATTATATATTTAGTATACTTGTTTTTTGGTAAGTTATATTTAGTATACATTAATATAATTATTTCATTTTATCTCAAGCTTTCACATGAGTCAAAAATTACATCCCAATATACATTCTTTAAAAAATCATATGGGTAAAGCAATTATTTTTTGTCTCCAAAATCCAAACCTTAACTCATGGTTTCCTTCTATTTTGAAATTTACTTTCCAGTTATTCTGTGTACATTTAGATTGCTAAAACTCTTAGCAATTTTTTGGAATTGAATTGAGTGCTTATCAATGGATATCTCAATATATATATATGTATATATAGGGTCTTGCTAACGGCCACTCAGTGGGTGAACTTGGTAATGACCACCAAGACATTTTTACCCCTGCATTAATTAACAAAATCCACTAAAGGTAAGGGTACTTTAGTCTTTTCATAGGAGACCAGTCATTAAAAGCAGGAAAGAATAAATACAGTTTAACTTTTCTCTCTCCTATTTAATGAATTGTCCCCTATGAAAAAATGCCTTGATGATCGTTAACAATTTCACTCATTGAGTGGTCATTAGCATTTCCCATATATATATATAGTGCTTATTGATTCGAGCTCGAGCTGACCTTTCTGAGCTCGAGCTGAGCTTGAATAATTGTAAAATCAACAAGCCAAGCCCGAGCAGTGCCCAGCTCGGCTCGTTGACACCGCTACTTGGTTATCACATTCCCCATAGAGACCTAGGAGCTTGAAAATACCAACGTTGATTTATACTTCAAACCATCCTATAAGAGCACATAAGGCATGCTAAAAGGTGAACCTGAAAATTTATTTTTTATAACATGGTCTTCCAAGTGTTAACATAAACAAAAACTGAAATATAAACTAAAACTACTTATACCCAAGGTCCATCACTTGAGTTACCAACTTAAGTTCAATATACAAACCCCCACAAGTTAATCCCAAATACATGTCTCTCTCTCTCATCACTCAACCACCTTATGATGACTGTCTATCGGCTCCTCGACATACTGCTCCTCAACCCTTGGTTTGGAGCACAACCATCCAACATGTAACCTGCCGAAGATAACAATTTGATTGAGCATTGATTACTCAGTGTATACCAACCACTAACTAGCAATGTCATAACATCAAAATAGCATGATTTGTGTTGAAATGAAAACAGTTCATATACATACTTTAATCAGAGTGCGGAAACCATACTTTGAATCTTACTTCCACAACATCCTTTCTTTGAACAAAACCAATACTTTGAGCAAACTATACTTTGAGCAAAACTATATTTTTCAAAACGTACTTTGAGATCATCACTTACAAAACATTCTTGGAGTTCTTTCCTTTAAACATTCTTTACAAGGGGGTACAAAATACCCTTTTCAAAACATATTTTTCATATTTACTAGGAGGCATATAAAATACCCTTTGTACTTTTTAGTTTATAAGTGGACATGTAAATACCCATTGTAGAACATCATACTTTATAAAGGGACATAACATTTTTCAGCTTTACAAGGGGGCATCAAATACCCATTTTAAAAGTCACACTTTACAAGGGGACATCAAATACCCTTTAGTCTTTCTAGCTTTACAAGAAGTCATGTAAATACACATTTCAGAACTTTCACTTTATAAGGTGGTACCAACTACTCATCATTCTTATTCAGGTTTATAAGGAGGGATGTAAATACCCTTTGTTGGAAATCATACTTCACGAGGGGGCATCACATACCCTTCATTCAAAACCTTTGCACTTAATAGGGGGTATGTAAATACCCTTTTTCAAAACCTTACTTTACAAGCTTTCTTTTGAGATCATACTTTAAAAGGGGTATCAAATACCTTTTTAAGAAATCTTACATTACAAGGGGGTATCAACCACCCTTCTTAAAAACCATGCTTTACAAGGGGGTAAGAAATTACCCTTTTTTGAAAACCATACTTTGAGCACTTAACACATATAACAAAACTTCCTTTTCTTCACATGTTTAAAACCCCAAAAACTTCCTTACGTTTCTTCAAAACCAATACCTTTCATCTTTCTTTTCATTTTAAACTCATAATCAAATCATCTTTCCCTAAAAACCAACTTTTATACTTTACTTTTATTATGTAGAGCATAACAAGGATAGGTAGTAGAGGGTATCTACCTTTCAAGATCAATTCCTTTTGAACTCAGCGCTTTAGAACAGTTAAGAAGCAATTTAAACTTTGAAATCCCGAATTCAAGAACACTTGAAGAACACCCGAGCAATCTCAGCTTTTTCCCCTTCTTCTTCTCTCAAATTCACTCTCAAATCTATATTGCTTAGGGTTTGGTAAACCCTCCCCTTCTATTTATAGGCCAAGGGTTGCCAAAACCCTTAAAAAGCCCTTAGAAAATATGTAGAACCCCGGAAATTCGAGTTCAATATACTATGAATAGTGTGTGGATAATTCCCTTGTGTGGTGCGTGTAAAGGCTTAAGGCCTTTACATCTTGTTATTGGTAGGATGGTCCATTTTGTCCTAGTTAGTGTGGTGAGTTAAGTGAGGATTTTAGGTACATGTTTTGAATCTCAAAAGAGAGTATAAAGATACTCTAAGTGTCTAAAATCAAGGGTATAAAATACCCTAAGTGTTTAAATGGGTTGTAGGTGAATGGTGCTAGTGCATGAGGCATAAAGAGGTCGGAGCCTCTCATGTATGTCGGTGTGACTTTAATGATCATTGAGGTGGATTAAAAACCTATGGAGAATGATTTATGAGGTCTGAGTAGGGTGTTGGACCCAAGAAAGAGTGTGAAAACACTCGAAGTGTTCTAAGTGTTGAAAAGGTATGTTTCGACATTTACCTAAACTTTAAAGGGCTTTAGTTTAGTCATCGTTGTTCGGAATCAAGTGAGTATTAAATTTTTGGAAAGGTATTAGAACCATCTTCGAGGTTCATGTTTACCATTTTTCTAGATTTTGAGTCGGGATTGAGTCAAAAGTTTGATTTCCAAAGTCGGGACTGTTGAAAATCTGGGCTGTCGAAACCCATTTACAGACCAGTCAGCTTTGGAGCCATTTATGGTAAAGTAAAACTCAAACTTTGGAGTTGTATAAAACATGAAAGTTGTTCCCCTTCGAAAGAAAAATCCAACGCAAGTTAAATCGTCAAAATCGGACCACCAAGTCAAAAGTTATGGCCGATTTACCGAAGTGCATTTTTGCAGAAAAATTCGCTCGAGCAAGATCCAAACCCGCTCGAGCGAGATTGACCAAAAACGAGTTTTTGAGGCCAGGGAGTAACCCGCTCGAGTGAGATGGAAGCCTGCTCGAGTGAGATTGCCCAAAAATGTTTTTTTTTTGGTTTTTCACTAACCTAACACTATATATACCCAATTTTCGGGGGTCCAAGGGTTCTAAGACTTAGAGAGGGGTATTTTGAGAGAAAAAGGAGGAAACCTAGGTTTCCAAAAGGGAGCTTTGTGGTAGATCAAAGAGGAGCTCGAATCATCACTTCCTAAGCATCCTCAAGCTTGGATCTCGTCCTCACATACCACTAAAGCTTGGATCTTCATCCTCGAGCTCGGGGTTCTCTCCTACAAGCTTCCTCAAGCTTTCTCAAGCTTTGGATCAAAGAGATTTTATCTCCTAAGGTAGATACATTCTACTAACCTTCCTTGTTACAATGCTTTGATATACATTCAATTTTAGTGATCCTTTGGGGGAAATCATGATGTAAATTATATTGAGACAATATTAAGATGTGTAGCTTAATAAGTTATAATAAATTAAATGTTATGAATGTGATGGTTGATGTATGATGAAAAATGGGAAAGGGTGAGGTACTCATAAGAAAAAGAAATGCACACAAGATGTTTGATGAAATGTATATGATGAAAATGTAAGTAAAAGCCTTAAGGAAAGTTGAATGCAATATGCTTGACGAAATGCACATATGGAATTTAGAACTAAGACTATGAAATATGAATTAGGGATTTTCCCCAAATTTGGTAATTTTGCCAATATGCTTTATGTATTTCCTTAAAATCTCGTATGCTTATAGACAGTTGGGAAATGCGATATGATGGTCTTTCAATCTTCTCATGACATTATGATGTTCACCATTCCCTATATACAAGCACGTATTCACGTAGGAACCTAGTTTTTTGAAGTATAATCATGTGGAATTAAACCAAGACAAGACAAGAGTAATTTCCACGAAATAAGAACAAGACAAGAGTGAATTCTACAAGATAAGGATAAGACTTTAAGTACGTTAAGAAAGAGAAACGCTAGTATGTACATCCAGTTCATAAGTAAGGATATACGAAGGATTATAAGAAAGTTCAAAAGACAAAGAGAAGGTGAAATCATAAGTTAAGCTCATAAGAACATTCTAAAAAAAAAAAGGAAGAAAACGCGTTAGAACAAATGGAAGCTTATAAGACAAGAAGGAAATACTCACAAGCTCACAAGTTCACAAGCTCACAAGTATATGGAAAGATGCTAGTATACTAAGATCAGGTACGAGCACTAGTATCTTTTTTCAAGGCTCACAAGCTCACAAGTATATGGAAAGATGCTAGTGTACTAAGACCAGGTACGGGCACTAGTATCTGTTTTCAAGGCTCACAAGCTCACAAGTTCACAAGCTCATAAGTACAGGAAAGTATGCTAGTGTACTAAGACCAGGTACGGGCACTCGTATATGTTTCTAAGATAAATATAAAAGGATGTTAATGTACTAAGACCAGGCACGGGCATTAACATCTGTTTCCATGAAAGCAAGCTCACAAGAACTCACAAGCAAACTCACAAGAACTCACAAGCGAGCTCATAAGAAAGTTCACAAGAAAGCATATACCTCAACGCAAATATAAGATAACTGATAAGAAGGACCTCATAGACTAAGAACCTTATAAGATGCATAAGGAACTCACAAGGCTCGTAAGAGATATGAAATACGTATTGTTAAAGCACGAACTTAATGTAGGATTTGAAGTATGATTTTAAGATTATGCAACGGTTATCTTGTTTTAACTTCCGCACTCTGATCATGTATATACTTGGATGAACCGTATCTTGTATGGCGTGTAAATGCATCGTAATATGGTTAGTTAGTATTATGTATACGCTGAGTATTCCATGCTCAGCCGTACATTTATGTCAGCAGGTGCACTATAAGATATCCATACTGCAGTTCCTTGGATCAAGGTGGTTCGTGGAGAGCAGGAGATTGCTCGGATTGTCACCTAGATATGTGGGGTTTAGAGATGTGGCCCTATGGTGAGGTTGAGTGAGAGAGACATGTATTTTGAGTTTTATGCCTGGGGATATTGTATCACTTGAGTTTGTAACTCAGGTGAAGGATTGCTTGTACATGTTTCAGTTTATATGCAGTTATTGTAAACAGTTGTACATGGAATACAGTTAAGTCATCAAAGGAAATTTTCAGTTAACTATTTATCTGCTTTGTATGCTCTGCAGGATGGTTGTTGTGGTATGTAACGAGCCCAAACAATCGCCTAACTCCTAAGGGGTATTTTGGGGCGTTACAAAATATTCTCGTAGGTCGGTTACACTGTTCTGGGTCATTTTTGGGGGTTTCTGGGCAAATCTCGTCGACTAGATTTGGTCCCTCGACGAATCTCGTCAACTAGATTTTCTATCTTGACTTGTTTTTCCCTCGCTTTAATGTTTCGACCATAAATTTTGATTGACTTATCGGATTTAGGCGATTTAACTTGCGTTGGACTCGAAATTCAATGAGAAAAAAATTTGTGTATAATGTACAATTCCTAATTTTGAATTATTAATGGTCTGAATAGGCCCTAAAATTGAGGGTATGATAAGACATCCCCCTTTTTGACACCAAGAGTATTTTATTCTCTTGTTCCTTCATCTTAAATAACCATAAACAATATCATACATACTTTAACTCATTCAAAACTCTCATTTCATTTCAAAACATAAAACCATAATTACATCAAGGCTTTAGGCCTTGAAAAACACTATTTACAGCACTATTCACAGTACCATGCACATGAGTTCCGGGGCTTTACACCAATATTACACTATTTTGAACAATGCTCTTTAGGATGGTACATCATGTACCACCTAGTAGAGCTGTGCAACAAGGAAAATAATCACCTCCTTCATTGGTGACGAGAGGAGAGGCCTCTTGGCTCCACTTTTCTTGTCACATGTCAATCTTTTAGCTCTCTTTAACTGTGGTAAAGTTCACTTACCCATAGGGTTCACGCCTCTACCCTTAGTTTTTAGAAGAGTATTGAGAAGAGGATCCCATGGTTCTCTTCTAAGCTGGCCGTAGTGTCCCTGTGTGCCTTTTTACACCTCTTTAACCATGGTCAAGCCTAACTAAATTAAAATTAACAATCTTGTTTTTTTTTTCTTCTCTAAAAACCATTGTTAGATTACTTAATCCTAGGGGGTGAGTGAATCCTAACCACAGTTGATGGGTGGTAAAAGGGGCTAGGACGAATGAGTTCACGACTCAGCTTCTAAGCTGACCCTGGTCTGTTTTCCATTTCCCTTTTTTAGAAAATAACATAAAAATTTTTAACCATAGGGTTACAACAATTAACCATGGAGCGAACTATTGCTTATGCAAAAAATAGTGCACTTTCCCTTCGGCACTATTATAAAAAAAAAAATTAAGTCATAGAATATGAAATGAACTGGTCAAGGGCAGGATTAGGTAAAAGAAATAAAAATAAATGAAGCGAAATCTATAAATAAGAAAGAAGGAAACTAAGGGCTCGTTTGGCATCACTCCTAATGAAGAAACTCTTGAGTTTCTATTCCCAAGGAATAGAGAATTGTTCATTAGGAGTGATGCCAAACATGCCCATATTCACGAAAAAGGCAAGCTTGCCAAGAAAAGGTTCTGAGTGGTGCGCTGGTCAGGCCCACAACTCAAGAAGTGAAAGACGGTGTGTGTGTGTGTGTGTTGGTGTGTTGGCCAGGTCCACCCTCAAGAAGCGAAGGTTCTGCGTTCGATTCACTTCCCCTTGTCGATCACCCTTAGGGTTTTATCCTACTTACCTGGTGCATGTGGATGGAGGGGGAGGGGGAGGGGGAGGGGAGGTGAGGGGTCTGCACATGCCCGGGGATTAGGTCGGGTGCTCTAAAAGGCCCAGACACCCTTGTTACAACAAAAAAAATATCCATAATCTTCCATGTTATTAAACAATTTTGGAATGTCAGGCCATGACCCATACTGGTAACGGCCTCATTCTTCTTGAGTTGGGATTCATGAAGATGTGAGTAGTGTGTCAATGGACCGGGCTTGTGCTTTTTTTGTTTTGGAAAAAGCCTTGCCCGAGCCCAGCCCACTTACAAAAGATTTTTGTGGCCTGAATGGGCTGTAGACATATCCAGATCTCAGCCAAGATAATGGAATCTGCCGACACGCAAAGAAAAGGCCAATAAGAAATGGACGCAAGTATCTCTATTTAAAAAGTGGATCACAAAAACAAAAAGGAAAAGTAGATACAACACCGAAATGAAAGCATGTCCTGTCTACTCTCATATCAATGATGGAAACCCCACATGGTTCTGTTCGTTCAACTCACGTATACATAATTTTGTAAGGATACTGCTAGCCAGAACTCAGCTATTTTCTACCCCTACATAATTGCATTAACCCTAGGGTTAATGGACCCATATCCTCTGCCCAGCCTTTTTGAAGGTCAGTGTTTTTTTTTCTGAGAGATGGTTACGACTGTTAAATCCGTACAAACTAAATGATTCTGACCTTCCAACCCTCATAGCCACAGGGAAAAACACTGCTTCCTGATTAATGCTTTCCTTCATAAGCTTTTCTAAAATGCTGTCGTGATGTGTGGGTACCATGTGCATGATTCCTTGTCTTTTGTAGAGGCTCTACAAGTATTCCTTGTAGGATTCAGTAGAGTTTGCCACGTTACCACACGTAAATATTATTTTTAGAAGAGCACAATAACTATGAGACGGAAGACAAATCGTTTGTGATAGTCCTATGGCCTTGAGTTTTAACACTCACGGCCAGAGAAGGCCATCGGAAAATCACAGACGATTTGCTGCCGATCATAACCATATTTGCTCAATTTCTTTCCTACTTTATTCGACCATGGGAGAGCTCCAAATATCAAATGGTTTTCTAGAAGGATGCAACTGGGACTGGTTGGAGGTCAACTTAAGCCCAACATAACTCGAAGTCAACCCAACCTTAGGTGCTCATCACTCAATACTAGCCAAACTCATATTGAGTAGGGTTGTACCATGGCAATGACAAACATACTCCTCTCCACATGTAATTTTTTTTTAAATGACGAATATATGTAGTTTTTAAAATAATAAAACCCTCTTTACATGTATTTTCTAAAATGACAAAAATATAATTTTACATGTATTTTCTAAAATGACAAAAATCATCTTCACATGTATTTTCTAAAAGGACAAAGTACAATTTTACATGTATTTTCTTAAATGACAAAAACTTTAAAAGAAAAAAATATCATTTTACATGTATTTTCTAAAATGACAAAATCCCCTTCACATATATTTTTTAAAGTGATACAAATACTCATCTTCACATATATTTTTTATAATTGCAAAAATACTCATCACCACATATATTTTTTAAAATGATAAATATACCTCTCTATATGTATTTTCTAAAATAACAAAAACTTTCTTCACATAATTTCTAAAATAACAAAAATACCCCTCTCCACATTCATTTTTTCAAATGAAAATATACCACTCTATATGTATTTTCTTTTCGAGTTAGTCTATGAGTACTCCCAATTATACTCCCAAATATACTCCCTAATCCTAACCGTTTATAACCAACCACTAAGGGCCAAAATTTTAATTGGCTTATTTTGTCTTTTCTATTGCCACATCAGCTGGATCCTAACTGTTTAATAATTGAGATAAACGGTTAGGATTTGGGAGTATATATGGGAGTACACTTTGGGAGTATCGATCCCTAGACTAATTCTTTTCTAAAATGATAAAAACACTCTTCACATATGTTTTCTAAAATATAAAAATACCTCTCCACATATATTTTCTAAAATGATAGATATACCCTTCTAAATGTATTTTTTAAAATGAAAAATATCACTTCACATGTATTTTTAAAAATGATAAAATACCCATCATTACATGTATTCTAGATAATGGCAAGTGTTCAATTAGAAAATTTATAAAAATATTCCTTTTTACATATTTTTATTCAAAAGACAAAAACATTGATCTTCATGTGATTTTCAATGTTCATTTAGGCTACACATTAGTAGGTAGCATACACATAAACATAAGTAGCATAAAAAGCAATTCGTCTTATTTTCTAGGATGCAACTAAAAAACACAAATAAGTGAAAATTTTCTGATTTTTCGGGACTTGAGATTTCGTCATGATCAAGCCAAAGAATTTTCTTCTAGCTTGAGCATGTTCTGTCATTTGTCCCATTAACCCTAGTTGTTAACTTTACTTTCTCTAATTAATGTTGACTCAACTTAGGTTTTAAAAAAATTAGTACAAAATTTACATTCTTTATAGCTACTAAGACACATGGCGGAACGATATCAAGCAAAAGGAAAGTCCTCCGAATTAGTCTGGGGGAAATCTAGTCTTCCTTAAAAAGTATTCTTTCAAAAGTAACGTCAATATATATATATATATATATAGAGAGAGAGAGAGAGAGAGAGAAAGAGAGAGTGTAGCATTCTAATGAGTCATGCTCATTGAGGCTTGTAATGAGCGGTCCCTAATAATGTGACACGTGGCAAGTTGTTTTGCAATTTGACTGTTTGATGATGTCAAGACAAGTTGCCCGAGAGGCATGTGACTAAAAATTAGCTCGATTGGACATTTATAGGCCGTCCGATTGAAGAAGGGAAGATCAGCCATTTCTATATCCTTAGGTAGGGTCTAGTGAACCCTAAAGGGTTAATGCTGCAAACTAGGATCTAATCGGACGGTCTAAACGACTCCGATTGGATTGGTTTTTGTGACACATGTCTCCAATGGACCCAACTTGACATCCAACGGTCAGATTCAAAAATGTATGCCACATGTCATCATTCTAAAGGGACCGCTCACTGCAAGCTTCAATGAGCATGACTCATTAGTATCATTCCCTCTATATATATATATATGCTATTGAAAAGATGCATGTTCTAAGAGGACAAAATTGTTCATCTAAGAATTGATACCCAAAATACCCCCATCAAACTGTTTTTTGTTCCCAACACATCCTCAACAGTTTTAGCTCTTGCTATGACATGGTTGTAAGCCTTGTTAGCCCTAAGGTTACAACCATATGACTTTTAATTAGTTTTAATGATGACATAAATAATGAAATGACTCTTGTAATACTAATGTCCTTCATGAGCAATTTAATATACAGCATTTGAAAATTAAATAAGGAATTTCAAGCATATTCAAGAACCTTCTATGAGAAGACCAAGTCAAGGCATGATGAAAATTCCAAATCAAAGCTTCAAGAAGATGTTCAACTATAAGCAAAAAAGAATTTTGGAAGCTTGTCTTGAAGACACTATTGCTGAAGACCATTGAAGCCAAAGGATCATCCTCATCAAGGTCTTAGTCTAGGTAGTAAGTGTGGTTTGTTTAGAATTTCTTGTAAAAATCCTCAAGTGGTTGATTTGGTGAACAAGCTCAAGATACCTTAGATTGACCATAGGTCCCGTGAACAAATATTAAAATATGATTAAGGACCTTAAAACATGTTCATCATACTCATAAAGGTTAAATACAAAACCTTGAAATCATATCCTACCTTAAAGGTTTTGAAAATGAATTCTGCAAATAAAATTAGCCTATCCAGTCGATCAGATAAGCAATCTAGTCGATTAGGCAGACCATCCAGTCGATCAAGCAAGCCCTGTGATTGACTAGATAGAACAAATTTTTTCCAAATTTGTCTGCATGTACTGATCGAGTTGGTTCTATTTACTAATCCATTTTAGATCATTCAAAAGATCATTATGATTTGTTAATCATGTGTTACTAACAAATTAAAAGACTTTGGAATTCGTGCAATTCAATAAAATCCAAAAAAAAGCATTAAAAATCAGAAAAACAAAAAACTAGAAACTTTTTAGTCTATCTAGCCGATCAGGTGGACGATCCAACCTATTAGATTGTCCATTCAGCCGATCACTCCTTCCTCTAATCGACTGGATAGAACAAAACTTCATAAATCCCGTTTTTGTGATCCAGGCGATCAGGAAACTGATCCAGGCGATCAGGCAGCCATCCAATTGATTAGGAGGCTCCTCTAATCGACTAGATAGTTCAGGAAAATCCTGAAAATCCGTATTTAATGCCAACGACTATATGTATAACAGGTATTTCACATTCAATGCTCATCAAACGGTAATAAATTTCAAATCACTATAAATATAAGTAATCTTTGAATGATCCAACGACGAATACACTCACTCTTACACTGTTTCATTGAAAATCATTCTCTTGAGCTAAAAATCTCAAATTTAAAAAATGATACTCTGTTTTTCTCTTTGAGCTAAATTCCAATCTTCCACTTGAGAGATTTATTAGAGCTTGCTATTTCATTCAAATCCAACTCTTAAAGGAGTTTTTCTTTTGGGTGTAATATCCAAAATCTTTCATTGTATCAATCCAAGAATCTGCGTGTTCTTCAATGAAGCTGCTGCTTCGGTTTAACGGAGAGGAATGTGCTCTGTTGATGGTTTGGCCCTGAACGAAAGAGGGGTTGTTGAAGGTTGCATCTCGACCAAAAGAGAGATTGTAAAAGGGTTTGGACTTCACCAGATTAAGAAGTCTGTTCAGTCGTGGACTGTAGTGGAATCTTCTAAGCTGGTATTGCTTGAGGCGGAGAGTAGGTTGTATTTGCCGAACCTCGATAACAAACCTGAGTTTGCATTCCTTAACTCTTCTCCTATTTATTGTGATTTACATTGTTAAATTAGTTTGTGCTTGGTTGCATTTCCCTTTGATTTTTATTTTCCGCATATAGAGGGAAATAGTTTTAAATTTGCCATCGACCCTATTCATCCCCCTCTAGGGTCCATATCTAGGCAACAAGTGGTATCAGAGCCTATAACTCTTAGTTGATCTAAAAAATCTTAGAGTTTAAGATCTTAATGGCAAACAATAACTTTTCAACTGGCCTAGGAGAAGGACAATCCACTACCAGACCACCTTTGTGAAAGTATGCCTCTTTTTAATTTAAAAAAAACAGTTCTTGGGGGGCATACATCGAATCCCAAGATCTGACTAAGATTTTAATTGATTTTATTTAATGAAGGTAGAAATAACATTCACCTTTTCGACTTTGAAATTGTTAAGTCAAATCCACGTTAGAATAGTACTCGCAAAACTTCACAAATGTCAAGTCTCTTGTCGATTCACTCGAACCTTCTTTTTCTTTTAAAGCTTTCTCTAATGGAAGCTAATGACCCTTCCAAATTTCCAGCTCTAGGATCTTGAAATAAAGATCCAATCTTTATAATCAAGAACCTTTCTTGATGATCAAGATCCTTGATCTTCTTTTTCTTGATTATTCAAAACTTAGAACACACAAGAGAAGAAAGGGGAGAGGGGTGACCGTACAACTCTAATAGAGAGAGGGGGCGTGAGGTATTTGAGGAGAGGGAGAGAGAGATCCAAAAAGTCTAAAAAATTAAATTGCCCACAAGCCTTGGACGTCCACCTCTATTTATAAGGATTTAGGTTGCTTGCAACTCAAGTGTCCACTTCTTAATCCAATTAGAATTCCTTAATTTGTTTCCTTTTTGATTTTCCCATAATTAATTTGGATTAATCAAAATAGAAACTAATCTTATCCATTAGTGTCCAACTATTCTTATCATTATCCTAATCCAATTAGGATTCCTTGATTAGCAAGAAACTAATAGAATCCTTGTCCAACAAGGAATCTTTAATTAGTAACTAACTCTAACTAACTAACTAACCTTATCCAATAAGGATATTAGTTATTAGAAACTAATTAAAATAATAACAATTATTATTCCCTCCATGAAGTGGGCGTCCCACCCTAGGTGGGCCTCACTCCACACGCCCCTAGGGTTCCAAACCCTATTAGGTCTTTTTTATATGATCTTCTATCATATTCCCCAATGGGTCCTATCCATTTGGTTTTTCATATCTAATGTGATTCCACCTTTTTAGAGCTTCACTATACCATATAGTAATTACTTAGAGAAATTAATTAATTTAATAAATTATTAAATTAAATACTTTAAGAAGGTTCTTGTGTGTAGGATCTAAAGGGATCTCCTATTTCCGGTTGTAGGACCAAGTACTCAACCTTTTGGTTAAAGCATTGTTACTAGGAAACACCATTCCTACACTCCATTAGGATTATAGAATTTTATCTATATCCCTAGACTTCCACCAATCACAATTAATGTCCATTAACACAATGTGATTAACCTCAAGAAATTAGAGAATTACTTGTAAGTACTATCTCACAATATATTTAAAAATAAATCCTTCTACATTCCGATATCACTTGTAAGCTTCCAGGATTGAAACAATTCCACTGTCTAGTCCCTAGCTTATGAATAGAACCCTTTCTCATGATTACTTTTTCATTGAACTGAACTTCCAAAACACTTTTGAAGAAACATTAGAAAAGAACTGACATATATATATATACTTTTCCATATTGAAAATATCAATTTCGAAAAAGACCATTTTACTTAAAAGCACCAGTATTGGATTTAACAATTCAGTTCAACAAGTATCACCATGATATCATTATCTCCAATTAAGGAGTTGTGGATTCCATATTGAGTGTTTACACACTTCTCCAAACATTGTGTACATGACCCAACGTACCCGGAGTTAGTCTTGTGTATTGGACATTGCTGATTGGCACATCAAAGCCATATAAACTGATGTCTGAGAAGATGTTAACCTCTCAGGTCTAAGAACAATTTGTCAAATGAATAACCCTAATACAATCTGACAGTGTATTTCATAGGGTATCCACTGGTGACCCCGTTCAGTATTATGTACTTGCTACATATACTCACATGTCAATCAAGAGTCACCACTCTCTATAAATGAGATTCATCACACTATCTCATAGAACTACACATGTGCAAGCCATGATGAAGTACGGTGCCCAACTAGTACTCTAGAGGCTTCAAACAATATTAGGTTTACAAGGAACCGGAAAATCATATCTCCTCGCAACCTTTGCATGATTTTCCTACAATGTTGCCTATGAAACTTTATGTCTTCATCATATGAGACAGTAATTAATATAAATAGCCATTATAGTTGGTTGTGTGAATATGATACTTGTCTAATCAACATAGAAAAGTCTCTTATTGACTTTTGAGGGATATATGTCCAACACTTTGTTCAACAGAGAACATTATAATTACTGGAAGACCTGAATGATGTATCACCTTCAATCTTTAGACTATCAATGCTGGAAGGTAATCATCAACGGTCCCTATCTTCCTTGAAAAATCATAAATGATGTTAGTGTTCCTAAGGTTGAGATTTAAATGACATGAAGTTAATCCAAATAAATGCTAAAGCCATTAACAACCTCTATTGTGCCCTTAGTCCCTAAGAGTTCAACAGAGTTTCTGGCTGTGATTCAGCCAAAGAAATTTGGAATAAACTTTAGGTTACATATGAGGGTACTAACCAAGTAAAAGATGAGAAAATCAATATGTTAATTCACAAATATGAACTGTTCAAAATGGAGAAGGATGAGTCCATTGCTGATATGTTTACACGTTTTACTAACATTACTAATGGTTTAAAATCTCTTGGTAAAACATATACAAATGCAGAAATAGTAAGGAAGATACTGAGATCTCTGCTGAAGGACTGGTCTCCAAAAGTCACTACTATTCAAGAAGCCAAAGACCTTACTAAGCTAACAATGGATGAGCTGCTGGGTTCACTGATGACTTATGAAGTCATTATGAAAGAGCATCAATCAGATGAATCGAGACTAAAAAGAGGATTGACATTGAAAGCCTCTCAGCCTATTGAGAGTGAAGAAGAAGGGAAAAGTGAAGAAGATGAAGACTTCTCACTAATGACAAGGAAGTTCAAAAAGTTTCTGAAACATAAGAAGAACTTCAAGAAAAGGCCATTTAAGAAGGAGTTCTCCAAAGAGATAGTTAAGGGAGAACCAAGCAAGAAGGAACCGATCATATGCTTTGAATGCAAAAAGCCAGGCCATATGAGATCGGAGTGTTATCAACTTGTCAAAAGCAAGAAATACAAGAAGAGAGCCATGAATGCCACTTGGGATGACTCATTAGACAACAACTCTGAAGCATCAAGTGATGAAGAAACGGCTAATCTATGCCTCATGACACTCGATAATGATGAGGTAAACTCTTCCCCTATTGGTTCTCTCTCCTATGATGATATAAGAAAAGCTTTTGATGATTTATATTCTGAATTTAGAAAACTTGCTTCTAAAAATAAATCACTTAAAAAGGAAAATCTCTTACTTCTCACATCACAAGCAAATCTTTAAAAAGAAATTGAAGAATTGAAGATAAAAGATAAAGATCAATCATCTCCAATTCACACATCCAATTGTGATGAGAATGAGGCAAAGATCAAAGACTTAACTGAAATTGTTTTTAAGCTTTCAACTGGAGAAAAGAATTTAGCAAGAATTTTGGGACAGCAAACTTGTGTTTTTGGAAAAGCTGGTTTGGGGTATAATCTCTTGTCAAAACAAAAAGACTATCAAAAATTCTTTTCAAAACCTCCTAGCAGCTCAACTACACATTCAAATGTTTTTTATAATTTTAATAAAAAGGTAGTAGTTAAACAAGTTTGGGTTCCTAAAGGGACTTCCCCTCCCAAAATTAACTATGGAGGACCCAAGATGATTTGGGTACCAAAGAAAGTTACTTGAGCTTATCTTGTATGTATGTTTCAAGTCAAATTCCTCCAAAACAGTGTGGTTTTTGGACAGCGGCTGTTCGAGGTACATGAGTGGGAACAAAGACTTATTCATTTCTATCTCTCCTAAAGATGAAGGGCATATGACCTTCGGGGACAACGCGAAGGGGAAGATCATCGGCATAGGCAATGTTGGTAAGAATTCTTCTACTATTATTAAAAATATTTTATATGTTTAAGGACTTAAACATAAATTAATTAGTATAAGCCAACTTTGTGATAAAGGTTTAAATGTATATTTTAAATCAAATCTTTGCATGATTAATGATAAAGACAATGCCAACACCTTGTTTATAGCTCATAGAAAATACTCTTCAATTTGATTATTTAACTGCTCAAAACATGATGTGTTTATCTGCTGTTAGTGAAGCTACTTGGTTGTGGCATATACGTTTAGGTCATGCAAGCATGGAATTGCTTTCTAAACTATCTAAGAATGACTTAGTAAAAGGTCTCCCAAAGACCACATTTATTAAAGATAAAATATGTGATGCATGCCAACTTGGAAAACAAATAAAATCTTTATTCAAAAATAAGAAAATAATCTCAACCTCTAGGCCCTTAGAACTTCTTCATATGGACTTGTTTGGACCTAATGAAGTAGTTAGCCTAGGTGGTAAAACATATACCTTTGTAATTGTTGATGATTATTCTAGATATACATGGACATTGTTTTTATCACACAAAAGTGAAGCACCTAATCTATTTAAAAAATTCTGTAATAGAATACAAAATAAAAAAGGATATACCATCAATAGCATAAGATGTGATAGAGGTGGTGAATTCAAAAAAAAGGAACTTGGGCTATAATGTGAAGAAAATAGTTTTAACCATAACTTCTCAGCTCCAAGAACTCCACAACAAAATGGAGTTGTTGAAAGGAAGAATAGATCTCTTCAAGAGATGGCAAGAATAATGCTTGATGAGCATAAACTTCCTAATTATTTTTGGACTGAAGTCATCAATACCTTTTGTTATGTTATTAATAGGGTAATAATAAGAAACAAATTAATAAAAACCCCCTATAAGTTATGGAAAGGAAAATCCCCAAATATTGGTTACTTTAAAGTGTTTGCATGTAAATGTTTTATTCTAAATGACAAATATCATATATTTAAAGAAATTTGATCCTAAAACTAATGAAAGAATCTTCATAGGTTATTCAAATAATAGTAAAGCTTATAGAGTGTATAATAAGAAATCTTCAATGGTTGAGGAATCTATTCATGTAGTCTTTGATAAAGCTAATCCATTTGAAAAGACTAAACCAATTAAAGATGATGGAGATACTAATATTGAAAAATTTTCTAAAGAAATATCTAATCTTGAATTAACTAAGGATTAACAAGAACATAATGAACCTAATAATGAAAATCTTGTTGAAATTAAAGATGAGGAAGAAATTGATAATGAAGAATCAATTAAACTACCTAAAGCTTAGAGATTAAATAAAGATCATCCTAAAGACCTAATCCTTGGTGACTTAGAAAAGGGAGTTAGAACAAGAAGAAAAATATGTAATAATTTAGCTTTTCTTTCACAAACTGAACCTAAGAATGCCCTTGAAGCTATTGAAGATGAATCTTGGGGCATTGCAATGCAAGAAGAACTTAACCAATTTAAAAGAAACTAAGTGTGAGATTTAGTGCTTAGACCAAAAGATAAATCTATTATTGATACTAAATGAGTATTTACAAATAAAAATGATGAATCTGAAAATATAATTAAAAACAAAGCTAGGTTGGTAGCTCAAGGTTACAACTAAGAAGATGGGATAGACTATGATGAAACCTTTGCCCCGGTTGCTAGACTTGAAGCCATTAGAATGCTACTTGTCTTTACAAGTCATAAAGACTTTAAGTTATTCGAAATAGATGTGAAAAATGCATTTCTAAATGAATTTATTTCTGAAGAAGTCTATGTAGAACAACCTCCTTTGAAAATCATAATCTACCTAATCATGTGTTTAAATTGACAAAAGCTTTGTATGGACTAAAACAAGCTCCTAGAGCTTGGTATAAAAGACTAAGTAATTTTTTGATTAATAATGAATTCATAAGAGGTAAACTTGATATAACTTTATTTGCGAAAACAAAATCAAATGATATGCTATTAGTTCAAATATATGTTGATGATATTGTTTTTGGTTCCACCAATGAATGCTTGTGTGAAGAGTTTGCTAATATTATGCAAAAAGAATTTGAAATGAACATGATGAGAGAATTAACATTCTTTCTTGGACTTCAAATAAAACAAACTAAACAAGGAACCTTCATAAATCAAAGCAAATATACTAAAGAACTTCTTAAGAAATTTGGTATGGAAAACACTAAAATAATGGATACTCCTATGAGTACATCAATCAAGCTAGATAAAGATGAAAATGGCAAAAAAGTTGATGAAAAAAATATAGAGGTATGATAGGAAGTCTATTGTACTTAACTGCAAGCAGACCAAACATTATGTTTAGTGTATGTTTATGTGCTAGATTTCAATCTTGTCCACAAGAATCTCACCTAACTGTTGTTAAAAGAATTTTTAGATACCTGTTAGTATCAACAGATCTAGGACTTTGGTATCCAAAGAATACATCTTTAGAATTAATAAGCTACTCAGATGCTGACTTTGCCGGATGTAAAATTGATAGAAAAAGTACTAGTGGTACTTGTCACTTCTTAGGGTATTCTCTTGTTCCATGGTTTAGCAAGAAACAGAATTCTGTAACTTTATCTATAGCTGAGGCTGAATATATAGTTACTAGAAGTTGTTGAGCTCAAAATCTGTATATGAAACAACTCTTGAAAGATTATAAATTATGCTATTCAAACATTCCAATAAGATGTGACAATACTAGTGCCATTTGTATGACTAAAAATCATATTTAACACTCAAGAACTAAATATATAGAAATCAGATATCATTTTATTAGAGATCTTGTACAGAATGGGGATGTTGTGTTGGAGTTTGTGGATACAAACAACCAACTTACTGATATATTCACAAAACCCCTTCAACATGAAAGGTTTAGTACCTTGAGAAGAGAATTAGGCATAAGCAAGCTATCTGAAATCTTATAATTTAAAAATGGTAAAAAACTAAGCTTAAAACTCAAATGAAATCATCTTAAAAAAAGTGAAAATAAAAATCTATAAAATTTAATAAAAATTGTCAAAATATATTTTTAATTGATGAAAAATGATTTATGTTGATTTACAGTGATTAATTGATGTTTTGGATTGAGTGTATGATGATCATTGTGTAGAAAATTGGATTTAGAAGAAATCTGGAAATTTTCAGATTTTTTCTTCTATCCAGTCGATCACTCTAGGGATCTAATCGATTGGATGATGGATCCAGCCGATCAGACAAGGCATCTAATCGACTGGATAATGTAAAAATGGATGTTATGCTCAAATCGTTTTAAGTTTGTGTTTTTCTTCTATCCAGCCGATTACATATGTGCTCTAATCAATTAGATGGGAAATCCAGCCGATTAGACCATCCATGTAATCGACTGGATAGTGAAATTTTTAGAAATTTTTTCTTTAAAATCACAAAATCCCCAATTCTACCTTTTCATTTTAAAAATCTCTTGTTCCTAACCTCATTCGCACTTCCCTCCAAAACCTAGTTCTTTACCTTTCTTCATTTCCAAACCCTTAAATCTGCTCAAAATATTCCGAAATCAACTTCAAACCTCTCCAATGGTAAGAACAAAGAACGCTGAAGAAGGGTCCAACCCTAAAAGACAAAGACGCTCTAAGGAACCTGCTGAGGAAGAAGAAGCTCATGTTTCGTGTTTCAAGACCAGAAAAGCAGCCAAGAAGTATAGAGACATCATCCATTCTAGACCTATCATATATGGTAAGGTTCTCAATTTTGATGTTCTAGTTGAGTGGGGCCTAGGTCACATCTGCGAGCTCTTTAAAGCTCTAGGATGGATCTAACTCCTTCAATTCAAGGAACCCATGTTCCCTGAATTAGTCAAGCTTGTCTGTGGTAAAGACATCACCCTGTCTATAGAAATTCTCACTTCCATTCTCTCTGTCCCTGCTGGAAGCATAGTGATGTTTGCTTCCAAAAATTGGCCAAATCATCCTAGATTTGAGCCAATTGAAACTCTTAATCTTATTTGTTCCAAAGAAATTACCCAAGCTTCTCTGCCAACTCTTAGCAGTCTGACTTTGGATGCCAGACTGATTCATCACATTATTTCCTACAACATTCTTCCTAGGAAAGGTAGTAGAAATTACATGTCCTATTTTGATGTTTCTCTCATTTGGTGTGTTCTGACCACCAAACCTTTTGATCTTTGTTATCTAATCTTTCATAACATGATAGAATGTGTAACTAAGAAGAATGCCTGACTACCCTATGGACTGCTTCTTGCCATTATTTTTAAATATTTTAAACTCTCTTTTGACTCCACCCTTGAAGTCATTTTCCCTGCCCACTATGATATCTATAGCCCAACTACACTTGTAAAGATGGGATATCAGTGGAATCAGGGTCTCCAGAAATGGTTTCCCAAAAATTGTGGCACTTAGCCTTCCTCCTTTACTGCTCAACCTCCTTCATCTACTGATCCAGCACCTCCTCTTGCCCCTTCTGTTTCTGATTCTCCTATTGATCCACATCTAGATCAGCCCCTCCACTCTCCATCACCTGTTCCATCTCTTGCTAGAGCTGCTTTCTCTCATCCCTCTTCTCCTCTTAGAGCCTCCACTCCTCATTTTGAGGTTGGTGGTTTTTTTGCTCAACTTGAGTTTCACTTCAGACCTCCCATTTCTGATGATGTTCTCAGCCTTTTGATGAGTAAGCTGAACTCCATCAGCACTGGAATGATTAGCTTCCAAGCTGAAATGAGAGAAAGAATGGAGATCCAAGAAGCCCAAGCCCTTGGATTGTAGACTGAAGTAAGGGATAGGCTAGCATTTCTTAAGGGATCCTCAGCTGACTTTAGAACTGAAATGAGAGAGAGGATGTCCTCAGCTGAAGCCTTTATAGCTGCTGCACATGAAGACTTGAAGGAAAGGAAGGATGCAGCCTACTCAGTCTTAAGGATTGTGAACATGGATTGTTCAGTCACTAAAAATAGAGTGGATACAGTGACTTCTCTGCTTCAAAGGCTGGAAGGTGATAAAATGGAAGAGTTCATGAAGATGGGGAAGGTTACAAGTGTGATTCAAGGACAAGTGGACTCCTCAGCACTTCAATTGAAGACCCATGGGAAGCTACTTCTTGATATGGATGAACATGAATCTTTGTCAGCCACAATCACTCTTAGAAACATTGATGAGCTTAAGAAGATAAACAATTTCTTGATCAGCTTGGCTACTAGAGCCACCTCTTCTCACCCTCCTTCTCAAGCTCCATCCTCTTCCAAATCTAAGGGAAAACAGCCCATGAAGGGTGCTGTCAAAGGTGATCCTATCATCGATCCCTTCCCTCCTCTGATGAAGACACATTATAATCCTCATCTTTTGACTCTCCCAGTGACTCCCCAGCTCACTCATCTAGTAAAGAAGGCAACAAGACTCCAACCCATGAAGATGCAGCCCCTCAAGAAGGCATTTTTATCAAGGTTGCTAATCTCATCAAGAAGCAAAAGAAAGATGGACTGTAGTTCTTTCTTTTGTTGTGTCTGTCATTTCTTTTTGATGTTGACAAGGGGGGAGAACTAAAGAAATGGAATGTATGGATGTTTGAATGAATTGATATGCTGTGTATGAATTTTTTATAAAATACATGAGAATTTTATTTGCAATACTTTTCTTTGTGATATAAAAACTTGAATTCAATTAAGAATGTCATGGAACTTCTCTTAATTCTTAAAATTAAAATAAATTTTCTTATAGAACTTTTCTTGGTATTACATAGAAAATCTCTAAGAACTCCTTTGTGGAACTTCTCTTGGTTCCAACTTAATTATTATTTTTTATATGCACATGCTTTGGGGGAGCTCTCCTCACATGTTTTATGGTAAGTATTTGTTGAGGGGGAGCTTAACCCATCTCATTCCATTATTTGTGTCATCATAAAAAAGGGGGAGATTATTAGCCATAAGGTTACAACCATATGACCCTCAATTACTTTTAATGATGACATAAATAATGAAATGACTCTTGTAATACTAATGTCCTTCATGAGCAATTTAATCTACAGTATTTGAAAATTAAAGAAGGGATTTCAAGCATTTTCAAGAACCTTCTATGAGAAGACCAAGTCAAGGCATGATGAAAATTCAAAATCAAAGCTTCAAGAAGATGTTCAATTATAAGCAAAAAGGAATTTTGGAAGCTTGTCTTGAAGACACTGCTGCTGAAGATCATTGAAGCTAAAGGATCATCCTCATCAAGGTCTTAGTCTAGGTGGTAAGTGTGGTTTGTCTAGGATTTCTTGTAAAAATCCTCAAGTGGTTGATTTGGTGAAAAAGCTCAAAATACCTTAGATTGACCATAGGTCCCTTGAAAAAAAATTAAAATATGATTAAGGACCTTAAAACATGTTCATCATACTTATAAAGGTTAAGTACAAAACCTTGGAATCATATCCTACCTTAAAGGTTTTGAAAATGGATTATGCAAATAAAATTAGCCTATCCAGTCGATCAGATAGGCAATCCAACCGATTAGTCAGACTATCCAGTCGATCAGGCAAGCCCTATGATCAACTGGATAGAACAAATTTTTTCCAAATTTGTCTGCATGTACTGATTGAGTTGGTTCTCTTTGCTAATCCATTTGAGATCATTCAAAAGATCATTATGAGTTCTTAATCATGTTTTACTAACATATTAAAAGACTTTGGAATTCGTGCAAATCATTAAAATCCAAGAAAAAACATTAAAAATCAGAAAAACAAAAAACTAGAAACTTTTTGGTCTATCTAACTGATCAGGTGAACCATCAAGCCGATTAGATGGTCCATCCAGCCGATTAGATGGTCCATCCAGCCGATCACTCTGTCCTCTAATCGATTGGATAGAACAAAACTTCATAAATCCCGTTTTTGTGATCCAGCTGATCAGGAAAGTGATCCAGGCGATTAGGCAGCCATCCAGTCGATCAGGATGCTCCTCTAATCGACTGGATAGTTCAAAAAAATTCTGAAAATCCATATTTAATGCCAACGGCTATATTTATAACGGGTATTTCGCATTCAATGCTCATCAAACAGTAATAAATTTCAGATCACTATAAATATAAGTGATATTTGAATGATCCAACAACGAATACACTCACTCTTACACTATTTCATTGAAAATCATTCTCTTGAACTAAAAATCACAAATTTGAAAAACGAGTACTCTGTTTTTCTTTTTGAGCTAAATTCCAATCTTCCACTTGAGAGATTTATTAGAACTTGTTATTCCATTCAAATCCAACTCTTAAATGAGTTTTTCTTCCGGGTGTAATACCCAAAATCTTTCATTGTTTCAATCCAAGAACATGCGTGTTCTTCAGTGAAGCTACTGCTTCGGTTTAACAGAGAGGATTGTGCTTTATTGATGGTTTGGCCCTGACCGAAAGAGAGGTTGTTGAAGGTTGCATCTCGACCAAAAGAGAGATTGTAATAGGGTTTGGACTTCACCAGATTAAGAAGTTTGTTCAGTCGTAGACTGTGGAATCTTCTAAACTGGTATTGCTTGAGGCGGGGAGTAGGATGGTTTTGCCGAACCTCGATAACAAACCTGAGTTTGCGTTCTTTAACTCTTCTCCTATTTCTTGTGATTTACATTGTTAAATTAGTTTATGCTTGGTTGCATTTCCCTTTGATTTTTATTTTCCGCATTTAAAGGGAAATAGTTTTAAAATTGTCATTGACCCTATTCACACCCTGGTCAACAAGCCTTTCAAGTAGAAATGTCACAATAGTATCTGCCATGCCTCTTCTCTTTCTCTCCTCCAACTACAATTCGACAAGCCCTCAGTTGTCTTCTCTCTAAAGAAATGTGAACTTTTAGTGAAGAAACAATGATTACTAATTGTTTATTCAAATCTCTACCAGTAAAAATCAAGTTTCACATTTTACCTGTTGATTGGTAATTCTATTGGTAGTTCCTTCCACGAAAGAGACAATGCAAAGTAATTCACATAAGGGAAATGTTTTGTTCTACAGCCTTATTTTTTATACTTACTAACTGTGGTCATGATTCATTCATCCCTAGGGTTACCTTGGTCTTTATAAAAAAAAAATATTAATCTTAATTTAATTAAGCTTAATCATAGTTAAAAATGATTAAAGGAGACACTGGGCACGGCAGTCAACTAGATAGCAAAATGCGGGTCGGCTAGTCACAGCTCATTGCAAATCAAAGACCAAGTGTGTGGCTTGAGATCAAAGAAATTCAAAAAAACAGAATTATGTGGGAATATCTCATTGTATCACTGTCATCCCATCACAATTATTACAATGAATGAAGCCAATGAAACAGCCTGGAAAGTTTCCTCTTTATTTTCCTGGAACACAAAAATTTAACTGTTGTGGATTTGGGAGCGGTATGTCTAAAACCATCAAAGAGCTAAAGCAGATTATTTGGCATAGATTAAAGACGAAAAAAAGAAGATGAAGAGATTAATTATGAACATGAGCTCTGGTTGAATATTCAATTCGCAATTCAAAAATTGTCTTAGGAAGGGGTAGTTTGATAATTATAAACACAAAACAGTAATTTTTTTTATAAATACCCCTTCTTAAGGCAATTTTTAGGTTGTTCCGAGATCTCCTGTTCATAGTTATCTTTAAAAAAAAAAAAAAAAACACCAATGATGAGGAATAGAGTGCTATTAGGCAGACCAATTTTATACATACCAACATAATATAAATAATGCCTCGGATTCTCTCTAGCAAATGTTAGAAAGATGCTCTTGAGCCACCACACATTAAGCGTCATATGACACAAAAAGGGGGAGAAGTCATTTCATTTTCTCTCCATGATTTTGACTTCTCCCCACTTGATAACTCTCCCCCTTTATCTCACCATTTTATCGCCAAATATCGCAACATGTGTGGAAAAATCAAAATCATGGGGACGAGGATTTTACTTCTCCACCACTTGGCGCTTAATGTGTGGTCGCCCGAGAGCACCTTTCTGACATCTGCCACAGAATTCTGAGGCCTGTAAATAATAATAGCATACTAGCTGTAGCCCTATAGGTTACAACATGGACTGTTGGTAACCAGCATTCTGATGTAACCGGTTCGTCGGTTCGTTGGCCATCAAAATCAAAGGGGCGGAGCCTTAGATAATAGGTGAAGATATTTCAAATGTATTTTAAAAGACGGGAAATTCTCTACTGTTATAACCGGACTCTATGGAGACAGGTTACATCCCACAGGTCAACACGCGTCTCTTTCAACACGTGTCTCTTTCAATACCTCTTAATTGTGGTTGAGACTTACTAATCATTAAGATTCAACCATCTAACCTTGATTTAAAAAAAATATTATAACTCAAAAAGTTAAAATTGTTAACCAGAGTTAAAAGAGGACTCATGATCTTCTCCAGTTGTAACTGGTTTTTCAGAAACCGGTTACAACCCCTGAGGTGGCCACATCTCCCCTTTTAGACCCTTAAGGGTGAGTAAACCTTAACCACAGTTAAAGAGTTTCAAAAGGGACATGTGGCCACCACAAGGTTGTAACCGGTTTTGGCAAAACCGGTTACAACTGGAGAAGATTACGAGTCTTGAAAAAATGGCTTTTGTGTTTTAATTGCAGAGAATTTCAAGTCATTTTAAAGGACGGCTCAATGAAAGGGTCAATGCGGACCAGCTGGCAAACCTTAGACAAAAGTGAGTGTGTGGCATGGAATCAATGAAACAAAGCAAGTGGGGCACGTCCAATAAGTGGCTCCCTAAAAGATCAGCCGTGGAAGTCATTGAAAATCAGCCGTTTTCCTCTCAACCATTTTTCAGTCCAATAAGTGTAGTCTTGAGAAAGATTTCAAAAAATTCACTCTTTAGATGGCAAGTGTGTAGTCTTTAGAAAGATTTCAAAATCTTTCCTTCTCTTGTAAATCCCTTTGATCTTGTATATTCCTACACAAAACAAGAACCGTGACACACTATATACTCTATAGATAATGGTGATATAAAGAATGAAGTAAGCTTTTACACCATCACACAATCAACTCTTCTTTTTAAATAAAAATAATAATATTTTTATTATATATATATAAATATATAATAATGATATATATATATATATATATATATATATATATATATATAATTTATTATTTTTTATATAATATTCAAGGCGAGCCAAGCCGAATCAAACATGCATTGGCTTGAGCTTGGCTTGAATATATTTTCAAACTAAAAAAATAGCTTGGCTCGGCTCAGCTCGATTGAGCCTATTTTTCGAGCTCAACCCGGACTTGATCGAGCTGAGTCGAACTTTGAGCTAGCCTGGTATAGAACCCCGAATTTTCAATTCACTAAGTAATGAATAGTGGGTGAATAGTGCCCAAGTATGATTTTGTTCACTAATGGGCCTTATGTGAATATACGTGTTTGGGCTTATGGCGTGCATGTTTTAATAGGTCTATATATCCTTAAGGAGTGTGTTTAGAGCATAAAAGGTGTTGGAAGTGGGATTGGAAAAGATCAAAGTAGTGAAAACAAGGTTTTACAGCAAAACAGGGGATTACCGATCGCTCGGTGATAACCTCCGATCAACCGGTCTTATACCGATTGCTCGATAGCTATCGATCGGTTAACTTTTTTGTATGAGGAAAAATTCCAGAGAGGGTGTTTTCAACTGATCTTTCGATTGAAACCACCGATCGACCGGTAAGTCACCGATCGCTCAATCTGTACCACCGATCGATCGGTCATACGCAAATTTTCTTCATTAAGGGTGTTTAAGACTTTAGCCACTACCCTTTGCTTATATAAGGGCTGGGTTCGTGCCTTAGTGTTTCATAAACCCTTTGTACCCTATTTTGAGAGCTTTTGAAGAGGAAGAAGAAAGAGTGAGCTAGGAGTTGCTCAAGCTTGAAGGAAGATCAAGATCCTTCCACTCTTTTGGTGTTCTTGTCAAAGACCTTGAAGTTCTTCACTTGTTCCAAGCTTTTGGAATCAAAATAACTGATTTCACTAGGTAGATACACTCTACTCTCAATCTAGTAATACTACTAGTTACCATATGCTATTCTTCTTATGCTATACTATCTAAGCCTTGCTTGTTATGGTGTGGGATGTTGTTTCTCTACTTGAATGTAAACTACACTATTATGCACTCTATGTGTTTGTGTAAATGCCTCTAAGGGTTTTTGGGTGTTTAAAACATGGTAATACTCTCTTATGCTCATATGTTCGTATGTCTTGCATGAACCAAGGTTTTTCATGTATTTCTCAGATTACAAAGAGGGTTTTGAATAAGTGACTTAAATGTATGATTCTAAGCAACTCTATGATATCTCTAAGATCGGTTCACAAGCTCTAAGGATCATGATACACTCACAAGAACTCTATGATAATGTCTAAGATTGTCTCACAAACTCTAAGGATCATAAATGAAATGCTCTAAGATCTCTATGTTATGCTCTATGGATATACTCTATGGTATTGCTCTTTGTCTCTACGGATCATAAATGACTCTAAGTAACTCTATGAACTCACAAGCACTCACAAGGCTATGATTATCGCTTGACTCACGCGGAATTGGTTTTGGTTTTTGGTTTTCGGATCTCATCTCACATACTATTTCACGGTTTCTACGCTTTGACATGTTTTAAGGATCTTATTCTCCATGATTCGTATGCTCTATGCTATATTGCTTTATTGTTAGTAGTTGTATACGCTGAGTATTCCACGCTCAGCCGATATTTGTTATCATCGGCATGTACTCAGGTTGCATTCGACTTATGTGGTACGGAGCCTCGGGTAGAGGAGGAGTACTTCAACCCAGAACCTTCCATGGATCACTACCAGGATGATGGTTCATTAGATAGGTGTCGTTACTTCGATTTATGTTGATCGATTTAGAAGGATACTTGATATTTTGTTAAGTGAGAGTGGGACTTGTCCACTCCTCCCTTTTGGATATTTACATACATGTATATTTTGTTGGTTCATACTTGGACCAAGTTATAGGAGTGGTTACTTTGCTTCCGCTATGTTTAGTGTATTTTGTTTTTGCTGTGCCTTGTAAATCGTTTCCGCTATTTATCTCTATGTACTTTGGCAGGTCTCTATGTGTGCCTTATGTATCATATGGATGTATGATACGGCGGTCACGAGTCAAAGTATCCCTAATTCCTAAGGGGTATTTTGGGTCATGACACCTAGTTCAGATACACCCCCAGCTATCTGTGGTGGGTTTAAATCTTACATTGTTTTGCGACACACGCAATCCTTGGTTGTAGGTTTTCACACGCACCATCTTCTTCATCTTTAGCATCCACGAGGTTGTCCTCCACCTGCGGAGGACACTCCAACGCTCAAGTTAGTTTATAGTTCATCCCATCATTTTTTCTATCTCCATTAGATCTTACCTCTTGGTTGGTATTTGTTTCATTTTGTCGTAATTCTTTCTATCACATAGGTTGTCCTATCTGTATCAGTCGATTGTGTCGGAGGTTTGCAGGCTCTTATCATGTTAATGCTCTACGGGGAAGGTAGGTTGTAGTGTCAATGGGCCGGGCTTGGGCTTGAATTTTGGTGATTTTTGAATAGGCCTGGCCCGAGTGTGACACATTTACAAGAGCTTTGAAGCCAGAATTTGCCCCGATTGACACCCCTAAAGGTAGGGGAGTAGCGACGAATTAGATTGGGTTTTGACTTATGAGTATTTATACTTTTGTTTCCGTTCAATTTTTTGAACCCTCTTCCTGTAGAAGTCGTGATATCAATATTCTGCGAAAGTAACCAAGGGATAACTTTGTTAGAAAGTTGATTTTTCAACTTTCACTAACTTCTGACTTTTTTGAGAATTTAAAATAAATATGACAAACCAAATGCTATTTGTCTCAACTGTTGACTTCTAAGAACCCATAAGCCGGTATAAGTTGTTCGAAAAGTCTTTAATAAGTGTTTTACAGTTAAGTAGGCAGTTAAGCCTTTATATTCCTTCTCAAGAAATTGTTCTTAAGCAATGCATGTCAACAGAGCTACAGATGAAGGAAAGATTTTTACCTAAATATATAATAAATATTTCCTTTCACCCAAGAGACCAAACACACATCTTATTCAATAATAAAGTCATAGGGATGGCCTTCAATCAATTCCGACAACTCGGCTTTCAAGAGTTAATTTTGATTAAAAATTGAAAAGTGATAGAAAACTAACAGAGATCGAGTTGCGCCATCTGATCGAAAATCCAACGATTGAAGGGCGCACATGCATAAAATGATGGGTCCCACTTGATGCTTAGCTTTGTTGGATTTTCAATCCAACGGCCTAGCTCTCGATAGCAAATCAAGAGTTTTCAGTAACTCCCTTCCAAATTTAGTTCACATCAACACTTGCCTAACGTGGTAGGGCCAAAACCAAAGGGAATCTTAGCTAGATGGTCTAACAAAGTGGCGATCGAGTCCCAATCGGGAAATACTCCACGGTACGCCTTTATTTGAGAGCAACATGTCACCGAATATGCCATCCATGTTATGTTGTGTAGACCCTTTAGTCCCACATCCTTTACCGATGGTAGGATTGTCTCCTTAAGTACTTCAACCATACCTCTCTTTTTCGAGAGGTGTGTGTGGTTGTCACTTAGGTTGAGGCTTGGTCTGTGTGCGTGAGTCGTGTGTGCTTACAAACTTAACCAAAAAAAAAAAAAATAGTACATGAATCACATGCTTAAGATCCCTCATACTTACTTTTATTATTTTACAGGAAAATAACAGCCATATGTTTCCTGAATTATGGTGTACTTTCGGATGTCATGAGCCTAATAGATTGACTTGGGCAAGACGCTAAGTTAATATAATAGCACTCGGCTTATAATGTAAAAAAGTAGAGTATAGCATTTAAAGAAAGATTCATCGTCAATCCGTGATGATTTTGAAATGCCACCATATAATTCTGGACTTTGCTGGAGAGATTCCCAGCACCCCATGTTGTAGTAGTCCATTGTGCTATGCTACATGAGGCAGTCTTATCGGTCCAATCTAATAAATAACAAATTAATATTTTTCTTATAATTTTTTAAAAAGATATCAATGATTTAATGTCAAATTATATATACATAAGAGGAGCTCTACTTCACGATGTTGAGCGGAGCTCCCCTTTCTGCACAATCAGGTGACAATCTTATAATAATAGTGATTTGTAAAACTGCCCCAACCTCATTCAATAATTACAAATGTGCCACTTGGATAGTGTAAAATGGGGAGCTCCACTTCATCACTGTGAAGCGGAGCTCCGGCTCAAAATTAAACTCATATATTTGAAGCGCCCCTATACATAAGTTGTATGCCAAATTTGGTATCCGAGAGAACCACTCTACCCAGTACTACCCAGCCGCAAATGGTCTCACCGAAGCCTTCAATAAGACTTTGTACAAAATCCTCAAGAAAGTTGTGGACAAAAACAAACAGGACTGACACGAGTGCCTACCCAAAGTCCTCTGGGCTTACAGAACTACTCATTAGACTCCGACACAGGCCACACCATGGTCTTCGGTGGTGAAGCAGTTCTCCCCCTTGATATTCAAATTCCCTCCATACGGGTGGTAATTCAGTAGTCTATCACAGAAGAAGACTCAGCTAAAGTTCATCTTGTAGAGCTCGTAATTCTTGATGAACGTCGTCTCCAAGCCCAACAGAGTCTAGAGATGTACCAACAAAGGTTAACTAGCGCCTTCAACAAAAGAGTAAGACTAAGTTCTTTCAAAACAGGAGATTTGGTTTCAATGATCAGGACTCCAATCATTGTCACTCGACAAACCAAGGGGAAGCTCGAACCAAAGTGGGAAGGGCCTTATGTCATCGAGAGGGTATATGCCAACGGAGCATACCTGCTGACTTCAATGGATGGAGAGCGAATAATCCCTCCAACCAATGCAAGATTCCTCAAGCGATACTACTCCTAGGAATCGAAACACTCGCTAGACCAAAACTTTGAAAGATGGTCTAGGCAAACTTTAGAGCATAAAAAAGCTCGCTAAGTTGAAAACCCCAAGGGGTGGCTTAGGCAAAAATTAGAGTCAAAATCATGCTCGCTAAGTCGAAAACCCTAAAAGGCGGCTTAGGCGAAAATTAGAGCAACAATGACTCACTAAGTTGAAAATCCGAAAGGACGGCTTAGGCAAAAATTTGAGTCAAAATAAAAGGTCTGCTAAACCAAAACTTCAAGAAGAAGGTCTAAATAAAAATTAGGGCAACAAATTGCTCGCTAGACTAACACTCCAAGAGTCAGTCTAGGTAAAAATTAGAGCGATTTGATAGGCTCCTGAATACGAGCTAAAAAGGTTCACAACACTTCAAAAGTCTCCAGAATGCCAGTCTGAAATCCAAACCCTCCTAGGCATGAACGGAAACTGCCTATTCTCCATTTAATTGTGAATCAAAACTTCAAAAGCTCCCCAAATACAAGGCCGAAGTCAAACCCTCCTTGGCACGAACGGAAACTGCCTATTCGCTATCAAATTGCGAATCGAAGTTTCAAAAGCCCCCAAATACGAGGCCGAAGTCAAAACCTTCCTAGGTACGAATGAAAACTACCTATTCGCTTTCAAAATGTGAATGCCCCTTTTTGAACTATGTTTGACTTGATCATATCATAGGTACGTAGGAAGCCTGAGAAAATTAACTTGGGTTCAGTCACGTTCTTCTAAAAGAACACTATCCCCTGGGATACAAAATCATCGTTATTGTCTCTCAATATAGATGAAATTGAGAAAGCCGCTACCTGGTGCACGAAGAAGAAACCACAATTCTAGGGAGGGACTTCTCACCATCAGAAGCAGATCAGTCGATTACAATGGACGGACAACGGAGCATCTCCCTTGATCAATGTAAGATTTTCAAGGTGATATCATCTATGAGGATCAAACAAAAGCCCGCTAGACCAAAATCTCAAAAAATGGTCTAGGCAAGAACGGCTTATGCAAAAGTTAGGGTAACATGACTCGCTAAGTTAAAAATCTGAAAGGATGACTTGGAGAAAAATTTTGAGTCAAAACAAAAGGTTCGATAGACCAAAACTTCAAAAAGAAGGTCTAGGTAAAAATTAGGGCAACAAATAGCTCGCAAAACTGACACTTCAAGAGTCACTTTAGGCAAAAATTAGAGCAATCTGACAGACTCTTGAATACGAGCTAAAAAGATTTATCATTTTTTCAAAGGCTTGTCCCAATTTACAAGTCTAAACCTTCATAGGTACGAACGGAAACTACCTACTTGTTCTCAAATTACAAGTCCAAACCTTCCTAGATATGAACGGAAACTATCTACTCGTAAATTATGAGTCCAAAATCACCCCTAGTTTTGAACTACGTTTGACTTGATCATTTCATGGGTACGTAGGCTGCTTGAGAAAATTAACTTGGGTTCAGTCAGTTCTTCTAAAAAAGTAACACCATGCCCCCATTAAAAAAGGGGAAGAGAAAATTTATGTCATGAAAATAAAAATGGCATAGACTGAATGATAAAATGAAGATTTTTCATTCATTAGTGGAATTTACATTCAGAGGATTTACATTCGTGAGATTTACATCTGGAGGATTTACATTTGCGGGGTTTACATCCAAAGGATTTACATTAGGAAAATCTTCATTAACAGGATGTATATCAAGAGGGTTTTCTTCAATAAGAGGGGTGATATCTAAAAAAGATAATGTTTCCATTATAGTGCGCTGTTGTTTGTGAAGACGTGCAGCTTCTTGAAAAGCGTCTGCCAAACCCTCTTTCAATTTGATGATCTTCCCTAGAGTCTTCTGACCATGAAGCTTCACAGATTGTCCCTTGGATAAGTCAGAGTTGATGGTCACAAGCTCTGTTTCCATCAATTCACGAGCACTTTTTATTTTGGAAGCCCTAACTAAGGCTTCTTGTTGACGAAGATTTTCTACTTCGGCGTCTGCAACCCGCTGATGTTCTGCACTTCGATAGACTCTGTTGCGCAGATCATTGGCAGCTTTGGTCAATTCTTCTATTTTAAAAGAAGTGTCGCTAACACACTCTCTTGCCTCTACTTCAAGATCGCTGATCGGGTCTATGTTATTCAATCGGTACACTTTCCTGGTTGAACTGATCCAAGCTTCGACTTCTTGCTGCATGATAGGATCTCTGATGCCCAGACGATCAAGAATCTTGAAATTTGAGACACAATCGTCCTGCATCTGCTCAAAATCCTTGAAGGTTTTGTTGAGTAGGGAAGTCTTCAAGCCTTCAAGTACATGCTTAGCACTTTCTGCATAAGCATCGGTCAATAGCTTGGATGGAGGAGGAACTGGAGCATTATTGGGTACTCCGAAAGTAAACTTTGGAACATCAATGATTCCTATGATGGTACCTATTAAAGAAAATTTTGGGAGTTAGCAGTTATGAAACTCACTTGATTAAAAGAAGAGAAGTAATCAAAGTTATATACTGAGAAGTCTAGGGATTCTCCTAAGAAGGGAATCATATTTATTCTTGTCCATCAACCATTTATCAAATGGAATGCCTCTGGATCCTTGAGGCCCTTCGTCACATTGTTCAGGTGGAGGAGTAGAGGGGTATATTCGGGTGAAGGGACTCTGGTAGGAGATGCCGGTGACTGATCAGCTGGAGGAGTGGATGGCCTGTACTTAGGTGAAGGGGTCATGGTAAGAAAAGGTAAGTCATGAAAAGTAGACCCTTCACCAGTGAATGATGCGGAATAAGGAACTATTTCCATTCCAATCATGTTGGTATCTCGGTCTTCTTTTTGGCTATGGAGTTAAGGAATATTCACCTCAGGCTCTTGAATAACCTCAACATTGACTCCAGCTTCAGGCATGGTCCACGCATCCGGCTCAGCATTAAGTTCAGTGTTGGCCTCAACTTCAAGTCCTACATCGACCTCAATATCCATTTCAGCCTCTGGCCTTGCTTCGTCAATTGTTTCAGCCTCCGACTCTGTTTCATCCTGTAGCTCTAAGCCCATCTTTGTCTCAGCCCTTGCTTCGACAATGTTAGTTGGCTCTTGAGTCACTCCAGATATGACTGGCCTTTCAGATTCCACTGAGATTGCTTGATCTACATTAGGAACTTCATTGACAAGATTAACACTAGTTGTATTCACTGTTACCATTGCCTCAGCTCTTACAAAGCCAGAATCAGTCTTAATTGGCTTAGCCTAAAAAATAACTCCTACAGGTTGGATAAATTCTCCATCAGTCTTCAAACCAGATGATTGGCCGCTTTTAAGAGCATGCCTTTTAGCTTTTCTGACAGCCCGCTGAACTTGGAGAGATCGCAAAGTGGCTTCAGCTGTTTGAGCTTCAAAAATTAGCCGCGCTTTTAGCTCATTTGCTCTACGAGCCTCTTCTAGTGCAACAGCCAAACGATCATCATGAAGATTCGGGTTCAAAGAAGCATCCACATCGTTAGCAACTTCATCCGAAAATCGATCGGGAGTAGATTGGTGATCATTAAATGTGGTCGAGTCGGCTCCACCACCGACATTATCAGTTGGGTCAACTACAATGGTCTCACCCAATCCTTCCAAAATACGTGGCCGAACATCTACCCCAACAGTGGTCACAACTGAAGGGTCTTCCGGACAAACAATAAACTTTGCGGCACCATGAGGTCCTTTATACATTTCCTCAAAATTTTCTGTATCAGCATAAATTGATATGTTATGCTCGGCCACGAGGGGAGTTATCTTGGCCATCTAGATATGTTCCTCAGTCAACTCTATAATGGGAGATGGGCTTCTCTGAGCATGCTTGCCTTTCCCTTTAGGATATGGTCTAGTTCTTGGACACTGATGGGTAGTGGTAGCTGTCTTTTGCTTTTTGGCGGGCGCCTTGGCCCTTGACAGTTCTTTCCTTTTTCTAGCACCAGGTGCCTAAGTAGGAGCAGGTCCACCTGCCTCAACAGTAGCCTCAGAAATCCTTGCCAAATGTTCCTTCATGATCATGACTAGAATATCACGACCACCATACTTCAAATAAGTAGATGTGCAATTTAACAACCATACGAAAAATCTTAGCAAAGGTCGACCTTCTTGTGCTTGAGACGGAATAAAGAATCTGGATAGAGTATCAATGTGCATAAGGTGACTCCACTCTTGCTTGATCCGGCGAAATTCGGTCAAAGTGCAATCAACAGCCTCTAACGCCGGTGGTTTCGCTTGGTCATACCCAAATTGTCGACCGAATCTGCTTGGGTAGTAAGGTTCTACAAAACATTCGTTGCCAAGACACCACAGCAACTTGGCCGGATGAAGACTCATCATCATCAAAAAGTCTTTGCCGGTATAGCCCAAAGTCATGTTATCTACCAGGTAGTCGTTCTCAGCCAGCTCAAAATCTCCCTTGAAAGAACGAGTCTTGTAAAGACCAGGAGCAGTGAACATGTTTTTAACTACCTCCCAGGAGCGGTACTTGGCTGGTGTTTGACCCGCTATGTAGACCAAGTATGACAGATCCATCTTGACTTCAGTAGTTATCTGTCTCGGATAAGAAGAAGGAAAATACTGACCAATCTGGCCAAACAGGTATTGGAAGGGATCTAGGGCTAGCTGGTGACCTGGGTATTTGCATTTGGCGATGACTCCCATCTCTCTATGCAATGACGCCATCATCGGGATAAGCAGAGAATGCCTTACGCCAGTCGTCATCCGTCCAACCACCACGAATGTTTCGGGGCAAATTACCTCTCCTCTGCGCAAAGGCAAGATGAAATTGCATAGCAGCAGGACAAAAAGGCGGCTAGATAACCTTCTCTGCTGACTCCGTCAGTGGTCTGAATCTCTGAATTCCTGATTTCTTCATTCGATGGAGTAATGTAAATTTGCTTGGAATATTCATAGGGTTTTCCCTCGAAAAAATATTCCAGCCATTGCCTTAGGGTGACTCTACTCAGTTTGCACGCCTTCGTACTCTTACTTGCCACTGGTTCTTCAATTTCTTCTTCAATAGCGGGAGCCTTACACTTATCAGTAAGAGTGGTCGCTCTATCTGTGTTTGCTTTCAGAAGGGCGTTGTAAACCCTGTATAATTCTCGGGTACGTTCTCTGAATATAAAATGTTGTTGAAAGGGTTGAATTCATCGTAGAAGGTTCCGTTGACCGATAGCCCTGAGATGCGGCTCACCGCATGAATTGAAAGTCCGATTTCCCTCCAAGCCATATGGAAGGTGTTGGTCTTACCGCACCAACGGTTGAGAAAGCTGCTAAATAGAAGAACATCCCGCTGTATTCATATCTGGCAAGTCCAATTGCTCCTCGGATGCTAAGAACTGTCAACTCGTCACGGAAGCATACATATACGTCATGAACCCACGTAGGCCACAAAGTTCTGCCATCAATTGTGGAGTAACTCCTGATGACCATGGATGCATCCCAGCAAACGTCATTAGTATTGGTTAACAAAATAGGAAAAAATTCCTTTAATACCCTCTCTGGGTCTTCATCTGTTGGGTCTATTGCAGCTCGAGAATGTATTAGATAACTTCCACCAAAAACTGATCTTTTACCTATCAGACCTTTCTCGGCATCATAAATGCATACGGGTATTCTTTCACGAAGTACCCATTCTCTTGGATTTGTAATGGGAAGTGGCCCGACATCCTCTACCCCGAATGCTCTCATGATCTCCAGTTGGCGATTCAGACTCACCCCATTTTTGTCATTTTCGTCGGTGTCAACTTGACGCAGGTTCTCAGTTCCGTGAAAATATTTCGGTACTCCCGTCATTCTGTAAAAGGAAAAGACAGGACACGTGAAATGATTCAGTTCAGGGAAATCAAATCAAATTATAAAACGATTAATCAATTCCAGACTTAGGTTCAAAATCCGAGTCTGTGAAATTTGGATGCCTCACTTAGAGCATGCATCTTAGGATGAATTGCTTAAAGAAAAGCAATCACCCTAAGGATTTTTCCTAAGGCAAATGTCTATGGGTAATTATCACAGCAAATGTCTAAGGACAAATGCTAAGGATGAGATCCGTGGACAAGTCCACGGATAAGGTTTTGATTCAAAGGATTAAGGTCCTATGAATCCGCGGACAAGTCAACAGATAAAGTTTTGATTCAAGGGATTAAGGTCTTAGCACAAAGTGTCTTCTCCAAGCCTAAGACATCCTTATAAGGATTGCCTTTTGGCTAATCCTGGCCATCCATTTTGAAATGGATGGTCCACATGGCAAGGGTACTCCCTGCCGTTCTGCCTCAATGGTGAAGGTGACCTCATCATGAGGATGCTTCGATAAGGGAAACCCATCATGGGTTTCCCACTAACACCCTAAGTGGAGGGTGGTTACGCCTCTCCACTGTCACTGACAGGTGTCAGGATCCAAATGGACGGATCATTTCCAATCATCCAGATCCTGAGGGGCATTTGTGGGCAGTGAAAATTCACCGTTCATTGCCCAGGTGTATGTGCAGTGGCAAACACCTGATCACTATCTCTCGGAGAGATGGTTTAGGTTTATGCGTGCCTGTGGCACGTGCAGTTCCTTTAGCAGTCAACATTAAATACTGATAGCTGGCCATCATGCCACCCAGTAAGGCAAAGTGGGTTTGATCCATGAGGATAAACCTCACGGATCTAACCCTAAGTGCCAGCCTCCAAGAAGCTGACATGTGTTAATCCGCGAGGACTAGAACCTCACAAATAGCCTTTGAGTGCCAACCTCTGAAAGGCTGACACGTGTTCAATCCGTGAGAACCAAAACCTCACGGATCCAACCTTAGTGCCAGCCTCCGAGAGGCTAACACGTATCTCATCCGTGAGGATTAAAATCCCACAGATTCAACCTGAGTATCAGCCTCCAGGAGGCTGACACGTGTTTAATCCGTGAGGACCAAAACCTCACAGATCCAACCTTAGTGCTAGCCTTCGAGAGACTGACAAGTATCTCATTCGTGTGGATAAACCCCCATGAATCAAACCTGAGTGTCACCCTCTGAGAGGCTAACATGTGTCCAATCCCTGAGGATATCCCTCATGGATCAAATTTGGTGCCATTCTCTGAGAGGTTGACACGTGTCCAATCCCTGAGGATAAAACCTCACGGATCAAACATCACCACACTTGGTCCTAGACTTAACCCCAAACAACGGGGCGAGACCTATGGTCTCACCCATGATCTCATCTAGTGGTCCGTGGGCGAGAGACCTATGATCTCATCCAGTGGTCCGTGGGCGAGACCTATGGTCTCATCCTCTGGTCCATGGGTGAGACCTATGGTCTCATCGAGTGGTCCGTGGGTGAGACCTATGGTCTCATCCAGTGGTCTGTAAGCGAGACCTATGGTCTCACCTTCTGATCCATGGGCGAGACCTACGGTCTCACCTTGTGTTCCGTGGGCAAGACCTATGGTCTATCTGACTGTCATGGGGCAGAGATTCCTTGATAAAATGGACTCTCTGTCAAGTTGTGGGGATCCCAAGATAAAGATCCTCTCTTTTAAAATCACATGAGATGTCACATGGCACCCCATAATCATGATAAGATTAGGATTATGTCCTATATCTTAGGAAATGATGTGATTAAACATCCTACTTTTCGAAAGGTACTAGGATTTCCCCCAAAAAAAGGAAAACCTAGTACAAGAGTCTTCAAAAGAAGAGAACTCTCTGGAGCTTGAGGAGTCTCCCAGATAAGGGAGACCCGTGAGTTGGCATCCTCTAAGAGGAGAGCCCATTGATGACTTTCCTAAAATAGAGGAGTCAAAGAGAGAGACCAAAAATGACTCTCTCAAACTCATAAAAGGAGGGTTTCTCACAAAAACACACGAAGCAAGAAGAGAAAAAAATGAAGAAAGAGAAATACTCTCCCCTCCCCTTCAAGCAACAGCAGCAAAAGCAAGCAAATCAAGCCGAAGAAGAAACTTCTTCAATAATGGAGAACAACAGGTGAGCCTTATACAATGGTCACCATCATTCTCTTTTCCTTTTTTGTAAATACAAAGACCTCAATAAGGCACTTGTAATGCCTACATGGAATCTGGACAACCCCATTGAATAAATACAAATACTTTATTCAATATTTGTTTCTCTTAATTCTATTTCTTAATTACAGGTTCTTCCTTAAATTGGGAAGGTAATTTAACAGTCTGAGTTTACTCAGATTGGAAGGATAGTCCCCAACAACAAACAATAAGCTCCATACAACAATGGAGGAAATTTGATAAGCAAAGACAAATTTTGCGCTTATACCGATTAAGAATTTTTTATATAAAAGAAACTATTCACATTCGTTTGTATTGTTGGTGGGGCATGTGTCACAACGCAAAAGACACCTTCACATTCACATTCACATGTTGATAATTCTCTTATAAAAATGCATTTTCCATGTATTAATATTTATATAATTAATTTCTCAATTTTGTTTTCTATTAAAACGATAAATGAATGGAAGATAAAATGAAATGGCAATTCATGTTTATTTATTTATTTTCCAAATTTTTAATTGTTTTCTACTAAAATGACATGAATGAAAGAGAAAAACGATATCACCAAATTTTTACAGAAAGGAAATACATATAGGCATCTTTAGAAAAAAATAAAAGAGACTTGTGTTATGCTCCACTTCACGTTTGATGTGGCTCCCATCCTCGGTAAAGAGTGTCAGGTCCCATCCTCTTACCTTTGGCCGTCATAGTAATTCCGATGGGCGATAATCGTGTATACCTATATAGTAGTCGTATTTCTTGATGGAAGGAGAAATATATAAATTGTACTTAAAGTGCCCTTTCCAACTAACAAAGTCAAAGAAATACCTCACAGTTTTGGGTCTGTGTATCAAAAACTCTCTCAGGCCGTTGATGTGAAGCCATACAAAATTTTCACGACCCAAAATGTTTCTACTTTTCTCTCACCCCATTATTTTTTTCAACTTCTCTCTCTGACAGAAATAGTAAGAGTATCGTAACAAATCATATTATCATCTTAAGAACAGAGCTTGATCGGCATGGGGCATCTACTTCAGTTCGGGAGATGGAAGAGGAGAAGAGGAAGAAACCACTGATTCTTGGATAGGATAGGCTTTTGACAAGTAAACGAAACTATGTTGCTGTTGGTAGCAATAGACTCCATCAATAAACATAGCTCCGTAAATATTGCTTTTCAATTGCCTGCCTTTGGGGTTTTTACAGAGGTGGGAGGATGTCTTGGGTACCGAATAGGTGCGAGAGAGAAAGGAGAAGGGAAGAGAGGTTCGATGTTTGAATGGTAGAGGACGTTACATTCTTTTTTTTGATAGTGAGGACGCTACATTCAACCACATTTTCTTCCCTCTCAATGCAATCAACATGTCATTTAAATATTTTATTTAGGGAAATGCTTTTGAGACCACATAAGGGCCGAGACCTCCAAGACCTCACGCATGTGCATGGGATTTCAGGTGGGGCCCACCATGTGATGATGGGCTCCACTTGAAATCTCACACACATGCGCGAGGTCTTAGTAGCAAAGTCCTTTTATTTAATGAAGGACAATATTTAAGAGAGGCAACAGGTGTAACCAATTACAAACCCCCTAGACTTCCTCTAACGGCAACAACAACCCCTCTCTCCATAATTGTCATCACTAATGCTAATTTGTGAGAAGAGGAATGCTAGCCCTACTCTCAGTCAACCTATTCTTTCACCCTTAACCAACCACCTATCCACTTTTTGGTGAAAAAGTGCTTTAATCACTGCAAAGTAGACAAGTGATTGGTTGTGGGTGAGAGTAAGGTTTGACTAAGAGTAGGGCTAGCAGTCCTCTTTGTGAGAAATTAATAGTGAGAGGTATGGGTTAATTATGGAAGATAAATTGGGCCAGAGGCAAAGGATAATGGGAGATAAATTAGATATAGTGGGCGGTAATTAACGTGGGTGGGGAGGGGGCTCATTAATTAAAATATAAATAAATCATATTAGATGAGTTAGGAAGACCAATAGGAGAGAGAAAGAGTGACATGTGGCATGACACATGACATCAACTTGAAGGGAGAATCGAGAGATTTGAGGTATGCCACGTGGCACCAACCAACATATAGTATATATATATACTAGTAAACACCCCGTGCGATGCACGGGATATAAAATCAAATAATAAAATTAAAATTAAAGAATAAAAAATGAATAAAATCTTTTACAGTACAATCATAAACTTTTACAGTACAATTTTCTATATTAAATCTTTTTTTGAACTTCACATAAAATCATAATAAATTATTTAAGGGCAAAGCCTGTTGGTCATAGACAATAATAATTAATATAGAATTTGTAGTGAGTTTTAGCCCAAAAAGAAACAATTGTTATAGAAGAAAAATAAATAAAAGAAGAAGGTGGCTCTGAAAGCATAACCAAGGATGGATACGACTTAACTATCAATTCTAAATACTTATACATGATCGCTGTGAGTACTTGAGTGTGCAAATTTGTGAGGATGTTAGTGGATTGATAGGAGAGGGAGATAGTGAGACTTAACTTGTGTAGCCAATGAAGGAGATATAAGACCACACCTTAAATCGAGATGTTGATGCCGGCTATTGTTCAAACCAAACTCACGATCAAATCGCATGAGAGAATTTATAAAATGAAAAATTAAGTTTTATGTAAAGTTTCTACTGATGAATAAAAGATACAATAAGAATACAAAAAAGAACATAGTAAATATAATTGCATCCAGCATGGATGCACCTAACATCCATCCAACATTCTCCAAATCACATATGCAAAAAATCTAGGAATCCTTTGGAATATGGACATGTACCATGTTCTCAAGTCTCAAATGTAACTCATATTTCTTGTACTTGTAATAGCCACAGACAGTTTCATAGAAGGATGAGTCTAATGTATCACTGAATGAAATTCTAGGGAATTATTGCATTGGAAATTAGAAGGATGTGTATTGTATATCACTGGATGAAATTTATGGAAAATCTCATGGTCAAAATGACACCTCAACCGCACACCTAATTGGAGTGGAATTGTGATCACCCAATTGAGGATACATATGCTACCCTGTCGTAACAGACAGTGGTCATATTCTTGCTTATTTGAGTACGAAGTAAAAGATATTACAATTAAAAACTCTGGGTGTATTTTGTTGACGGTACACCATCAACACATGATATAAATCCCATATTCTTATCAACTTTCAAGATCAGCCTAGAATCAACGCTAGAACTCATATGGGTTAAAAAATTCTGGAATACGTAGTTGGATATAATCAGGTTGGTTAGAAGAAATTATATGCTATAGTGGATTTAGATCTGAATGAAGAATGGATTTTTAAGTCGGTCAGATTAGTCATTGGGTCATTGGGTGTTTTAATGATATCTGCTTATGTATTATGTTGGTCAGAGTTGCATTGCATTTGCAATTGTCAAGAGTGGTCTGGTCTCAATTCTTTCAAATTAGTATGAGAAACAATATTATGGTTTTTGAACTGTTTGGTTTGATTTGGTTTATCTAAGTTCTAGAAGGTGTAAACAGAGAGCAGCTTATGCTAGCCAAGTATGTGTGAAAAAAATTATAGTTATAGTTGCATGCAGGTTAAGTGTTGCTTATTATATATAGTATTTGTCTAGAATTTAACTGTTGTGTAGCCCAATTATGCAAGCTTCTTCGAAAGATATATATAGATATTGAAATAGATCAATTATTTGTGGTTGTTTGCTTCTTTGGATGACATAGATATTGAAAATTAAGGATAAACAATTTGTGGAGGTTTGTTTATTCGAATGATATAGCTACTGAAATTGATACACTATTTGTACCATTAAAAAAAATGGATAAACTATTTGTACCAAGATTTTCAGACCTGTAAAAAAAAATTGGATGTTATTGCTTGATACAGATGCAGGGGCAATTTTGACTAAGGAACCCTAGTCTATGATCCAACACACTCACATAGAAACGAACTTAATCAAAATATAGTGTTTGAAATTCTACATACACGTGCTTATGAAGATCGTTGACATAATTGATTGTTGTAATACACTCCCAAGGACTTTCGGGCCTGAAAAATAAATTTGGATGCTAGTGCTTGATGTAGAAAATGTGTTTTACATCTGGGAGGTGAGTTTTGTGCACAAAAGAAACAACGTTTTGTTGTTTGAGAGAGGTTGAGAGAGAAGAAAATTAATGTGTCATTTGTAACGTTTGTGAGATGGGGAGGGTAATGAAGGAGAATGTGGGGTGAGGAGGAGGTTATGAAAGACAAGAGGTCTTATTCAATGCACCGGAAACCTTCAAGGAGATGAATTGCACAGTACAATACGATGGTATTCAAAGGGACATTTGAATTGTGGTATATAGTAGTGGGAAGATGGGAAGAAGTAACATTTAATTCATCTAATATTTAATTAAGTGAATGCCTTATTATTTCATATAAAAATAATTTCAATTAATTAAAAATTAATATTAAATGAATGATCAATTAAGAGGGTGCCATGTCAACAGACACGTGGTGTTAACATGAAGAGAATGGAGGATGTTGAGAGATGCCATGTGGAACTAATCGGCATATAGTATTAGTATAGATATATATATATACTAGCAATAAACACCCCCGTGTGATGCACGGGAAGGAAAATTGCAATAGCAAAATAAAGGAAAGAGAAAAACACAAAATTACAAAACTATTGACAAAATTTGTATAATCATCATCGTGATCTAGTAAGACTAATTAATAATTACATAAGAAGAAATCAGAATAGTTTGTGCAGGCTACATGTGGAGCATGTGAGGCAAGTTTAAGCAAACTAATTCTAATTGTTTAAAACGTAACATTTTCCTTCTTTCTGAAAATTCCTAGATTTAGAAGGTGTTTTGACGAAACATGGCATATTCGAATTATTATCTGCAATAAATAATAAAAATCATATTTGAATTCCTTATTGAATTACAGTCCATATTCTCTGATTTCATAAAAATTTCAGCTAGGAGTCTTAGTCAAAGAGAATAAGGGATAACACAAGATAAGGACCTAGGAAAGCAATAGCTGAGTTCCCAATCTTATATTTCAATTTACATTAAAAAACAAAAGTAAAACTAATTTTGTATGGCAAATGATAAGAGGCATGAACAGGTATACCATTATGCATTGGCTTCATAACACCAAATCTTACTGCTATGGTGTAGAGTCTCCAAGTATACCAAAGCTATTAACATGAATATATGCTATTTAAAACATCTAAATCAGTGATCTCAGCAGATTTCATGCAATGGATATTGCTGCTTAATGTACTTAATTACCTTAGATACTGGTTAAGGTCCTACATGGAATGAATCACAGAATATACAATCAAAACAAACTGTAAGAAATCAAATTATATATTAGTTCTCATATTAGTTCTGTAAGGAATTTAATTGCAATTGAAAATGCAAGTAATGGGTTTTAAATTGCAATAATACCGAATTTCAAAGAAAGAAATCTAGACTCATGACATTCAAAGTAGTTTTGTATGAGATTAAGCTCCTAAAAGAAGTACAAGAATCTAAATAAAGAAAATCAATCAGATCAAGTAATGAGTCTTAAAGAAACTACATGTTGGACATGATTAGATATTTGAAATTACAGGAATCTAATAAAAGAATCAATCAGATCAGCATTCCATTTAGCAATTGAATGAAAGGCAAGTAAAACAGATCTTAGATTGATGTTGGATGCGAACCACACACGTTGGACATGGTTACATTGCGTGAATAAAGGCATGCTCTATAAGCTTTGTAATGAAATAGATTCAGCACATTCAGGGAACCTTGGTAGGAAATATAGAATGAGATCGAAACCATGAGCTTCCAAGAAGCAACGTGAAATCAAATAGAGGAAATCTAAATTAATTAAATTATTTCCAAAGAAAACATAAAAACAAAATTGAATTACATGTTGTAAAATCCTCAAGTTCCGCAAAATTACAACATAAAGGAGACTAAAAAATAGAAAAATGCTCAATTACACAAGCAGAACATCTCTGAAAATGATGAATAAATTCGTCTGCATTGAAATTAACGGGGAAAAAAAACTTATTGGATTTTGCCTTGAAAATGAATGCAGACAAAATCATAAGAATCTTACTTCTATAATGCATAATTGCATATATGATAGAGTTGAAGTTCATTACAATAAGCAATTGAATGAAAGGCAAGTAAAACACCTCTGATTTGGGAACCGAACATCTTGATGTGTATAGTTGGCTGCCCAAAAAGAACCTACATTAATCAATCTTTATGTAAAAGAATCCCAAAGGAAGCATTTTATCAAAAATCTATGCTTCATAACAAAAATAGAAAGTTAAGAGATGGGAGAGAGAGAAACCGAGATTGGCAGATCTCCAATTCTCTGCCTCATAGAATGTCTTCTGGGTTGATGAAGAAATACAAAGAAACACTAATAATGGCAAAGAAGATGCTTACCTCTGTGAACAGAAGCTACCCTAATTTTATTTGAGATCTGGAACCCCCTCGAAACTAATCTGCAATACTCAAGAATCAAGATAACATCGGAAAGAACAATAATAAGAAGGGGTATTAAGATAAATAAAAAGAATAAGAACAATAATAAGAAGAGAGAAGAGAGTTACAGGATGACTTAGAGAGAATCAATAGCATCTCTAGGACGTTTTTTGTTGTTTGAGGGAGAGAGAGAAGAGAGTTATAGGATGACATAGAGAGAATTGGTAGCGTCTCTAGGGTGTTTTTTGTTGTTTGAGGGAGAGAGAAAGAGAGTTGCAGACTTGTAGTAATGGGTGTGAGGCCGTTACTAAGAGAGGAGGTAATGTGTGTGACAGTGTGAGGAGGTTACAGACAGAGAAGCGCGGTTATACATTCAAAACTATGGTTGTCAACGGATATTCAAAAAATCCGAATCCGATCCAAATCCCGATCCGTTTAGCTGGATATTATCCGATTAAGATATCCGGCGGATCGAATTCAGATATCCTTTTATAGTATTCGTTTATAAATGGATCAGATACAGATAGTGGTGTATCGGATCCGATTATTATCCGACCGATTAATATTACAGTTTAAGGATTAAAATGCCCTTATTAGTTTTATAAATTCATAATAACTATTTAGGTAAAATTGTAATAGTTGTAATATATGAGGACAATAGTGTCATTTGACAACCTATATATATTATTAGCAAACCCTAAATCCCTAAACATGTCTCTATCTCTACTCTCCTCTCCTCTCACTTCACTCACGGTCATGGCATCGGCACCTGTGTTTGCTCCTCTCCACTCCCTTCACTCACGGTCACGGCAGCGGCATCTACTCCTCCTCTCCTCGATCTCCTCTCCCCTTCTCTCCTCCTCTCTTCTCCCTTATTCTATTTTCCCTCTTCATCATTGTGGTCTCAAGTTTATGGAGTGTGGGGTTAGGAATTGAAATAACCGGGAGTAGTTTCCATTGGAGATTCTCAATGTTGGCCATAAAAGCTTCGGTGTAGGAGTTTTCTTGATTATTGAAGCTGATGGAAGGTTTCTCCTTGACCAAGTACCCCAAGCAATTTCTCTGTCTCTCTAATGTAATGGTTTGTCATATGATATTCGATTGCCAAAAAAATCTGATATGCAAACAGTGTTTGAGTTTGATTAATCATTTGTTTTTTGTTTCTTCCATGATTCTCTTGTTATCAATTAGATTTTTGGTTTCTGTTCGAGTTAGGGTTCTGAGTCCACACAATCTGATATATATTTTTTTTACCATTTTTATTTTTTTAAAAAAAATTGGGAAATGATTAAACAGTCGAATTCGGATAATTATCTGAATTTGATTAGTTATAACAGATTTGAATTCCGATTTTTGAATTTATTATCCGTTGGATATCAGAGCAGATACGGATAATAGGTATGACTAATCGGAGCGGATACAGATATAGCACTATCCGCTTCGAATCCACTCCATTGACAGCCCTATTCAAAACATGTGTAGATTTTAAGAATGTATTAAGAAGAGTGGGTCACACTTATAGATTTGTGTGCTGATGTGTCCTCACATATGAAAAATAGTCCTGCATGTCATCAAAAGGAATACAAACATGTCATTCAGAGAAACAACTTAACTATGTTTTATGGCTTTGGATTTTCTCTGGCCCATGCCAGAAAAGTGCTCTCGGGCCTCCATACATTAAGCGCCATGTGGCATAAAAAAGGGGAGAAGTCATTTCATTTTCTCCCCTGATTTTGATTTCTCCCCACTTGATATCTCTCCCCCTTTATCTCACCATTTTATCAACATGTGTCAAATAATGGCTGGAGAAGTCAAAATCATGGGGCCCATGAAATGACTTCTCCAGCCACCTGGTGCTTAATGTGTGGTGGCCTGAGAGCACCTTTCTGGCATAGGCCAGAGAGAATCTGAGGCCATGTTTTATATTGGTAGTATAGATAGATGGCATGGCACAAAAGGGCAAAATTGTTCATCCAAGAATCTATCTCCAAAATATTCCTCAAATTTTTATTCATTCCCAACACGTCCTCAAAAAAAAAAAAAAAAACACGTCCTCAAGTTTTATTGTACTTAAAATGCCCTTACAATTTTTTTTCCTAATATACCCCTCAAGTGAAATTTTCAAAATACCCCCTGTTATTTTCTTTATTTAAAAAAAAACTCCTAAATTTTATTTACCCCAAATTCCATCATTTTTCAACAACACATCTCTTAAATTTTACATTCAAAATGCCCTTATGTCTTTTTTTTCCCAACATATATAGATCAAGTTCTATTTCTCCAAAATGGATCTCAAATTTTTATACTCCTATTTGCTTAAACACGTGCGTGCCAACTAGTATATATATACACACACATGGATATAGGGAGAGATACCAGTGAGTCATGCTCATTAAAGCCTTTAATGAGTGGTCTCTCTCAAAAGATGATATGTGGCAATCATTTTTTAATTCGACTGTTGGATGTTAAGGTAGGTCCATTGAGAGACACATGTCAAAAAATCAATCCGATCTGATTATTTTATACAGTTCGATTAGACCCTATTTTGTCAGCATTAACCTCAAAGGGTTCATTAGACCCTACTTAGGCTATAGAAATGACTGATTTTCCCATTTTTGAATGAACGGTTTATATATGTCCAATTGAGTTGATTTTTAGCCACATGTCTCTTGGGAGACCCGACTTAACATCCAATGATTGGATTCTAGAATAACCCGCCATGTGTCACTGCTACTTAAAGGCTTTAATGATCATGACCCACTAGAATGCTACTCTCTCTCTCTTTATATATACCTTAGTAACCCAAACCGCTCCCACTCTCAAATCTTGTTCTCATGATTTGAGAGTAGATTCACCATGAGTGTGATTTTATATTTTGTGCAGCGTGCTTTCAAAAGATGAAGGTGGGAAGTGTGGATTGAAAGGCACAAAACGTCAATCTTCTATGTTAATGACGAATAATTGCATAAACGCGGAAGACCATTAAAAAATGAAAGGTCTTTAGTTTTTCGAAAGCTTCCCGTACGTTTCTTTACCCAAGTGTGTGGGGCTTTAAGAAGAGAGAGAAACCTTGAGTCTTTGCTTTTTCTTTGTGAAGTCAAATCCTCTAACCAAAAAAAAAAATTCTCAACCGTGACAACGGGATTTGACAAATCCGGTAACCACCCCTACAGGTTTCCATGTGTCCATTTTGATGGCCATCTTACTGAATCCGAAAGGTCGACTACACACTCTTTAACCGTGGTTAAGATTTACTCATCTTTAGGGTTCATCCACTCATCCTTAGTTTTTTTAAAAAAATATTAATGTTTTTTAAATAAAAAAATTGTTTTTAAGGATTTTTTAGTATTAAAATATTTTTAAAAAATAATTAATAATTTTTTCTAAAAACCAAGGATGGGTGGGTGAACCCTAAGGATGGGTGAATCCTAACCATAGTTAAGGGGTGTCAAAAGTAACACGTGGAGACCTCTAGGAATGATAACCAGATTTCCCAAATTCGGTTATCACCCTAGAAGATTTGGCTTCTTTCTATGTGATGTGATGTCAGACTTTAAGTCCTTTCGCTTTCTAACTTTTGCTTTTCTACATTTATTTATTTCTAACTTTTTCCTGTTACTCTTTTACATCTTACACCTATCCTCCCAAATCTCTCAATCTCACTTATTTTTTGATTACATGATATTATTTCAATAAAAAAAATAATAATAAAAGAAAGCTTTAATACTTTCTTGCCTGGGGGCATCTTTGTTTGGTGTAAGATATTTGAATAATCTATCTATTTACATATATAAAGAGCCGGCTCAATTAAAATTTGATGCTAATCCGCTCTCGCTTGGTTCGAGCATCTTCAACGCAATACTCCATAATCATCTCCATTTCAGCATCTACTCCCTATATGGAGATCATGGGCCCTACTAAAAAGTTTTTAACTCCAACTCACTCATCTCCAAAACATTATTCAAATTTCTAATCACTACTCAGTATGAATGAATCCATATATATTGTGTCCAACTAAAAGTTTTTTTATTATTAAAAAATATTGAAAAAGACAAAAATAGTATTTTAAAATAGATAGAAAGCCTAAAAAGGGATTCAAACGGTATTTTATGAGGATGTATAGTGTTTTGCAGGTTGATCTTCATTTTCTCTCACCTACTCCTATATGGGATATCACCGTAGCAATTTGGAGTATGAGCTCCAATTACAGAGCATGGTTGGAGTTAGTTTTTGGAGTATGAGCTCCATATACGGAGATTTGGAGCACGGTTGGAGATGCTCTTAGATATATACTACTCCAATTTTTAAGGTGAAGGAAACCCCTTATCCCGGTTGCCTCCCCACCAACTTGTGCCTAGTACCTAGTAGTCGGCGTGTCCAATTCCTATTTACCTCTATAAAACCAAAGTTTTAGGCCTTAGATTGTCTCGCTTCGCCAGAAAGGCTCCTCTCAGGCAACCACAAAATAGGGGACAAGTGGAGCTAGAGATAGGAGATAGGGAGAAGACTATACTCGATTACTAATATGTGATGACTCCCTCTTTAAAAAGGTTGGTTTGGCCTCTAAAGCGACAAGTCATTTCATGGGCCCCATGATTTTGACTTCTCCACCCATGAACTGTATGATTATTTCCCCTTTATTGCCATCTCTCTTTTGAGGTTAAAACTTTGGCCTCGGATTGTCTCACAGAAAGGTGGTGTTGGGCTTCCGCAAAATAAGGGACATGTGGTGTTAAAAGGGGAGAAGTCATTCCATTTTCTCCCCCATGATTTTGACTTCTCCCTATTTGATATCTCTCCCCCTATCTCACCATTTTACCACCATTTGTCAAATAATGGATGGAGAAGTCAAAATCATGGGGCCCATGAAATGACTTCTCTATCCACTTGTCCCCTATTTTGGGTTTCCGGCTTCGCCAGAGACAATCCGAGGCCAAAGTTTTAAGGCACCTATTCCTCTCCAGTTGTAACCGGTTTTGCCAAAACCGGTTACACTCCTGAGGTGGCCACATGTCCCTTTTGAGACCTCTTAACTATGGTTAAGATTCACTCACCCCCTAAGGTTCACCCACCTGTCCTTGGTTTTTTTTTAAAAATTTGTTAACCGTGGTTAAAATTTACCAACTCCTAGGGTTAATTTATTTTAAATATTTTTTCTAAAAACCAAATATAGGTGAGTGAACCCTAGGGGTAGGTGAATCTTAACCACAGTTAAGAGGTGCAAAAAGGGTGATTTGGTGACCACAGGAGAGTAACCGGTTTTGTCAAAAACCGGTTACAACTGGAGAAGATCACCAGTCAAGTTTTAACCCCAAAAGAGAGATGGTAATAAGGGGAAATGATCATACCTTTTAGTGGTGGACAAAATTTGCTTTAAATATAGAGTTGAGCTGTAGCAAGCAGAGATAAGAGAAGCAAGAAAATGGTGATCGGGTCGAAGAGATTGTCCTTCAGTTTTCTCTTCACATCACTGCTATTCCTTCAAGTCCTTATTACTCAATCTTCTATAATCGCTGCTGTCCAAAGCAACAAACCATGTAACGGTTCAATTGCAGAATGCCTTGAAGAGGAGGAGGAGCAGGCCATGGAGTCGGAGATAAGCCGAAGGTTTCTTCAAGGATATAAATACATCAACCCTGGGGCTCTTAAGAAAGACCAACAAATCTGTGGTAACAATGCAAGAGGAGTTCCCTCTACTAGCTGCCTTTCTCAGCCTGCAAACTCTCCAACTAGAGGCTGCTCCAAGATTTACGGGTGTAGGCATGGAAATGGAAATCATTAGGTGTTGGATGTTATCATGGGAGGGAAAAGGTAGTATGTTGTAATTTGCAATTTTTTTTTCGGTAGTCTACTTCGATAATCATGATGATTACTGGTTATTTATCTTCTCTTTTCTTCCCTTAATTACGGCAATCGTGACTGTATATGGTCTTGCATTATGACCGAAGTTTGATAAAAGGAAATGTTATGTTGTGTCCACTTTTTTCTCATCTACATTTTTTTTTTTTTTGAATGAGAAGTAATTAAAAGGAGCCAAATCATCTGCAGCTCACAATCTAGCTCAACAAGCTAATCATTCACAAAAGCCAGGCCTTGCCCAGGCATCTACATACTGTTTCTTCTTCTTCTTCTATGTCTAGTGGTGTGCATAACTTGGCCATCATGTATACAATTATGTCTTTTTAACCGGAAAAAAAAAAAAAAAATTCTACGGTGATAACCGGATTTGCCAAATCCGGTCATCACCCCTAGAAGTCGCCACGTGTCTCCTTTGACACCCTTAACCGTGGGTAAGGTTCACCCACTCATCCTTGATTTTTTTTATTAATTCTTTTTTGAAAATTAAAAAACTGTTTTTAATATTAAAAAAACTCTAAAAACAGTTTTTTGATTTTAGAAAAAAAATTAATATTTTTTTAAAAAAAACCAAGGATGGTTGGGTAAACCTTAGGGGTGGGTGAACCTTACCCAAGGTTGAGGGGTGTCAAAAGAAACACCATATTGTGTGAGCATTAAATTTAGAGTCATCGAGATTAGTGCAAATAGGGACTGAAACAATAATACAGTGTCTTAGCCAATTGTTTCCTTCCTCTCAAATAAGCCTAGCCATCTAAGTCGGCTCAAGAGTATTGCAAAAAAGTATTTCCTTTTCTCTTTCTGCATAGGCTATTCCTTTCCTCTCTCTCCTCTATGTGAACCAAGTGAAGACCGGATGATAGTCAATTGTAATCAATTGCACCCATAAATCAACTCATTTCTTTTTTAATCCATATTATTTATTGGTTAAGATTTACTAACTTTTAACCATATCTAACCTTATTTATTAATTTTTAAAAAAAATATGAATGAAATTCTCGAGAATCCGGTTATGCCCGTGAGGTCCCCGATGTCCCTTTTGACACCCCTTAACTGTGGTGAAGATTCACTCACCCCTAGGGTTCACCAACCAATCCTGGTATTTAGAAAAAAAATTTAAATATTTTTTCTAAAACCCAAGGATAGGTGGGAGAACCCTAGGGTGAATCTTAACCACAATTAAGGGATGTCAAAAGGTACACGTGGCGACCTCAAGGGGGTAACCAGACTCCCCCAAATCCCATTGGTTTACCAACGAGGATTTCATTCTTATTAAAAAAATATTATTCTAAGGTTAAAAAATTCTTAACCAGAGTTATTCTTTAATATTTTTTCCTAAAAATCAAGATTGGATTGTTGAATCGTAAGAGTTTGTGAATCTTAATTACAGTTAATATGGGTTAGACTATTATCCGTGTTGACATGTGGTGTAATTAAACTCGGGGAGAATTCAAATGAAAACCACATCAGTCTAACTCATATTAGCATGGTTAAGAAATTTTAACCTTAGGGTTCAACAACCTAACCTTGATTTTTAGGAAAAAATATTAAAAAATAACTCTGGTTAAGAATTTTTAACCCTTAGGATTAATACTTTTTGAAATGAATGAAATCATCAATGGTTATAACTGGAGTCCGGGGAGTTCGATTATGCACCTAAGGTTGCCACCCTTTTGACATCCTTTAACTATGGTTAAGAGTCACCCATCCCTAGGCTTCACCCACCTATCCTTGTTTTTTAGAAAAAAATATTCAATTTTTAACCGTGGTTTGAAAAAAAATATTAAAGTATTTAAAATATTTTTTCCTAAAATTCAAGGATAGGTGCGTGAACCTTAAGGTTTGGTGAATCTTAACCATCATTAAACGGTGTCAAAAGGGTCACGTGGTGACCTCAAGGGCCGTAACTGAACTTTCTCGAGTCCAGTTATAACCGTTGAGGATTTCATCCCTATTAAATATTCTTTCTAATATATAAAGTTAGATTGTTGAATCCTAGAATTAGTAAATCTTAACCACAATTAATATGGGTTAAAAGGGACACATGTTTACTTATGGGTGCGATCGAACCCTTAGATGAAGAGACTTTTTTGCAACTCTCTTGAGCCAACTTAGATGGTTAGGCTTATTTGAGAGGAAGGGAACAACCCGCTAAGAAACTTTATCTCTTGTTTCCACTAGTCACTGTTTACACTAGTCTTAAGGGCCCTAATCTAACGCTCACACACTCGATAGAGTCATTAATTTCATCACTTCCCGAATTGAAGTAGAAGACAAAAAAACGTGACAACTTTTTGTGCTGCTCATCAATTTTTTTGTTTTATTAAAAAAAAATTGGTACATTAAATAAGAAGGAAAGTGAACATAATATTATCTTTCATACATACAACCCAAATCCTTAGATGGTTGTTAAGAATAACGTAGAACATCCATAACCAGGGGCAGGGCTAGGATTTTGTTGTAAGGGCAAGTGATGATTGATTGATAGCATTAGTAATTGTTGCTAGGTCTGCAGATAATGATCTAGGTGGGTACGAAATATTTTGGGTCTAAGAGGTATGGGGTACGATGGCATAGCACCTTCCCCTGTCCTCCCTCCCCCCAAAAAAAATCCCCCCCAAAAATTTTTTTTTTGAAGGCGAAGTTCATGGCTCATCTCGTTTGTTTCTAAAGAATTTTTTTTTAAGTTAGGGGCAGCTACTTCCCTTTCCCATGGCTATGCCCTCTTAAATTAAATAATATAGTATATAAAACTTGGTTGTTTTTTTACGAGTTGAGGGGCAACTTCTCTCTTGCTCCATGGCTATGCACCCTCTTAAATTAAATAATATATTATAAAACTTAGTTTTTTTTTTAATTAATAGTTGGGATACAGATACCCCCTTCCTAAGGTTGTACATTGGGTCGGGCTAGCCCCTGGTCCACCCAGCCCAACACGATTTACGGTGGGCTAGGCTAAGATTTAATGGATTTGGGCTGGGTGGGGGTTCTATCTTCATTAAGTGTTTGGGTTTGGGCTAAGCTTGAGTAAAGCCTGGTTAACCTGGCCCGGCCCAGCACAGCACGAAATGTAATTACCTATTTCTTAAACCCACACTACCCCACATAATAAAACTCTTAGTCAGTTGCATCCAGAAAATGTAAACACACACATATATATATAGAGAGAGAAGAGTGTTTCCTTTTTTACTTTTCCTTTTTCTGTACCTCTACAATATCTATAGTTTAATCTATTCTCTGCACGTAGTTTCTACAGTTGGATATACTCTCCCTCTTTCTCTACCTCTTCTGTTTCAACAAGTAAAGATGAAATGATAGTTAATGGGCTGACCCAAACCCAACCCAAATTTATAATATCGTATATGGAATGGGTTTGGGTTTGGGCTGGGTTAGTCATGAAGATAAATAAGATGGGCCGAGCCAAAATTAGCTTCAGCCCAGGCCAACCCACCCATTGTACACCTCCTATTCCTTGCACTATGACCATGCTCTCTTAAATTAACTAACACAGTATAAAACTTATATTTCTCTTTCAAAAGTTCAGGGGAACTGTCCATGACCATGGCACTTGGCACATATGTAAAAGGATATTCAGGTGGGTTGGAATGGATTCTCCTCATAGGTAGGATGGAATGGACTATCACCATTAATGTCATTTAATTTAACTTCAGAATCTCCATGGTGGTATATATTAAACGTTTGTTCCAGACCCTTTTCAAGAATTCCATGTGTGTAGGAACATTGGGGAGGATAGATTCTTACAAGTTACTCTTACCCTAGTAGATTTGAATCTCTATAGAAATCACATATATCGTATCTGCAAATATACTAATTTTTGTCTCTCAAATGATAAACCAAATCAAGAGGTGCAATCAAGAATATAAGATTAGGGGTTTCCCGTGTTGATTTAAAAGCAACGGACTAAGAAATGTTCGAACACTGAGAAACAGAGCCATGTAAAGTTGTGTTCATGAGAATTTCCTAATTCTAGGGAGCTCTGGCAGGCAAGATTTGTTTATGGGATAATAATACTTTCTTTTCTATGAGACATCATTAGTCTAGTCTTTGTTGTTTTTGTTAGTGGGTGAGTGGCCCTCCCAAAAGAGAGAACTCCTGTTGACCTATATTGGGAGTCCCTTCAGCGGGAATTAATCACACGATTTTTTGAGGGGCACAACTTAACCATTCTAGCTAGCTAGAGGGGGTGGTTATGGAATGATGATGGAACCTTAATTAGTATTGTTAGCGGCATCCATTATACCAAACAATGAAAATTCCCATTATTTATTTATTATGGAGATGATATCTTGCTTCATTCCATTGTGTTTATAGGGTAAAGCTTTACTATAGAACCCCGAATTTATCATTCTTGACATTCGTGATGTTAATTAAATTCTATAGAAATAGGTGTTTAATTTTAATACGATAAAGCCTATAAATTTAATGTGAAACGTATGAATTTTAAAACCCAAATAAATCACTTAATTTAAGTTGTTTTTATAATTAAATTGCATGAAGAGAAAGATAGTCAAAAAGTAGCAAAAGACTTAGAAAGAAAAAAGTTGTTGATCGGCGCACTGGTCGATCGATTGCCCAAAACGCTATTTTTTCTCAGGTTTGTGCGATTTTTCGATTTTTGAGTCAATAGGACCCCCAACATCATAAATAATCATTATGTTCATGAGTTGAGGGTTTCTAAGGCTTTTTAAACCTAAAAGAGAGAGAGAAAAAGTTATTTTGAGAGATCTAAGAGGAGAAATCAAAGGTTTTGCAAAGAGAATGGTGTAAAGACATAGATCGATCTCATTCGCAAGCGCTTGATTGTAGGGAAGCGATCGGGAGAGATAAATATAAATTTATTCCTATCAGTATGATGATTTTTAATTTAAATAAGGAGAAATAGTTGGATTTAAAGTAAGAAAACAAGATCAAACATGTTACGTTATATAAATCTTTTATTAAAGATAATTATGATATTTAGAGATGTTTCCTTATGATTCTTATTATGTATATCAACAAGAGGGAAGAGAATAATTTTGTGGTGTATGTATAATAGAGAATGGAGGAAGAAATAATGCTTGGATTTGATGGAATGATTATGAGTTTGATTAGAATTTGTGATGTGTTTTAAAATTAGGATTTTATTAAATGAATTTTATCAAAATTATATACTGAAAGTTGATGTATGATGGATAGAATTGTTTCATTATTTCATTATTGGAAACCTTAGAGAACATATTTTTATATTGATCAATTATGAAAAATTGTATATGCTTAAATTGATGTTGTAAGCACCCAATTTTTACACCCCTAACTAACCCTGGTTAAAGTTTCTTGACAATGGTTAATCTCTTACCAAGTCCCTTAACCCTAGGTATAATCCTAGTAGACCCTAGGCAAACCCTAGACGTAACCCTAGGTTAAACCCTAGACGAAATCCTAGGTTAAACCCTAGGTAAACCCAAGGTAAACCATAGATGAACCCTAGCCTAACCCTAGACCTAACCCTAGACAAGCCCTAGGCCCTTAGGGCTCAAGCCCTATGTCCAAAACCTATAGGGTATCAAGTCTCTGCCTGGGCCCAACCCCAGGCCCATCAATTTCAAAAATTCAAACCCTAAGTACCGTGTGCATAACCTAGGCTTGGCCCTTTGGACAAGAACCCTTGGTGTCGGTAATGGGATTACCAACACCCAAAACTTCCAAGGCCTTAGGGGTGTCGGTAATTCCATTACCGACACCACTGAATCTCCAGTTTGCAGCACGCCACCCCCTTTGCAAGTTCAGGCACGACCTACAACTCCCCTCTCCAGTTGCAGGCAGCCTCTCCAGGTCATGATGCCCCTCCTACCCTTGTACAAATCCCATGTCTGTCCCCTTGGATCTCCCCTATAAAGGGCAGACCACCCCAAGCTTCAAACCGACTCCAAAAAAAAAAAACTCCAGGCCAAAGCCTTGTTCAAAAATGAGAACTCGTAGCCCTTCTACAGACTCTTACTCATCCCCTAGAGGCCTCCCCGAAGCTCTAGTAGCTCCCCTAGCACTGACAGTGGCGTCACCCAGCCTCACAGCCAAACACAGCATCACCACTGGCCACCACGCGTGTAGCAGCAGGGTAGGGCTTCCCCCCCACCCCTTTATCTCTGTTGTTTTGGAAAATGTGAGCCCCTGATCCTTCCAGGGGACTGTTCTTTGTAGTTTTGCTGAAACACCCGCATTGGGGGTCCTTCCACCTCCTCCATGGTGTGGAAGACCCCCTAAGGGTATAGCTCTATCCCAGTGACTTCAGAGGGGTTCTAGGGGTCCCTCAAGTCATGAGGGATCCCCTAGGTACACCCTCATAGCAGCCCCAGTGGCCCATCGCATTTTCTGGAAAATCCCACGGTGTCGGTAAACTCAGTACTGACACCCCTAACACTTACTGTTTGAAGGCCCATGGGCCCCACCTGAACATCTTTTGGGCCAATCCAAGGCCAAGGTTAGGACCTCCTCAGTCTCCCCTACCTTTTACCTGAAGATCCCGAGAACCATGGTTAAGCCTAACAATGGTTATATTGGTAAAAACGACAGACTGTCCAGAATGTCGGCAACCTCAGTGCCGACATTCATAATTTTATGTGAAATATTGACAGTGCCACTTAGGCACACTGTGGGGCCCACACCATGCCACCCTTGGGGTCCAACCCAGGCCCATTTTATTCCCTACATGGCCCTCTTCAAAACCATATGTTGTGGGCCCCTCAGCTCCCTCCCTAACCTAAGTTATAGGGGGTCAAAGTTGGCAAAAAATCATCCAAACTGTCGGTAATCCGATTACCGACAATATGAATTTAGAGCTTTTTTGGCCTTGCAGTGGGCCCACAACTCATGGGGGCCCTCCACTGGACTTGCCTTAACCCCTGGGGTCCACCCTGAGCCTGACTATACTTTCTTTTGGCCTTAACCATGGTTAATTCACAAAACTAATTCAGGAAAATCTGGAAAAATCCCTAAAATTCCAAAAAATCCTAAAACCTGGAAAAATAGCGTTTTTGATTGCGTGCTCATGCCTTACCATGGTTAGATGAGCTTAACCATGATTAACACTTTATTTAACCATGGTTAAGCCTATTTAAACCTTGGTTAAATTCTCAAAAACCATGAAAAGTGTAAGAAAGGCAATAAAATGTTAATTTGCCCTACCATGATTATCCGGACTATTCATGATTAAAACCAATGTCTTAACCATGATTAGTCCACTTAACTTGGGAAATTTTGGAGAATTTGAGAAAAGCCCTAAAATCATGAAATCAACATTTAAGGACTATAAAGTTGAACTTGAACCTTACACTTAGCCTATCAGGCTTACCTTAGGCCTGTCGGGCCGAATCCAAGCCTACCGGGCTTACCCTAGGCCTACTGGACTGAACTTAGGCCTATCAGACCCAACCCTAAGCCTACCGGGCATACCCAAAGCCTACCGGGCCAAACCCTAGTCTACCGGACTCCCTCTCGACCTACCGGGCCTAAGCCTATCGGGCTTCAACTTTAGCCTACTGGGCCCAATCAAACATAACCAAGCACTTGACCAACTCGGTCAACCCAACCCTAGTCCACAAGACTAGACCCTAAGCCACCCTTGGTGCACACACAACAATCCCCTTAGTCTCGGCACGGGCTCATGTGCTCTACTACGCTCGGTCTGATCTCACCCCAATGTGAGTACGTAGGCAGCCCAACTCAAGCCCGACCCTAATTTAGCTTTTCCTTTATTGGATTAGTATAAACTAAATCTATGACATTTAACTAACAACTTGAACTTAATTGGCTTAAACCTAGTATGTAGGGAACCATTGTAAAACGGAAGTGTCGGAGTGCCTAACACCTTCCCCGGGCTTCACCGAACCTCTTACCTAGGACTCTAAGCAGACCAAGACCTTATCCATTGAATGAGACTTATCTCTACCCAATAAATAAGTGGCGACTCTAAACATAAAATCAACTAACCACATCGCCAAACAGCAACTCGTTGTGGGCGGGACTGGAAACCTTGTTCACAGATCTGGCGACTCCACTGGGGAATATATTTTAAGGATCAACCCGGAACCTAGGTTTAAGCCAGTTAAACTTCAACATTACTCAAATGCCTTAAGATTTAGTCTAATACTAACTCTTTTTTCTCTTTTGGTTGTATTGTGTACTGTGCATCTCATACATGTCATAGTAGTGTAACACCCCAAAACCCTTTACACGGGCTTAATACGCTTATGGCTGCTAGATGATTATCCTCAGTAACAGAGACTTAAAATTCTTGGAGGTCTGTGGAGTTACTCCTACTAGATGATTACCTCAGGAAAGGATTCTGAACGCTCCTACTTACACCAATCATCCCTATTCAAGGGAGTCGCATATATGGTATTAAGTGATCCCCTCACCCTTAGGAACACATTTGCATCACCCTAGCATGCATACATGTAGCCTAGGTCAGGGTATAGCCTATAAGTAGTCAAACCTGGAGGGATACTCTAAACTCTAACCTGCTTGCACCATATACCGTCCCCAATCAGGGTTGACTATCCGGGTACATCTTACCCGAATAAACACCCACCCAGGGGCATGTGATGAGTCAAACTTGTGCTTGTAATAAAATATATCCTACCCCGCATCCTGACATAGCACATGGGGTCCAAATCCCAGGCATATAGGTCTTCACTTAGACCTATCATTTGCCTTGACCTGATAGGCCTCGGTTCCCAACGACCAGGATAAAGCATACCGGATCTTTGTCCGCTGGCCCTATCGGAGCACATGTGCCTTGCCAGACCTGATAAAAATATCAAAAAATATAATCATCATTTGCATCATCATTACATCTTTCACCTACATACACAGTACACTTACATAAAGTCTGTATATTTATCCAAGTAGATGGCAGGTCCGTCAGGGATTGTTCCACCAAATGGTCAACTTCCATGGCCCGTACACCTTACTTCCAAGGGGGCATGTGACAAAACCCTCCATGATACAATTGAGGCCCTAACTCGGGATCAGCGTCTTCCTTGGGCCTAGTACTACAGACTGGGTAACACCTTAGACCTATCCATGGTTAAGTCAAACTGGCGCCTTCTAAATGCAGCCATCCAGTGTTGGAACCCAACCTACATGGTGTTCAGTTTCTGTAAGAACGAGCTGTGTCCAACACTGGAGGAGATACAGTGCATTCTAGGCTTAAAGATGGAAGGCGATGTCATAGTACCACGCTACAAGGTAAACTTCTAGGCAGACCTCTCAAGGTTCTTACGAATCAATCCTGCCTCTTTGCAGTACGATCCTAGTGGCACTTTTAACAGGGTGTTCATATAATTTTTTGAGAAACTGTACCAGCCTAGGTGGGACCATGACTCCCTAGCAACTAAGCTCTCTAGTCTCAATGCCTTTGCACTGATCATTATGTCGCAACTGGTGTTCCCGAAAAGCCGTGCCTTTGCCGACTCAGTACTGACAGGGATTATCGAAGACATATGAGAGTCGAAGACATACGAGAGTTGATGACAGTCATCCCAGTCATCCTTGCGGAGCTTATCAAGGCTCTCAACCTAACAGCAGAACGTAAAAAGGGCGTCTTCCACGCCAGCGCACCGCTTCTATATTTATGGCTGGTATCACACCTGTCTACCATCTTACTAGTACTAGACGTACCTCGAGATGCATACAGCCTGCCTAGGAAGATTTCACAGAATCAAGGCCAGATTGTGACTACTGACGTCAAGACTCTTTACCCGCTTCTTTAGGACCTGACAGAGGAACAGATTACATGGGAATGCATGTGGCTAGTTCACAGACAGTTACCACACATTGTCATAGCAGGAAGATGATGCATGATCCTAGCAGGGGTCACCGGCTCTGTAGCCATGTATCACTCCAGGTCCTTAGATAGTTTGGGCTCCCTCAACGCATCTCGGTGATAGACAACCTGGAGCATGACTTCGTCAATTTCACAGTGCAATCTGAACACCTCACCCGCCGATTTCAAGTAGATTGGTGAAGCTCTCAGAGAGACCGGTGGCCAGACTTTGTGGTCACAACATGACCATCAATTGATTCTGCATACCGATTATGGGTGGAAAACCCTGACATTCTACCCGGTATGCCCGCACCTAAGGAACTGCCAACACCAGTTGCAGCACCATCCCGAGGAACCATACCCATAGCTGAAATGGTGGTTCCCTGGACAGACTTCTTCCTAGAAAGGCAGCTACATATCAAGGAGAAAGAGAAGTGGCTTCGGAAAGCCCAGCGTGCATTCAGGCAATAGAAAGCGGAGCAGAATTGTGAACTCCTAGCCATGCAGGAACAGGTTGACCAACTTGAGCACATAGTCCAATCTCTTCAGAGGAGACACAGGGGTGATGGCTGAGAGACCGCCGTCATCAGGACCCAATTGCACTTCCATCAAGAGCAGCTTGACGGTGCAAAGGCAGAGATGACCAGTCGAATTTGTTAGTACGGATCTCATATGATCAATGCCTCGAAAACAATTGAACACATAGTGGTTGAAATCACATCCCTCCAACAAAAGATTATGGACCTTGAAGGTGTGCCCCGACCGCTTGACTTTGCCATCCCTGATGGACCTGCCTAGGGTTGAGTCTTTTCTCTTTATTGAGTCACAGTCTTGTACTCACTCACTCAATCACTGCAGTTAATAAAAATCTTTCCCGCATTTTCTGTCTTGCACATCATGCATGATCGTGATTAGTCGTTGCATTCTTTTCAGTTGCATGAGCCGACCCATGACTCGATCTATCACTGCATTTCTCGCAAACGTAAAAGACGCAGTCCTGACAGAGATACCAATCTCAGAACAAGTACTTATCAGATCACAGTCCGAGAGTAGCTCAGATACAATGGCAGAGTCAGCTGACCAGCAACAGAGAACCAACGAGATTCTAGTCTCACGAAGGGGACATTGCGGTCATGCAATCAAAGCTGGACAAGGTCCTGGATTCCCTGACAATTCTCCTAGGTACCCGCATCGAAGAACCCTCTTCCCAGAACCCAACTGACGAGTCAGTCGAAATGCCTATCCTTGAGCCTCACCAAAACTAGTTCATCATCCCTAACCCTGGACCTGCTACAGGCGGAGGAGAAGCGAAGTATGAGCATTTTGAGGGTACGGAACAGCCCAAGGCTTCACACATCAACCAAGACAAACCATCCTCTTCTACAGACCTAATGTCAGCTCTTCGTGATCAGCACGAGAAAATCAAGCAGATGAAGGAAGAGCTGAAAAGGATGAAGGGTGCTTCTGCCAACACCAGTTTGTCTTTGGAGGATTTGACTTTTTCAACATGAGAAGTTGCTCCAGCATGCTTCAAAGTCCTAGACTTCAATAAATATGATAGTTCGAGCTGTTCAAAATAGCACCTACAGCTATCCCTAGGGGACAAGCTCATACACCAGAAGAACTAGCCTCTCCTCATACATTACTTCCAAAAAAGCCTAAAGGGAGCAGCCTGACTTGGTGGATGTTCGTGGATAAACAGAAGATTAAAACATGGCAGGATGCCATGGACTGCTTTGATGAGCAGTATTCCTTCAACCAGGAACTCCGGCCTTAGTGGAGCCAGCTCGAACAAATGAGCCAGTGCAATAACGAATCATTCCTGGAATACGCCACCCAGTGGAGGGAAATGACAGCTAAAATCTCTACTCCTATCCTGAAGCAAGAGCTCGTAAGCATGTTCATGGGCACATTCAAGCAGCCCTATTCTACCCTGATGGTCACACTGCCCGTAGTTGACTTCGGCACTATCGTCAAGACCGATGCCCATATTGAAACAGCCATCAAGAGTGGGGCCATTCACTCCAGCGGAGGGCTTGATCCTCCAAAAGCCACAGCCTCGTTCAGTAGGAATAGCGGTCCACAGGACCATAAAAAGAAGGAAAGTGTACACATGGTGGCTTCCACAGCACCCATTAGACTTTCAGTAGCTCCAGCAGCTCTAGCTCAGCCAGCTAACAGAAACACCCGGCCAGCCCGGCCTAACCAGGGGCAGAACCATCAGAACAAGCTCCCTTGGAATTTCACTACTCTCCCCTATACTCTCAGTCAATTGCTAGAGTTCTTGACCAAGCAGGGTCATCTCACCTTGAGAGGCCCGACACCTCTTCTACCTCTAGACAAAAGAAACAAAAACTATGATGTCAATCAATACTACGCCTTTCACCAAGGCCCAGGCCATGCAACTGACTACTGCATCAGCCTAAAGTGCACTATTCAGGATCTCTTGGATGAGGGTAGGGTTGAACTGGCCCCAAGCAATGCCAATATCAACCAGGCACCACTACCCCACATAACAACCAGATTAATTTCATACAGTGGGAAGAGCACAGGGCAGGGCAGCCTAGACCTCTCGCATCGGCAGTAGACGATGGCTTCATCAGGCCCTCCTACCGACAACCAGTCATTATCCCCCTCCCTCTAAAAAATATACAGTCTATCCAGGCTCTGTCCAAATCTCTGCTCTTCAAACTGATAGAGTAGATTGTTTATACAATCCTTTGTCCCCCCAATTGGCCCACGGCCCCAGCCCAAGCCTCCACTTCAACCAGCCCAATCCGAATTCCTCTCATCCCTCCTCAGTCTTTCACCCTCAACCATGTACCAGCTCCCCGCTCTCTCATCCTAGAGAGCAAGAGCATAGCCAACTTCACCCGATCTGGCCGGGTGTACCAACCGCCGGCAGCTGAGCTAGCCAAAAGAAAAGAGAAAGAAACAGAGAAAGCAAGGGTATCAGATCTTGAAAAAGAAGCAGCAGACTTTATAGTTTTGCTAAAAATCTTGAAAAAGGCAGAAGAATTTAACATTACTAGCATTTGAGTAAAGTCCCGGCACAGATTTCAATGTTGGGTCTTCTTCTAACTTCCGAGCACCACCGAAAGCAACTCCTCCATGTATTTAACAGCGCCCACGTAACACCAGACATCACGCTCGAAAAACTGGGGCATATGGTGAGACACGTGCTAGAGCTACGAGTTATCTCATTTAAAAAATAAGAGATACCGGATAGAGACAGGGACCATACTCAGGCCCTTCATATTACGATACAATGCATGGATAGAACCCTCTCTTCAGTACTAATCGACAACGGCTCTGGCCTAAATGTCTGCACTCTGTCGATACTGTAAAGCTTGGGTATGGATCTCAGCCAAGTGTAGAAAAGACGCATGACAATATAGGCTTTCGACAACTCAACAAGACAGAATCTGGGCGATTCAATCTGGCTATCAGAGTCGGATCTACTCAATTCAATACAAACTTTCAAGTGGTAAATGTGTCTACCTCATTCACCTTGCTCCTAGGGAGGCCGTGGATTCACACGACTGAAACCATTCCCTCCTCTCTGCACTAGAGAATCAAAGTCATCCAAGACGACCACCTGGTCGTAATACCGTTAGAGGAATTGGCGAGTTCCTTCAGGGACATCCAGGAGCTCGAGCAGGGCACTTCCTTCATGACTTATCAGTTTAAATAGGTCAATTCAATCGCCTAGTTAGAAGAGCAAAACAGACAGCAAATTTTGCCATTTGTCAAGATAATGGAAAAAATGAATTACCAGCCGGGGGCAGGCCTGGGAGCCCAGAACCAAAGGATGAAAAAGAGGTATACACCTCCACACTATACCGTACCCTTTGGACTGGGCTATAGGCCCATATATCAAGATTACTCACAAAAGTCTACATAAACATTCAACCTTTTTTTTTTGGAAACCTTTATTATCTCACCAAGCTTACACAGAACAACAACCGGTCGACGAAACCAGAACCTTGACCCCACATTTCTACAACTTTTCCATTCGGAACCTTCGAGCCTTACCCTACTGCACCTGTTGCTTCAACCCCTTAGCCCAATGCCGAATTGTCAGGGAATCTAGACCCAGAAATTTTAAGCATGTCCACTTTGTTCGATGAGCTGACTGTCGAAGATGCTACAGTAGAAGTAGAATATCTAGTGGGAGAATAGGTTTGCACCATCTCTAACGGCTCCGAAGCATCATCCAGTCACCAGCCACTGATCTGTTGGTGGATTGAGGCTCTCACAATCGAGGTTGGCCAGGTCCAGGGCAGCAGCAGTGCAGGAAAGGTCAAGCAGTGAACAAGCATCACCCTTCTTCTCCTTCTATTTCTCTTTGCTCCCATTTGCAAAATCCAAATATCAGGCCACTGTCGGCCTCTTTCTTTTTGGTTGAGTCAACTTTTGTAAACAATCATATTTTGTTTTATAAATGAAATCTGATCTTCTGACTCAAAATCATGTTTTGCATCAAAACATTTTGGTTGATGACGAAAATCACACGGACTCTTCCCCTAGAAGGCCTAGTGTCCTAAAGCTACAAAAACAAAAAATCATAAGTAATCTAAACTTAGCTAATTGATTTTTCAAGAAATCGTCTGCACTAAGGCTACCCCTAAAACCCTTCTGGAACTGACAGAAGTGGAATATGACTAAGAACAAGAAAAGGAACTGCCTCAGGAACTCCTGGATCTTCTAGAACGCAGTGAGAGACTTTTGCAGTCAAATATTGAGGATACCGAGATCGTGAACCTTAGATCCGAGGACAACCTTCAGCTAGTCAGGATTGGCACATGCATGAACTCTCAATAGAGGACATATATGATCAGCTTTGTGAGGAGCTACACTGATGTCTTCGCCTGGTCATATGCAGACATGCCCGGCCTAGACCCAGCATTGGTGGTACACAGACTGCCCCTGAACCCCGTCGTTAGACCAGTTAAGTAGAAACTGAGACGGATGAGACCCGAATGGTCACAGAAAGTGAAGTAAGAAATTAAAAAGCAGATCAATGCAGGCTTTCTGGCAGTAGCAACCTACCCTGAATGGTTGGCCAACATCGTGCCCGTACCTAAGAAAGACGGCAATGTCCGGATGTGCATCGACTACCGGAATCTGAACAGGGCAAGCCTCAAAGAAAACTTTCCTCTCCCACACATCGACATCCTAGTTGATAACACTGTGGGGCATGAGACTCTCTCATTCATGGATGGTTTCTCCGAGTACAACCAGATCAGAATGGCAGAGGAAGACATGGAGAAAACCTTCTTCATCAAGCCTTGGGACATATTTTGCTATAAGGTCATGCCTTTCGGACTCAAGAATGCAGGGGCAACCTACCAGAAGGCCATGATGGCACTATTTCATGACATAATCCACAAAACAACTGAACTTTATGTGGATGACATGATCGTCAAATCACCTACTGCCGAGCAACACCTGGAAGACCTAAAAAGACTCTATTACAAACTCAGAGAGTTCGGCCTAAGACTGAATTTAACCAAATGTGTCTTTGGAGCCTCATTAGGAAAGCTCATCGGCTTCATACTCAACAAGAGAGGCATTGAGATCGATCCAACCAAAGCTAAGGCTATCATTGAAATGCCAACTCTCCAAACTGAAAAGGAGATTCATGGTTTCTTGGACAGAATTCAGTACATAAGCCGGTTCATCTCTCAGCTCATTCCGATCTGTGAATAGATCTTCAAGCTTCTCTGGAAGAACACACCGACAGTCTGGACAGACGAGTGTCAGAAAGCCTTTGACAGAATAAAGCAATACTTAATCAACCCTCCAGTACTCGTACTCCCTACACCAGGATGACCCCTACTACTCTACATCTCAGTGTGAGAAACCTCCATGGGGTGCGTCATACCACAACATGACGAGATAGGTAGAACAGAGCAAGCCATCTACTACATCAGTAAACATCTGCTGGGGTATAAAGAGTGGTACAGCCCACTTGAGAAGACATGTCTAGCACTGGTCTGGGCTACTCAGTGCTTGCGGCACTATCTGCTGTCTTACTCGGTAATCCTGATCTCCCGGATGGACCCACTCAAGTACTTGTCGAAAAAGCCAGCCACCACCGGAAGAACTGCCCGATGGCTTATGATGTTGTCTGAATTCGACATCACATACATGATATAGAAGTCAATCAAGGGATAGACGATAGCAGATCACCTAGCCAATAGTCCTACAGAGGACTATGTCTCAGTACATGATCAGTTTCAAGACGAAGCTATCATGTACATAGAAGTAGAAGAGCAAGAGTACTCTGGCTGGGAGTTATATTTTGACGGAGCTGCCAACTGTCATGGGAACGGGGCATGAGCAGTCTTAATCTCACCGAAGGGAACACACCTCCCTATCTCAGTCAAGCTAAAATTCAGATGCTCCAAAAAGAAGTAGAATACGAGGCGTGCATAGCCGGTCTAAAAGAAGTCTTGGGCATTGGGATTGAAGAGAAAGACGTCTACGGGGACTCATCTCTAGTAATCTGTTAGGCAAACGAGTCGTGGGCCATCCGAGAAGCAAGGCTAGTTCCGTACTTAGCCTATCTTAACATCCTGATCTCCCAGTTCAGAAGTATCACCTTCGGCCACCGAGCCAGAAATCATAACAGGTTCGCTGACTCATTGACCACCCTCGCCTCAATGGTTTAGATCCCCAAGGATATCATGCTTTGGCTAATTGAGATTCAGGAGCAGGAGCAGCCTGCCTACTGCCTCGAGCTAAACACAATATCTGACAACAAGCCTTAGTACACAGACATCAAGTAATACCTCGAGGATGGGACCTAATCCCTCGATGCCACCAAAATAGACCGTCGGACAATCAGAAGACTGACTATCCAATTTATCCTCTTAGGAGGAGTCTTGTATAAGAGATCACCGAATCTGATTGGCTCAGATACCTTGACACCAGTGAAGCAGCACAGGTAGTCGAAGAAGTTCACGGAGGAACCTACGGCCCACATATGAATGGGTTAATGCTCTCCAAAAATATTCTCAGACTGGGCTACAACTGGTCTACAATGGAAGCTGACTGTTGTAAGCATGTGCAGAAGTACCACTAGTGCCAGATCTATGCTGATAGGCTTAATGCACTACCGACAAGGCTCTATAATCTGACCGCTCCTTAGCCGTTCTCAGCTTGGGGCATCGACGTCATAAGACCCATAGCTTTGAAAGCATCAAACGGACATCGATTCATTCTGGTTGCAATCGATTATTTCACAAAATGAGTCGAGGCAGCCTTTTATGCCAATGTCATAGCTTCTGTGATTCAGCGCTTTCTGAAAGGGGATATCATTTGTCGGTACGGAGTCCCATATGAGATTGTGACAGACAATGCTCTCAACTTCTGCAATAAGGAGATTACTGACCTCTGCCAGAAATTCAAGATACAGCATCACAAATCCACGCCATACAGGCCCCAGACTTATGGTTCAATTGAGGCAGCCAACAAAAACTTAAAGAAAATCATTGAGAAGATGGTAACAAACTATTCTACCTGGGGCAACACCATTTTCTTTGGTTTATGGCCTACAGAACGTTCATCAAAACCTCAATTGGGGCAACACCATTTTCTTTGGTTTATGGTATGGAAGCAGTCCTCCCCATAGAAGTACAAATCCTGTCACTCCGTGTGCTAATGGAAGCTGAGTTGTCAGAAGCAGAATGGGCACAGACTCAGTATAAGCAGCTAAATCTGATTGAAGAGCAGCGATTAAAAGCCATCAATCATTCACAGGCCTATCAGAGGCACATGGCTAGGGCATTTCAACAAGAAGGTCAAGTCTCGCAGCATCGAAGTCGGTGATCTGGTTCTTCAGAAAGTGTTGCCAAACCGCCCTGACCCGAGGGACAAATTCACACCAAACTATGAAGGCCCATTCATCGTCTGAGAAAAGTTCTCAGGAGGTGCCGTTCAGCTCTGAAAAATGGACGACGAAGACCTCCCAGAGCCCGTCAACATGGACAAAGTCAAGAGATACTACGCTTAGGGTCTAGATCTGATAGGCGCTTTGCACTCTTAGCTTATCCAGAAAGTGACAGGAGGCCATCTTTGGCACGCTCCTTTTCCCAACATTGTAAACCCTTTTACAAAAATCAATGAAATTCACTAGTTAGCCCCTTGAGCCTACCAGGTACGTAGGCAACCTGAAAAATCAGGTGTGGTCGCAAAAGGAAAAATCATTCCCCAACTCTCCCCAAGCAGAATCCTTTCTTCCCAGAAAGAGACACCTCACCTATTTTCCTCTCAGAGTCACTACCTAAGCAAAATTCCTTTCGACTTCTCTAGACGAATCGACTCTCAAGGATACAAAGTTTCCATCAAAGGAAAACTCAAAATAGAAGTCAAAACATTCTCAAAGTCAGAAACTCCTCGCAGAGACTTTCTCCTCAAGAAGAATCCAAATCTCCTTACTTCCATTGATAGAGTTGATACCAAAATATACAAAATTTCCATCCAAGGAAATCCCAAAATAGAAGTTAAAACATTTCCAAGGGTTAGAGACTCCCTCGCCGGGTTTCATCCCCATCAAAATCAACTTCTCTCCATCCCCAGTGGAACCAAAACCAATTGTCTCCCCAGTAGAGACAATTTCTCTCAATATCAATCCCTCCCCAGTAGAATTAAACTCTCTTACTAACAGAGAAAAATTTCCCAGAGAATCAACCTCTACTAGAGAAGTCCAAGGGAGTGCAAATCAACAATCTCTCAAGGTGTCCCAATCTTCGGTCCCCTAGCCTGTGCTTCGTCCTACTCTAAAGACCTTCTAGATCCCCTAGAAACTACGAGTGCAAGCGCAATACCATATCTATATCCCCCAGTGAAAGTATCACCCCTCTATTCCTCAGAGGAGCCCCACTCAGGGCAATGACGGGAGAAGACCAATTTTTCCCAGTAAATCACAGGTTTCCCCAGCCAATCGCGGGCATGAGTGAAAACCAAAAACGGCCTCATTGCGTAAAAATTATGCGACTTCCAGACATAGTCTCGTGACTATGGGCCAAAAGGGGACAAAAAATCAATCAGCTTCGCAGACATGAGGAAAACCGGCAACGGCCTCATCGCGCAAAAATCATTCAAACCCCATGACTTGGTCATTCCAAGGATAAAAATAAGAGAAAAGCTGAAAACCAATTTGGCAACATTATCCGCCAGCGATCAGGATCACCGGACTCCCCCAATTATCCTCAGCCATCAGTCTCTCTCAGCGGTTCAATATCCCCAACAGAGATTCCAACAGGGCATATCCCTGGCAGATGATTGACTTCCCAAGCATTCCTCAACAGAGAATCCTTCGGAAGACTTCTCCCATAAAAGATGGGCAAATATTGAGAAATCCCCAGCACACCTCAAATTCCCCAGCTGTGGTCCACAGCAGAAGTCCACTCCTCAGCAGAGCCCCAATGATGAGCAATCTCCAAATCCCCAACGGTTTCCCAGCAGAAGTCTCCGATGGCTCACAACAATGCTCTTCCCCAACAAGAGTTCAAAAGCCCATCAGATAAGCCTCTCCCAAAGAAAAGGTCATCAGCCTGCCATAGCATCTGGACAAGCCTGTCCACCCCAGCAGCATCCTACTCTGAATCATACCCCTATCCCTAAGAGTGAAAAACGGTTCACTAATCCCACTAAGCCCTAATCTAGGTAATTTACTAGTAAATCTAAAAGCTAACTAAGCATTTTTGTCAAAACTAAAATCTTTGCAATAGTCTCCTACACTTTCCAAAAAGATTTTCAAACACAAACCATTAGTATCAAAATCCGTCTGTACCAGCCTGCACTAAGTAGCCCCGACAAGCAAGCAGAGAAAGCCGACATCACGCATCTTCGCCAATTGCGAATCGCCACAGAGTCATGGGAAAGCATTTTCGTCTTTATCCCTGCATGACAGCATAGCATCATATCAACATGATCAAATTTCAGTCCATCTCGGGCAGCTTCTTCAGGCATCACACCTCGAAACCTCCGAACACCCCCATGTGTGCTTGACATCCCGTGTGTTCCTTTACAGTGTACACCACCTGCATGTCCCCTTTTGTGACACCCCCGTGTGTCCTAGACATCCTGGTGCTCTGTGACAACCTCGTCACACCGCAGTCTCACTAGCCTGTTCCCTTTTGTGACACTCTCGCGTGTCCTAGACATCCTGTGCTCTGTGACAATCTCGTCACACCACAGTCTCACTTGCATGTCCCCTTTTGTGACACCCCCGTGTGTCCTAGACATCCTGGTGCTCCGTAACAATCTTGTGACACTGCAGTCTCACTAGCCTGTTCCCCTTTGTGACACCCCCATATGTCTTAGACATCCGAGGTGCTCTGTGACAACCTCGTCACATCGCAATCTCACTAACGTGTCCTTTTTTTTAACACTCCGTGTATTCCTAGCACCTTATGTGTCCTCCGACCTATTCAATTAATCCACTCCAGGAAATACCGTTTCAATCACACCCTTTTTCGGCAAAGCGCCTCCAGGCCACGCCATCCCCGCATCCTTAATTTTCCCCCAGCTACTCGCTACTCCCCGGTAGTAGTCATGATCACTTCACGTACACTCACCACTCACGGATCACACACCCTGCTGCATTTCCCAAAACCCAATCTCGGTGTAAAAATCGAATGATTCTAGTATTTATCGTTCAAATCACCAATCTCGGTATTATCCGACAAAGAGGGGTAACTGTAAGCACCCAATTTTTACTCCCCTAGCTAACCCTGGTTAAAGTTTCTTAACCATGGTTAATCTCCTGCCAAGTCCCTTAACCCTAGGTATAACCCTAGTAGACCCTAGGCAAACCATAGACGTAACCCTAGGTGAACCCTAGCCTAGCCCTAGACCTAACCATAGACAAGCCCTAGGCCCTTAGGGCTCAAGCCCTAGGTCCAAAACCCATAGGGTATCAAGTCTCGGCCTGGGCCCAACCCTAAGCCCATCAATTTCAAAAATTCAAACCCCAAGTACCGCGTGCACAACCTGGGCCTAGCCCTTTGGACAAGAACCCTTGGTGTCGGTAAAGGGATTTTCGACAACCAAAACTTCCAAAGCCTTAGGGGTGTCGGTAATTCCATTACCGACACCACTGAATCTCCAGTTTCCAGCACACCACCCCCTCTGCAGGTTCAAGCACGCCCTGCACCTCCCCTCTCTAGCTGTAGGTGGACTCTCTAAGCCATGATGCCCCTCCTACCCTTGTACAAATCCCATGTGTGTCTCCTTGGATCTCCCCTATAAAGGGCAGACCACCCCAAGCTTCAAACCGACTCCAAATAAAAAACACTCTAGGCCGAAGCCCTGTTCAAAAATGAGAACTCCTAGCCCTTCTGCAGACTCCTAGTCATTCCCTAGAGGCCTCCCCGAAGCTCCAGTAGCTCCCCCATCACCGGCAACGGCGCCACCCAGCCTCATAGCCACACACAGCATCACCACCGGCCACCACGCGTGTAGCAATAGGGTAGGGATTCCCCTATCCCTTTATCTCTGTTGTTTTGGCAAATGTGAGCCCCTGGTCCTTCCAAGGGACTGTTCTTTGTAGTTTTGCAGAAACACCCGTAGTGGAGGTCCTTCCCACCTCCTCCATGGTGTGGAAGATCCTCTAAGGATATAGCTCTGTCCCAGTGACTTCAGAGGGATTCTGGGGGTCCCTCAAGTCATAAGGGAACCCCTGGGTACACCCCCATAGTAGCCCCAGTGGCCCATCGCATTTTCTGGAAAACCCAGGGTGTCGGTAAACTCAGTACCGACACCCCTAACACTTACTGTTTGAAGGCCCATGGGCCTCACCTGAACATCTTTTGGGCCAATCCAAGGCTAGAGTTAGGACCTCCTCAGTCTCCCCTACCTTTTACCTGAAGACCTTGAGAACCATAATTAAGCCTAACCGTCGTTATAATGGCAAAAGCGACAAACTATCCAGAATGTCGGCAATCTCAGTGCCGAAATTCATAATTTTATGTGAAATACTAATAGAGTCACTTTGGCACTCTGTGGGGCCCACACCACACCACCCTTGGAGTCCAACCTAGGCCCATTTTTTTTTCCTACATGGCCCTCTTCAAAACCATATGTTGTGGGCCCCTCAACTCCCCCTAACCTGAGTTACAGTTGGCCAAAGTTGGCCAAAAATCATCCAAACTGTCGGTAAACGGATTACCGACAGTATGAATTCCAAGCTTTTTTGGGTCTTACGGTGGACCCGTAGCCCATGGGGGCCCTCCATTGGACTTGCCTTGACCCCTGGGGTCCACCCCGAGCCTAACCATACTTGCTTTTGGCCTTAACTATGGTTAACTCGACCATAAGTGGGAGTTAACCATGGTTAATTCACAAAACTAATTCGGGAAAATCTGGAAAAATCCCTAAAATTCAAAAAAATCCTAAAACCTGGAAAAATGATGTTTTTGATTGTGTGCTCATGCCTAACCATGGTTAAATGAGCTTAATCATGGTTAACACTTGGTTTAACCATGGTTAAGCCCATTTAAACCTTGGTTAAATTCCTAAAAATCATGAAAAGTGTAAGAAAGACAATAAAATGTTCAAACTTGCCCTACCATGGTTATCCGTACTAACCATAGTTAAAACTCATGTCTTAACCATGGTTAGTCCACTTAACTTGGATAATTTTGGTGAATTTGAGAAAAGCCCTAAAATCATGAAATCAACATTTAAGGACCATAAAGTTGAACTTGGACCTTACACGTAGCCTATTGGGCTTACCTTAGGCCTACCAAGCCGAATCTAAGCCTACCGGGCTTACCGTAGGCCTACTGGGCCGAACTTAGGCCTACCGGGCCCAACCCTAAGCCTATCGGGCTTATCCAAGGCCTACTGAGCCTAACTTTGGCCTACCAAGCCACACTCTTGGCCTACTGGGCCCAATCTCAGCCTATCGGACCAAATGCTAGTCTATCGGACTCCCCCTTGGCCTGTCGGGCCTAACCCTATCGGGCTTCAACTTTGGCCTACCGGGCCCAATCAAACATAACCAAGCACTTGATCAACCCGGTCAACCCAACCCTAGTCTATAGGACTAGACCCTAAGCCACCCTTGGTGCACACACAACACTCCCCTTAGCCTCGACAAGGGCTCATGTGCCAGAATTACGCTCGGTCTGATCTCACCCCAATGTGAGTACATAGGCAGCCCAACTCAGGCCAGACCCTAGTTTAGCTTTTCCCTTATTGGATTAATATAAATTAAATCTACGGCATTTGACTAACAACTTGAACTTAATTGGCTTAAACCTAGTAAGTAGGGAACCGTTGTAAAACGGAAGTGCCGGGGTACTTAACACCTTCCTAGGGGTTAACCGAACTTCTTACTTAGAACTCTAAGCAGACCAAGACCTTATCCATCAAATGAGACTTATCCCTACTGAATAAATAAATGGCGAGTCTAAACATAAAATCAACTAACTACATCACCTAACAGCAATCCCTTGTGGGAGGGACCGGAATCCTTGTTCACAGATGTTTGATTGAAAAAATTGCATGATGATAGATATCGATTAAATCAAACCTAATAATGTGCATATAAGCCATATACAGTAGACAATGTGTAGACAAGCCGTATACACCGGATAATGTGTAGACAAGATGTATGCACTGGATAATTTGTAAACCATGTGGTATCTCGGTATGTAGGTTATATGCTAGTCTCTATCCAATATATGAGGTATAGTTATTTTAAGTTATTGCATAATGTATGTTATTGGATACACTCACGAATAAGAGAAACAAGTAAGATAAGTAAGAATGATAAGTACAAGTGAGCACGTATAAGAATTGATTTGAAATTATGTTTCTGCAGTCTGAATTGTTTATATGCTTACAGGTATCGTTAAATCTTAATTTATGCTTTATATTAATATTGTTATATTGTTAGTTAGGAGTTTATATATGCGGAGTAACTTGTTACTCAGCCGATGACTTTGTTGTTGGCAGGTTCTAGGTTTGATATTTGTGTCCTAGGACCATGGAAAGAGGAAGAGTACAAAGAGAAAGAAGAAGATCCAACAGGTGATTATTCCGATGGTGAATGAAATCTAGATCATTGACAATTTTCTAGGAATTAAATTATCAGTATTTAGATTTGGAGTTCAAGACATTGTAATAGATTTAATCTTGGATTTATGGTTAGGTTGGATTGATGGTTGAGAATAATGATGATGATTCGAATTATTTAATATGTTTTAGTTTAAATTTGAGATATTAGAATTGATCATGATTGACTGAAGAAAAATTTTCAAGTTCATATTTTAGTTTGTCTTAAATGCTTTATGACATGATGTTATGATGGTTAAGTCATACGTCAATGTTTCACTTTAACCGATGTGGGATTTTGGGGCACGACATTTACCGTCCTTGGGGCTAAACCATACCTTGTCTTAGAAGTTAAGATACGTAAAAGAGAAAGTACCATTTAATTTTTTTATGCTCATTATCTCATCCATTTAATTAATTGTTCTATATAAAAATACCAAACTATCATTGTAACACCTCAAAATCTCATCTTGGCTAAAGATGGAACTTTGAATTCGTTACACTACTTATCCTGAATTAACCTTAAAATAAGCAAGACAATACTAAGACATCAACCCGAAAATTTCTCTTAAATAACAGTTAACAAGTATGACAAGTCTGTCTACAAATGAGTCTATAGTCAAAATCAACTAAGCATGGTTCTTCTACAACATTTAATTAAATGAAAGTCTAAGAACCTAATAGTACGGAAAGCAATCAAAATCTCTTGTTCCCTCTTCGGGAAGGTCGCCCTCTTCATAGCAATATCAGAACATCAATATAGCATATTCATCATGGATACACATTCATCGACATGAGCAAATTCATAATGACATTTCATAACATTTCATATGAGCAGGTTCATAATTGCATTTCATAACATTAATCATATGAGCGAGTTCATATTAGCATTTTATAACCTTAATCATGTGAGCGGATTCATAATAGCATTTGGACAATAAAATATACATAAGTCAGAGTGCGGAAGCATCACAATTATTTTATCATTTTTATTTTCTTATCTACTCTTGTTCTTTTCTTTCTCATCGTACCTTGCTTTCTTTCTTTCATGAATCATCATTCTTTTTCTCATTTCATTCTTTCCTTCCATGAGTCACATTATCTTGCTTTCGTATGAGCATTGTCAACATGCGTAGTAACTTAAAATAACTCTTCACTATATAGGTGAAAGAGATTACTATATTTTATTTCCCGTATACCAAACTTCGCACTTTCTCCGGTGCTCTCGAATTCACTTATGATTACTTGAGTTGGCACGTATGCCTTGATCTTAGACTTGTTGGTTCCGGTCAAGTGCAAAACTCAATCATGCAGTGAGGCTTGTGTAGTACTTATATTCTTACTTGTAATCGTGATCTTTCCATGCTTGTGCTTAAGCCATAACGTTAGTGTAGAGTGATAAATCATGACTCAATAATCCTTAGATTATCAACCCGGTACCTTAGGTGAACCATCATGCGTCTCATAACCATCATGATAAAAGACTTAGGCTCACGAGATTGAATTTCCAAAGTTTATTGTCCAACAATACATCACTACGGGTAAAGTCGATCATCATGCATTATTTTTTCAAGTCATGAGTGAAGAATGACAAATCCTCGGTCAAATGATACCTCAGATTATCAACCCAATACCCAGGTAATCTATCATAGTGTTGTACACTACCATAATAAAAGACCTAAGCCACAAGATCGCAATTCAAGGTCTATTTACCCGACAATAAATCACGACACACAATTTAATAAGAAGTTCTTAATATTCCTAGCATTTAACATACCTCATTTTCATATGTTATAGCATTTAACATACATCATTTTCAATAATCGTAGCATATTATTTTAATAAAATCAACAATAGAACATGCATAATTATGGGGTCGCGATATAAAATTTTTAACATTCATAGCATTTAACATACCTCATGTGCACATGTATCAACATAGAAATGGTAGCCCTACATTATCATTTGCATCCAAAAACTCATCATTCAAAGATAAAACAATTACATCAATCCTCCAAAACTTCAACATACATCTCATCCTCCTTATTTCATCTACACAACTACAAATCATTACCTTCCTCCATATTTAATCAAACACCTTTACCACAATATATTACCATTATAATAAAGACTTGAATAGAGAAACATTTCTTCATTAAATCATGCTTAACCTCATTCTTGCATAGAATCTCATTTCTAAAACTTAAAACATCAATGATTGTTGATATTGATAGTGAGAAAACAATATTTACCTTACTAGAGCTTCTCCCTTTTGCCCAAATGCTTGAAAGTCTTCCTTAAAGAAATCTTCAACCTCAAAACTCATTTCTCTAAGCAAAACCCCCTTCAAACCCTAACTTTCTCCTTCTTCCCCTTCAAGATTAGAGTTAGAATGATTTACAACCCTAAAACCAAAAACCTAAGATACTATTTATAGGGGAGGGGGGTTAAAACCCTAAAAACGTAACTTTTAAAATGCTGACCAGCGATGGGTGATCGATTGCCCACCCCCCATATTTATTTATTTTTTTGACTCGAGATAGCCTTCGGTAGTTTGGTCATAACTTTTGACTCATTTATTGAAATTAGACGATTCAACTTGCGTTGGACTCATCTTTCAAATGGGAACAACTTTGATGTTTTATACAACTCATAATTCTTAGTTTTAAAAGATATAAATGGACTCTAAAGTTGACTAGTCTACAATTTTAGCAGATAAAACATCGGAAAACTCACTTTTGACTTAGCTTCTAATCAAAATCTAAAAAAGCATCATACATGAACTTTGAAGAGGGTTCCAATACGGTTCTAATAGTTTAAGAATCACTCAATTCTGATAAGCAGTGACAAAACTAGAGCTTCCTAAAGTTGAGAGTATGCTAAGACATTCCTCTGGACCCTTGGTTTATTTTCATACTCCACCTACTAAGATTCCAACCCCTACTCATACACTAAACCTACAACAAACTTAGACCATAAGAAAACCCTCAAGATAATCAGTTATGCAAGAACACATACATGAAAGACTAAAATACCCTGATAAACTAGGCAATGACATGAAAAAGATTCAGGTCTCTACAATCGTTATATTTAATAGATCGATATTCAATACATAAGGGTGAAAAAGTTTGGTAAAGTTTGCCCAGTTTACAAGTCTTGGTGAAAGATAAATTTCTATATACATATATACTAGCAAGCACCCTGTGCGATGTACGAGGCAAAAATTAAAGGTGAAATAAATTCTTTATGAGAATGCATCAACCAAATCTCCGCAAACAAAATAATAAAATATTGAAAAACAATATAAAAAAATTATTATGATTTCTAATATGATTAACTAGCAACAGAGGACTAATAATCCTTCATAATAGATGAAGAATCTTGGAATTCTAAAACATGATCAAGGCCCCAAAGAAGTCTTACTTCCAATACCTTTAGTAAACATTCTAATGGAGTATGGACGCACCAATGATCTTCGCCCTAGTTTAATCAAAGTTGCAATAAAAGGTACCAATTGGATTATTTTAATCCCTTGAATATCCATCTACTTTTGGATAGGCAATTTGAGTTTATATAAACAGTTCCATGCCATTGAGACTTAGATATGTAATTTGCATCTTTCAGAAATAGATATTGTCATACACTCATACTACTACATCATTAGTATTCTGGTATATTGAATATTAAACCACTTGCCAAATTTTCTCTCAAACAAACAAAAAGTGGTCACTTTCACTCTCTTCTTCGATTAACTGACATAGATACCTCTAATGGTTTGATTGAATTAAACTGAACTATATTTAGGGATAGTGAATTAGTGATGCCCTGACCCCTTCTCCAGTTTTCATTATCGTAAAAGTATGAGCCATTGGCTTGGGTTGGTTATGATGTCAACAACTCCGATTCCCATTGTATGTGTGCTTTCTTTCAGAAGGCAAAAGTGAGCCTAATCAAACTTGAGTCATTAGGTGGTTTGGAAATTGCAATCAAAAGATGATAAATGAATGAAAAAAGATGGACACATAGAGAGGGGGTTTAGTTGGGGGAAAGTACGGAAATAGGCTTAGGTTTTTGAAATATTACAGAAACCAGCTCCCTTTTTAAGGGAGTTATTTTTCCCAGCCTCCACGCGTGTATAGCGTTGAAGCGTGCGGGAGGGGTTGTGAGAAAGTCCAAAATGCCCCCATTTCTAAACGAAGAATAGAGATCAAATACAACCCATTATCTCGAATACAACTTACCTTACCCTACCCATTTCGAACGAAGAACAGAGATAACCATTTCGAACAGAGAACCCCATTGCACCAGAGGTTCCGGTTCCCTACAAAGGAGATTAATCCTACTTCATAGTTTGATTTAAGAAGAAGAAGTGGAAGAAGAGGAAGAAGAATAAGAGGAAGAAGAAGAAGAAGGAGCTGATTCTTCTTCACTCGTTCCCTACAACCTTCAGATTAAGAGGTATGTGTAAAATATCGAAATCAAACTTCCTTTAAACAGTTTGAATTTGAGATAATAAGTCTCGAATTTGTTAGGTTGAATTCGAGATAGCCATATAGAATTCGAGATAACATTCTCGAATTCGAGATGGTTATCTCGAATTCTATATGGTAATCTCAAATTCAACCGAACAATCTCGAATTCAGAATTAAGCCTTAATATGTACTAGTATGAAGAAGGAACTAGTTCTTCCTCACTCGAAGAAGAAGGAACTGGTTCTTCTTCACTCGAAGATATATACAAACTGAGGTATTTATTTCTGATGCAATCATGAACTGGTTCTTCGTATGTATTATCCTGTAGGGGATTAAGGTATATTCATTATGGAACCTTAAAATTAACAAAATTGAAACCCTAAAACGTAAGGAAGATAAACCCTAAGGAACTAAAACCCTAACGAAGATAAACGCTAAACCCTATAAGAAAAATCCAATCTTTCTTTAAACATCCTGAATTTGAAATAACAGTCTCGAATTCGAGATGGTTTTCTCAAATTCGAGATTATTATCTCGAATTCAGAACTGTTTATTTTGGAATTCAGTCTTTCTATGTATTACTAAGAAATTTTATTAATACGTACAGATTCAAGATGCCAAAAAACAAAGAAAAAGGGGAAGGCAGAGGTAAAGGGAAAGAGAAAATAGGGCATAAAAAGAAAAGTAAAGGGAAGGGGAAAGAGGTGGAAAAGGCCCAAGCGTCTGTGAAATGTACCATGAAAGAATGGTTTAAAAAAATAAAGCGACACTTGGAGGCCCATCCTGAGAGAATTCTTTGTGGATGCAGACTTGCTTTGGGCATCTTTATGATTTGTCCCAAAATCCCCAATGCGGCCAGGCATTGCACCACCTACCTCAGAGGCATAGGGATGCACTTACTTTTGATGTAACTGGTAGTGTTATGCGGTTTAGGTTGTTAGACTTCACCCTGATAATGGGTTTAAATGCTAGTATAGGTGTCCCTCCTGCCATATTACCTACCAGTTCTCCTACCTCCCTAAAGGTTCGCAAGTTTGGTGAAGTACAACTTATAAAAAAATTGGACCTGCTTAGGGTGTTCGAGGCATGTGACAATGATATGGACGCAATCAAGATTGCATTGGTCCTATATGTGGAGTTATTGATCATTGCAAAAGAGACACACTCGAACATTGAGATTGACTACTTGGATCTTGTAGAGGACCTCGATACCTTTAACAGATACCCTTGGGGCACTGTAGGGTACTCGATATTTAAGAAAAGTATTGAAATGACACATATAGATACTCCACAATACAACATTAACAAATATTGTATTGCTTTTCAGGTATATGATATCATTAATGTATGTTTAATTTGTAATTACACTCCTGTTTTTATTTTCATTTCAAATTCTAATGACAACAGGTTTGGATATTTGAGTGCATTCCCGCACTTGGAAAATTATATTCTCGTGGATCTCCTCCTACTACTGATATGTTCCCTCGTGTTTTACGTTGGAAAGATACTACTTATAAAACCTACAAGACATTAGAAGAGAAGATATTTAATTTTGAGGAGGTACAAAAGTTAGTACAATATATATATTTTTTTGCTTAGTTCTAACTTAATTTTATGTTCACAGCTTGAGGTTCTTAAGTTCAATGTCACTGCTCATGAGAAGGAGCAAGAAGTAGTAAGGGGTGTCCTTGCACGAATGGGATCTGAGGATGATGATGATGATGATGAGGGTGATGATGAGGATGGTGAGAAGGATAGTCTCGAGGAGGATGGTGATGAGGAGGAGGAAGTAGAGCAGGATAAGTTGGAGGGAGGGAATGATGATAGTGATAATGACGAGGAGGAGGATAGTCTCTCCCCGGTATATGACCAAAGGTCAAAACGTGTAAGTAGCCAAAATTCACAATAAGTCATGTTGGTGAGGATGCTAGGAATGCACTTAAACAGCCTGATTACAGTCTTGATAACCATTTTTAGCCTGAATTCGAGATAATAAGGTCCAATTCGAGATAAAAATCTCGAATTCGAGACTGGTATCCTGAATTCGAGATAACAGTCTTGAATTTGAGATTGTTATCTCGAATTTTATATGATTATCTCGAATTCAGGCTAAAAATTCTGCTTGAGGACTATAATCTCGAATTCATGCCCATTTATTCAATATATTCAAATTTTATTGTGTTCTAATGTCTACCATTATTTCAGGAACATGATGTACAAACGAAATCACACCCATCTTTATACAAGCAACTCAAATGTTATTTTTCCAGATGGTTTGATGCCTTAGACATGAAACTGGATCGCCTGGCCGAGAGATTTGATAATTATGTATCAGAAATTGTTGCTATGAGAAAAAGAGATAGAAAAAGAAAAAGAAAAAGAAGAAGAAAAGATAGAGAAAGAGAAAAAGAAAGAAGAAGAAAAGATAGAGAAAGAGAAAAAGAAAGAGAAGGTAAAAAGTATGTGGATGTTGGTGATGAAGAAAGAATGGGCTTTTCAGGGGGGCAGGTGGGTGATGAAGTTAGAATGGCCTTCTCAGGGAGGGAGGTTGGGGATGAAGTAAGAACGGCCATCTCAGGGGGGGAGGTGGGTGATGAAGTTAGAACGGCCTTCTCAGGGGGAGAGGTGGGTAATGCCTTAACACCCATCTTTTTTCAAGGTGATGATGGAACTGTTACAAGAGTTGAGGGAAGACCACAAAAACTTACAATGATTTCTAAGCATCTCCGCTCCCCTTACTTGAATACTAGAGTGAGGAAACAAATGGCCAAGGGCGTGATCGCTATAAATCCAATGAGGACAGCTACAGCAGCTAAAAAAAAGGCCCTACGACAAATTTTGAATACAGAGGCTGATCCAAATAATACGAGGTTATGTTTCTAATTGTGAATTGAAAAGTACATGCATAAATGAGGAATTAATGATGATCAAATTTCCTTACTTTAATTATTCTAATTGTGAAGGTTGATATATAGTGTTCCGATCACTTCGGAGATGCTCAGTATTGTGTTAGATAGCAAAAGCGAGATCAATTCATCGGTAACAGACTATTCCCGACTTTAATTTAATGTTGTCTATCTAAATTGTAATTCTAAAAATCTAACACTAATACAATGTACAAAGCATATTGACATATGGATGGAACTATTAGCACAACGACATGCGAGACATCCTGATCTTTACGCCCAGTCTTGTGTCTTTGTACCTACGTGGTTCATGGTAAGGCGGGTATATATTAATTCATTATCTACATTCACTCTTGATGGTATTCTAATTATTTAGTGTCTTCACAGGAATTCCTACATACAGAAGTAGACACTTTACGATCATATATCAATGCAAATGACTCTGCGATGCGTGACTCGTTAAGGAATCAATTAAGCACTAATATTAAACCCATTGTTGAGGGGGTGGATGGGCGACCGGCCATGTGGTCGGTTGAAAGGGTGTACATCCCATTTCTTAGTAGTCACCATTGGGTGTTGGTGGTGTTGGAACCTCCGAGAAGGGAGGTCCTAATTCTGGACTCATACTTCAACAACGCCTTAACAAAATATGAAGCTGAACTATGTACCATCAAAGAGTGCATCCCTACCCTCTTCCATATGTTCAGCGACGTGGAGGCTCTAGGACATGACTCGGCGGTGCGGGAGATCATTGACTTACCACAATAGACTAATGCGTACGTCTATATGAAAATAAGCAATTTACTTGTAATGTACCTCAGTTTTTTACCTAGAATGTACTGATGAAATGTGTTGTTTATGTGTATCAGGCACGATTGTGGAATATTCATGATGAAATATGTGGATTTCCTATGTTCTGATTTGCAGATTGATTTTAAGCAGGTATTACACCTTCTTTTCCTCTGATTCATTATTCATGCTCACAGTATTTTTAATTTATCTGACTCACTATTACGCTCTCCGTATTTTTAATTTGTAGATTGATGTTATCAAGTTCCGAAAGTGGATAGCTTACGAGATGATGGATGGGATTGGCAAGCCTTACTAACTATCAGTTGTTCTAATGCCCAAGAAGGATTAGGACTGTAAGTTCTAGTGCTCTTACTAATTATTAGTTGTTCCTAATAGAAATTTGAACTTCATTGTTGGATATATTAGGTGTCTCCACAATTATTCGGTGATTACCGCACCCCTCTATTTACAGCTTGGACTGTAAGTTCTAAACCTTCAAGTTTCTGTCTTGGGAAGTGATTGTTGCAATACTTCTGTTTTGTCATTTGTGCAAATTGACATTCGGGTATATCAACAGGTAGATGGTTACATTTTGTGCCCAGGTTTTGTGCAAATTAGCAAGGAAGTGTCTCTTGCTGAAGCCTTCACCAATACTTCCGTTTACAATGGAGATCAATATGAGTGAAAATTGGTGGTTCGTATATACAGAAAGAAATATACATTACCAGGTAAAACTAAAGTCTTCCCATATCCATTCTTTTTTATTATAGACCAATTAAGAGAATAAATAAAAAATGTAGGACTAGCTAGTCTCATTACCATATTCAATCACATTTATCTATTAATTTTTTAAAATTTTAATTGCAGGATCAAGTGAGTGGAAATTGGTGGTTCGTATATACAGAAAAAAATATACATGGGGGATATTGGCCAAAATCCATATTCACTGACTTGGCGAAAGGTGCATCCCAAGTTTCTTGGGGAGGGAGAACATCCGGCCGCCCAGAAGCACCTAGTGCTCAAATGGGAAGTGGTTATTTCCCAGACGGTAATCTTCACCATTCATGTTTCTTTAGGCAAATTCTATATGTGAATTCATCTTATGTATTGCAAGGCCCTGATAAGTTTGGAACAAAAGTATATGTAGACGAACCAGATTGCTACAACTTGGATTACGAGGGGGATCAAAAGAATATCATAGGGCACCCATATGTAAATTCATCTTTTGTTATAAATGTATGTTTAAACTTTCGAACCTGACATTGGATGTATGTACTGGATTTATAATGGATTTATTATGGATGTAATGATTTGGATCAATATAGCTCATTTACAGTTCATTTACAGTTCCTGTCTCGAATTCAAGCTAACCAATCTCTAATTCAGGCAAACCAATCTTGAATTCGAGATAACCATCTCGAATTCAGCCTAACCAATCTCGAATTCGAGATTGTTATCTCGATATCGAGACTTTTTCTTGCATTATAAAAGCTCAAGTACAACAGGTTCTAAGCCTGAATTCGAGATTGTTATCTCAAAATCATCCAAACTATCTCAAATTCGAGATAACCATCTCGAATTCAGGCTAACCAATCTCGAATTTGAGATGGTTATCTCGAATTCAGGCTAACCAATCTCAAATTCGAGATTGTTGCTTACATTAAATCTCAAGTTCTAAATTATAGGTTCTATCTTGAGACTTTTTTGCCATTTGTCCCCCTTTATATACAACTCAATTACATGGATGGCTGATTTTTAACATATTAATTTAAGTAGTCATATGAAATTTTATAATTTGTAGACTACAAGTGAACCACTGACCTACCGAAGAGGAAAATCATGCATTGATTTGTAGTACAATATTTGAATATACAAAATTCAGAATTCGTTACAAAAACTCTTTGAATTATCATTATGAAAAGATCATACTTGTGGGATTACATTAGTACATGTTTGTCTATTATGACCACTTTGTTTGCATCTACCACATCTTATGGTAGACCTTTCTCTGTCTTCTGAAAGAATTTTATTCTTCTTCGGTCTTCTCGTGCTTCTTTTCTGTACAGGGGGTTTCATCCGCTTGGTCTCGGCTATTACTTCATTTGGGAGATCCCAATATTTTTTGTCATGTACCAGATATATTGACTCTTCATAGGTGGCTCGATACATATCAGATGTATAGTAGGAAGAAAAGTATGCATACGGATCATGTCAATACTTATTACAGACAGCCAAAACATGTACACAAGGCAACCCCTGAACATCAAATTTCCTACAGGTGCAGGTACGTTCAAGAAGCTTCACTGTAGCATTAAATTCTCCCCTCACATAATACTCATACCGAACGATTCCGTCACATTCCAGATAACGTGCTTTAGCAAGTCTCCTCTGTAATTTACCCTCAGCCCATGTTGTTAGGCTTCCATTCATTTCCATGGCTTTGTTACGTCGGTTAAAGAACATTCGTTGGATCTTAAGGCGCACATCCTCTAAAAGCACTGTGACTGGATATTCTCTCGCTTCCTTATGCAAACTATTGATTGATTCAACTATATTAGTTGTTACAATATTATACCTCTGCCCAGGAAAGTATGCAGATGCCCATTTTTCTTTTGAAATTGCAGCTAACCATTCATGTGCCTCGGGGTTTGCACTTGCAAGACGTGACATAAACTCTTGGAATTTGCTGGACATGCATGTCTTTACGGCCAACCAAAATAACGGTTTCAGTCCCTCGTCCTTGAATGCTACATGCATATTCTAGCTAATGTGATATGAACAATAAGTATGAACTGCATATGGGAATGCAATGGGGACTTGGCTTATCAAACTAGCGTGTCGATCAGTTATAATGACTAATACCTTCCATGTACCCAAGTGGTTAAGCTAATTGTTTGAAAAACCACTTGTAACTGTCATTATTCTCTGATTTAGCTATTCCATAAGCAACTAGACATATGTGGTTGTTACCATCAAGTGATGTTGCTATGATTAAGATCCTCTTGTACTTACCCTTTAGATGCGTCCCGTCAATGGCTAATACTCTTCGTAAACTGAGCTAAAAACTTCTGATACAAGGTCCAAGGGTCACAAAACACCTTTCAAATACACCAGTATCTGGTCACTCAATACTGCAGTTACTGTTCCCGGGTTAGTCCTGCGTAGCTCGTACAAATAAGCAGGGAGGTCAGCGTACGACTGGTTGTATGATCCTCTAACATTTTCTATTGCAATCTCTCTAGATCTCCACGCTTTTCGATAACTCATTTGTACTCCATATTGTTTCCAAACATCATGGATAATCTCTTTAGGCCTAGATGCCACGTGACCCTCGATTCGTCCCACAACCATGTCACTAACAACTAAATTAGATGCTTGTTGATGATTGGGCCCAGTTAAGGGAAACTCACAGGAGTAATGTGAATTATAAGTCTTTATCTTGAAGACACCCGACTCATTCACCTGTGATGCACGCAGCCTCCAAGTACAATTACCCCCAAGGCACTTAACTACAAACTTTGATTTATTTGAATCCACAACCCTGTATTGGAAGTTTTTTTATCATTGCATACTTTGCCAACACATTATGTAGGCACCTCTTATCTTTAAACAATTGCCCAAGTGAAATATCATCCGTATTCTCGAGTGTAGCTACAAAGCTTGAAGGATCGAAATTCATATAGTCATCATTCTCAATCACATTTGATGAAGGGCCTTGACTAACTTGCCGAAAAGCAGACCTAGAGGAGCTACGGATATTAACCGTTGAGATATTTGAGCGAATAGGACCCTCATCAACAACGTCTCTGGCAACATCTTCATCTACCTCCACTGAATAATCATCATCATCATCATCATCATCTTCATCTTCATCTTCATCTTCAACACATTCACCAACATTAGCACATTCATTATCCTGAACACCATAATCTTCACTATGTTAGTTGTCGCCCCTGCTGGTATCACCATAATCTGCATATGTGTTAGGCACAAAATAAGTATATTGATTTGGTCCTGTTGTCAAGTCTTCAAAGGGCCAAGGTACGGTTGGTAGGATAGGGTCGGAAACATAGACCGTAGAAGGCTGAAGGACATGACAAGTATCAGCCTCGTTCACATGGGGAATGACAATCTCGTGATCAGGAAAACCTTCATAACTCAAAGAGGGTGAACCACACTGTTGTACTCCCTTTGCAACTTCAATTACATATATTTTGCAAAAGTACATTATGAGTTCGTGCTAGCTCACATTCTGAAATAAATATCAACAAGTCTTCATCATCTTCAATATCAGTAGGAGGAATTTTCGGGTGTGTAGGGAACATAGACCTCACTCTAATCTCAGTTTCTTCCCGCTGAGATTTAGTCAATCGATAAACTCTGCTCAAAAGTTATTCATGTGTCATTCCACTAAACAACTGTATCAATTTCGATTTCCCATCCTCATATACGTGGGACCTATCAGGGAGAATCTTTCATTCACCCTCATAACAACAAATCACTGATACATTCATTATCTGCAACATCAAGAAAAAACAATGCAAAAACTTAACAATATCAATGCTTTATAATAAAGTCTTACAATATTACAAATAGTTCGAATAGTGGATAAAATGTGTATCGAATTCACTAAATGTGTGTTATGCAATATCGAGATAATTGTCCTGAATTCGAGATAACCATTCTGAATTCAAGATGGTTATCCTGAATTCGAGATAACCATCCTGAATTCAAGTTGGTTGTCCTAAATTCAAGATGGTTGCCCTGAATTCGAGATAACCATCCTGTATTCAAGATGGTTGTCCTAAATTCAAGAAGGATGTCCTGAATTCGAGATAACCATCCTAAATTCAAGATGGTTGTCCTAAATTCAAGATAACCATCCTGAATTCGAGATGGTTGTCCTGAATTCGAGATGACCATCCTAAATTCAAGATGGTTGTCCTGAATTCAAGATAACCATCCTGAATTCGAGATGGTTGTCCTGAATTCAAGATAACCATCCTGAATTCGAGATGGTTGTCCTGAATTTGAGATAACCATCCTGAATTCGAGATGGTTGTTCTGAATTCAAGATGGTTGTTCTGAATTTGAGATAACCATCCTGAATTCGATATTGTTGTTTTGAATTTGAGAAAACCATCTCGAATTCGAGACTATTATCTCGAATTCAAGATTGTAAATTTTATTCAGCCTGTTTAAGGATTTTTTGGATTTTTCTTACAAGGGTTTAGGGGTTTATCTTCGTTAGGATTTTAGTTCCTTAAGGTTTATCTTCCTTAGGTTTTAGGGTTTCAATCCATAATGAGTTTGAAATGCAGAAAAATGAACAAAAGCCTGACCGAAATTTTAAACTGTTTTCATTAGGGTTTCAATCCATACCTCTTAATCTGATGATTTCGAAATTCGAAATTTCCTTCTTCTTCTTCTTCATTCGAAATGGATAAGGTATTCGATAGAATGGTTAGACATAAACTGTTAAGTGTTTATAGGGGCATTTTGGACTTTCTCACAACCCCTCCCGCACGCTTCAATGCTTTCACACGCGTGGAGGCTGGGAAAAATAACTCCCTAAAAAGGGAGCTGGTTTCCATCATTTTTCAAAAACTGAAGCTTAATTCCGTACTTTTCCTGGTATAGTTGTAGAGACAAATTATTGGAGAGAGAGAAAAAGAGAGAGAGATTGTGGTGCCCTGACCTATTCACTGTAGTAGAAATCTATGCCCTAGGGGCTTGGGTTGATCATGATGTCAATTCAAGCTCAAGGCCTGGTATGTATTATATGTATCATATGCATAATGGGTGGAAATAAAAAGAGAAGAAAAGTAAATCCAAATTAAAAAATAAGGAAATAAAGAGTTCTTGAGGTACTCATCCTCGATCTCTTCTTATCTTGCAACAGATTCCCAATCCTTTGCTGAAATTCCAATTTTTAAGTTGAGAAATTTGCCCCTGCACCTCCTTGATGGTGGCCATCTAACTAGAAACATACCAGGTAGTTGCTAGCCTCATTGGTAGTAAATGCAAACTGACCAACTGTCATGTTCTCTCCACGGTGAAGTGCGTTTTCGTATTGTGATGTTACTAAAAAAATTAATGACAAACAGTGAGGTTAAGAGAAGGTTTTGGTTGGGTGTCTTCCGATCATCATTCATTCCCCAATCATCTATGGAGAACTACATACACATAACCCAGATGAAACGGCAAACTCTGCTATTAGAATTTTTGACTTGGGGTCGAGAAGGGTGCGAACCTAAGGGCCCTTTTGGCATCACTCCCAAGAACAATTTTCCATTCCCTGGGAATAGAGAATTGTTCTTTGGGAGTGATGCCAAACAGGCCCTAAATGACTATTGCTTGAACCCATGAGAGAGAGAGTTTCTCTCCTATTTGCAGGAGGAGAGAGAAGATAGATAAGCCGAGAGTTGCCTCATAGTCTCATTGAAAGAATCAGCGAGAGATAGAAACTGGGAACCATCATTTCACAGTTAACAGGGGGGTTGCCGAGATTGAGAGAGAGAAACCGTAGAGAAGAGAGAATAATAGGGGTGGCCACTCATTTTTTAGGGGATGAAGACTCCGTTCTTACCTCCAATATGTGTAGAAACAAAAATACAATCTAATAATTTGTGGAAAGATGGTGTCTCTCAAAAAAGTAGGGGTTGTTGCTTCTCTATGAGATCTTCTTAGTTTGGCCTAGCTTGTACACTTTGAGAGAGAGAAGAGTCATTAACTTTTCATTGCTGTGGTGAGAATGTAATGTATGAGAGGAGGTTACGAAGAGGAATAAGAGAGTTAATTTTTGAAATGTGAAAAAATTGTGGGTCCTTTAATTGATTTTAATTTGATGACATGGCTTCACAAATGAAGAGAAGTCTTATGTGGCATCATTAGATAGGGATTGATAACCTTCAGCCGTGCATGAACATTAATTCTTGTAATTATTGAGAGAATATTTATTTTGTAAAATTGTCTATCATTCTCTTTGAAAAGTTCAAATTCTTAATTGGGGTATACCTTTGCCAAAACAAAGTCAATTTGTAATCTTGAGTCCTTTCCGTCCATGTTAATATTGTTCGTGAAGATGAAACTTGAATTAGTTCAACTGAAGAACATCCTACCTGAATCTTTAGTCTCACCACTTAGGATGATAAGTGACCTAAATACCTAGTCTATACCTTAGGAGCACTATGTGAAAATGGGTTAAAAACTATACCAAAAGACGGGAAAAACGAACGGCTTAAGCTTGTCGTTAATTATACAGCGGCTGGTGTGAGTCGTTTATGTGTGACGCAATAAACGACTACCCTAGGCAGTCGTTCTTTGAGAAATAACCCTAAAGTAACCTTAATCCAAAACTCTCTTCTCTCGGTTTCTTCCTCTCTCTCTCTCGGACGACTACTCTCTCTCTCTCGGACGTACGACTGCTCTCTCTCTCGCGGTTTCTTCCTCCCTCTCGTCGCTACTCGCTCGCCGTCTCTCTCTCGCCGCTGCTCACAGAGCCTGTGATTTTCATTGGGAAGTCTTGAGACCGAGCAACACAAAAAAGGGGACCCTCTCTCACCAACCGAAATCTGTGATTTTCCGACACCGGTGACAAATCAGGACGGCGACGAGGTCTCTCTCTCTCCCTCATTATTTTTCATTTTGATTCAACGCACAGGTGTTGTTTGATGTTGATCTACTTTTTTTTGGGGGTTCTCTTGTGGATCTTTGGATTTTGTTCTCTTCAAGGCATGATCTTGTAGAAGCCGAAATTTTTTGTTAGATCTTGGGTTCTCTTGTTTGAACAAAATTTTTCTAGGGTTCTTCTTGTTTTTTGTTTTTTTTTTGTGATTAATCATCTATGAACCTTTTTTTTGCCGAACTTTTATGGGTTTTTTTTTTCGGTTTCCCTTCCATCCACGATTTTTTTTTTATGGATTTATCTTGTAGATCTATCAATGGTAGTTTCTTTTTGTTTACGAAATTTTTGGGGTTCCTCTATTTTTTTTTTATTCCTCTTCTACAAAGTTTTTTTTAAAAAATTTTGTTGATATTTTCTAAATTTTTTTTGGTTTCCTTTCCATTTTTTTGTGGGATTTGTCTTGCAGATCTATCTATGGTAGTTTTTCGCATCATTCAAAGGTAGGATTTGAATCGAATCGCTCGCATTTCAGTTGCTTAGATCGGATTCACTTTGATTGCAGATTTAGTGGCTTTGAATCTTGATTCGCAAGGGAAAAACGTTGATGTTTTGCCTGATCTTTGATTTTTCGCCTCCTTGTGAGTATAGTTTCTTGAGATCAATAGATCTAGGGTTTTGTATTGTGGTTAACTTGTTTTGTTCTGCTCCTAATATTGGTGTCTATTATTTTTGAAAAAAATAAATAACTTAAACTTAATTTGATGAAAAGTTCTAGTCTTGTTTAGCTCGTCAAATCTATTTGGTGAGATTAATTGTGCAGCTGTTGCATAAAAACACTTTCCATTGGAAAAATCAACCCAAAACTTTACTTACATCTCCACCAAATCAACATCCTCACCAGCTGGTGATTAAACTGTGATGAAATTGAAAAGTGATTCTTGTAATTCTTTGATCATGTTTGGATAGAGGATATCCACAATGGTTCTCTAACTCATGCTCCTTGTCCCCTATCGATATCCCCATAATTCCTTTCTCTTGTAGTCGTGTTCCAAGTACCCAACTGTAGAAGCCTTACCATTCCCTTATTGTACATATCAGACACTTGTTTATGGTGAGAGTGAAGCTTCAGGTGAATCAGGTCTGCCTACTCTGCACTCTGCATACTTTTGGTTAGGAGAAACAAAGATTGGAAAACCGCATTACCGGAGAATGGTCTGAATCAGAAGGAGCAAATGGCTAACGACAGCATTATCTATGGTCGTTCATAAGAGACCCATCCATTGGTTTAGTTGCAATTCGATTCCTTATAGCCCAAAGATCACAAATTGATTTGCCTTTTTACATTGCGGGTAAGAGTATTTAAAGTTTGGGCAAGAGAGACAACTGAATTTAGAAAGACCCTACGGTCTAGAGTGCAAATGTTTACATATAAAGAGGATGGAAGTTTCTTTCTTTGGCTAGGGTTTTCACTTGTCAAATATTCTAGAGCATGTATTATAACCATGAAAATTCACAGCCATGAAAATTGGGACATAACCATTAATTTGTTATGGTATAAATTTCCATGGCTGTAAATTTTTGGGGTGTTTTACTGTTAATTTCCCTAATTATAACCATCCTATAGCATCTAAATCTCTTCACAAAATATGGGATTTGGTCCCGTCCTCACTAGACCAAAACCGTCTGGCCCATGCTCTACAGACTGCCATGTGTCCCTCTTAAGACTCATTAACTGTGGTTAAGATTCATTCACCTTTATAATTCATACATGTAACCGTTGTTTTTAGAAAAAGAATATTTTAAAAAATTTAACCCTAGAGTTCAATTTTTTAAACTAGTATTAAAAGGATACTTAAACTGACTTTGTGGCCAGACCAATTGCGATCCCAAATTTTTGTTTCCGGGCTTGCCAATAATAAAAATGAGGGTTATCTTGATTCCCTTCGCGTTTAGGATTATTCCTCTATACCCAAGTTTTAAAAAGGAACCCATGAGCCCTATCGTGCTGACCTACTCTTTGTGCAGAAAGACTAACCCAAATCTAATTTTTGTGTATGATTGTATTATTTTTTGTAGTTTCATGTATTATAATTTATTAATAATTTTTTTTATTAATATCATGTAAAACTAAACAAAATAAGTTTTTGAATCAAATTTGAGCCAACCTAAGCTTGGCTTAGCTTGAACGGAACTCAAGCTTGATCAAACTTGTTTGACCAAGCTCAAGCATGTTCAAGCCAAGCTCGACTCAACTCGGCTCAAATACACTCCGCTCATATATTCCCATTAGTAAAACACCCCAAAAAAAGATTTAGATGCTATAGGATGGTTACTATCAAATACGTGACGACTAATAACTGTCGTAAATACTTTGAAACGACGGCTATGGGCCGTTGTTTTTAGCGCATTTTCACGTAGTGGTTTATTTTGAATGTAAACATCTTAACTAAATAACTGATACTTTTTTTGTTTAGATTGAGAAATGTGAGTTGTTTAACTTGCTAAATAGGGAACATGATTTTGTGCTTTTAATTGGATTGATGCATCTTGTATCTTTTTCCTTTCTGTTTAATTATTTGAGTGCTTGGATAAATGACATGGATAAAATCCCAGTGGTTTTCAACAGTTCTGTTACTACTTCTCTTGCAAGTTCAACAGAACTTGCATGCATCTTTTAGATGTATCACTATTTATTCTAAGTTCCAATTATGCATATCCAGTATTTTCAAATTCAATCTTGTTCTACTTAGTGAGAAATAGGAAAATAAGTTTTACTGTTTCTCTCTCATAAGGTGGAAATAGTGTCGTTAAAAGGATAGCTCCCTCTTAACCAACTCCAACATTTTTTGATATACCTAGTGGCATTATGCGGTCTTTCTGAATTGTTGATGCAAGGAACATTTTCATGACTTTTATCATGATTAATGCCTGATTTGTGCGAGAAACCATGTTAAATGGTCGTATATGTTAAAACTCGTGGAACTGTGCAACTAAATGGTTAATCACCTGATACAAAGCAATATGATTTTTGATTGCTTAAGTCAACCATGTTCAAACTTCAAACACTGTGGAATCCATACTTTTTGAATCCATGCAAACGCTAATTATGATTGGTTGCAAGATAGGAGATTTTTCCTCCACCATTGTCTTCTTTGCTTGAGGGTGAAGTTAACCTAAATAACATTTTACCAGCGTTAGCACTTATCCAGTTATTTCCAACTATTATTAGTTGCTTGATTAGGATATTCTCTATAGTTATTTGGTAACCAATACTAGAAACAATATGTTGAGTGCTTTGTGAGAACTATCAAGCTAGAAATATCAGTCATGATTCATGAAGCATCCTTGAAGGCATAAGAGTAGGGACACAAATAAATGTGACTCAACTCAACAAATGTTTTACGGACAAACCGAGGAACATGACTCTACTCTAAGAATGAGTTATCTGAGCATGAAAGCTAGACATCAATGGTCTAATAATAGTTTCACAGAGCTATTGGAAACGATCAAAAGATTTTACCAGATGAGAACACTTTGCCGGATAGTACCTATACTGTGAAGAAGTTGATCAAGTCCTTGCGTATGGACTACCAGATTATTCATGCATGTCGTAATGATTGCATACTATACTGGAGAGAGTATGCAAGTAAGGATAGTTATCTTGCGTGTGGTGAAAGTAGATGGAAACTGGTGGACGACTCAAAGTCGAGGGCTAAACCTTTACCGTGGAAGAAATTAAGATACTTTCCATTGACACAAAGGTTGCATAGACTGTATAGTGTACCATGGATTACAGAAAGTATGAAATGACATGCAAATTCAGTTGAAAATGATAGCCACGTGCGTCATCCGGTGGATTCTTCCTATTGGAGATCATTAAATATTAGGTGGTGTGACTTTGCTGCCAAGCCACGTAATGTTCGGCTAGGCCTTGCAATAGATGGATTCAATCCTTTTGGGAATAAGAGCAAATCTTATAGTTGTTGGCCTGTTATGATTGTTATCTTTATGCATGCATAAGGAATTTACCATGTTAACACTATTGATTCCTGGCGCAAATGTTCCAAGACATGACATTGATGTCTACTTGCAGCCATTGGTCGGAGAGTTGAATGAATTATGGTTTACCGGAACCATAATATCTGACTCCCACACTAAGCATAAGTTCATCATGAGAGAAATTTTGTTTTGGGCTATACATGATTTTCCAGCATATGACCATCTTTCGGGTTGTAGGACTGCAGGAAAGTATGGTTGTCTAGTTTGCAGCGAAAGGATAGATTCAGTATGGCTACCACATGGAAAAAAATTTGCTTACATTGTAACGACCCCAAAATCCTACAAGGCTAAAATAGGATTTTGGAATCGCCACATTACTTAAACCTGCTTAAAACCATGCATACAAGGCATACTACACGAGTCTCCAAAAATGAGGATAGTAAAATTCCGATTATAAAAAGTCAAACCATCCTATACACTAATAGTCCACACACCATAGCTCCTCATAACGAAAATAGTCTAAAACATCCACCCGGTAAATAACTAAGGCAACATCAACTAGAAGTCAAAATTCCCATAAAACCTTCTCATCCAAAAAGAAATGCTAAAACTACTCAATAGGGATAACTGTCAAAATCCCTAGCCTCCCCCTCAGGAAGCTCACCTTCTCCCTCTTCTTCAGTGTACACCTCCTCGGTCCACGGCTCTTCTCCTAAACCTGAAGATAATGATAGGTCGACTGAGTTTGGAATACTCAGTGGATAAACAAACTAACAACAACATAAGATAGCATGAGCAATAACAATATCATAACTCAGTTTATCTAAGCTTACTCATAATAATTTCGCGTAAAATAGGCATAATCAGAGTGCGTAGCATATAACATGTCATAACATCATCTTAACTCGTGTACTTGTGCAATTCTTATCCATGAACTTAACTTAACATATGCATAGACTCATACATGCATGATTCATAGTGTGTTTGTCCCGACAACGCATAATCATAGTGTTTTGTCCCGGCAACGCATAATTCATAGTGTTCGACATCGCGTAGAGTGGATGTTCGTCATGGGGGATCATTCTTTCATAACATAACATGAGTGCGACAACTCGTAGAGTGGATGTTCATAGTGGGGGATCATTCTTTCATGGCATAATTCGTGACATATTCGTATCCAATGCATGCATGCTTGTGAGACAAGTGGACTCATGAGACTTGAATACTCACCATGCGAGTGCATGTGTGCTTGAGTGTCGTGATTAGAATTCAAATGAGTCATCCCTTAGAATTCAATCTTCCGCTAGGAAACTCCGCTAGGTTACATCTCCCTAGTTAGAGAATTCCCAACTTGGAGGATTTTCCTCTAAGGTTTGGCCTACCCGAATACCGATCACCATACAAGTAAATTGAGCATAATTTATCATAACAACACAATATTCATTTAACTTAATTTCTTCATAATCAAAAGCATCATACTAATATTTAGCATTCTTAGACATTTCAACAAACATGTAGAGTGCCTTAATTATGGATACTTTGCCATTTCTCATTCTTAACATTCCATCACACAATAATTCATCCACACAACCCAAACATACTCCATATCCATACATTCATCCCAATCGTCCATAGTATTTCCCTTCCTCCGTTCAATCCATCCATGGTATAAATACATTTTCATCTCTAGTAAGCTTAATCCATACATAATTAGGGAAAACAAGTCAAATTATCATTTCTATCATTCATATTAAACTAATATTCATCAAACTTCATTAATAGAGTTGAGTTAGGGAGTTTATCGACCTTAGGAATCCTTCCCTTGGATTCAAAACGCTCTCAAGGTGATTTGGGAAAGCTTTGAGGACGATCTCTAAGCTTTCCTCTCAATCTTCTAGTAATCCCCTTCTTCTCCAAGCAACCCCTCTCTCAAAACCCTAGGTTTTCTCCCCCTTTTTGCCAAATTAGGTTAGAAATAGGTAGAGTATTTTAATATCTCGAGTAGGACCCCCTATTTATAGCCCCAAGGGTTGGGAACAAAAAAACTTTAAAGTCCTTACTAAATTCTGTCAAAAACACGAAAGATCGATCGATCGGTGGTTATGACCGAGCGATCGGTCGCCTACCGATCGATCGGTGTTTATGACCGAGCGATTGGTCAAAAACACACTCTCTGGAAAATTTTTCCATACAAAATTTTGGACCAGTCGATAGCTACCGATCGATCGGTTTTGGACCGATCGATCGCTACTCCTGACCGAGCAATCGGTGCTCTGCAAATTTTTTACCTACTCTATTATTTTGGCCATAACTTTTGACTCGTTTGTCGGATTTCGACGATTCAACTTGCGTTGGATTCGTCTTTCGAAAAAAAACATTTCTGAAATTTTAGAATTTCTAAATTCTACTTTATTTATGGACCAAAAACTCCCCAAAGTTGACTGATCTGTAATTCCATCAGACAAAACCTCAGAAAACCCATTTTTGACTTAGCTTAGACTAAAAATAAGGAAAAACATTAAACAGGAACCTCGAAGAGGGTTCCAATACCTTTCTATGGGTTCAAAAATCACTCAATTCTAATAAACGGTGCCAAAACTAGAGCTTCCTAAAGTTTAAGGTGTGTTATGACATCCTTCTGATTACGAGTTTAAATAAGCCTTAATCATACTATACCAATTAGAAATAAATTACATAAACATTAAAACATCATAAGGACTATAATACCCCTAATGCAATACAATAAAAACATGAAAAAAAGATTCGGGTCTCTACATCCTCCCCCCTTAAAAGAATTTCGTCCTCGAAATTACGTACCTTAAGTGAACAAGTGTGGGTACTTTTCACGGACTTCGGCTTCTCTCTCCCAGTAGCCTCTTCTCTAGAGTGATGCTCTTATTACAAGAATACAAGAGGAATGACCTTAGAACGCAAAACTTACTCCTTCCGGTCCAAAACTCGAGCCGGTTGCTCCACTAGAGTCAAATCTTCCCGAATTTCCAACGGCTCCAAATCAATGACGTGCGACGGATCTGCAATGTACTTTCTCAACATAGAGATGTGAAAGACATTATGTATACCTTCCATGTGAGGTGGCAAGGCGACCCGATAGGCAACTTCCCTGACTCGAGTGATGATCTCAAAAGGACCCACATATCTCGGACTAAGCTTACCCCGTTTACCGAATCTCATCACCCCCTTCGTAAGTGAGATCCTTACAAACACAAAATCTCCAACTTGAAACTCAAGATCTCTCCTCCGAGTATCGGCATAGCTCTTCTGTCTACTCTGAGCTGCTTTCAACTTCTCCCTGATCAACTGAACTCTATCCACAGTCTGACCAACGACCTCGGGACCCAAAAGCTTCCTCTCGCCAACTTTGTCCCAACACAAAGGTAAACGACAACTTCTCCCATAAAGTGCCTCAAACGGTGTCATCTGAATGCTACCTTGAAAGCTATTGTTGTAGGCAAAATCAACCAATGGCAAGTGATCAACCCAACTACCCTGAAAGTCTAACATGCAAGCCCGTAGCATGTCCTCTATGATCTGGTTCACCCTCTCAGTTTGCCCATCTGTCTGCGGATGAAATGTCGTACTAAAATCCAAATGGGAACCCATAGCATACTGAAAACTCTTCCAAAACTTGGAAGTAAATCTCGGGTCTCGATCAGAAACAATACTAACTGGCACTCCATGCAAACGGACTATCTCCTTGATATAGAGGTTAGCCAATTGATTGGAGTTGAAAGTGGTCCGATATGGAAGAAAGTGAGCTGATTCAGTCAATCAGTCAACCACAACCCAAATGGCATCAAAGTTCTTGACCGTCTTTGGCAAACCAACAATGAAATCCATGGAGATATTTTCCCACTTCCACTCGGGAATAGGAAGAGACTGAAGAAGTCCTGTCGGTCTCCTGTGTTCGGCCTTCACTTGTTGACACACTAAACACTTGGATACAAAGGTAGCCACATCTTTCTTCATATCTTTCCTCCAAAAATACTTCTTGAGATTCTGGTACATCTTAGTACCTCCTGGATGGACAGTGTACTTGGACTTGTGTGCTTCATCCAGAATCTCTCTTCTCAATTCTTTATTATCCGGAACACAAAATCTACCCTTGAAACAAACTCCACCATCTCTCCAAGAGAAATCCTCAAACCCGTTGCTAAGCGTCTTATTCATAGCAGCGTGCAGTTCTCCATTATTCCACTGCAGGTCTTTAATCCTGTCCAATAAGGTTAGTCTGACCATAATGTTAGCCAACAAGGCTCCAGACGCTCCCACACTGAAACCCGCATCAAGGCTAGACACCTCTTCAAGTAACTTCCATTCTTGGACCATCAAGTGTGCCAAGAACCCAGTAGGTCTCCTACTTAGCGCATCTACCACTACATTCGCTTTTCCCGGGTGGTACTGGATAGAGCAATCATAATCCTTGAGGAATTCTACCCAACGACGCTGCCTCAAATTTAACTCTTTCTGGGAGAACAAATACTTTAGACTTTTGTGGTCGGTGAAAATTTCAAACTGCGCACCGTACAAGTAGTGTCTCCAGATCTTAAGAGCAAAAACCAAGGCTGCTAACTCCAAATCATGGGTAAGATAGTTCTTCTCGTGGTCTTTCAACTGCCGAGAAGCATAGGCAATCACCTTCCCGTGTTGTATAAGAACACAACCTAACCCAACAAGTGAGGCGTCACTATACACCACAAAACCTTCACTACTTGATGGAACAGTCAAGATCGGAGCGGTGGTGAGACGCTTCTTCAACTCAAGAAAACTCTTCTCACATTTCTCATTCCACTTGAATCTAGCGTTCTTTCGAGTTAGGTGAGTAAGTGGAGCTGCCAAACTAGAGAAACCTTCCACAAATCTTCTGTAATAACCAGCTAGGCCCAAAAAGCTTCGAACCTCTGTAACACTTTTTGGCCTTCCTCATCCTTCCACTGCTTCTATCTTGGAAGGGTCAACTGAAATCCCCTCTTCTGACACCACATGGCCTAGAAATGCTACTTTTTCTAGCCAAAACTCGCACTTGCTAAGCTTAGCATATAACTTATGCTCACGAAGTGTCTTCAGTGTGATCCGGAGGTGCATCTCATACTCCTTCTGTGTCCTGGAGTACACTAGAATGTCATCCACAAACACGATCACAAAGCGGTCCAGAGTCGGCTTGAAAATCCTGTTCATGAGATCCATGAATGCTGCCGGGGCATTTGTCAAACCGAACGGCATGACAAGGAATTCAAAATGCTCATATCTGGTCCTGAATGCAGACTTAGGCACATCTTCCGCCTTTATCTTCAGTTGATGGTAGCCTGACCTTAAGTCGATCTTGGAGAAATACTTAGCTCCTTGCAACTGATCAAACAAATCATCGATTCTAGGTGAGTGATATTTGTTCTTGATAGTGACCTTGTTCAGTTGCTAATAGTCGATGCACATCCTCATCGAACCATCCTTCTTCTTCACAAACAAAACAGGAGCTCCCCAAGGTGATACACTTGGGCGGATAAACCCAAGACCAAGCAATTCATCAATCTGCTCCTTAAGCTCTTTCAACTCTACTGGAGCCATCCTATATGGAGCTTTAGAGATGGGTGACGTACCCGGGGCCAACTCAATTACAAACTCCACTTCTCTAACTGGCGGTAAACCCGGTAAGTCTTTAGGAAAGACATCCATATATTCCTCTACAACAGGGATACTTGAGGAATCTGGTGCTTCTGAGGTAGTAAGACTTAATACTACAAAACGAGCTAAGTTTTTCTTCTTCAACCCTTGGAAACGAAAAGGAGGTTCACTGATTGGTCAAAAGTTGACTACCTTCCCAAAACATTCAACATGCCCATGGTATTTGGAAAGCCAATCCATGCCTAGTATGACTTCAAAGTCTTGGAACTCAAAGACAATTAGATCAGCTGGCATCTCTCTCTGACCTACTCGAATATCACAATCTCGATAAACCTTATCAGTGATGACTGAACTACCAACAGGAGTAGCAATAGACAATTCACGATCTAACAGACTTGGCTCCATCGAAAACTCTCGTGCAAAACTAGGTGTGACGAAGGAGTGAGTAGATCCCGTATCGATCAAAACATGAGTGAGGAAATCATTTATCAACAATGAGATACACGAAGCTTAATTTGTCAAATCATGAATACATACATACATCATACGTCATACATCATACTGCATAATATTTAATATCACACACATAGCATCAGAACAATATTTTAATTGACTAGAAACACAAATAGACGTACCTTGCACAACGTCGTCGGACGCCTGTGCATCCCGCTCCGAGGTAGCAAACACTCGACCCTGAACTGGCTGGCGAGGCTGCTGGGGCCTCTGACCCTGAGATGGTCTCTGCTGTACTGGCTGCCTAACTGGGCGTCTAGTTCCCTAAGGCTGACTCTGTGGTGGCATCTGCATACCCTGAACTGGGCAATCACGAATTCGATACTCAATACTACCACAATGAAAGCATCCCCCTGTGACTGCTCGACACTCACCCGGCACATGCCTCTTACTACAAAAATGACATACCTCATACGTAGTCGCCCATGGAGCAGGTGGGGCGGCTCATGGTGCCTGAGGAGTAGCACGGTGAACAGTGGGTGCAACTACTGGCCTCTGATACGGGGTTGGCCTAGCCACTGGAGCTGGACCTGCCATCTTTGGCCTCTTATCCTATGGGCCATACTTGCCTTCCTGCAGTCCCTTCTTCCTCAAAAACTCAGCCAACCTTCTCTCAGCAATCATAGCTCGTTCGTTTACCTCTCGACATGATCCAAGACGTAGGATCTCTACCTTGTCTCGGATATGATCCCTTAGACCTCCTTCAAATCTCCTTTATACTCTCCGTCGTGATTAGATGAGGCACAAACCGGGATAACTCTATAAACTTGGCCTCATACTCGGCCACTGACATGCTCCCCTGCCTAAGAGTAGAGAACTCGATCTCTTTCTGCTCTCTCACAGATGTCAGAAAATACTGCTCATAGAAGACATCGAGGAACTCTCCCCATGTCCACCCCTGTTCGAACCGTACCTCATTTCTCTTCCTGGATGCCGCCCTCCACCAATGTTCTGCCTTTCCTTCCATCATAAATGAGGCTCATCTCACTCTTTGTTTATCAGTAGCCTCGAGCACAGAGAAAATCTTCTCCAATTGCATAATCCACAACTCTGCCACCGATGGATCTGTACTCCCATAGAAGGCTGGAGGACCCATTCTCTTGAAAGCTTCCACTCCATTATGTCGGGGTGGGTGAACATCAACCTGCCTCTCTTGCCTAGCTTGACCAGCTGCTAGCAATGCCGTCTGTTGGGCCATAATTTCAGCCTGTCTCTCCATGACTGCAGCAATCGCTTCCATTGCCCGACTCACATTCCCTTGGGGAGTACCCTCTGGAGTATCCCCATCGGTCACACTGCCCCCTCCATGTCTATTATTTCTTCCGCCTCTCCTCATGCCTATAGTACTGAGAAGAAGAAAACAATTAATTTAGGGACACACTCACATAAATGCTTAGGTCTACGCTTAAACAAAACTCAATCCTAAACAATTTTAAAATCCTAAACTTTGATGTTGCTTCCCTAAGGTTGACATCTTCCTACATTCTATACTTAATACCTTAGCCCTAAGTACTCTAACGCCTTGTGCTCTGATACCACCTCTGTAACGACCCCAAAATCCTACAAGGCTAAAATAGGACTTTGGAATCGCCACATTACTTAAACCTGCTTAAAACCATGCATACAAGGCATACTACACGAGTCTCCAAAAATGAGGATAATAAAATTCCGATCATAAAAAGTCAAACCATCATATACAATAATAGTCCACACACCATAGCTCCTCATAACGAAAATAGTCCAAAACATCCACCCGGTAAATAACTAAGGCAACATCAACTAGAAGTCAAAAGTCCAATAAAACCTTCTCTTCCAAAAGAAATGCTAAAACTACTCAATAGGGATAACTGTCAAAATCCCGAACCTCCCCCTCAGGAAGCTCACCTTCTCCCTCTTCTTCGGCGTACGCCTCCTCGGTCCACGGCTCTTCTCCTAAACCTGAAGACAATGATAGGTCGACTGAGTTTGGAATACTCAGTGGATAAACAAACTAACAACAACATAAGATAGCATGAGCAATAATAATATCATAACTCAGTTTATCTAAGCTTACTCATAATAATTTCGCGTAAAATAGGCATAATCAGAGTGCGTAGCATATAACATGTCATAACATCATCTTAACTCGTGTACTTATGCAATTCTTATCCATGAACTTAACTTAACATATGCATAGACTCATACATGCATGATTCATAGTGTGTTTGTTCCGACAACGCATAATCATAGTGTTTTGTCCCGGCAATGCATAATTCATAGTGTTCGACAACGAGTAGAGTGGATGTTCGTCATGGGGGATCATTCTTTCATAGCATAACATGAGTGCGACAACTCGTAGAGTGGATGTTCGTAGTGGGGGATCATTCTTTCATGGAATAATTCGTGACATATTCGTATCCAATGCATGCATGCTTGTGAGACAAGTGGACTAATGAGACTCGAATACTCACCATGCGAGTGCACGTGTGCTTGAGTGTCGTGATTGGAATTCAAATGAGTCATCCCTTAGAATTCAATCTTCCGCTAGGAAACTCCGCTAGGTTACATCTCCCTAGTTAGAGAATTCCCAACGTGGAGGATTTTCCTCTAAGATTTGGCCTACCCGAATACCGATCACCATACAAGTAAATGGAGCATAATTTATCATAACAACACAATATTCATTTAACTTAATTTCTTCATAATCAAAATCATCATACTAATATTTAGCATTCTTAGACATTTCAACAAACATGTAGAGTGCCTTGATTATGGATACTTTGCCATTTCTCATTCTTAACATTCCATCACACAATAATCCATCCACACAACCCAAACATACTCCATATCCATACATTCATCCCAATCCTCCATAGTATTTTCCTTCCTCCGTTCAATCCATCCATGGTATAAATCCATTTTCATCTCTAGTAAGCTTAATCCATACATAATTAGGGAAAACAAGTCAAATTATTATTTCTATCATTTATATTAAACTAATATTCATCAAACTTCATTAATAGAGTTGAGTTAGGGAGTTTATCGACCTTAAGAATCCTTCCCTTGGATTCAAAACGCTCCCAAGGTGATTTGGGAAAGCTTTGAGGACGATCTCTAAGCTTTCCTCTCAATCTTCTAGCAATCCCCTTCTTCTCCAAGCAACCCCTCTCTCAAAACCCTAGGTTTTCTCTCCCTTTTTGTCAAATTAGGTTAGAAATAGGTAGAGTATTTTAATATCTCGAGTAGGACCCCCTATTTATAGCCCCAAGGATTGGGAACGAAAAGACCTAAAAGTCCTTACTAAATTCTGTCAAAAACACGAAAGACCGATCGATCAGTGGTTATGACCGAGCGATCGGTCGTCTACCGATCGATCGGTGTTTATGACCAAGCGATTGGTCAAAAACACACTCTCTGGAAAATTTCCCCATACGAAATTTTGGACCAGTCGATAGCTACCGATCGATCGGTTTTGGACCGATCGATCGCTACTCCTGACCGAGCAATCGGTGCTCTGCAGATTTTTGACCTACTCTACTATTTTGGCCATAACTTTTGGACTCGTTCGTCGGATTTCGACGATTCAACTTGCGTTTGATTCGTCTTTCGAAAAAAAACATTTCTGAAATTTTAGAATTTCTAAATTCCACTTTATTTATGGACCAAAAACTCCCTAAAGTTGACTGATCTGCAATTCCATCAGACAAAACCTCAGAAAACCCATTTTTGACTTAGCTTAGACTAAAAATAAGGAAAAACATTAAACATGAACCTCGAAGAGGGTTCCAATACCTTTCTAAGGGTTTAAGAATCACTCAATTCTGATAAACGGTGCCATAACTAGAGCTTCCTAAAGTTCAAGGTGTGTTATGACATCCTTCCGATTACGAGTTTAAATAAGCCTTAATCACACTACACCAATTAGATATAAATTACATAAACATTAAAAGATCATAAGGACTATAATACCCCTAATGCAATGCAATAAAAACATGAAAAAAAGATTCGGGTCTCTACATACATGGGCCATAGATTCCTAACAGATTCAAGTCATCCTTTCAGTAGTCAAAAATCACAATTTAATGTGAAAGAAGAACTTTGGAAGCATCCTCGCCGTTTGAGTGAGTTTGAAGTATTATGCAAAATGGAAGCTATTCAGACCAACTTTGGAAAGGTAGCAGGAAAGAAGAGGAAGAAGTCCACAGACGAGGAAAGCACTACATGGTCAAAGAGATCAATATTGTTTGACTTACCGTATTAGAAAGTGCTTTACAAGATATTTTATAATGTTATTGTGTTGTGGAATACATCATATTGATAATAACATATCTTGTTCATCTGTACAGGATTTGTCTATTCGTCATAATCTAACATACATCATATTGATATTTTACAAGGCTATCCTGTTGTATGATGAAGGTCATAATCTCTATTTCTCATTTAGATAAACCTAATGCCTTCCCTGCTTTACAAAGAGATATATTACCTAGGCAGATGGAACTCCCATTCAGGAGTCTGGGTCCCATCAAAATTCTAATTAGATTAGCCCAACATTTCATATATAAGATTGTTTTTTTTAGAAATGTATTCTTCTCAAATATTAAATTTGTTGTTATCTTACATCTTATGGTATCTTTGCTGAATAATCTTGTTGATTGATTTCTTTCAATTTTTATTTTTAAATAGACTCTTCTTAATTTTTGTAGGTAAGGTAGCCTTCGCCAGCTCTCCTCGAGTCACCCCCAATTTCCAGGACGTGTTTATTAAAAAATTTCAGGGGGACTATTGTTGCATTGGGACGGATTCATGGAGATGTGGCACAACATTCCAAAATATATATCATTATAGTAGATGACATCTATTATCCAAATATAGATTTGTATCAAAGGGAGGGAACACTTGGAAATGTTACCATTGGCGAAACTATTATTTGGCCCAAATATTGTGTACAATTTATTTGACTTTGTCATTTTGAAATCATACTATTTTATGGTACTAAGATACAAGTGTATTGGCATGTAAATTTGTGAAGTAATTATTTTTTGTGGTTAAATTATCTATCATTGATGATTATGTAGAGATGATAGAAGAACGTTGGATGTGATGGATTGGAATTTATTAGAAATGATTTTGCAGGTAAAATGACAGGTTCGGCAGGTAAAATGACAGGTTCGGTAGGGGGTAAACAGATATTTTAAAAAAAAAAATTCTTCAAAAACGACGGCTAATGACAGTCATTTATTCATATTAAATCATTTTTCAATAAAAACAAAAGTACCTAATAAATGACGGCCTATGGCCATCGTTTAGTTTTATGACGGCTGTAGGCCATCGTTTTTCCTGACCTATAACCGACTGCTAAGGGCCGTCGTTTTTGGAAACTACGCCTTCAATCCCCATGGCCTCTACGATGGCCAAGGGCAATCATAAATATATAGAAACGATGACTTTTGGCCGTCGTTTTTTGCGCTTTTTCATGGAGGAATGAACTAGAAAATTGGTTCTAACTTAGGTGATTAGGGGCTTGATCATGTTTTAGGAATTCCAATCAATATAGTATGTTGTTTAAATTTGCAAATTGTTTGGCTTGAGCAAGATATTGGCTCAAGCAAAATCTTATTGTTTACTCAAGTGAATTACTCTCTGGTTAAATGTTTGTAAATTTTAGTAGCCATCTCACTTGAACAAGGAAAGGCTGGCTTGAGCGAAATGCCCGCAGGTTCTATCTGTGCAATTGCATAGCTATTCTAGTAACGATGAGCTAGATATGTTTGGCTCAAGCGAGTGCCGTATAAACAGTTTTTAGAAATTCCTAAACTTTTTTTTTGGGTACCAATATATTCTCTTTGTTCCTTACAATGAATTAGAAGTAGTTTTTAGATTATCTTTTTGAGAGAGTTGAGATAGCATTGAAAACTCTAGAGTTTCACAAACCTCTCAATTAAGTCCCATTAATTCTTCTCTCATTCTCTAAGGATGCATGCTTAGTTTCATTTGTTATCCTTGTTTGTTAAGATTTACAATTGTGTTAAAATCCCTCTAAACATTGTTAAACCTTTCAAACACTTAAGCTCAATTCATTGACTATTGATTGGTGTGAGCCAAAGTCGTCCTAGACGGAGATGGATTGTAAAATCGCCAGATAAATCTAATTAGACCTATTCACCCCCTCTAACTATAAGAATTTTAATTGTTATCAAAGTAGGTTTTCACTTAAAAGGCTAACAACCTAAAGTGTGATCTTGGCAAAATCCCTGGATTATGAATTCACTTAGGTAGGGTGGATCCAACTCTCTGAAGGAGGATCCGGATAAAAATTTATGCGGAAACTGGATCCCCTAGATCTTAATACCATAAAAAGCATCAAAATTATCTAAGAGTTTTAGTCATATCACCTCGGTGAATGTTTTTCACCAGTGAAGCATAATCCACTCGAATTGTCAGAACTCTTTGTAGAGATTTCTTCGAAAAAAATACTAGAAGCTCGATCTTTGTTCTTCGCTATCCCCACGAAGCTTTAGAATCTCCTTTGGAATTATAGAAGCAAGAGGAAGAAGATGGATCAATGGTGTAGACCTTCTATCACCAATAATACTAAGGTTCAAAACCCTAAATTTTCAAAACCCAACTAGGACCACCAATATAGCTCACGAAAATCCTTAGGGCTCTCCCCTAGGGCTCACGGTTTGGAGAGAGACAGGAGAGGAGAGAAAAAATTCTGGAGAATCCTACTTAATGGTCTAGGGTGTTGGGGTATTTATAGACTAGGATCTTATCCTAATCCTACTCCAACTTGATCTTATCTAGTAAGATTTATTAATTAACAATAACTTTTATTATTAATTAAATAAACTTCTTCTTAATCTATAACTACTTTAGTTATAGTAATCCTATTAATTAAAGAGTCCCTATTATAAGAGGATTCCTTAATTAAAAGGGATAAGTCAACATCCTACACCAAAGTAGGAAACCTAGTCAAACTAGGAATCCACAAGGGGGGCGTGAGTTTCTATGGGCATGGGATTTGAGGAGTTAAAACTCCTTATTGTAATCTAATTACAATAACATCTTAATCCTAATTGTAATCCCACACTTGGATTTTAATTCCATAATAAAAGGAATTATATTTCAATAATTATTCAATTAAACAAATCCTAATCCAATTAGGATTCCTCAAGTGAGCGCCCCACCCTAGGGTTTAAACTCATGGGCTTTGGTCCATATTAAAGGTCCATTTTAATGGGTTTATGGATAAGGGTCAAACCCATTTTCCCTTTAATTATGTTAATCAAATAATTACTAAAATAATCCATTTGTTTAAATTAACAATTAATTTAAACAATAGATTAACTATTAATCTATTTAATTAAATGATTAACTTTTAATCACTTAAAATAATTGATTAACTTTTAATCAATTATTGAGCTTGTATTTCTTATGTGAGCACCTCCACAGATTGCTCTAGGACATTCTTACCCTGGCTTATCCAATGTTATCCCATTGACCCTAAATGAGAATTACATCGGAATTGCAAGTGACGTGAGATATCCATGTTGCAATTGAATCTCAGTGCATGAACATTAACCATTACGGATCTCGTCATATGAACTTTTAAATTCGATTTATCCTTCCAAATACATTATCCCTAATGGGCCTTCGAGATTGACATATTATCTAACCCATAGCCTATTACAAATCATCCGGGTTTCCAAGACTTATGATTAAGCCATGAGAAACAATTTCTCATGAAAACCATTTTGAAAAAATCCTTTTATAAGTATAATACCTTTTAATAAAAGTATATTTCAAAACTTATTTTATTTTCAAAATCACCTGCGCAGGATTTGAATCAACTGTCTTATCCGGAACTTAGATAATCTTTCAAATTAATAAGCATGGATTTCTTGTTTGAAATTCATCATAACTCGAAAAACTTTCTGACTATCCAATTATCACTGTATTGTATTTCCTAAGTTAGAAAATACGTTGGTGGAATCAAAACAGTCAGATCACTTCCCAGTCATAGATGAACTCATCAGATCTAAGGATCATCGAAACTGTTCAATGTGAATGAGAACCAACTATCTGATAGTATGTTTATGCAAGTGGTCTCTCATTAAATGCAATCAGTCGGTGTACATTTAAGCACCCATATGCTGATGTGTAGTCTCTACTACAATAGTTCGAGATAGAACTATATCTCAATTATTGAGAACATCTTAGTATTCTGGCAGCCATATAAGTGAAGTGCCCAGCTTCACCCGCAGCTTTGACTATATAAGGTATAAGGAACCGGAAGCTTATATCTACCTGTAATAATCTAATCACATAACTTTCCTACAATATATCCTATGGATCTTTATCGATATCTCATATCGTATAGATCATCTCATGATCATGGTCAATTACCCATAATGAATACACAATAGATTAAGAAGAAACATTTATTAATCAAATTAATAAGGTTCTAACAATCTAAATGACTTTTCTGGGCATCATGTCCAACACTCTCTCCATCATTTGTTTGATGAAAATAATTATGCATACTAGAAAACTTGAAAATGAGAGTATTTCTTAGATTCCTGGAGGAGAGGGTATAGTTGACCATCGAGAAATGATGAAAAGCTCCCACTAAAATTATAGATGAATAGACCACCGAAAAGCCTTCCATTAAATGGACTAGTGATGAATTTTAGAGTTGTTAGTGGAATAACAAAATGTCTCAATGCCATTTTCAATGTTGTCACTTCCGAATAATTTTAGCGTATATCTAAGTGTGTCACCTTAAGGTACCACAACAGTTAAAATCTCAAAATTACAAATTTTTACCTTTATGTTTGAAAGCATTAAGATTGAAGATAATGAAATATTCGATGACTTTTATGCTAAATTTAGCGATATAGTTAATTCCAACTTCAATCTAGGTGAAAGACTATCTAAGTCCAAAATTTTCAGAAAAGTTATGAGATAGTACCTGATGGATTTCAACCTAAGGTCATGGCTATTAAAGAGAGCAAGGATGCAGAAGCTCTCAAAATTAAGAATTGGATAACTCCAAACCTATGAACTCAATTTGCACCCATCTAAGAAGAGTAAAAGCATTATCTTGAAATCCATCTAAGGAGACTATAAGTTTTAATCTAGTTAAAACTTAAAATTTCTCTTGCATATTTTCTATGAGTTTCACCTAATCAGAAGACAAAATTAGCTTAATCGTATTATTATTCCAACCATCAAATAACTGACATTTTTTCATGACCATCATCCACATTTTAAGAGGATGGTCAACTCAAATAAGCATAATCAATTTCAGTATAAACACATTTTGGTTTTCATCGTGGAGGGTTATTCTGTGGATTAGCTACAGGGTTTTCTTCCCTTGGTGAGTTGCAGGTACCTTCTAAAACGCCACGTTTATTACAAGTGCAAGGCAGAACTTATGCAAGAAGATCATGGAATACAGTCGGCCACTACCTCAAAGGTGACCTACCCAAGGAGGAATCAACTCGGTAATCTAAGTCAATACCAAAGAATATTGAGTAGGGAGAGTTTATCATGATTGGGTGTCTGTTGAGGCCCCAGTGGGGTTAGATTATGTTGAGTAGAAAGTTAACGAAAACAGGACTTATGCGTGTTGAGAAAAGAAAGAACATGTGGTGCGACAGGTCCATCTTTTCCATTAGTTTGAAAGTTAGGTCTGATAAAGGTAATTGTTTTAAATGAAGCACTAATACGTAATTTTGCCATGTAATTGAATCCTTAAAAAATCTGTACTTTTTACATAAAGAAAAAAAAAGTAATAATAGCTGTCGAATTTGTAAATATTATAAGATATATTACGGGACTTGACCCAAAAAATAATAAGAAGGAAAATGCTTAACTCAACCCATGTTTTCATGGCTCACTTGTTTTTAATACTCATCAATTGATGTTAAGATTCACTCACCTTTAGGGTTAAGCAATCCAATCTTGGTTTTTTTAAAAAGAAAAACAATTTAACTTTAATTTAATTAAGTTTAATTAGGGTTAAAGGACTATTAAAAGGACATCACGACACAGTGGTCAGATAAATAGCTGAACGCGTTGTTTTGCTAATTACTGCTCTATTAATTACCTTGGAGGATCGGGTCTTATATATTACTTTAGATCCGAGCCGTTAGGTTATTAATAGAGGGTAGATTCTCTTTGGACGGATAGACCGTGCCTTCCCGGATTTAGTCTGGCCCTCGCCTGACCAAAATGTCTTGGCTCTCATTCCATAGGTCGACATGTGTCTCTCTTAACACCCTTTAACTGTGATTAAGAGTTAGTAACCTTTAGGGTTTAACAACGTAACCTTTATTTTTAGAATAGAATATAAAAAAGAAATTAATCCTTGGAGTTAAAATTTTGAACTCAGGGTTAAAAGTGAGTTAATGAGGCTCTATGAAAGGGCCAGACGGAGCGAGGGTCAGGCCAAATCCGAGACCGGATCCTTAGAACGCATGCTACATGCGGCAGAATACCTTTCGAAAAGAAAGTTCCTTTCATTTAAAAAAAGAGAAGACTTTGACCAATTTTTGACCGTTTTGTTCCAATTCATTATTTAACTATTTTCCTATTTTTATTTATCAATTCCTTTTTTTTAATGATCATTGCTCTTCTCAAAAATATTATTTTTCTCATTTCTTTTTGAAGATTCGTCGAAATCAAAGCCTCTTGTAGTCCTTAATGATGCAGACACAGCGAAGCCCTTGTTCATGGGCGAGGAGATCAAGCTCTATCACGCTTCTCTGGAGATCAACCTGTATGTATTAGTATGACTTTTCTTGTTTAGGTTTACATTTTCTGATTTTTGTTTCTGGATGGATCATTAAACTTCAGTTCTGTAGTTTATATTTTCATCGAAGATTCAAAATTTTTTTCCCTTTTATTTAGTAGTAGTTTCGTTTCTCTATCGGTGAATGATTATCAGAATTTGAACTGAAACAAGGAGACTGCTTTTGTTATATTCCTTTTTTTTTTAATCCTAGATTTTATTTCTCTGTTTGTGGGTTTTGATCAGAATTCGAAATAAAACAAGGATGGAATCAGGTTTTCTTGTAATATCAGTTTTCTGGGTTTGTAGGAAAATTTCAATCCCTGGTGTTTCCTCTTTTATGGACATTAATCCAAGCTTCTGTTAAGGAAATGGAGTTTACTATAGAGTCTTCTTTTATTTTATTGCCATGGAACATGGACTAGTTATAAAACTTAAAAATTCCATGTCATTTGAAGCAGATGCCTTGTTCCCTTAATGGGTTGAGATCAGATATTAAATCTAAGAGATTTGTTTTTTTATTTTTTATTTTTCTGGTTTTCTGGGCTTATTAGAAACTTTGTGTTCCATTTTGTAATTGATTTGATTCACCTGCTTATTTTCTATGAGGTGTGGTGACCAAAGATTGATCCAATCTGTAATTTTTGGTTTTTGAAATGGATGTAGGGAACTCTGGCGATAATCATCAAGTAACTAGAATTTGATATTGTTATCATGAATCTAGTGGAAATGGTGAAATTTGGCACGTTTATGTGACCAGATTTATTTCAGCGATAGACATTGCTGACTTGATTTCACAGCCCCGATCCTGTGGCACTCAAAACAGAAAACAGGAAGGTTTGTGCAGTTTGAATTTCAGGATTTTCTGTATACAAAAAAAGAAAATTAGAGGGCTCAATTTTGATGGGACAACTCTTTCAACTGGTAATCTGAAAGAAATGGAAGAAGTTCATGAAGAATTAGAGTCGGGTATGGCCCCAAATTGTCATAAAGCGAAGGGTAGGAGTCCTCTTAGCATTTCTACATCTCGAAAGGGACTGCTAAGCCCTGAAAACCCTCGAAAAGGGTTTATGGATATCTTAACAACTCTTCCTAGCAGAGTTGGATTCCTAAAATTTGGTTCAGCAGGTAGTTTAGCTTCTCCATCAGCCAAGTTCCAGCGGATTGCAGAGGAAAGAGATGAGATTTCACGTTCTGTACCTTCTTCTAGTGGCCATGGTATCCAAGAAGATTTTAATGGGGTCTTTAATCGGAAAATTGATTGGGTTTCTCTAAGGAAAATCTGCAAAAGATGGATCCAAAACCCAATGAACATGGCTCTTCTTGTTTGGATCACTTGTGTTACTGTCTCGGGCGCAATCCTTTTCCTCGTTATGACCGGAATGTTAAACAATGTTCTTCCAAGGAAATCCCAAAGAGATGAATGGTTTGAAATCAATAATCAAATCCTCAATGCCCTCTTTACTCTTATGTGTTTGTACCAACATCCGAAGCGGTTCCACCACCTCGTTCTTTTATGTCGATGGAGGCCAGAAGACATTTCCAAACTCAGAAAGATTTACTGCAAGAATGGTACTTATAAACCCCATGAATGGGCCCACATGATGGTTGTGGTGGTTCTACTTCATGTGAACTGTTTCGCTCAGTATGCGTTGTGTGGTCTTAACTTAGGATACAAGAGATCTGAACGACCTGCTATAGGAGTTGGTATCTCCATCTCTATTGCATTTTCCGCACCGGCAATTGCTGGTTTGTACACTATTGTTAGCCCCCTCGGTAAGGAGTACGATTCCAAAATGGATGAGGAAGCAAACAGGCCAAACCAGCTAAGTTTGAAGTCATTAGAGAAGAGATTCTCGTTTGTATTCAGAGATGAGGAGAGGCTTATTGAGAATAGACCTGAGTGGAAAGGGGGATTATTTAATATCTGGGATGATATTACTGTGGCATATCTCTCTCTTTTTTGTAGTTTCGGAGTTTTCGGGTGGAATATGGAGAGACTTGGTTTTGGGAATATGTATGTTCACATTGCAACTTTTCTTCTTTTTTGTATGGCCCCTTTCTGGATTTTTAACTTGGCTGCCATAAATATTGATAATGAGACCATCAGGGAGGCGTTGGGAGTAACAGGGATTGTGCTTTGTGTGTTCGGTTTACTCTACGGGGGCTTCTGGAGGATTCAAATGAGGAAGAGATTCAACTTGCCGGGTAATAGCTTCTGTTTTGGTGAACCTGCAGTTACTGATTGTGCACAATGGCTTTTCTGTTGTTGGTGCTCTCTTGCTCAGGAAATCCGAACAGGGGATTTCTATGATATTGTGGAAGATAAGCTGTGCAGAAAACAAATGGACGAGAGTTATCTGGCAGCACTGTCTCCTTTGCCTCGCGAAGATGCAACAGCTCAGTTCCGATCTGGCTCAAGTTCTCCAATATGGAACAGCTCGAGCCTGTCCAAGTTTAGGGCGGGGAATGATCCAAGTCCCACCAGAGTTTCGAAAGGATATTATAGTTCAGATAGGCGTCTTATCACGGTGGAAGAAGAGTCTTCTATAAGAGGTAAGGAGAATAATATGACACCACCTGTTCCATCATTGATACAAAGAGATGATAATCAGCTATGACCCATTTGAAATGGCTTTTTGAGCTGCAATATCCATGTGCCAAGAGGTCTTTAATAGTACGCGTAGTTGTAGTGAATACCCTTTATGAATTTCCATTTCAATCTGTGATGCAAAGAGAAAATAATCAGCAATGGCCCTTTCGAAATTCCATTGTGAGCTGCAATATGCATTGTGGCGATAGGTCTATGTAATAGTTCGTGTATTTTGAGTGAATTCTTTTTATCCATTTTCATACTTCCATGTTTTTTCTTTCTTGTTGGTTTTCTCTAATGATTTCCACTTTGGCTTTCAATAAACATATTCAATGATGATGAATTGTACCTTAAGTAATTATTAGCAAAAATAAGTCTGCCTCAGTACCTGCCGTAATTTCTTTTTGGACCTTAACTTAGGTTTGTGCTGTTCATCAACCATAATATCTAGTTGAAGTCTTATAGAAAACTACCCTCGGCTAAATCCTTTTCGAATGATTTTTTGGGGGCAATTTTTAGCTACACAACCATACTCTCTGATGACTATTTTTTTTTTAACAAGTCAAAAATGAGTCTAAAATTGATTCTCCAAAGGATTATGTATCTTCAATTTGGATTAATCTCCCTCACAATTGACAATACAGATTTCAATGATAAAATGACCTTTCACATCTACGATAGGAAATTTGTCCAGGAATAGGAAGAAGTAGTAATAAAATAGGGTAATAATGTCTTTTATCTTTAAGATTTCCCAATTAATGGTAAAAGTTTGTGTTTTTTGTGAACTGCTTTATTTCCTCAAGGCCAGTCAAACCAGGCTCAGGATCTATGAGATGTTCATAAGCTTCGAAATTATTACCCTTCAAAAGCCTAGGTAGAATTCTGCAGGTACCTAAAACTCAGGAGCTGTTGTAGAAGTCCTTGACGATATGAAGGCCTCAGAATGTTAAGATGCATATGTACATATTATGTTAACATGAATTTTTTTTTGGAGGGAGTATCTAATCGTTTTCATTAGTTTGTTCTTTTTTAAGAGAATATCACTCGAGGAAGCTTCATGATTGCAGTATGAACTCATTCTTATAACATTATAGCTCTTTCATTATACTTTTATGGGTAGTTTATGGATCCTTTTGAAAGAACATCACAACCGGTACAAAGACCAGATTTAAAGAGGCTGAAAACTATCTGGTTTTGTTTCTTGATGATTCTGTGCTTTCAAGGGTAATCATCTGCATCCATGATAAGAAGGGCAGATAGTGCAGGTATAAATGCACAAGAAGATCACTGGCTCAATTCGAGTGGTGCCCCTTCAGGAAATTGTAGTTCCATTTTTGCAATTCATGCAAGTAGGATTTTGATGGGTTGATTGAGGATGATAAGGAGGGAGTGAGTGGGTTGGGGAACCCGTATTGTTGCGACTCAAAATCGTCCCATCCTAGTTCAAAATGGAACCTTGACTTGTGACACTGCTTATCATGAACTTGTAGGCATAACTTAAGAAAATACAGCATAAAATTTCCTTAATTAAACCAAACCTTAAACATATCCCAATAAAATCTATTATGTCTCTTAAAATCTTAAAATCCTTTAAACATAAAACATTTACTAATAGCTAGGAATTTAAAACTAATAGTAAGGAAATCCTAGGAATCGTCCTGAAACTCCTGCTCTAGGTAATCACCTTCAATTTCATCGGCATACTCCTCCATGTTTAGCTTCGTACTCTAAACTTGCTGACATGAAATATCGGCTGAGCAACAATGCGCTCAGTGGATATAAAGTACTAGCTAACAATATCATAAACACACCATATACATGCTTATCATACTTAATCTAACATGACATACTTAACATGGCATAACATGAATTAGAGTGTGAAAATCATGTGAGCATATTCATCTTATATCCCAATAAAATCTATTATATGTCTCTTAAAATCCTTTAAACATAAAACATTTACTAATAGCTAGGAATTTAAAACTAATAGTAAGGAAATCCTAGGAATCCTCCTGAAACACCTTCAATTTCCTCGGCGTACTCTTCTCAATGTTTAGCTTCGTACTCTAAACTTGCTGACCTGAAATATCGGTTGAGCAATAAATCACTCAGTGGATATAAAGTTCTAGCTAATAATATCATAAACACACCATATACATGTTTATCATACTTAATCTAACATGACATACTTAACATGACATAACATGAATTAGAGTGTGAAAATCATGTGAGTATATTCATCTTATGTGCCTATCATCATACTTAACTTGTGAGTATCTTATCTTTACTTAACTTGTGAGCTTATTCAACTTGCATACACTTGTGAGATAACTTAAAATAACTCAATACTATATATGTGAAGGGGCTACGATGTATTATTCACACTAAGTACCAACGATTTGACACCTGCCGAATCTTTATGATACTTGTGACACAGGTCACTAGTGCCATCATTTCCTAAGGAATATATTTACTTGTGAACCAGACACTGACACTCTTGAGTAACAGGTACAAGTACCTTGAGATCTTAGACTTGTGTTGGTACTCATAACTTGTGAGAATTCAATTAGGAAAATCATACTTATACTTACATGCATACTTATGAGATCATGTGAGCTTGTGAAACTTATGAGCTTCTGAGATTCCATACTAGTGAGCTTGTGAGCATATCTTACTTGTGAACACATCGTGCTTCTGAACATACCATATGTGATCAACCTTCGATTAAATTATACCTTAAATTACAAATCATAACGTCCCATACCACCATTATAAACAATTTAAACACAAGACCATAATTTAAGGCTTGTTTATCCGAAAATAAATCACAACATACATCATACATCATGTCTTAACCAATCATGATTATCATATCATGATATAACATGTTCATAATTTAAAAAGTAAATATACCATATATTAATGATTTATAAAGCATATGATCACCCCCTTAAATCATCACTTATATTTATCTACATCCCATTCATACAATAAACATAGATCGAAATACTTCTTACATGCTTAAAATATTATTCTTAATTAACGGAGTCCTTACATACTTACAAATCCTTAAAGCATGCTTATACATTCTTATTCTTAATTCATACTTCCTCTTAATCTTAAAATCATGATTATACCTTGCTAATAGTATCATAAAACAATGAATGTGCTATTATTAGTTATGGAAAGTATATCTTGATTTTGACACTTTTCTACGATAAACACACTTATAAGTGCAACACAAAGATCAAGTCGAGAATAATGCACTCTTGAATATGATCCCGTCTTCTCCGAAGCTTTTCTTTCATCCTAACAAAGTTTGTTTCAAACCAAAACTCTCTCTCCTCTTTCTCTCAAACCCTAGCTCTCTAGTGTTTAGAATAATAGAAACCTACAAATTGCGGCTTTAATTAATTATAGGTTTAGAAACCTAACTCTCACGTTTTCCGCAAGGAAAATTGCATTTTTACCTGGAGCTGAAAAACCATCTCTTTTTAGCATTTGGTTCAAAACCAATTGGATGGTTTTCTAACAATGTTACCTAAGGGATAAAGTAGTCTTAGCATATGAGATACTTTATATTATAATACCCATCATCATCAGTCAAAACAGGTGCCTATATTGAGATGGCCATTAAGAGTGGAACTATTTACTCCAGTTTAGGGCTTGCTCCCTCCAAAACAACAATTTCAGTCAGCAGGAATAGCGGTCCCAGAGACCAAAGAAGAAAAGAAGATGTGCAGATGGTGGCTCTCGTAGTACCAATCAGACTGCCGGCTCCAGCCTCAGCCAGCATCTAGAAACACCCGGCCTGCCCGACAGAACCAGGGGCAAAATCATCAATAGGATAAACCCCCCCCCCCCCCCCCCACCGAAATTTCACCCATCTTCCATATACCCTCAGTCAGCTTCTAAACTTTCTAATCAAATAGGGTCTCCTTACTCTAAGGGGCCATGTCCCTCTTCTACCACCTGACAAACAAGGTCAAAATTATTATGCCAATCACCATTGCGCATTCCATCGAGGTCCGGGCCATGCTACAGACAATTGCATTGCCCTAAGGTACGCCATCTAAGATCTCTTGGACGAAGGAAAGGTTGAACTGACCCCTAGTAACACCAGCATCACCAAGGCACCACTGCCCCAACACAACGGTTAAGTAAATTTCATTGAGTGGGAAGAGCCCGGGGTAGGGCAGCCAATATCCAGCACACCTGCAGTAGATGACGGCGTAATCAGACCTTCCTACCGGCCACCCATCATAATCTCATTCCCTTAGTCAAACATCCAGACCATTCAAACACCAGTACAGATCCCTACTCTTAAACCAGAAGAGAGCAAATTGTCTATACTATCCATTGCCCAGCCAATTGGCCCACAGTATCAGCTCAAGCCTCCACCTCTTCTGACCCCATCAAAATCTCTTACATCCCATCTCAACAATTCAATCTTGACCATGTACCTGCACCTCACTCTCTCATCCTTGAGAGTGAAAGCATAGCCAACTTAACCCGATCTGGCTGGGTATACCAACCACTGGTGGCTGAGCTGGCAAAATAAAAAAGAAAAAAGAAAGAGAAAGTAAGGGTGTCAGATCTTGAGAAAGAGGTAGTAGACTCCGCAGTTCTACTAAAAATTCTAGAAAAGATAGAAGAATTCAATATCACCCAGCAGTTAAGCAAAACTCTAGCCCAGATCTCTATCATAGGTCTTCTCCTGACTTCCGAGCATCACCGGAAGCAGCTACTCCGGGTATTTAACAACGCTCATATAACACTAAGTATCACACCTGAGAAACTGGGGCACATGGTGAGGCAAGTGTTAGAATCAAAAATCATCTCCTTCACATAAGAAGAAATACCAGATGACGACAAGGATCACACCCGGGCTCTCTATATTGTAGTACAGTGCATGGACCGAACTTTATCATCGGTACTAATAGATAATGGCTCTAGCCTAAACATTTGCATGTTATCTACAATGCAAAGCCTGGGTTTGAACCTCAGTCAAGTGAAGAAGAGACCCACGACCATCAGGGCTTTTGACAATTCAACCAGGCAGAATTTGGACGACATCGACCTGACCATCGGGGTCAGACCTACTAGTTTACAACCAATTTTCAAGTAGTGAATGTGCTAGCTTCGTTCACTTTGCTCATTGGGAGGCCGTGGATCCATGCGGCCAGAGCCATTCCCTCCTCTCTCCATCAAAGAATCAAGTTTATGCAGGATGACCACTTGGTTGTGATCCTTTCAGAAGAGTTGGCAAGTTTCTTTGGGGACATCCAGGAGCTGGGACAAGGCACTGCCTACATGATATACCAATTCGAGCTGGTCAGTTCTATCACCCAGATAGAAGAACAACAAATAGGAAGTACCGTCATTTGTCAAAATGATGGCCAGAATGAACTACCAACCAGGGTTAGGTCTGGGAGTCAAAAACTAGGGAATGAAGAAGAGATATGTACCTCCTCGCTACACACCGTCATTTGGATTAGGATACGAGCCTAAGTTTGAGGATTATCTCTCCAAACTAACAAAGAAGAACAGCCGGTTGGCGAAACCAGAACCCCGACCCCACATCTTTGTAACCTTCCCAGTAGGAACATTCAAAGCTTACCCTGACACCCCTCTTGCACCAATCACCAATATCTCAAACCCCCAGCCCAATACCGAGTCTTTAAGGATTCCAGATCCAGGAGTTTCTAACATGACATAGATATTCAACGAGGTGAATGTCGAAGACGCTACCGAAGCAGAAGATTAAGCAGGAGAGTAGGTCTACATCCTTTCCAACAGCGCTGAAGCATCATCTAGTTGCTGACCACTGATTAGTAGACCAAGGCTCTCACCATCGAGGCTGTCCAGGGCCGGGGCAAGGAAACTGCAGGGCAGGTTAGTCTAATCAGATAGTGATGAAGCACTACTTTTGTCCTTCTTCTATTCTCTTTTTGCTCCTGCTTGAAAAATCCAATATCGGCCATTATAGACCCCTCTTTTGTCGATTCAAACGTTTTGTAAACAACAGTCATCTGTTTTTATCAATGAAAATCCGATATTATGACTCAAAACCATGTTTTGCTTAAACATTTCAAAATTGGCTGATAAAAAAATCACACGGACCTTTCCTTTGGAAGGCCTAGTGTCCTAAAGCCACCAAAAATAACATTAAAGCATGTTAAACTAAGTGATTTGCTAGGAAACCACCTCCGATAGGGTTACCCCCAAAACCCTTCTTGAACTATTGGAAGTTGAGTATGACGAAGAGCAGGAAGAGGAACCTCCTCAAGAGATCCTGGATCTCCTAAAGCGCAGTGAAGGGAATTGTAGTCTAACATAGAGGACACTGAGACCATAAACCTTGGATCCGAAGATAACCCTATGCTTGTCAAGATTGGTACAACCATGAGCCTACAGCAAAGAGCAAACATGATCAAAGCAGCATTTGTGATATACAGACTACCCTCCCTGAAATAAGGTCAGTTAAGCAGAAACTCAGGCGGATGAGACCCGAATGGTCACAGAAAGTCAAAGAAGAGGTAGAGAAGCAGATCAAAGCAGACTTCCTGTTAGTAGCAGCCTATCCTGAATGGTTAGCCAACTTTGTGCCGGTACCCAAGAAGGATGGCAAGTTCCGGATGTGCATTGACTACCAGAATCTAAACAAGGCCAGCCCTAAAGATAATTTTCCTCTCCCGCACATCGACATCCTGGTCGACAATATAGCAGGGCATGAGACACTCTTATTCATGGATGGTTTCTCTGGATACAACCAGATTAGAATGACAGAAGAAGACATGCAAAAAACCTCATTCATTACACCTTGGGGCACGTTCTGCTACAAAGTAATGCACTACAGACTCAAGAATGCAGGGGCAACCTACCAGAGGGCCATGACAGCACTATTCCACGACACAATTCACAAGACAAATGAAGTCTACGTGGATGACATGATTGTCAAATCACTTACTGCTAGGCAATACCCTGAAGACCTGAAGAAGCTATGCGACAGACTCAGAGAGTTCGACCTAAAACGGAACCCGGCTAAATGTGTCTTTGGAGCCTCATCAGGAAAACTCATTTGTTTCATAGTTAACAAAAGAGGTATTGAGATTGATCCAGCTAAAGCCCATGCTATCATCAAAATGCCAACTCCCAAACTGAAAAGGAAATTTGCGGATTCCTGAACAGAATTCAGTACATCAGCCAATTCATCTCTCAGCTCACTCCGATATACGAGATAATCTTCAAGCTTCTCAAGAAGAATGTACTTACAATTTGGACAGACGAGTGCCAGAAAGCCTTTGACAAGATAAAGTAGTATCTCCTTCACCCCTAGTACTTGTGCCACCTACACCAGGACAGCCACTACTACTCTACATCTCAGTATAAGAAACCTTCATAGGTTGCGTCCTGGCACAACATGACAAGACATGCAGAATAAAGTAAGTCATCTACTACATCAGTAAATGCTTGCTAGTGTATGAAGAGAAATACAACTCACTTGAGAAAACTTGTCTAGCACTGGTCTGAGCTACTCAGCGTTTGTGACATTATCTGCTTTCTTACCCGGCAATCCTGATCTCCTGGATGGATCCACTCAAACACCTACTAAAAAAGCCAGTCACTACCGGGAGGACATCCCGATGACTTCTGATGTTATCTGAATTTGACATCACGTACATGAATCAGAAGTCAATCAAGGGGCAGACAATTGCAAACCATCTGGCCCACAGTCCAGTACAAGACTACATTTTAGTACATGATCAATTCCCAGATGAAGTCATCTTGTATGCAGAGACTGAAGAGTAAGAATACCTCGGTTGGGAGCTATATTTCGACGGAGCTACTAACAATCATAGACATAGGGGTGGAGTAGTCCAGATCTCTCCTAAAGGAGCCCACCTCCCCATCTCAGTCAAACTAAAATTCAGATGTTCGAACAACGAAGCAGAATATGAGACTTGCATAGCTAGACTAAAAGAAGCCTTGAGAATCAGAATCGAATGGATAGACGTCTACGGTGACTCATCTTTAGTAATCAGTCAGGCAAATGAATCTTGAGCCATCCGAGAAGCTAAGCTAGTCCCATACCTAGCCTATCTTAATGTGCTAATCACTCAATTAAGAAGAATCACCTTCAGTCATAGGTCCAGGACTCACAACAGATTTGCTGATGTACTAGAAACTCTTGCCTCAATGGTTCAGATTCCCAAGGGCATCATGCTCTGGCCAATTGAAATCCAGTAATAGGATTAGCCTGCCTACTTCCTAGAAGGGGTATCAGACAACAAGCCTTGGTATGCAGACATCAAGTGATATCTCGAGGATGGGACCTTCCCACTTGACGCCACTAAAATAGATCGTCAGACAATCAGAAGACTGGCCATTCAGTTCGTCTTCTCAGGAGGAATCTTGTACAAAAGATTGCCAAACCTGATCTGGTTCAGATGTCTCAATACTCATGAAGCTACGTAGGTAGTCGAAGAAGTTCACGGAGGAACTTATGGTCCAAACACGAACTGGTTAATGTTTTCTAAAAAGATACTCAGACTAGGCTACTACTGGTCTACAATAGAATCCGACTGTTGCCAGCATGTTCAGAGATGCCACCAATGCCAAATCTATGCTGACAAGATCAATGTACCGCAAACTAGGTTGCACAACCTCACTGCTCCCTGACCATTCTCAGCTTGGGGCATTGACGTCATCGGACCCATAGCCCTGAAAGCATCGAATGAACATCGATTCATCCTGATAGCAATCGATTATTTCACCAAATGGGTCGAGGTAGCCTCCTATGTCAATGTCACTGCCTCCGCGGTTCAGCATTTTTTGAAAAAGGATATCATCTACTGATACGGTGTCCCGTACGAGATTGTAACAGACAATACTCTCAATTTCTGTAACAGATGAATGACAGACCGTACGAGATTGTATAACATCACAATTCCACGCTATACAGGCCATAGACCAATGGCGCAGTTGAAGCTGCTAACAAAAACATGAACAAAATCATAGAAAAGATGGCAACCAATTACTCTGCTTGGCATGAGATGCTCCCATATACACTCATGGCCTACAGAACGTTCATCCAAACCTCAACTGGGGCAACACCATTTTCTCTGGCTTATGGTATGGAAGCAATCCTCCTCATCGAAGTAAAAATTCTCACTCTGGGTGTTAATGGAAGCAGAAATCTCAGAAGAAGAATGGGCACAGGCCCGGTATGAGCAATTGAAACTAATAGAAGAAAGATGACAGCCATCAACCACTCTCATGCCTATCAGAGACACATGGCAAAGGCATCCAACAAGAGAGTGAAGCCTCGGAGTATCAAAGTCGATGACTTTGTTCTCCGAAAAATGTTTCCAAACTGCCCTGACCCTAGGGGCAAGTGTAGACCTGGGATTTTAACCCTACTCCCAATCAAGATTGAATCCGAGGAGGAATAATGCTAAAAATTTAAGATATAGAGAGTCGCCACCTATTTGAATTATAAGGGTAAATAGGGTCCCTTAAAAGGTTGGATAAGGCTTTGGTCTGAAAATAGAGTTCATGATAAGTATTCATTTGAGTTACGAGAAGGTGTTAGGTACCCCTAAACTCCCATCCGAAGATGGTTACCTACTCCCTAACTCTGAATTAAAGTGAGGGAAACCATAAGAGAAGCTTGTATTTCATATATATGCTCGATAGGTATTATATGAACAGTAATATACAAGTTGAAATAAGCATGGACAGGAGAGGGGTTCTATCCTAGGTGAGCTGAACTTGATCAAGGTTGCCTACGTATCCACTGTTAGTGGAATCAAGCCACACGTAGTTCCAAAGGAGTAGTTGATGGTTTGATTTGATTTATTTGGATTGTCGGTATTTAATAGGCTAAGATTTATCTTTGGATATTATGGTATTTTTAAATGGTTTAAGCTCATATTCAGGAGTGTTTGGGCTTTTTAAGCACTTGTTGGGGAGCATCTGGACAATTTTAGCTCATGTCAAGGAGCATTGGGTTGGGTTGGGTTAGGGCTTGATAGGATTTGAACCAGGGTTTGAAACAAGGTTCAGACAGAGGTTCGATTAGGTGGGTAGGGTTTGAACTGAGATTCGGACAGAGGTTCGGCTAAAGTAAGGTTTGAACCGAAGTTTAGGTAGAGGTTCAACTGGGTTGGTAGGGTTTGAAACGAAGTTTGGGCAAAGGTTCGACTGGGTTGGTAAGGTTTGAACCAAGGTTCGGACAGAGGCTTGGAAGGTTAGGTTAGATTTGAACCGGAGTTTGGGTAGATGTTCGATAAGGTAGGTTAAGCAAGCAATCTAAGTATTTAAAAGCAATAAAGCAATTTAAAAAACTAATAAAAGACTGAAAAAAAGACAGAGTTTGACGAGATTTTACCTTCCGGGAAACCTAAATGGTCTTTGAAATAAGTGCTCCTGAGAATGGTTCTTTGAAATCAAATTCCCGGGATCGCCAAACGCTAAAAAGGGAGTTTTGAAAGAGGAGAGAGAAGAGAGGAAGTAGAAATGAATGAAAATGAAGGAGAGGGGGTGGGGTATTTATAGGAAGCAAAAAAAAGGGAGACCGGTACTTGTAGTAATGCCCATGTGGATAAAATCCTCAAAAAGCAAGGCGGCGGGGAACAGTAGGGCGGCAAAGAAGGTGCAAATAGGGTGGGTGAAGTAGCGCCTTCCCTTAGATTTTTTAAATGTTGTGCAGGGAGGTCAGTAAGGCAGCCAGGGGCATTTTTGTAATAATAGGGGCATTACATGAAGTAGTGCCCAGCCCGAGGGCTTAAAAAAATATTTTTTTGTTATTTTGTGCCATGTGTCGCTTTCTGATTTGACGAAAACCTGAATTTTCATTTGAAGCTCGTTTTGACCCCAAAAATAGCTACAATTGAACCAAAATTTTTTTAAAATTATGTTAGACAAAATGATAAATTTTGAGCACTTTTTAGGGGTATTTTGGTCATTTTACACCACAAGGGTATTTTTGCCATTTTTCCGCTATAGGCCCGATTTGATCCAAAAAAACAGCCCAAATTGAATTGATAAAATCCAAAAAAATATTTAAAATGAAATGTGAACTTTTTAGTACTTTTTAGGGGTATTTTGGTCATTTTACACTCTAGGGGCACTTTGGTCATTTTTTACCTCAAAGGTGTTTCTAAAAAATCGAAGTGCGTGGAAAGAGAGTTTTAAAAAAGAGTTTTTGAAAGGGTTTTTAAAGGTGTGCAAAGAGACTAGAGGGGTGAAAAATTGGGGTGTTTACAGCAAGTTCACTCCCAATTTCATAGGTTAATTCATTGTCCGAGAAAAATTCTCTGGCGGCACCCTTTGACTCGAACGTATGGATGATGAAGACCTCCCAGAGCCCATCAACATGTACAAAATCAAACGATACTATGCTTAGGGTCTAGATCTGATAGACGCTTTATACTTGTAGATTCTCTGGCAAATGATAGGTCATCTTTGGCATCCTCCTCATCCCCAGTAATGTAAACCCCTTTTCAAATCAATGAAATCCGCTAGTTAGTTATTTGAGCCTAATAGCCCTTCTTTTATAAAACCTTTCTTCAGGGACACCCTCCCTTGCCATCTGTGGCATTTTTCTGAACTACATCATTACCTGATCCTGCAAAGAGTACGTAAGCAACCTGACAGTCAGGTGCGATCACCAAGAGGATTAAAACCTCTCCAAATTTGTACCCAAGCAGAGTCAAACTCTCCCGACCTCCCCAACAGAGTCAGCACTCAAGGGTATGAAATTTCCATAGAAGGAAAACTCAAAATAGAAGTTGAAACATTCTCAAACTCAGAGACTCCCCACAGAGACGATCTCTCCAGACTCTCTCCCTAGCGGAATCCATATCCATACAGTAATCTCACGGGGACAAGTCGAAATTCTCTCCAGTAGAGTCAATCTCTCTCAAAAACTCCTCAAATGAGTCCGTCTCAAAAGGAGCAAAACCCCAAAGTCAGCCTCTGTCAAAGAGGAGATTTCCCTAATAATAAAAAAACTCCAACAGAGTGCAAGTCAATTGCAGCAGGAGTAATCTCAGGGTGTCCCAAACTTTGGTCCCCTAGCCTACCTTTCGTGGCTCTAAGTCCTTTTAGATCCCCTAGAAACTATGAATGCAAACGCAATATCACATCTAAATCCCCAGCGGAGTGTCATCTAGGGCAATGAAGGAAGATCCAAATTTCCAATAAATCGCAGGCATGAGTGAAAACCGGCAACGACCTCACTGGGCAAAAATCACGTGATCCCAGACGTAGTCTTACAACTAGGGGCAAAAAGGGGACAAAAAAAATCAATCAACTTCGCAGGCATCAGGAAAACCAGCAACGGCCTTGTTACGCAAAAATTATGCAAATCCTATAACTTGGCCATTCCAAGGGTAAAAAAGCAAAAAAAAAAAGCTGAAAGGCAGTTTTGGCAACATCCGGAAACAATCAATCATACCGGACTCCCGATTATCTCCAACAGAGATTCCTCTGGAACAATTCCATAATACAAAAATCCCCAGCGGATCCCTGGTAGAAGTCTCCAGCAGCTCTCTACTCCCCAGCGGACTCTCGATAATAGTCCTCAACAGCTTCCCCGGCATAAATCTTCAACAGTAGCAAGACAAACTTGTCTACTTAGCAGAATTCCCCAGTAAGAATAGATCCTCTGTTAGTCATACTCCGCTCTCCGAGTTTAAAAGACAACTTGCAAATCCTCACTAAGCCCTGACAAAGGTAATTTTCTGGCAAATCTGAAAGCCAGCTCAGCATTCTTCTAAAAAATTTTACAAAAATCCACAACAAAGATTTTTCAAAAGATATTTTCTGGTACCAAGATCTAACTGTACCATACTGCACTAAGCAGCCTCGGCAAGACACAACCAAAAGGAGCCAACGCCGCTCATCCAGTTGCAGTAAAGAGAGTCATGGGAAAGAATTTTTGCCTTCATACCCTGCATGACATCATTTTGCATACATGCATAGCGTCATACCCAGCATAACAAAACTTTCTAGCCTCATTCAAGTGATCAATATCTAGCATCTCCAGACAATGTCTATATCAATTCGACTAGTGCCTCTGGGACATACCATAAACTTTCTGACGTCCTCGTGCATCCTCTACCTAATCTGAGAGTATCATTAACCTAATATAAAAGCATCCTTATACGCCCCCATGCGTCCTCGACCTAATCTAAGAGTGTCCTTGACAGAATCTGAAAGCGTCCTTATACGCCCCTATGCGTCTTCGACCTAATCTGAGAGCATCCTTGACCTAATCTGAAAGTGTCCTTATACGCCCCCATGCATCCTCAACCTAATTTGAGAGCATCCTTGACCTAATCTGAAAGCGTCCTTATACACCCCCGTACGTCCTCGACCTAATCTGAGAGCGTCGTTGACCTAATCTGAAAGCATCTTTATACGCCCCCGTGCGTCCTCGACCTAATCTGAGAGTATCCTTGACCTAATCTGAAAGTGCCTTATATGCCCTCGTGCGTCCACGACCTAATTTGAGAGTGTCCTTGACCTAATCTGAAAGCGTCTTTATATGCCCCCGTGCGTCCTCAACCTAATCTGAGAGTGTTCTTGATCTAATCTGAAAGTGTCCTTATATGCCCTTATGCGTCCTCGATCTAATCTGAGAGTGTCCTTAACCTAATCTGAAATCGTCATTTTACGCCCCTGTGCGTCCTCGACCTAATCTGAGAGTATTCTTGACCTAATCTAAAAGCGCCCTTATGTGCCCCTATGCATCCCTGACCTAATCTGAGAGTGTCTCCGACCTAATCTAAAAGTATCGTCAACCTAATCTAAATGCATCCTCGACCAGAGCCTGACTGCGTGGTCAACACCCTGTGTGTTCTCGACACTCCGGATATCCTTCAATCATTTTGGCTAAACACCCTCAGGTGATGCCACAACAATCCAACTGACTGGCACCTCCGAGCAATGTCTGTTTTCCCCCTCCTCCGGCTAGTGCCTCCGAGACATGCCACCTCTCACAACATCCCTTGATCCTCAGTATGAGTTCCAAACTCCTCAGTGTTGGCCAGGTAATGATCCTAAAGAGGGGGTGAATAGGGTCTATGACAGATTTAAAATTTTATGAACATTAAGTTCAAGATGCGGAATAAATAAAATGTGCAGCAAGTTAAACAATACAAATATTTTAAGAAATGAGAAGAAAGATAAAGAGAGTGCAAACTCATAATTTGTTCACGAGGTTCAGTAAACCAGCCTACTCCCCGCCTCAAGCTTCCAGGTAGAGGATTCACCACGATTCCTTAATCGCACAGACTCCTTCATTGGTGGAGTTCAAACCGTTACAATCTCTCTTGCAGGTCGAGATATTACCTTTATAAGCTCTCCTTTAGGTCGAGCTAAAACCTCTCAACAGCACTACCCTCTCTTGATAAAACTGAAGCAACAACTTCAGTGTAAGAATCCTAGATTCTTGACTGACTTCAATAAATGAGTTTTGGATTTGAAAATCTAAAATAAAGGCTCCTTGAATGAGCTGGATAAGAGTGAAATGCAAACTCTAATAAAGTCTCTCAAAATAAATTGGAGTTGAATGAGCTCAAGAGAGATTTGAAGACTTTCTACATATATGAGTGAGGAATCAAAAGCAATGAATGAGTGATCAGTAGAAGTTATTGTTGTGATCAAGAATTATTATTAGTTCATAAATGAACTGCTTTTATAGCATTTGATCCAATAAGGCCGTCGGAGAAATATTTAATGTCTTTTAGTCCGTTGAAAACTAGTCGTTATAATGAGTTTTCTGTTCCAGACTTGATTTCGTCGACGAAGTGGGGTTCCCACTTGAATTTGTCGCCGAATACAGAAGACAGAATGTAAATTCAAAAATACTGTCATGACTTCGTCGCCAAATTTAGCATATCCTAAGAATTCGTCAACGAATTCAGAACAAAAACTCTGAATTCTGTCTAGGATCAGATCAAAGAGATGAGATTGATTTCCTAGGTCATTTAGCTATGTTTTAACATGATTTTATGATTCCTTATTGCCTTAGAATGATTTCCAAAAAGTGTCTTAGGCTCCTATGGTCAATCTATGATCTTTGAGCTTTTTAACATACCAAACTTTTGAGGACTTCTTACATAAGTCTTGGGTATTCTGAAACAAAATAAAATTACATTTGAAGCTACTTGAGAGTTGATCTTTACTTGTCTTGGGTCTTGTGATTTGTCTTTGTCTTCAATGGACCTAACTTGGACTATGGTCTTATCTTGGATCTTCATCTTGTATACAATGAGTTGAACTTCCTCTTGAGTAAACTTTCATCATTTTTCATGACTGGAGTGCTATCAAGTTTGTATTCTAAAATGTTCAAGTACTTAAAACAGAATTATTAGTACCAAATATTTCATTTCATTATTATGTTATTTTCAAAATTATTAGGGGTACCCATGGTTGTAACCCTGAGGCTAACAATCTCCCCCTTTTTGATGATGACACAATAATGTAATGAAATGGGGTTAAGCTCCTCCTCACAACATGTTTTTCATAAAAACTTTGAGGAAGCTCCCCCTAAACATATGCATTTGAAAATTATAATCACAATTGTTACTTGGATACATATTTTAGATGGATTATGAGACATATCGCCATGTTTTAATACCAAGAGAAGTTCCATAAAGATAAGTATCAAACTTAATTTAAATTGGATCAAGACAGACTAATCAAAGATAAAGAGTTGATCAAATTAGATTGTGAATTAAGTAAGAGAAGTTCCATGTATGTGAATAATTTATTAATTTTGAGTAACCAAGAGAAATTCCACAAAATTAGATAACAAAAATAATTTTGTATCTGAACTACCAAAGATGCAAAAAAAAAAAAAAATGATTTCATTTTTCATTCATTCAATCAAAAACATATCAACTACTTTCATTACATTCAATTTTTCTCCCCCTATGGCAACATCAAATATATATATATATATAAAATTACAAAACATCAACAAAAAACTACATCCCATCTTTCTTCTGTTTCTTGATGAGGTCGGCAACCTTTGTAAAAATATCTTCTAAAGGAGCTTCATCTTCATGTTGCTGAGCCTTGGCTTCTTCTTCACTGCTAGAGTGGATTGGAGAGTTAGAAGAGGAAGATTGAGCTAAGTCTTCTTCTGAGGAGGGAAGAGAAATGATAGGGACATCCTTTGACTTTCCCTTCTTGGAAGGGGTTTCCTTGGTCTTCATGGGCCTTTTGCCTTTGGATTTTTAAGGTGGAGCTTGAGATGGGTTTTGAGAAGGAGTAGCACTAGTAGCCAAGCTGACCAGGAAGTGGTTAATCTTCTTGATTTCCTCTATGGCTCTTAGAGTAATGGTTGCTGACATAGAGTCTTGCTCAGCTATGTCTGGCAATAGCTTGCCCTAGGTCTTCATCTGAAGTGCTGAAGAGTCCACTTGGCCTTAGATCATATTTGATACTTTTGCCATCTTCAAAAATTCTTTCATTTGGTCTACCCCCAACCTCTGAAGAAGTGATGTCACAGTGTCAACTCTATCTTTGATCACTGAGGTGTCCATACTTATATTCCCCAAAAATGAATATGAAGCATCATCTCTCTCTTTTAGATCAGCATGGATAGTAGTTAGAGAGGCTTCAACATATGACATCCTCTCTCTCATCTCAACCCTGAAGTCAACAGAGGATCCCTCTAGGTATGCAAGTCTATCCCTGACCTTAGTCTCCAGTTCTGTAGCTTGGGGTTCTTGATTCTCCAACCTTTCTCTTATCTCAGTTTGAAAACTCAGTATCCCAGTGCTCAAGGAGTCCAGTTTGCCCATCATCAAACTCAACACATCATTTGAAATGGAAGGTCTGAAAGGGTGCTCAGGTGGAGCAGAAGAGCCTCCAACCTCAAAGTGAGGGATGAAACTCTGAAAGGAGTAGAAGGAGGAGAGAAAGGAGCTCTGGCAGGAGATGGAGCAGAAGATAGAGCAGGAGATTGATCCATTAGAGGATTAGCAGGAGGAACAGTGGTAGGAGAAGCAAGAGAAGGTGCCGGAGTAGAGATGGTAGGAGGGATGGAAGGAGTAGGGTCTGGAGGAGGTATGGAAGGAGTAGAGGAAGGAATAGTAGAGGTCTGAGAGACAGAGGGTTTGGGAGTCCAACCTTCTGGTTTTCATCCCAAATATAGCCCATTCTTTGAATGGTGGCTTCGTTATATATGGAGGAATCATCAGCTATCACAAAGTCAGTTTGAGAAGAGAAGGGGACATGGAAGTGTCTAAAGATTTTGGTCAAAGCCTGACCAAAAGGGGGACACCTTGATTTTCTCTTAAATGCATCATCCATAAAATGGACAATGATGAAAAAGAGATCAATAGGTATGGTGTTTAGGATGCACCACATGAGAAATACATCAAAGTAGGTTAAGTATTCCCTACCACCAGCCCTAGGCACTAAATTGTAGGTGATGATGTAGTGAATAAGTCTTGAAGTTAAGGTTAGGTCTTTGACCTTGGGTTGAAAGGGAGTGGTGAAGTCTTCCCTAATGCACATCATTTTCAGTGCTTCTACCACATCAAATCCTTTATGTTTGGTCCACTGACCATTCACAAAGGTTTGAAGGGCACACTGAGGAATTCTAAAGATTGTGTACACGTCATCTAGATGGAAATAGATGTTTTTGCCTAAAACAAAAGATGTGATGGTAGACTTTGATTGGTCGAAGTGAAACTGAGAATAAAATAATCTAACTAATTCTGGGAACATGATTTCGTTTGAGGATAGAATCCCATTTTAGGGCAGAAAATAGGATTTTGATTGGTTCTAAACCATAAGCATCTAGGTTTATGAAATTGACAACCTTACCATAGAGAGGAGAACGAGGAAGGAATTTTTCTTTGAAGAGCTTCTCATACATACTGTCCTTGAACTTGATTGGAAGAGGAGTAGAACTTGCAGCAGGCTCCTTACCCATGTCAGTGCGTGCTCTTTTCTTAGAGGGCTCCACTGATGCATTCTTCATCTTTGGAGGCATTCTCACACTGTTTGGAATTGGTTTTGAGAGATTTGGAAGGGAGTTTGGTGCAAGAGCAATGGAATAGGAACTTGGAGGGAATGGATTACGTTTGAAAATTTTTGGATTTGGGGGTTTATATTTATACCCACGACTTAATTTTTTGCCGAAATGGGTTTTAGTTTGAATTCGTCGCCGAATGGAAGTCAGAAAACCTACTGTTTTGAAATTCAGATTGACTTCGTCGACGAAGTGGATGAGCCATCCAGATTCGTCACCGAATTGGGTACAGAAAACATTCTGTTTTCAAACTTACCCAAAGATTCATCGCCGAATTCAAACTCCAGACTGAATTTGAGAAATTCATTTTAATTTGATTTTTCAACTATTTTTCTTGAAACCATTGGTTCATTAAAGCATCCAAAAACATCATATGACATTCAAATCAATTTCAAATCAAGATTGAACAATTTATACCACATAAATTGATATCTTATTAATACAGAAAACAAGCTGATTATTTGTATCCACAAACTCCAAGATAACATTTCCATTTTGCACATGATCTCTAATGAAATGATATCTTATTTCTATGTGTTTCTTTCTTGAGTGTTGAATATGATTTTTAGTTATACAAATTGCACTTGTATTATCACACTTAATAAGAATTTTAGAATAGACAAATTTGAAATCTTCTAGCTATTGTTTTATGTATAAAGTTTGAGCACAATAAAGTTCAGCTGCCATATACTCAGCCTCAGCTGTGGATAAGGCCACTGAATTTTGTTTCTTACTAAACCATTAATCGTCAATTAAATAAACCTCGTAATAACTACAATTCCGTAGAATAGTGACTAGTATGGGGTGCCGAACCACAGAGGACTGTGCTGGATTCGTTGCCTTTTTCTCAAGATTATTTCTAAGTAAATGGATAACAAGATTGATTTATTTGATTGATTTTAACCTAAGAGTAGAAATTGAATAAACAGATTTTATTTTAACTAATTAAACTAAGAGTTTTGATGATATATCAATGAGAGAAGATCTAGGGCGTTCGAATCCACCACTAGCCTCATAACTGGTCCCTAATGCATTCATTCAAGTCTATCACAATGTAAACAATAGGGATGAAAGTGACTACAAGACTCAACTCATCCATCTAGAATGATTAAAGGGATTAATCCTAGGCATATCCTATCTTCGGTTAGCACGAGTGATACATACTAAACTAGGGTTGTGAAATCACTCGTCTTCCTTTAGCATAAAATATCCTATGATTTAATTCCTCAACAGTAATACCATTGCATAAAATCTACATTAATAATTGCAGATAATTAAGATGAATGATTTCAATCTCAATATAATAAAACCTAAGACAATGATAGAATCACACTGAAATTGAATATAATCAATAAACTCTAGTTATGAATAACTCTCTTATTATGCAATCATTGTTTAAATTGAATAAACTGAAACAAAGTACAAAGAGACACAGTTACTTGGTTAAGGTTTCATCTTAAACCCTAAAAAAAGGAATTAGTTTATGCTGAGAGTAAGTGACACCGCTTTCGACGAAGAACATAAAGAATGCGAGTAATCCTTCCTCCAATCTTTACAGATCTCCAGAGCCTTCTCCCTTTCAAATCTCAAAATTCAGAATCTTTTACATGGAATGAGGCTTTTCTTTTTATAGAGAGATAGTCTCAATGAAGTGTAGCTTTAGAAATATCCAAAACGAGTTCAAAGATCAATTTTTTGCACTTGTCACTACACCCAAAACGGCGTCTACCAATCGATCGGCCAAAATGCCACCGATCGATTGGTGGTCATAGAATTTGTCCAAACTTCCTTGACGGAAGTTGTAGAGCTTTTTGAGTTGGTCGTTTTGATATATTATGGGCCTAAATCGGAGATACGGTTAGGGAGTTATGCCCCGAACACCGAACAAGGGTTGATTTTGCATTTCTATTTCTCTTAAGCTCGCATCTTTGCTTGGTAGCCATTCACAAGGAACTTCAAAGCTTGTAAATGATCATTTTTATCTTCTTTTTCTCTCATGAACCTGAAAACAATAAATACACCCAAGTGAAGTATCATAGTGGATAAATGGGCTCAAAGGACTTAACAAATGAAGTTTAAGGTGCATAAATGTGTAACAATTAGCACCGATCACAACCCCAAACTTACATATTGCTAGTCCTCGAGCAATAGAAATAAAACTAAGATAAGCTACACTACATCCCCTTTCGTGGGATCCCCAGTTGAATTTGGTATATGCAACAAGCCTTTTAAACCCTTAGGTGGCCTTTGTGGACGAGTGAAGTCTCGTGAGGGTTTACTAGTTACGATACCCACAAACATCAGTATTCCCCTACAACTCTGCACCTATTCTCAAGTATGACATGCACTAGTAAAAATATCATGATACATACAGCATAATTCTCTCATTATTAACCGGCTTTATTCTTGACTCTCCACATTCTAAATTTCACACAACCTTACACAATTCTGAACATTTATGCTTATTTAAAGATTGATCATTTGTCTCATTTGATGTGTAGTGTGTGACTATCAATTGAATATGTGATCTCGACATTTTCTCTCAACAGATGTTCTATCACGTTATCAGATTTCCCGTCAATTTAATTACCGACCCAAGGTTTTTTCTTGATATTTTTCTTTCTTTTTATTGAATGAGTGGACTGTGCAGAGTCTAAGTTCATCAAGCTTTCTAGACAACCTGTATAGCAAGTGTTAGGCCAATGACTCCCAAACCAGACGGTCTTAGGGCACCAGGTGTTAAGACACCCCTAAGGCTTATTAACTTGAGTCAAACAGGCTCCGAACTTAGACTAGTCACTCTTGATAAATGTTTCTTCCAAACCTCAATTGTTCGACGCAAACACTCTCTGCTTAGTGAGACAAGAGGCCTAGTTACTAGGTAGGAGTTCGGTTCAAAGATTTGAATAACATTATTGGAGGTACAAATTTTCTGTGATTCCTTATCCTTTACAGAGTTCACACGGTTTGACGCGAACGCTCTCTGCTTAATGAGGCAAGAGGCCCGGTTACTAAGTGCAAACCTGGTCCAATAATCATTTGTGTCATTAAAGATTTTTCAATTTAGCCAAGGGTGGTTTTCAATTTATAGGTCACCTAACTTCTTCAGAGGTTTCAAAAAATCAATTAATTGATTCAGTTTCAAACCCCACAAGAAAATATGATAGAGTGATCGTGTAATTTCTCAAGGTGACTCATGACTTCATAAATTTTCAGCATGCAAAGTTCAGTCAATAGTAAGAATTATATCTATTTGGGATCATGTGTTCTCAAATTAAGTCAATCAATGATGAGTGGATTATAACATATGTATCACAATTAAGATTCGGAAATAGATCAATTTTGCAATTTTATTTGTTTGCACACCCTACCCTCTTGCATTGATGCCTAGTCAGCAAATAATGACAGTTATTTCCCAATCCCAAACTTAAAGATTACATTGTCCTCAATGTAAAAAGAACTAAAGCACAAGTAAGGGGGAACAATAATACCTGACAGGGGAGGGCAATAGAAGCCGAAAAGATGAAGAAAATAAAAAATGTATCAAGTAGAGATCACCCCAAACTTCATTGAAACTAGACCTTGCAGGGTTAGTGAGAAAGAAAGTGCACATAGTAAGAAACCAAAGATGTCAACATATAAATATCATGAAGCAAAGGCATCTAGCATACATCAAAAATCAAAAGAGCCGAAAATAGAGCAACACATGACGCAACGTAAGAAAAAGAACATTTGAACCACTAGAAGAGGGCTTCATTGAGGGCCCGAAGGTGGTGGAAAGTGAGTGAGATGAAAAGCACGTAGCATGGTATTGGTCTCTTCAACGGTTTCAGACATAACAGAGGTGTGCTCATAGATGTTGTCGAGAGTAGCCTCAAACTCGTCATGAGAGGCATAAGTGCGGTCACGAAAGATGTCAAACTCGTGCCGAAAACTGGTCACATCACCTCTCAATTGCTCATGCCTAGAGCACAAGTTCTCATATTGCTCGTGTGTCATGGAAGAGGAAGCCTGTGGTGGAGCAGGATGACGGACTCGAGGGGGAGGGATTACAGGAGCACTGGAAGCGGCATCCACGATGTGGACACTCTTGTCCCATTGGGCATGGCCGAAGTTTGCATAGTAGAGTCAGTGGGCTCATTTGCAGATATTGGATACCCAGAGTTGGCAACAATGGAACAAATAAGATTGGGTAACGGAAGTGCCCATTTCCTACTAGAGGAGCTCTGAGTATTGACTTGCTCGTCCAACACTCTCTCAAAAATATCTATAATGACGGAAAGTGCATCAAAATAAAAGCCATGTTGGATTGCAAAAAGAGCCTTAAGAAGTGGACCCCGACACTCTAATTTATGACCAAGCAGAATAAGATTTTGTCGGAAATTGGAGTCAACCAACCAAAGACGTGGTAGAAGGAATGTGCAGGTAGTGCATGTTTGATTATGGTCACCGTATCGACCATCACACATGGTGTCGACAATCTCTTGTACGTGACAGAAGGTGCCTCATCAGCGTACACAATATCCGAGTCACGAGGCAAGTGAAACCCTAAAATCTCTACAATATCATGGCCATCAAAGCGTATATCATGGCCATCAATGGAAGAACAAAGCATATGAGGGTAGTCCTCATCCCGACACAAATTTTTATAGAAAATACGCGCCAACCTGTTATAGATCGTGGAAGTGGGTCGGAAAAGGCAACCCAATTGGCGGCACTCCAATTCTGCGATAGCCCATACAGTATCCTCATGGGAGGGGAAGTGAAAGTCGACCACAAAACATGTTTGATGATTTAACTTTCGAGAGCCCCAAAAAGAGTCAAGTTCATTGGGGGCGACACGAGGGCGTTTTTGAGAGGCCTTAGAATGTCTCATTGTGAGGAAGGAGAAAGATGAGAGATAGGGGAGAGGAGGAGGAGAGGGTTGTGGGAAATGTGGGTGGAGAAAGTGAAATGGGTGAAAAAAAAAACAAGAAAAGCATAAATAAATAGACTCCCTTTAGGCACCGATCGATCGACACGAGAGGGCTGATCGATCGGCCCAACAGTCGTCTAACGGATCAAAAATGACTTTTTTTTTTTTGAATAAAAATGACTCAGTCTTAATATTTTGAATTAAGCAACTAAACCGTTCCAGCAGTCCTCGGCAACGGCGCCAAAAATTAATTGTCAATTAAATAAACCTCGTAATGCTATAATTCCGTAAAATAATGACACTATTATGGGGTGTTGAACCACAGAGGACTGCGCTGATTTCGTTGCCTTTTTCTCAAGATTATTTTTAAGTCAATGGGTAACAAGATTGATTTATTTGATTGATTTTAACCTAAGAGTAGAAATTGAACAAACAGATTTTATATTAACTAATTAAACTAAGAGTTTTTGATGATATATCAGTGAGAGAAGATCTAGGGCATTGAACCCACCACTGGCCTCATAACTGGTCCCTAATGCATTCATTCAAGTCTATCATGATGTAAAAAATAGTGATGAGAGTGACTACCAGACTCCACTCATCCATCTAGAACGATTCAAGGGATCAGACCCTAAGCATATCCTATCTTTGGTTAGCACGAGTGATACACACTAAACTAGGGTTGTGAAATCACTCGTCTTCCCTTAGCATAAAATATCCTATGATTTAATTCCTCAACAGTAATACCATTGCATAAAATTCACACTAATAATCACAGAAAACTAAGATGGATGGTTTCAATCTCAATATAAAAAAACTTAAGACAATGATAGAATCACATTGAAATCAAATATAATCAATAAACTCTAGTTATGAATAACCCTCTTATTATGCTATCATTGTTTATAATTAAATAAACTGAAATAAAGTACAAAGAGACACAGTTACTTGGCTAGGGTTTCATCTTAAACCCGAGAAAAAGGAATTAGTTCATGCTGAGAGTAAACTGTAGACCCGGGATTTTAATCCCACTCCCGATCAGGATTGAACCCGAGGAGGAATAGTGCTAAAAAATGGTGAAAAGAGAGAGTCGCCACCTATTTAAATTGTAAGGGTAAATAGGGTCCCTGAAAAGGTTAGATAAGGTTTCGGTCTGAAAATAGAGTTCAATGTAAGGATTCATTTGAGTCAGGGGAAGGTGTTAGGCACCCCTCAACTCCCATCCGGAGATGGTTACCTAAGTCTGAATTAAAGTGGGGGAAACCATAAGAGAAACTTGTATTTCATATATATGCTGACAGATATTATGTAAACAGTAATGTACAAGTTGAAAAAAGCAGGGATAGGATAGGGGTTCTATCCTAGGTGAGCTAAACCCGATCAGGGTTGCCTACGTATCCACTGTTGGTGGAATCAAGCTACACGTAGTTCCAGAGGGGTAGTAGATGGTTTGATTTGTTGAGTGTTTGGATTGTGGGTATTTGATAGGCTGAGATTTGTCTTTGGATGTTAGGGTGTTTTTGAATGATTTGGGCTCCTATTCTGGAGCGTTTGGATCTTTTATGCTCTTGTCAGGGAGCATGTAGACAGTTTTAGCTCATGTCAATGAGTACTTGGGTTGGGTAAAGGTTTTGAACCAGGGTTTGAACCAAGGTTCGGCTAAGGCAAGTAGGGTTTGAACCAAGTTTTGTATCGAGGTTCGGACAGAGGTTCAGTTAAGGTAAATGGGGTTTGAACCAGGGTTTGAATCGAGGTTTGGCTAAGGTAAGTGGGGTTTAAATCGGGCAGGGGTTCGACAAGGTAAGCTAAGTTTAAGAAAAACCGGGTAGGGGTTCGATAGGGTAGGATAGGTTTAAGTAAAACCGGGCAAATGTTCGACAGGGCAAGATAGTTTTAAGTAAAACTGGGCAAGGGTTTGACATGGCAAGATAGGTTTAAGTAAAACCGGGCAAGAGTTCGACAGGGCAAGATAGTTTTAAGTAAAACCGGGCAGGGGTTTGACAAGGCAAGCAGTCTAAGTATTCAAAAATAATAAAATAATTAAAACTAAGCAAACGTCAGAGTTTGGCGATATCTTACCTTACGGGAAATCCAAAAGGGTCTCTGAACTAAGTGCTCCCGAGAATAATTCTTCGAAATCGAGTTCCCGGGATCGCCAGCGCTAAAGAGGAAGTTTTTGAAAGAAGAGAGAGAAGAGAGCAAGTGGAATTGAATGAATTGTGAAGGAATGGGGTGGGGTATTTATAGGGGTCAAAAAATAGGGGGGCACTACTTGAAGTAGCGCCCTATGGATAAAAAGCCGAAACAGTAGGCGGCAATGAACAGTGGGATGGTAAAATAGGGGCAGAATTGTACTTTACTAGGGGCGTTGTTTGAAGTAGTGCCCCTATTTAGGATATTTCTAAACCCGATGTCGACGGGATTGAACCATCTAACTAGAGGGGCAATTGTGTAAATATAGGGGCACTGTTTGAAGTAGCGCCTCTACTTAGGGGTTAAAAAATCGCCACATGGCACTCCCCGATTCGTCGAAAAGCCATTTTTCCATTTTTAGCCCAAAAATAGTCAAAACTAAATTGATAAAATCCAGAAAAATATTTTAAACAAAACATGAATTTTTCAGCACTTTTTAGGGGCATTTTGGTCATTTTACACTCCAAGGGTAGTTCGGTCATTTTCTACCGTTTTAAGTCCAATTTAATTTTTAAAAAAGCCAAAATTCATCAAAAAATTTGTAAAATCATTTTGGACAAAATGAAAAAAATTTAGCACTTTTAAGGGGTATTTTGGTCATTTTTCACCATAGGGACATTTTGGTCATTTTTTACCTGAGGGGCGTTTTTCAGAAATCGAAGCACGTGGAAAGAGGGTTTTAAGAAAATGTTTTTTTAAGAGTTTTTAGAGGTGTACAAAGAGATTAGGGGGTGTAAAATTGGGGTGTTTACATAAGGGACACAGCTTTCGACGAAGAACACGAAAAAAGCGAGCAATTCATCCTCCAATCTTCACAGATCTCCAGAATCTTCTCCCTTTCAAATCTCAAAATTCAGAACCTTTTGCATGGAATGAGGCTTTCCTTTTTATAAAGAGATGGTCTCAATGAAGTGTAGCTTTAGAAACATCCAAAACGAGCTCAAAGATCAAATTTTCTCACTTTTCATTACACTCAAAACGGTGTCCATCGATCGATCGGCCAAAATGGTGCCGATCGATCGGTGGTTATAGAATTTGTCTAAAATTCCTTATGGAAGTTGTAGAGCTTTTCAAGCCGATCGTTTTGATATATTATGGGCCTAAATCGAAGCTACAGTTAAGGAGTTAGGCCCCGAACACCAAACAATGGTTGATTTTGCATTTCTATTTTTCTTAAGCTCGGATCTTTGCTTGGTAACGATTCGCAAGGAACTTCAAAGCTTGTAAATGATCTTTTTTTTTTTCTTTTTCTCGCATGAACCAGAAAATAATAAATACACCCAAGTGAAGTATCATAGTGGATAAATAGGCTCACAGGAATTAACAAATGAAGTTTAAGGTGCATAAATGTATAACAATTAGCACCAATCACAACCCCAAACTTACATATTGCTACTCCTGGAGCAATAGAAATAAAACTATGCTAAGCTATTCGTAGGATCCCCGATTGTATTTGGCATATGCAACAAGCCTTTTAAACCCCTAGGTGGCCCTAGTGGACGAATGAAGTCTCGTGAGGGTTTACCAGTGATGATACCCACAAACATCAGTATTTCTCTGCAACTCTGTTCCTATGCTCAAGTATGACATGCACTAGTAAAAATATCATGATACACAACATAATTCTCTCATTATTAACCGGCTTTATTCTTGACTCTCAACATTCTCAATTTCACACAACCTTACACAATTCTGAACATTTCTGCTTATTTAAAGATTGGTCATTTGTCTCATTTGATGTGTAGTGTGTGACTATCAATTGAATATGTGATCTCGACATTTTCTCTCAACAGATGTTCTATCACTCCTGTTATCAGATTTCATGTCAATTTAATCACCGACCCAAGGCTTTTTCTTGATACTTTTCTTTCTTTTTATTGAATGAGTGGACTGTATAGAGTCTAATTTCATCAAGCTTTCTAGACAACCCATATAGCAAGTGTTAGGCTAGTGGCTCCCAAACCAGATGGTCTAGGGCACCAGGTGTTAGATACCCCTGGGGCTTATTAACTTGAGTCAAATAGGCTCCGAACTTAGACTAGTCACTCCTGACAAATGTTTGTTCCAAACCTCCACTATTTGACGCGAACACTCTCTGTTTAGTGAGGCAGGAGGCCCAGTTATTAGGTAGGAGTTCGGTTCAAAGATTTGAATAACATTAGTGGAGGTACAACTTTTTTATGATTCTTTATCCTTTACAGAGTTCACACGGTTTGACGCGAACATTCTCTGCTTAGTGAGGCAAGAGGCCTGGTTACTAAGTGAAAACCTGGTCTAGTAATCATTTGTGTCATTAAAGATTTTTCAATTTAGCTAAGGGTGGTTTTCAATTTATAGGTCACCTAACTTCTTCAGAGGTTTCAAAAACATCAATTAATTGATTTAGTTTCATACCCTACAAGACAATATGGTAGAGTGCTCGTGCAATTTCTCAAGGTGACTCATGACTTCATAAATTTTTAGCATGCAAAGTTCAGTCAATAATAAGAACTGTATCTATTTGGGATCACGTGTTATCAAATTAAAGACTTTTCTGATATTTTAAAAGATTAAAAAATTGATAACAATTATCAATATGCTCAATAAAATTCTATATCTCATATAGATCAAACCCGAAAAATAAAACTATTATATTTTCTTACAAAATATTTTATTAAAATTCCGGATAGGATAAACTTAAAACTATTTTAAGTAGTAATTAATATATATATTAGGACTTTCCTAATAATATAAAATTATATAGTAAAACCTAAATATGATCATATCATAAAATAGGGTTTTAAAATTTCCAAATAAAATCTATTTATTGGAAAAATCATTCATTAATTATTTTAAAAAATTAATAAATATATATTAAATGATCAAATCATTTAAAAGGAAATTTCAAAATAAATTCTTTATTTCGAATTTAATTATATCACATATAATACTAGTTTTTTAAAATTAATTAATTACCATTATCAAATCTCATTCGATAATATAATAAAATTAATTATTTATTTATTCATCTCATGAACAAATAAATAAAAAACTATGATCATCATTAAATAAATAGAATTAAATTCATTTCATGAATTAATTCATCTATTTAATTATCCTTTATATAAACAAAAAATATACTCCTAACCATGAGCTCTGATACCACCTGTAGGGGGATCCGGATAAAAAAATATGCGGAAAACTAGATCCCCTAGATCTTAACACCATAGAAAATATCTAAAATAATCTAAGAGTTTTAGTCATATCACCTCGGTGAATGATGTTCACCGGTGAAGCTTAAATCCACTCGAACCGTCAGAACTCTTTGTAGAGATTTCTTGAAAAACTACTTGAAGCTCGATCCTTGTTCTTTGCTATCCCCATGAAGCTTTAGAATCTCTTTTGGAATTGATGAAGCAAGAGGCAGAAGACAGAGTGGTGGCGTAGACTTTCTATCACCCACAACCTTAAGGTTCAAAACCCTAAAGTAGCAAAACCCAAATAGAAGCACCGTGGTAGCTCACGAATATCCCTAGGGGAGACCCTAGGGGCTCATGGTTTGGAGAGAGAGGAGAGGGAGAGAGAAAAAAATCTGGAGAATTATGATTCCCTTCTCACACATTTTGGGTGTTGGTGTATTTATAGATTGGATCTAATCCTAATCCTAATACAACAACAACTTATCCCTAGTGAGTTATTAATTAATAATAACTCTTATTATTAATAAACTCCTAGTTTGACTGTAACTACTTTAGTCATACTAATCTTCTTAATTAAAGAGTCTCTTTTAAAGAGGATTCCTTAATTAAAAGGGATATGTCAACAACCAACACAAGGTAGGAATCCTAGTCAAACTAGGAGACCTCAACCAAAGGGGGGCGTGAGCCAAGGATGGGCATGAGCTATAGGGGAGTTAAAACTCCTAGTTGTAATCCAATTACAACTCTTCTTAATCCTAGTTGCAATCCAACTATTGGATTTAAATTTCATAATTAAAGGAATTATATTTCAACAATTATTCATTTAACCTAATCCTAATCCAATTAGGATTACTCCAAGGTGGCGCTCAACCCTAGGGTTTTAATCCATAGGTTTGGGCCCATATTAAAGGTCCATTGTAAATGGGTTTATGGATATGGGTCAAACTCATTTCCCCTTTAATTATGTTAATTAAATAATTACTAAAATAATCTCTTTATTTAAATTAACAATAGATTAACTTTTAATCTATTTAATTAATGATTAACTTTTAATCACTTAAATAATTGATTAACTTTTAATCAATTTATGAGCTTGTATTTCTTATGTGAGCATCTCCACAGATTACTCTGGGACAACCCTGGCTTTACCCAATGTTATCTCATTGACCCTAAACAGGAATTACATCGAAATTGCAAATGACGTGAGATATCCATGTTGCAATTGAATCCCAGTGTATGAACATTAACTAATACGGATCCCACCACATGAACTTTTAAATTCGATTTATCATTCCAAATACATTATCCTTTATGGGCCTTCAAGATTTACATACTATCTAACTCATAGCCCATTGCACATCATCCGAGTTTCCAAGAATATGATTAAGCAATGAAAAACAATTTCTAATGAAAAACTTTTGAGAGAATTTGATAAGTATAATAGCTTTTGATAAAAGTATATTTCAAAACTTATTTTGATTTCAAAATCACATGCGCAGGATTTGAACTTAATCAACTATCTTACCCGGAACTTGGATAATCTCTCAAATTAATGAGCATGGATTTCTTGTTTGAAATTCATCATGACTCGAACAGCTTTCTGACTATCTAACTGTCACTGTATTGTATTCCTAAGATAAAAAATACTTTGGTGGAATCAAAACAGTCAGATCACTGCTCAGTCATAGATGAACTCATCAGATCTAAGGATCATCGAAACTGTTCAATGTGAATGAGAGACCAACTATCTGATAGTATGTTTATGCAAGAGGTCTCTCATTGATTGCAATCAGTCAATGTACATTTAAGCATCATATGCTAATGTGTAGTCTCCACTATAATAGTTTGAGATAGAACTACATCTCAACTATTAAGAACATCTTAGCATTCTGGTAGCCATATAAGTGAAGTGCCTAACTTCACCCACAGTTGTGACTATATAAGGTATAAGGAACCGAAAAGCTATATCTACTTGTGATATTCCCATCACATAGCTTTCCTACAATATATCTCATGGACCTTTATCGATATCTCATATCGTATAGATCATCTTATAATCATGGTCAATTACCCATAATGAATACACAATAGATTAAGAAAAAGTCTTTAGTAATCAAATTAATAAGATTCTAACAATCTAAATAACTTTTCTGGGCATCATGTCTAACACACCCAAACCATGGGGTACTCAATGATTCATTATTATCTCCTCCAAATTTTCGTGAGCTAAGAGAGAGAATACTCTCCCAATTTTTGTGAGCTTCAAGGGAGACCTCAAGTTATTTTGAAGGCTAGGGTTTTTAACCCTAAGGTTTTTTGAGATAGAAAGTCTACTCTATCATCATCCTTCATCTCTTTGTTCTTCAAAAACCAATGATATATTCAATAGTTTCGCATGGATAGCGAAGAACGATGATCGAGCTTTGAGTATTTCTTCGAGAAATCTCTACGAGAAATCTCTACAAAGAGTTATGACGATTCATCGTGTTTTCTGCTTCACCGGTGAACATCATTTACCGAGGTAATTCTCTAAACATGTAGTTAATATTATTTGTTATCTATGGTGTAAAGATCTTCAGGATCCAGTTTTCTGTATAATTTTTTTTATCTAGATTCCCTTCATCCATCTAGTCGACTGGATGGTGTAAATTTTATCTGAATTCTATTTTTCATAACGTGAATGATGGGATTGGATTCCAAGGTTTTGTACCTTATCTTTATGAAGATAATTAATTTCTTTTTAGGTCCTTAAACTGATTTTCAATTGTGTCTCAAGGTACCTATGATCAATCTAGGTATTTGAGCTTTTCAACACCAACCATTGAGGACCTTTTATATAAGTCCCAAGTGTGAGCATGGGATTTCGCTCCGTCAAAAATCTCACAGGATTGTTAAGATTCGTCACATATTAATTTAGAAAGGATAAGTCCCCAGGAAATGTTGGATAAGGACTTGGTCTACGATTAAAGATCGAGGTAAGAGGTTCGGTTAAATTTAGGGAAGGGGTTAGGCACCCCGACACTTCCACACATGGTGGTTCCCTACTTGCTAGGTTTAAGCCAAAATTAAAGTCAAAGTTAAGCAAATGCCTAAGTGTTTAAATTAATACTAACCGGAAGAAAGAAAAGCTAACTAGGATCGAACCTGGGTTGGGTTGCCTATGTACTCACGTTGGGGTGAAATTAGACCGAGTGTAGTTCTAGCACTCGAGCCCGTGCTAAGGCGAGGGGATATGTGTGTGTGTACCAAAAGGGGGCTAATGGGCCTAATCCGGTAGATTAGGGTTTTGCTTGACCGAGGTTGGTCAATGTACAAAGTGATGGGTCCGGTAGGCCGAGGGGTAGTCCGGTAAACTAGGGGTGAGACATGGTAAGCCGAGGATGAAGCCTAGAGGCAAAGGGATGGTGTTAACTCAGGGTTAGGATTGCTAACCGGAGTTAAAAGGGAGTTAACCATGGTTAAGGGTGTTAACCATGGTTAAAAAGATTAAAAAGTTGATTTTTTGATCTTTTATATTTTTTTGGACTTTAGGGATTTTTTCAAATTTTTGTGGAGTTAAGTGGTGCTTAACCATGGTTAAAAGTTAACCAGAGGTCGTTTAACTATGGTTAAGGGTCATGGTAGGTCACGAGTGGGCGCAAAGGGTAAGGCAGGACCTAGAATGGCCTCTTACCAGCTTTGGGCCCTGCACAAAGCCCAAAATTAAAAAATTACAGAATTGAGGTAATCGGATTACCTCCATTTCAGTAAGTTTTTAACCCTACTTTGTGGGGGTTTAACTACGGTTAAGGATCTCCCTGGGGTGAAGTGAATACAGGTCAGGTAGCTTAGAGTGCAAGCTTTCCAGTGGGCTAAGTCTCAGGCCCAGAACAGAACAGAACAGGTGTGGGCCCCACAGGGGCCCAAAGTCAATCAAAAACAGGGTCTGAAATGTCGACAGTCCAACTGCCTACTTAAACATGGAGTTGGGTCCTGAAATTTTGCAGGAATGTAGAGGGGACTCAAGGCTTTCAAATGGACATGGGTTGGGCCTCTGAAGATGAGGTATGTTGGGCCTACAAGGGCCCAAAGTCAGTGCAAAACTAAGCCAAATCTGTCGGTAATGGGATTACCGACAGAATACTAACTGTACTTTGGAGGCTTGTTAACCAGGGTTAGAAGCAAAGTTAGGGTCTGAAATTTGATGGAGGATTAGCTAAGGGTCAATTCTATCTAACCATGGGCCTGGAATTGACTAGGGCCTTGACTAACCATAGTTAACAAGCAACAAACAAAGATGACCCATAATGTCAGCATTGAGATTACCGACATTATGCAGGTTTTAAAAAAAAACGAGTTTTCCCCTACTGGTGCTACACGAGCAAGGACCCAGGGGTTCCCTCATTGCTTGAGGGACCCCCAAACCCTAATAGGGGTGGTCATGCATGTTGTGGGGTATTATACCTGAGCTAGACCCTCGAGGGATCATCCTATACCTATGAAACAGACATAGAGTCCCTGTCCTTGGCCTGGCCTGTTGCAGGACTTAAATGACAGACAAATGGGACCCTTGGAACAGGGCCAAGGGTCCCTTACAAAGGTGACCAATGATGAGCTACAGGGGGGTTCTGTTACCCTTGTATACGTTGCTACGGTGGTGGCTATTGAGGGACCACCATGCATGTTGTGGGGTATTATACCCGAGCTAGAGCCTCGAGGGATCATCCTATACCTATGAAACAGACATAGAGTCCCTGTCCTTGGCCTGGCCTGCTGCAGGACTTAAATGAAAGATAAATGGGACCCTTGGAACAGGGCCAAGGGTCCCTTACAAAGGTGACCAACGATGAGCTACAGGGGGGTTCTTTTACCCTTGTATACATTGCTACGGTGGTGACTATTGAGGGACCCCCATGCATGTTGTGGGATATTATACCCGAGCTAGAGCCTCGAGGGATCATCCTATACCTATGAAACAGACATAGAGTCCATATCCTTGGCCTGGCCTACTGCAGGACTTAAATGAAAGATAAATAGGACCCTTGGAACAGAGCCAAGGGTCGCTTACAAAGGTGACCAACGATGAGATACAGGGGGATTCTGTTACCCTTGTATAAGTTGCTACAGTGATGGCTGTTGATGGCGGTGGTGGAGCCCCTGGTTACTGGGGGCTCACAAGGTGGCCAAGGACCCAGCTAAGTGGAACTCAGAGGCTCAGGGGGCGGTTTGGAGTTTTAGTAGAGTTTCACTATCGAAAATGGACTGTCGAGAACCATGGGGTGGTTGGGATTTTATAGAGGAGAAGGGAAGCGTGACAGGGGCATTTCAGGTATTACAAGAATCCCAGGGGACCAATGGGAGCAACCCCAATGCACCCAGGTGGCTGCGGGGGAGCCTGCACACGCGATCTACAGATCTCAGGAAAGGTGGTAATCGAATTACCGTCATTCCCATAGAGGAGTTTTTCTGGGGTGTCGGTAATTCGATTACAACCACCCTGGGCTTGTTTCTAATTTGGACCAAGTCCTGGCACACTTGGGCCAAAAGGTATGTAGGGCACCCAATTTGGGGTCTTCCCGCCCTTTTCAGATTAGAGGTTGTGGGTCCCACCCATGTGGACCTCAAGGGTTGTGGTGGGCCCAAGTTTGGGCCCCACAATGCTTGGGCTTTAGGATTTTGGAATTTTGGATTGTGTAGTGGGCCTTCAACCCGTATGGCTTTGTCCTAGGTTTTGGGCTATGGTTTAGCTAGGGCTAGGTCCAGGATTTGGTCTGGGGCTAGGTCTAGGACTTAGCTTGGGCTCTCCTAGGGTTTGGCTTAGGTTTTGGGTATTGAAATGCTAATGAGCCATGAGCCCAAATGGGTTTACCTAGGGTTTTAGGGTTTTTGAAGGTGATGGGCCATGAGCCCAAGGGTCTAGACTTTAAGGTTCTAGGGTTTTTCCTAGGGCTTAGGGTTTTACTAGGGTTTAGCCTAGGGCTCACCTATGGTTAGATAGGGGACTCCACTGGGGATTGACAGGGTATGGGGGTGTAAAAATTGGGTGCTTACAGCTGCCCCTCTTTGTCGGAGAGTGTCAGAATGACAATTGAACAACAAAGACTAGAATCATCCTATTTTTACACCGAGATGGATTGAGATGGATGATGAAATGCATGTATGTTGTGCCCATGATTAGTGCGGTGAAATGGTGAAGGCTACTACTAGGGGATAGCATGTAGTTGGGGATGAAAGATAGATGCAGAGATGGCGTGACCCGGAGACGTTGGCCGAAAGCAAGGTGTCGATCGGAAGCGGTGAGGGGATTGATCGAGACGGTGTTTCCCGGAGGATATTTACCGAGTCGGTCGGAGGACACACAGGGTGTAGGAAACACACGGGGTGTTGGGAACACACAGGGTGTTGGACATGCAAGGTGTCAAGGACACACAGGGTGTCAAAAGAGAGGACATGCAATGAGTGTCGGAAACTCGGATGTCAAGATCACACGGGGGTGTTTCTGGGTGTAACATGCAGTGAGTTTCGGAGACTCGTATGTAAGCGGACAGGCAAGGTGTCGGCATTTCGACTCAACGTCAATGGAGATTTGGGATGTCGAGAACGTATGGGGACATCTCTAGAGGTACATGCAGTGAGTTTCAGAGACTCGTATGTAGAGGACATGCGGTGAGTGACAGAGACTCGTATGTCGAGATCGCACGGGGTGTCTCGGTGTATACTGTAAAGATACACACAGAATGTCGGACGGCATACACTGTCAAGATATATCAGAAGGATGGTGTACACTATAAAGGTACACACACAGAGTCTAAATGGTATACACCGTCAAGATATACCAGAAGGAGAGTGTACATTGTAAAGGTACACACAGATGGGTGATGTACACTGTGAAGGTTCACACAGAGAGTTTGGATGGTATACACTGTCAAGATATACCAAAAGGATGGTGTACACTGTAAACGTACACAAAGAGAGTTTGAATGGTATACACTGTCAAGATATACTAGAAGGAGGGTGTACATTGTAAATGTACACAAGATAAATTTGAATGGTATACACTGTCAAGATATACCATAAGGAGGGTGTACACTGTAAAGGTACACAGGATATTCAAAGATTTGAGGCAAATGATGCTGGTTTTTATTTCGGTATGGCCAAGATGCGCTGAAGTTTGATCATGTTGGATGATGTTGAAATATTGGTCATGCAAGGTATGACGTTATGCAAGTGATGTCATGCAAGGGATAAAGACGAGGATACTTTCCCATGACTCTGCTGACTGTTGCTTGCTGGGGGCACGAAAGCAGCTTCTTTGCTTGTCCGTCGAGGCTACTCGGTGCCGGTTGGTTCAAACGGATTTTTGAGACCAAAAGTTTAATTTTGAAAACCTTTTCTGAAAAAGTGTAGAAGATTTTTGATTTTGACAAAAGTATGCTTCGTTACTTTTTAGATTTGCCAGTAAATTGCCTTAGTTCAGGGCTTAAGGGGGGTTATAGGTTCCCTTTTACTCTCGGAGAGCTGAGTATGACTCAGAGCAGAATGCTGCTGGGATAGATGAGTTTGTCTAAATGTCGTTCCAAGCTCATGCCGGGGAAGATCTTTCTGCCAGGCTCTGGAAGCTGGCTGAACTTTTGCTGGGAAAGAGTACTGTTGAGAGCTGTCGGAGACTTCTGTTGAGGGATCCGCTGGGGATTGAAGACTGTTATGGCCTGTTGCTGAGGGTTTGCTGGGGAGTAGGTCTCTGCTGTAGACTGCTGGTTGGGGAACTTGGGATTTTCAGTCCGCTTAGGATTTCCATTTCGCTGGGGATTTCCTAATGTTTGCCTGTATGCTTGGGAGATATATCCCAGAGTAACACATCTACTGGGGATATGCTCTGGAGTGACAAGTCCGCTGGGCATATTCCCTGTTGGAACTCTGCTAAGAACCTGTTGAGAGATGCTAACTATTGAGGATGACTGAGGAGTCCGATGAGCCTGATTGCTGCCGGATCGTGTTGCCAAACTGGTTTTTCAGATTTTTCTCTCTTTTTTACCCTTGGAATGATCAAGTAATGAGGTTCGCATAATTTTTGTGCGATGAGGCCGTCACCGATTTTCCTCATGCCTACAAAGCTGATTGATTTCTATCCCTTTTTTGCCCCTAGTTGCAAGACTAGGTCTGGGTGTCACGTAATTTTATGCAACGAGGCCGTTGCTGGTTTTCACTCATGCCCATGAATGGCTGGGGAAGCCTGTGATTTGCTTAGGAAATAAGTATGCTCCCTTCCTTGCCCTGGACTGCGTTCCTTTGGGGGGATTGTACTCTACTGAGGATGTAGATATGTTATTACGCTTGCACTCACAGTTTCTAGGAGATCTAGGAGGCCTTAGAGTGGGACGAAATGTAGGCTGGGGGACCGAAGTTTGGGACACCCTGGAATTGTTTCCTTTTGTCGCAACTGGCTTTTTTTGCTGGAGATTTATACCTTTGGTATTTTTAGTGGAGATATATTTTTTTTTTGCTCCATTGGGGATTGTCCTCTCTGGTAGAGGTTGGCTCTTTGGGGATTTTTCACCATACGGGGAGAATTTGATTCCACTGGGGAGATTGATTTTGGAGAAGTTGATTCTGTTGGGATACAGTCCAGAGAGATTGTTTTTCTCAGGGAGTCCCTGACTTGGAGAATGTTTTGACTTCTATTTTGGGTTTTCCTTTGATAGAATATTTTGTAAACTTGGTGTCAATTCTGCCGGGGAGGTTAAGAGAGTTTGTCTCTGCTCGAGGGTGACTCCGTGGGAGAGAGTTGACGACTCTTTCTTTTTGGGAAAGAGGGATTCTGCTTGGGGAGAGTTGGGAGATGATTACCCATTTGTGACCGCACCTGATTTGTCAGGTTGCCTATGTACCCTTTGCAGGATCAGGTCATGACGTAGTTCAGGCAAATGCCACGGATGGCGAGGGAGGGTGTCCTTGAAAATTTTGTTTGAAAGAAAGGCTGTCAGGCTCAAGGGGCTAACTAGCAGATTTTCATTGATTGTAAAATGGGTTACATTGAAAAGGGATAAAGAGTGTGCTAATGATGGACTCCTGTCATTTGCCGAAGATTCTACAAGTGTAAAGCGCCTATCAAATCTAGACGTTAAGCGTAGTATCGTTTAACTTTGTCCATGTTGACGGGCTCGGGGAGGTCTTCGTCATCCATACGTCCGAGGCGAAGGACGGCGCCTGAGAATTTGTTTCGGATGATGTATAGGCCTTCGTAGTTGGGAGTGAACTTGCCCCTAGGATCTGGGCGATTTGGCAATACTTTCTGGAGAACCAGGTCATCAACTTCGATACACGAGGCTTGACTCTCTTGTTGAATGCCTTAGCTATATGCCCCTGATAGGCCTGTGAATGATTGATGGCTTTCAGTCGCCGCTCTTCAATAAGATTCAGCTACTCAAACCGGGTCTGTACCCATTCTGCTTCTGAGATTTCTACTTCAATTAACACCTGGAGTGATGGAATCTCTACTTCGATGGGGAGGACTGCTTCTATACCATAGGCCAGAGAGAAAGGTGTTGCTCCTGTTGTGGGGTCAGGGTTGTGCCGATCTAACTGAGGACTGTACTCAAATCCAAGGTTTACTGTCTCGGTGTCCTTGATGTTTGACTACAGAAGTGCTTCGCTATATCCAAGGAGGTCCAATATCTCCTGAGGCGGTTCTTTGTCCTGTCCCGAGTCATACTCAACTTCAGATAGCTCAAGGAGGGTTTTAGGTCCTGGCAAATCATCAAACTTAGTTTAGCATGCTTATGTTTTTATGTTTATGTTGGCTTCAAGACACTAGGGCTTCCAGGGGAAGAGTTTGTGTGATTTCGTAATCAGCGGATGTAAATGTTTTTTTGAGAAACATGTTTTTTAGCCAAAACTCCAGATTTTCATTGATAAAAAGTAGACTGCTTACAAAATGACTCTGACAAAAAGAGGCCTACAGATGGCCGACATTTTGGATTTTGCAACGGAAGCAAAAGAAAGATACATTAAGAGAAGAAATAGGGTGGTGTTGGGATCACTGCTCGTCCAAACCAACCTTCCTTGCACTGTGCTTTCCCTGGCCCTGAGCGGTCTCGACAGTTAGACCCTCGGTCCACCAACGGATTTGTGGTTGGCGACTGACAAATGCTTCTGCGCTGTTGGAGAGGGTGCAAACCTGCTCTCCCGCTAAATATTCTGCTTCTGTTTCTTTGGCATTTTTGACAGCCAACTCTTCGAGCATCTGGACGACGCTGGAGACTTTCAGTTCCTGAATCCCTAATGATTCGGTGCCGGGTTTGAGGGTAAGGTATGTTGGCAATGGGTGCAAGGGGAGTTTCTAGTTTAGTGATAGAAATGTGGAGACGGGGTTCAGGTTTTGCAGACTGCTTGTTTAGTAGAAGAGCTGAGTTTGATATCTCTTTTTCTAGGTCTGGTACCCCTGCCTTGTCTTTTGCTTTGTCCTGTACCGGCTCAGCTGCTGGAGGTTGGTACACCTGATCGGATCGAGTAAGATTGGCTATGTACTCGTTCTCTAGGATGAAAGAGCGAGGTGCGGGTACATGGTTAAGGCCAAAAGGTTCAGACCAGATGTAGGGGATCATGACTGGGCTAGAAGATGTTGAGGCTTGAACGTAGGCTATAGGCCAATTGGTGGGATAGGGAATGACAATTTGCTCTTTGTCGGATTTAAAAGCGGGTAATTGTACTGGCGCCTGGATGGCCTGTATGTTTGATTGAGGGAAATGGATTATGACCGGATGTTGGTATGAGGGCCTGATGATGCCGTCATGAACTACGGGTGCGCAAGGTATTGGATGCCTTGCCCCTGGCTCTTCCCACTTAATGAAATTGACTTGGTTGTTATGTGGGGACAACGGAGCTTGATTAATACTGGTATTGCCAGGTGCCAGCTCAACCTTGCCAAAATCCAAAAGGTCCTGGATGACGTACTTCAGGCCAATGCAATAGTCTGTAGCATAGCCTGGGCCTCTGTGAAAGGTGCAGTGTTGGTTAGCATCATAGTTCTTGCTTGTTTGTCGGGGGGAAGGAGAAGGGTAGGGCCTCTCAATTCGAGAAGACTCTGCTTGGTCAGAAAGTCAAGAAGTTGACTGAGGGTATAAGGGAGAGGAGTAAAGTTTCTAGGGGGACGAGGTTGTCCCTAGTTTTTTCTAGTCAGCCGAATGTTCCCTGGTGCTGGCTTTTACTGAGCGACAAGAGCCAATAGTCTGATTGGTGCTACGGAAGCCACCAAATTGACATTCTCTTTCCTTTTCTAGTCATGGGGACCACTATTCCTGCTTATAGAAGCTACTGCTGTTCTCGGAGGATCAAGCCCAAGACTGGAATGGATGACTCCACTCTATATCGCTGTCTCAATACGGGCACCAGTCTTGATAATTGTGCGGAAGTCTACAACTGGTAGAGTGACCATCAGGGTCAAATAGGGCTGCTTTAGAGTGCCCATGAAAATGTTTGCCAGATCCTCCTTAGGGATAGGAGTGGAGACCTTTGCGGCCATCTCCCTTCATCGGGAAGCGTAATCTAGGAATGTTTTATTATTCCGGTGGCTCATCTATTCTAGTTGGCTCCGCTGAGGCCATAGCTCTTGGTTGAAGGAGTATTGCTCTACAAACATGTCCATGACATCCTGCCAAGTCTTGACTTTCTACTTGTCAACTGACATCCACCAGGTTAAGGCTGCCTCCTTCAGACTCTTCTGGAAGTATTGGATCAACAACGGCTGATTCTTGTTGTACAGGAGCATGTCCCTTAGGTATATTTGTAGATGTTTGTCTCGGACAGCCGGAGCCGTCATATTTATCAAAGTCTGGAACTTTGAAGCCTGGGGGAACTGCATCCTTAGATGAGAATGTCAGATCCTCTAGAGATAGAGCGGGGTTGGCAGATGCCCCTCTCATCCTTCTTATCTCCTCTATCTACTTAATCTCTTCATGCTAATCTTTGAGGGACGGTGTAGGGTCAGATGAAGACGACCTGTCCTGGTGGACATGTGAGGCCCTGGGCAGCTGATCAAACTCTACTTCTCCTCTACCTGTTGCGGGTCTAGGATTAGGGATGATGATTGGAATAGGCTGATGTGGCTTTGGATGAGGCTGATCAGAGGTTTTTGTGTTACGGATTCTGGTGGAAAGTTCTTCGGTATGGGCACCAAGAAGAATGTTCAGGGATTCAAAAACTCAGTCCAACTTGTTCTGCATAGCAACAATGTCCCGATCATGCGACTACACTAGCTCATCTATTCTTTGTTGATGGTCCGATGGTTCTGTCATTGCTTCTAAGTTGCTCTCAGATGGCGGTCGGGATGGCACTAGCTCCGTGTCTGGTATCTTGGTCAACACTACTTCTGCGAGGTCTGCAAGAATCGCAGCCAGAGAACGAGTCATGGGTCGGCTCATGCAAACTGAAAAGATGCAATGATTAATCATGAATATACATGATGACAAGAGAGATGATACTAGAAAAAGATTTTTCATTGATGCATGCTAATGTGCAGTGAGTACAAGGCTGTGTGACTCAAAGAAAAGAAAAGACTTGATCCTAGGCAGGCCCATCTGGGATTGCAAAATCAACTGGTCGGGGCACCCCGTCCATGTCCATGATCTACTGCCGGATGGATGTGACCTCAACCTCCATGTTGGCAAGGGACTTTGTAGCACCGTACATCCGGTATCCAAACTATTGGATACGGTTGGTCGTCTCCGCCTTTACACTATCCAACTATTCCTAATAGAAGTGTAACTGGGCCCTAAGGACAGATGTCTCTTTGGCGTCGCCCTTCCACCTCTTCTAATAAGAGTGGATAGTCTGCTCGAGGTGGCCGGTCTGCGTTTGCTTGGCCTGGAGTTCGCGGTCCTGCTCCGCTTCCTGTAGCTTGAATGCCTACCGGGCTTTCCGAAGCCATTGTTCTCTCATCTGAATATGGAGCTGTCTCTCCATAAAGATGTCTGTCTAGGGAACCACTGTTTCAGACAAAGGTATGGTACCCCGTGATGGTGCGGAGACTGGGGTGGGCAGTTCCCTAGGTGCAGGCATGGGAGATGGAATGTCAGGATCTTCCACATAAAGCCGGTACGCTGTATCTGTAGGTGGTCCTGTTGTGACCACAAAGTCTAGCCACTGATCTTGCCTGGAGGTTTGCCAACTGGACTAGAATCAGCCGGTGAGGCGCTCGAAATGCACTGTGAAGTCGAAAAAATCATTTCCCTACCGGTCTATGATTGGTATGCGCTAAGGGAGTCCAAACTGGCGGAGGACTCTGAAAGGTACATAGGCTACAGAGCCTGTAAGACAGGCAAGGATCATACACTGCCATACGATGTCCTTCTTAGTCAAGTCCTGGAGAAGTTAGTAGAGCTTTTGGATGTCTGTGGTTACGATTGGACCCTGACCCTGAGAGATCTTCCGAGGTATGCTGTAAGCTTCATGGAGGTCGTCCAGTATAGGTATGATCGTCGGTAGGAGTACGACCAGCCAGAGGTGCAGGAGCGGTGTGCTAGCATAGAAGATGCCTTTCTGATGGCCTGCTGCCTGATTGAAAGCCTTAAGAAGCTCTGCTAGGATAACTGGTATGATGGTTCCGGAACTGCAGGTGTCCTCGATAATCCCCACCAGTACTGACTCTACTAGTGTGCAGCATCTCGGGCACAGCAACTAAGACATCGCTATCAGTGTAAAGGCATTGAGACCAGGAAGCTCTGCTGCGAACAGGTCGGGGTTCCACTTGGGACAGTACAGCCTTTCCAAAGGCTGTACGGGGATCCGGTCAAAAGTGCCGTTAGGACTGAGCTGCAAGCAGGCAGGCTTGAGATGCAAGAACCTTGATAGGTCTGCCTAGTAATTTCTCTTGTAGTGCGGTACTATGGCATCGCCATCCATGTTTAACCTCAAAATACGTTGAATTTCCTCCAAAGTCGGACATAGTTCGTTCTTACCAAAACGAAAGACCATGTTCGAGGGGTTCCAACACTGGATTGTAGCGTTCAAGAGGCGAGGATCTGGATTAACCATGGATAGGTCTAGGGTGGATCCCAAATGATAATGTTGGGTCCAAGCCAAACGCTGACCGGATGTAAAGGCCTCTACTGCTTCTTGGAGGTTTCGACCACATGCCCCCTCAAAAGTCAATTGTACGGGCCGTGAGGGTTGACTAGTTGTCTGTACGATCCTAGAAGGACCTGTCATCTACCTGAACAAGGACAAACTCGATGAGTGTACTGTGAATGCAGATGAAAATGGGCCGGTTATATTTTATTACAAGCACAGGTAAGGCTCAGTACATGCCCCTAGATGGGTGATTACTCGGATAAAGTGTCTAGATAGCCAACCAAGATGGGGACAGGTGTAGGGTGCAAGCAGGTTAGGATTAGGGGACCCTTCCCGATTGGACTGCTTGTAGACTATACCCGAGATATGCTATATGTATGAATGCAGGTATACGCAAGTGTGTTCCTAAGGATTGGGAGGTCACTTAACACCGTATATTCTGCTCCCCGGTATAGAACATACCTGAAAATGGATGATTGGTGTAAACGGGAGCGTTTAGAACCATTTCCTGAGGGTCATCACCTAGCAAACCAAGTTTCACGGACCTCTAAGACTTTTAAGCCACTGACACTGAGGATCATCATCTAGCGGTCGTTTACGTAATAAGCCTAACTAATAGGTATCGGGTTTGATTACACTACTATGGTGTGAATGAGATGCACAGTACACAAACAATTAAGAGGTGTAAAAATGATTAGTATTAAGTTAAATACTAAGGCATTTGATTTAATTTTGAAGTTTATTTTTGCTTAAACCTAGGTTCCGGGATGAACCTTGAATCAATCCCCAGCAGAGTCGCCAGAGTTGTGAGCACGGGATTTTGCTCCCTCGAAAATCTCACGGGATTGTTAAAAGTCGTCATTTATTAATTTAGAAGGGATAAGTCCCGGGAAATGTTGGATAAGGACTTGATCTATGATTAAAGATCGAGGTAAGAGGTTCGGTTAAATTTGGGGAAGGGGTTAGGCACCCCAACACTTCCACACATGGTGGTTCCCTACTTGCTAGGTTTAAGCCAAAATTAAAGTCAAAGTTAAGCAAATGCCTAAGTATTTAAATTAATACTAATCGGAAGAAAGAAAAGCTAACTAGGGTCGAACCCGGGTTGGGTTGTCCCACGTACTCATGTTAGGGTGAGATTAGACCAAGCGTAGTTCTAGCACTTGAGCCCGTACTAAGGTGAGGGGGCGTGTGTGTGTGTACCAAAAGGTGGCTAATGGGCATAATCCAGTAGATTAGGATTTTATTTGACCGAGATTGGTCAATGTGCAAAATGATGGGCCCAGTAGCCTGAGGGGTATTCGGTAGACTACGGGTGAGGCCCGATAGGCCGAGGATGAAGCCCAGAGGCAAAGGGATGGTGTTAACTCAGGGTTAGGGTTGCTAACCAGAGTTAAAAGATAGTTAACCATGATCTCCCCTGGGTGAAGTGAACACAGGTCAGGTAGCTTGGAGTGCAAGCTTTCTAGTGGGCTAAGTCTCAGTCCCAGAACAGAACAGGTGTGGGCCCCACAAGGGCCCAAAGTTAATCAAAAACAGGGTCTGAAATGTCGGCAATCCAACTGTCGACATTATGAACAGTCACTTTACTCAAGTTTAGGGTTAGGCTAACCTTAGTTAAACATGGAGTTGGGCCCTAAAATTTTGCAGGAAGGTAGAGGAGACTCAAGGCTTTCAAATGGACTTGGGTTGGGCCTCTGAAGATGAGGTATGTGTGCTCTACAAGGGACCAAAGTTAGTGCAAAACTAAGCCAAATCTGTCGGTAATGGGATTATCGACAAAACACTAACTATACTTTGGAGGCTTGCTAACCAGGGTTAGAAGCAAAGTTAGGGTCTGAAATTTTATGGAGGATTAGTTAAGGGTCAGGTCTATCTAACCATGGCCCTAGAATTGAGTAGGACCTTAACTAACCATAGTTAACAAGCAACAAACAAAGATGGCCCATAATGTCGGCACTGAGATTGCCGACATTATGCAGGTTTTAAAAAAAAACGAGTTTTCCCCTATGGGAGCTGCACGAGTAAGGACCCAGGGGTTCCCTTATTGCTTGGGGGACCCCCAGACCCTAATAGGGGTGGCCATGCATGCTGTGGGGTATTATACCCGAGCTAGGGCCTCAAGGGATCATCCTATGCCTATGAAACCTGTACTCGGCCTGGCCTGCTGTAGGACTTAAATGAAAGACAAATGGGACCCCTAGAACAGGACCAGGGGTCCTTTACAAAGGTGACCAACGATGGGCTATAGGGGGGTTCTGTTACCCTTGTATACGTTGCTACGGTGGTGGCTGTTGATGGCAGTGGTGGGACCTGAGATAGTTCCTGGTACAGTTACTGGGGGCTTATAAGGTGGCCAAGGACCCAGCTAAGTGGAACTCAAAGGCTCAGGGGGCGGTTTGGAGTTTTGGCAAAGTTTCACTATCGAAAATGGACTGTCGAGAGCCATTGGGTGGCTGGGATTTTATAGAGGAGAAGGGAGGGGTGGCAGGGGCATTTCAGGAATTACAAGAATCCCAAGGGACCAATGGGAGCAACCCCAATGCGCCCAGGTGGCTACAGGGAGAGCCTGCACACGCGATCTGGGGCTAGGTCTAAGACTTAGCTAGGGCTCTCCTAGGGTTTGGCTTAGGTTTTGGGTATTGAAATGCTAATTGGACCATGAGCCCTAATGGGTTTACCTAGGGTTTTAGGGTTTTTAAAGGTGATGGGCCATGAGCCCAAGGGTCTAGACTTTAGGGTTCTAGGGTTTGTCTTAGGGTTTAGGGTTTTACTAGGGTTTAGCCTAGGGCTCACCTATGGTTAGACAGGGGACTCCACTGGGGATTGACAGGGTTTGGGGGGTGTAAAAATTGGGTACTTACATTAAGAACTCTCAAAAACTAAAAAGTAAACTTCTTAAACCTTCTTGAGAGTCTTGATTCTTGATTCTTGGATCTTCAATAATAGTTCCAATCTTGAGAACTTCCAAGACTTGTTCTTCTTTTCTATGGATTTTGGGATGAACTTCAACTTGATCTTCTTGGATGATTTGAAGCTTCTTTAGACTTTGATTGCTTTGAGCTTCTTTAATTTACCTCAGATAACTCCTTTTAGCAACTTGGATGGTGATACTATGTCTTTTGAGTTGAATGGTTAGGTAGTGCTTTTGTACACTGTTCTTCATAAACACTTAAAAGTAGACATTAGTAGTACAAAAATCATTTCATTATTTGAGTTATCATCAAAATTACTAAGGGTACCTAAGGTTGTAACCTTTAGGCTAATAGAGGTTCCGTTATGCACCATACAAAGTATAGCAGAGCAGGAATAGGGCTGTTAACAATTAAGAATTACTTACTGAAATTAAATCGAATGAGAATTTAATATCTAAAGATCTAGCATGTTATTTTACTCTATCTATAAATTTATGAAATAACACAAACCCAGATATACATGTATCATATATATATATATATATATATATATATGTTCATATTTAGATATATTCGTAACATTTAACATTTAACCATAATATTAAGAAACAGTGGAATCACAATCATTAGTCGAACATCATTTATTGCATTTAAGGGTACAAGTGCTAAAAAAAATTTCGAAACAAATGTTAATCATAATTAAAGGGTGTTACCATTCACTACTTAATTGTGGTTCAGATTCACCCAATCCTAGGGTTAAATCATGTAGATTTTTAAAAAAAAATTTAACCCTAGGAGTGGGTGAATCCTAACCATAGTTAAGATTTGCAGGAATGCTACCCCTTAGGGTTATTGAATAATAAGTCATTGTTTTACAAAAAATTAACACAATTAATTTTTTTTGTAGTTGGAATAAAAGATTCAATAACTCTTAGGGTTAGTGAATTTTAACCCCATGGCTACGGTTACTTCTTATTTTTCATGGTACTGTCAGTACTGGCCTTTTGTATGTATACAAGTTACTTCTTATTTTTCATTTTCTTAGTCTCTCTATCTATTTGAACCTTAGGAAGAGGCAAAAAATAAGCATGAAAGTTTGAGTAGTATCCCCTCTTTCTACAAAATGGATTTAGAAATCCTTTCTTCCTAGCCCAAGTGTTGAAGACTTGCAATAGAGCCTCATTTGGACAGGATAGCTAGTCCATTACAATTCGATTGCGAAATATTCTTGTCACAAGACTCGCAATCATGTTTTCAACAAAAAAAAACTCCATAGATTCAACTACATGTCTAGGACCTAAGCTCTAGGCTAACATATTGTTAGAATGTTGGTGCCATTTTTCAAAACTCAATTAGATTATGGGTCACATAATTGAAGCAGCAATGAGACCCTTTTTTTTCGGTTTAGAAGAAGGTCCTTGCATTGCTATGTGACTTAAGTAATGCATTTTGTTGGACACATAAGGGACAAATGCAAGAGAAGTCAAAGTCCTTCATTACATAGAATCCACTAACCAACTAAGCAAAATTGCAAATAATAAAAAAAAAAATTACAAATAACTGAGAATCTGCATCCTAATAGGTATATCATGTGCAAGGAAGCTGAGAAAGATAGCCTATTTTTTCTCAAATTTTGTGGTGGCAAGGATATTTGGAGATACTTTCTCACTTCTTGGGTTTCCCTAAGGGTAGTTTAGAATGCCAAGGGTCAGAAAATGACATAATCTAGGATAGAACCAATGCTTTTTAATGTGTCCTCTCCTTTGAAATTTCTTGGGGCATTTGAAGAGAACAAAATCAAGAACTTCCAAAATGTATCACGAATTTGAGTATCAATTTAATTAAGGAGGTAGTTGATGATTGGGCATGCCTTCTGAAGGAATTGGAAGTATTTTGTTCCTTTCAAAATTAATTGACTAATTCCATAGTATTTTGTTCCTTTTTTTCCCCCATATTTTGATGGTTACCGTTTTGTCTAGATGGGAAAGTCCTTGAACATCATGCTATCTTGTAAAAGCTTTATGTTTATTTGCCTTCTTGATAAAACAATTGAGAAGAAAAAAAATGAAGAGACCAAATCCTAAGAAACCAAGAACAAAGGAACAAATATAAAGCTGTAGTGTTTCACTCTACCATTAGAAACAATCACATGTATAACTGATCTTATCTAGATGAACAAGAGGAGCACAGTAATGGCACGATTCATGCAGCAGCAATTAACAAAGTACAAAACAATAAGTGTAGTATGATTCACATTAATGAAAGTAACAAAAAAGCACATGTAGGATACTAACATCATACTTAATTCCTTACTCTTTAATTACCCTCTCCCCCCCTAAAAAAAACATAATCTTTTGACACTTTTAAGCCAATTACAACAAAATGGAGATGAAACCAGAATAAATCTCAACCTGGGGTATCCTTCAAAACCTTATAGCAATCAAAATCCAAAACAACGTTAGAAACATCAAAATCAAAAACTCAACCTAAGAACCTTAAACCATACAAAATCCAAAACAGTATCAGCAACATCAAAACCAAACCCCATTTCAAGTTCCCCAACAAGTTTAGAGAACAAACACTGACCTAGAACACGACCACCCAGTTGAGATTACCAAAACCATCATAATCTTTGATTGTGATTATTCTTAAAAAATGATACACGGATAGAGGAACGAAAAATAAAGAAGAAAATATACAGTTTCTTAAAAAAAAATTATTCTTTAAAAATGATACACATTGTTGCATTGACAGACAAGAGAATTTAATAAACACAGAAACTGGTGACGATGAACTCGTTTCTAATTAATAGGAGACCCAATAAGAGCTAACAAAAAAACAACTATTTAGTTCATTCAATTTTCAGTCCAAAGAGACGACAAAATGAGAAAGTACACAAAATTTAACTGAGACTGAGCTTCTCTTTCTCATCCAAATCTTTCACAGTAGAACCACATATAACTTGAAGAAGCCATTTCAATTTAAGCAAAAGAATACAGAGGCACCAAAGTAAATCTAATAGATTTCAAACTAATCCAAAATTTTGACCACAAAATTTTCAATCCCTCCCTATCACACACATACAAAATGGCAACTCTTTTTTAGTTTTTCAAAAAAAAATCCTCACTTAAACTTCAACCAATTCAATGGTAATCAAAATCCTGGGAGAAAAAACTACTTTTCATCCAAATCTCACCCATCTCGACAAGAAAGGAAAAAATATATAAGAAAAACACAGCAAGCTACTGACAATATCTTCTAGTTTTGCTTGATCCGAAACTCAATCCAAACAAACAAAAACAAGAAAATCCCATTCTTTATTCAAAAACCAAACTAAATGTACAAATAAATAATAAGAATATGAATATCACATATATTAAACAATGAGAAATGAAAAACTGAGTTTCATTTCCATCTTCTCTGTCAGCCCAAATCAACAACAAACCCGAAAAGGAAATTAATTCAAATAATTCAATTCAATTAAAGAACTAGAACACTAAAGAGGAATCAGAAAAAAAAACCTACACTTACTATTCAATACAAAAGCATAATCAAAGAAAAGATATGGTTACCTCAGATTAAAACAGAGAGCTGGTTGGACGGGGAAGAGTGAGAGGGTGAGAGAACCCAGAGTAGGGGGCTAGAAACCTGTGTTAGAGTAGAGAGAGAGAGTTAGAGCATAGAGAAAAAGTAGAAACCCCAAATATCGATGTGGTTTCTACCAACAGAGAAACCCCATTGATTTACAGAGAGAGAACTATTATCAGTGGCTGGAGAGGTGGCTGTCGCTGGAGAGAGCAGAGGCTGCCGGAAATTAAGCTGAAGAGAGTAAAGGCTTCAACGGCTGCAAAGGGATTGAGAGAATTGAGAGAGAGAGAGAGAGAGGTGGTGTACCGGAGCACGATCAGGGAGAATTGAGCAGGCGGTCGGAGAAGGTGGAGCAGGCAGCCAGAGCATTAGAGCAGGGAGCACGGAGCACGGAGTAGGCGGCCGGACCACGGAGCTGGAGGAGAGGAAGAGAAGAAAAGTGGAGGGAAAGAGGAAAAGAAGAGGGAAAAGATCGGGGCCTAAATCCCAAATACGGGGCCTTTAGCGGTGTTTTAAAAAAATGACGTTGAAGGCCATTAAAAATTGCCGCAGTTTTGGCGACGGCTTCTAATACACACCATTTAAGCTGTTTTCCGCCTTGTCTTTAACGGCGTTTATTAAAATGCGCCGTAAGAACATTCACAATTTCCCGACATGTCTTTAGCGGCATTCTTTATTAAACGCCGCTATATGTCGTCTTCAGATGTTTTCCACTAAAATTTCGCCGTTGAAAGCCTTGAGTTTTGTAGTGTATATAGGGTATTAAGGACTGTTCACATTGTCTGTGAAGGGTATTAGTGACTTTTCATAATTTGTTTACTTTATAAAATGACCTTAAAAATATCTAATACTAAGGGTATATAGGACTTTTCGTATTTTTTCCGAAAATGTTGTTTGGAAGACCATAATCGATTTTTCACTTTATTGGATACTAGTGGGTGGCACGTGCAATACACGTGAGAGCGAGGGGAATGAGTTAACCACAGTTAATAGGATTTAAAAGGGATACGTGTTAACTCGGGGGTGCGATTGAACTTGCTAGTAGCACGTGTGATGCACGTAAGAGCGAGGGGAAGGAGTTAACCACAGTTAATAGGAGTTAAAAGGGTCATGTGTTAACCCCGAGTGTGATTGAACTCTCCCAGAGTTCAATCAATCGTGATTGGCTGTGATTAAAAATGGATAAATGAGCAAGGATAGTTTCGAAATTAAATCAAATGCAAGGGATAGTTTGGGAATTAAAGTAAACATTAAATCAAAGTTTTGTTTTTTTATAAGGGTAATATGGGAATTTCGAAAAAATCATCCAACTCTCGCATTATAATAGTAAAGAAGATTTATGAATACACACTTAAAATCCCTACATGGGTGGTGATTTCTTTCAACTTACAGTTTTGGAAGTTCATTTAAAATGGGCCAAGGCATTAAGCGGTAATTGATAATTATCAACCCTATGACCACTTTTCGGTTGTCCCCTGTCTGTCTGTCTGTCTGTCTTTCCTAATTTTTAAGAAAAGACAAAATAAAAGTGTTACACAAGAAAGTGTCATACTATTTTATCTTCTTGTGTATAAAAATGGGTTGTGCTACTAAGACCGCAAAAAGGCCAAGTGCATGGATGCACTGGATTTTAGGTAGGACCCACGTTCACATGGTAGGTCTCACTTGAAATCTCATGCATCCGTGTATGGTCTCGGTGGTCTCTGCCCTTTTGCGGTCTCAAAATTATTTTCCTATATAAAAATAGAGAATGGATAACTGAAAGTGGATTAACATTATGCGGTAATTGATGATCCCTTAATAATTAGGATAAAGCTTCTGAGACCCCCTTAAGGCTGACACCATCATGACCGTGCTCTAAGAGTATGAGATTTCAAGTAGAGCCTATCTTGTGAAATGGCCCAACAAAAAGTCCGGTGCTCTTACAGCACGGCTCGGTGGTCTCAGTCCTAAGAGGATTTCAGTAGCAAAGTCCTAATAATTAAGGACTTCACCTAAATAACAGTCTAACAACCATAAGCACGTGCATAAATATCAGTATTTAGCTACCCACATCACCTACCCAGTCGTGGAGTCAAATCCTCTACGGTGATAACCAACCCGATTCGGCAGATCCTGTTATCACTCCTAGAGGTCGCCATGTGTCTCATTTGACAACCCTTAACCGTGGGTAAGGTTCACCCTAAAAACAGTTTTTCAATTTAAAAAAAAGATTTAATATTTAAAAAAAAAACAAGGATGAGTGGGTGAACCTTACCCACAATTAAGGGGTATCAAAGGAGACACGTGGTGACCTCTAGGGGTGATAACCGTATTTGCCAAATCCGGGTATCACTGTAGATGATTTAGCTCCCCAGTGATAGACTGGAAGGTGGTAGGCACCCTATTTCATCAACGGACTTTGCTACTGAGACTATATTATGGCCGAGACCATGCTCTTAAAGCATTGAATTTCAAGTTGGGTCCATTTCACATGATAGGCCCACTTGAAATCTCATGCTCTTGGAGCATGGTCTCGTGATCTCAACCCTGTGGGTCTTAGAAGCTTTGTCCTTCATCAACCACATCCAATTATTGTCGACACCATTATTGTCCCTTTGCAATGCCCTGTTGCCCGATTGTATATGCAAAAAGGGGGCCCACATTAAACAGTGTAGGCCCCACAACACTAGAGATGGCCCCACAGTAGCGCTGTTGCCCATCGGAACTCACTAAGGCGAGTTCGGATCTGTTGTCCCTTTGTAATCCGCTGTAGGCCATCCGAACTCAAAAGGCAATAGTAGCCATAAATGAGAATGATAGAGGGTCACCTGAGACGCTAATAATAATACCTCCAGTCCCCCTCCTGATCTAATTATCAATGGCACCCCTCCTGACTCAGTCACCCAAATGTCTCTCCCCCTCACTTTCTACGACTTGATTGTGTTAAGATATGTTCCGGTTCAACTCGTTTTCTTCTACGAGTACCCCCACTCAAAAACTCACTACATAGACTCTTTCCTTCCCAAACTCAAACACTCGCTTTCCCTCACCCTCCAATACTTCTACCCGCTCGCCGGAAACCTGACGTGGCCACCGGAGTCTGAGAAGCCCATCATTCTTTACGTCAACGGTGACTCGGTCTCCTTAACTATAGCCGAGTCCATGAACGACTTCTACCACCTCTCCGGTGACCACAGTCGCGACATCAATGAATCACATTCTCTAGTCCCTCACTTGCCTATATCAGACACGGTTGCCCCAGTTTTGGCATTGCAAGTCACTGTGTTCCCCAATTGCGGCTTTTCCATTGGAATCACCATGCATCATGCAGCCATTGATGGGCAATCATTAACCAGGTTTATTAAGGCATGGGCCTCCATTTGCAGATCTGGAGACTCGTCTTCTTTGTCACCTGATTTACTCCCATTCTATGACAGGACTGTGATTAAGGACCCGTCAATGCTAGAGAAAGTGTACTTAGAAAAGTTGTTGAAACCCACCGGGTTGAAGACCGAGACCGAGTGCAACAATCGAAGCTTGTTGGTCCTGGACAGGATTGCTCCACCCAACGCAGTCAGAAGCACGTTCAAGCTGAGTCGTGCTGATATTGAAAGACTGCGGAAACAGGTCTTGATCCGTTGTGACAAGGACAAACAGACTCGACCACTCCATTTATCAACGTTCGTGCTAACATGTGCATATGTATGGGGTTGCTTAAATCGAGCAGACCCGAGTAAGAAAATTAATCTCTTCCTATTCACCGCAGATTGCAGAGCTCGCTTAGACCCGCCTATTCCTATCACGTATTTCGGTAACTGTCTTGCTGCTCGTATTATCAGTGCAGAGACATCGGACATAATCGGAGAAGACGGGCTGGCCATATTGGGGGAGGCCTTCAGCGAGGCTATCAGAGATTTGGAGGGTGAAGTTCTCAGAGGCATGGAAAATGCATCTTCAGCTCCTGAAGGGCCGGAGGCCATATTTGCAGTTTCCTGGTCAAATCGGTTCCAGGTTTACAAGATTGATTTTGGGTGGGGAAGGCCGATCAAGGCTGAGATGATAACAATCGACAAACTTGGAACCATGTCTCTGTTTGATGGCAGAGATGGAGATGGAGGGGTCGAGGTTGGTTTGACATTGAACAAGCAAGAAATGGAGGTTTTCACTTCTATCTTTGCCAATGGTCTCAATGATGGAAATTAAACCTAATTTGTAGTTTTTTTTTTAATGAATAATTCTAAAGAACCTAGACTGAGTATTTGTGTTTCTCTAATATATTCAAGAGAGTAGTTGCATGATGCAAGTTTCCAAGGTCTTCTTGAAATGCCAAGTAAAGGTCATTAAAAATGTTTTTGGAATAGTATAGAAAGTGTCTTAGAAGTGTCTATGCATCTTTCTACATATATATCTCTTATATATGTGGCAGCATGTTGTACATGCATGGAATCAAGAATAAAGTTGTTATTGAAGTGTTTTAGTGAAAGAAAGTGGAGTAACAGAATTACAATATTTTGATAGAAAGACTTACCCATGTATAAGCGCTTAGCATGAGATGCATGCAAATATAGTGCAGGTAAGCACCCTATTTTTACATCCTCATGAACTAGGAGATTCCCTGAATTTAAGAGAAGAGATATTCCCAAAATTCTAAAATAATAAGGATATCCTTAAAAAATAACCAAAATGCCCTTTAACTTCTTGCCAAAATACCCTTTTTTAAATGGACTAAAACAATTCTTGGATTTCTTAATGAATTCATGTTTTAAAAATTAAACTACATATCCTTAGGTTTTTAAGCCAAAATACCCAAAAAAACCCATAAACCTCTTAACCCAATCAAACAAACCTTAACCCAAATATTAGACAATCCGTGACCCACTATCTAAACACAAACCCCAACCCTTTTTTCCCCTTTTGCTTGACCACCCAACATCTTGATCAACCATTCCTTTTATTAACCTCTTCGAAGAAGAATCACTCTCTCAAACTTCCCCACCTTTTTAATCCCTTGAGGACTCTTTGTCACTCATTTCTCTATAAAAGGGGTAGGACTTTTTTAGTTGAGGAGGGACTTCTCTTAGGTGGGGGACTTTTGGATTTCTCACACGTCCTCACAAGAGAGACCTGTCCCTCTCCACGGAGCCCCATCACCCTCATGCTATCATGGTCCCCCCACATATGTTAATGTTAGAGGGATGCGCAATCCTCTCCGTCCGAAATATTGCAAACCGTCGAAGAGGTCCCTTATGATCAAGCCAGCAATTTGAGGTATACCGACGGTTTTTGTACCATCGCTAACAGCCACGATTGATTTTGTCCGTCTGTATATAATTTACCGACACCTTATCACCGATAACTTACCAATAGTTAAAGATCTGTCGGTGATGTTTGTACCGACGGAAAATATTGTATTACTGATGGTTCTAACCCATCGGTAATAAGCTTTTTTTGTAGTGCCTATTGTCAGGGGCGGAGCCACATGGGGCCCGGGGGGGCTGAAGCCCCCCCCCCCCCCCCCCTCTCAACTTTTGGAGCAAGGGCAAAGCCGGGTGGCGGTGCGGGCTCTAAGCCCCCCTGAAAATTTTGAGAAGAAAAAAAAAATTAAACTTATATTATTTAATTTAAAATGGCGTAGGCATATGAAAATGCTTAACTTATCATCATTTTTCATCATGTAATGAAATGGCCGGTCCACATTGGTCCAGGCCCCACTTTTTAACACTCATCAATTGTGGTTAAGATTCACTCACCCATAGAGTTAAGCAATCCAACCTAGTTTTTAGAAAAAAGAAAACAACAAAAATCTTAAATTTAACTTTGATAAGCTTAACCAGGGTTAAAGGAGTATTAAAAGGGACACGAGGACATGACGGTAAGCTAAGCAGCCGATCTCGGGGTCCGCTAATCATCACTACTCAAAAATATATTCTTTACTAATGGACAAAGAGACGAGATGACCTACAAACTTGGCCCTAATTTTTTTTCCGGGGGCTACGCCGCCTCCCCCCCACACACACCTCACCATTAGCCCCCCGGCTGAAAATCGTGGCTCCGCCCTGCCTATTGTAACTCAATAAATATAGAAAGAAAGACAAAGAAAAGGTATTAAAAATCCTTCACCATATGAACCTCTTTTAGTTAACACCTACACCTATATTTTTCTCTGCATATCATCTTCCATAGCTTCATCCATCCCACTTTGGCAATCACCACTTAACACAATCCAAGCATCCCACAGCCTCCCCCTTTTGGCTTCGGATTGTCTCTGGCGAAGCCAAAAAGGGCTTGTCTCGGGCAACCATAGAATAGGGGACAAGTGGTAGAGAAGCCAGAAAGTCCATGATTTTGACTTCTCCACACACTTACATGACACATGGTGATAAGGTGGTGAGATAAAGAAGAGAGATAGCAAGTGGGGAGAAGTCAAAATCATGGGGAGAAAATGAAATGATTTCTCCCCTTTTTATCACCACATGTCCCTTATTCTATGGTTGCCCGAGATGGGTTTCAGGCTTCGCCAAAGACAATTCGAGGACCCCTCTTTTACCCTTTCGTCCAACTCATAGCCGTCCCATCAATCACCTTTTTAACTCACGAAATGCATTGCTTGACAGTCCTCTCTCTCAATGGCCTCGGATTGTCTCTGGTGAAGCCTTCACCAGAAAGGGCTCTTCGAGTTCCATACAATGTGCGACAGTTGGCAAAAAAAATGGGGAGAAGTCATTTCATTTTCTCCCCCATAATTTTGACTTCTCCCCATTTGATATATCTCTTTCCCTTATTCTCAACACCTTACCGCCACATGTCTTCTTATGTGTGGAGAAGTCAAAATGAAGGGGCCCATGATTTTGACTCTTCCAACACTTGTCCCCTATTCTATGGTTGCCTGAGACGAGCCCTTTCTGGCTTCGCCAGAGACAATCCAAGGCCCTCTCTCAATACCCTTATAGAATAACTTCATTTCCTACGGATCCAGCTCCTCTGCTCGAATGAGTGTGTTGGGATCTTAGCTTAGGTTAAACCAAAGCAAGACACCTCACTTTACTCACGATCCAACGGCCCCAAATTATTCAGCCAAAAAAAGCGCCAAAGCCAAACCCCTCAATTTTTTACACCCTCCCTCACTTTCAAATTTCAAACTCAAAGCCCTATTCTGCTTCAAATCTCAAACTCAAAGCCCTATTCCGGCGAACCAGAGAGAAAAACCCCTCCATTCTGGCGAACCCATTCTGGGCGAACTCATTCCGGCTTCCATTCCCTATGGCTGCCTTAGTTTTTACTCATGTATGGTTGAATGTTCTGGTTTCTCCATAATTGGGGCTTTGATCGTTGGTTTACATGCCGCTTTTAGGGTTACCGATGATCCGTTTCTTGACGAGCAAGAAGCCGCTGATGGAGGACTGCTTTCTATTGTTGGGAGCCCTAGGCGAACTACTTACAGTCGTGTTTGAATCTGCGGACTGTTCTTTTGATTGTGCTGGTACTGGTTCCATTTGAAGAGGTGGGTTTATTTGCTTCATTTCTTTCTTTTATGATATGGGGAAAGATCACAAATTCTCAAGGAACTTGACTGCATCGACTTGATCTTGTATTTTTTGTTCTTTTTCTTTTCTCTTAAATTTGGTTTTGATTTTTTTTGGAGATATGTTTGAGATTAACTCTTCTTCTAAGGTTAACTCTTCTTAATTCCATGGCTTGGTGATGGTTTTTTTAATATTTTTTTATGAGATTTGAACCAGAAGAAGAGTTAAACTTAGACTGAGATTAACTCTTCTTCTGCTAGGGTTTTTGATTTTAGGGTTTCTAAGGTTAATTATTGTTGTTAATCTCCCAGCCATGGTTGTATTTCAAAAACCATCACCACCAGATGCTTCCCTTTCTTACTCTTCTGATTTTGTAGCTCCGAAACCACTTTTATAAGGCAAAACCAAGTTGGTTTTGAGTAATTTTTTCTTGGTTTCAGAACCAGATATTGTTGCATGGAAAACCACTAGTGCTTTGATGCTTAGTCTACGGAAACCACAAATCCATCTGGGTAATTTTTTTTTAGTCTGAAAAACCATAAACCTAAGCTGTTGATGATCCTTTGGAAGGATTATACTAGCAAACCATGACTCAATAGGGCTTTCAAATGCATGGATATATAATTACATCGAGCTTTCAAATGCTTGTAGGGCAGGTAATATGGCATTTCAAATCCATGTCTTGTTTTGCATTGCAGGAAATGTGTTTATCAGGGTTTCTTAACATAGAAAATTGTGGGTATGTGGGATACTGTGATTCTCCACCTCTAGACAAATCCATGGATATATAATTACATCGGGCTTTCAAATGCTTGTAGGGTAGGTAATATGGCATTTCAAATCCATGTCTTGTTTTGCAGGAAATGTGTTTATCAGGGTTTCTTAACATAGAAAATTGTGGGTATGTGGGATACTTTGATTCTCCACCTCTAGACAAATCCATTTTAGTTCAAGACACAGACATGGAGTCTTCTTTCAAAAGAGTTCTAAGATGATGTGTCTGGAATGTGACACGATGCTGCCTTTGGTTAGATACAAAGAAGGATGAAACACAAGCGGATAAACAAAATCCAAGCGCCTCTTATTCCAATCTGTTGCAGATACCAGGTGTAGTCATAAGCGATCAACACAAGTCAGCCGATGCTACCAAAAAAAGGCGGATGGTATTGAGAGATGCTGAGTTATCTTCCGATAGCCTGTGGACTACTACTAAATCAATGTTTCTTACTCAAACATGTAGGTTTGGGACAAAACCGCTAATTATATGCCAGAAGCAGTCCCAAGGGCAGGTTGGGATATATAGTCAGCTTGTATATTCATGTAGAGTGATGTTTCTGAGCTGATGAAAAATAGAGGGGCAGCAGTGACCATGGACATGTCAATATTTGTGTATCTTGTTCTGGTTTTCGATGAAGCGTTGCCTTTCTGATGTAACAAGGGTTTTAATTTTATCCTCTCCCAAGAAGTCGAAAATGCAGAGGGTCGTTTTGCTTCACAAAAGTTGTAGATAATAAGGGGAGGAGCATCTTTTTTTTTTTGGTTTTTCTCAACTATTGATTTATAATTAAACTCAGTACACAAGATTTTTGTCTCCTTTTTCCTCTTAGGAAGTAGCAAACTTGAGGTGAATTTCTATGTTATTTCAAAAATTGAAAATTTTATGATGGCTTCAATTTTTCAAGGAACTTGAGGCATAATTCTGGGGCTATGAAATGGATCCTATCTTTGAGTGCATTGTTATCCAGAAAGTAAAATTATTGCCCCAAGTTTGGAATTTGGATTGCATAATGTTAAAGCTTCTGATTATCTATCTTGGGTTTTTGTTTCATCCTTCAAAAGAGTTCTAAGCAAGGGTCAGGCTTTTGATTTCTTCTAAGAAATTAGTTACCCACTATAGATGAAAGGTTAATACAAGAGAATGGGAAAACCACCCATATTCAACTTGCCCTCCTAGTTGAAGGAAGCCTTTTTCTGCATTGTAAATGAGGGCTCCTTTCAACAGGAAACCGAATGGTAGAGCGAAGGAACTCTTGTACATAATGCAATAACTGAAAACTTAAGTTATCAAATCTTTTCATCTTGTTAGCCCCCATCACCATATTGTTATATTGAAGCAACAAAACATATATGGCCCATTGTTTGGATAAGGCTGCGAAAGATTATTCAAACGAAGAAAAAAGAAAAGTTTGGTACAAAGCTTATGCACTCACAAAGGGAAAGGAAATTTCAGAACTACAGTACTATTACAGAGTACTCCAAGAAACAAGCTCAAAGGCTAAGCAAATAATTTGTATTGGATTGCCCAAATTCCCTACAGTTTTCTTTTGTTGTTTGTTTAATATACATCATGACAACTATGAAATGGGTTGCTACTTGAATTCAAAGAAGATAAAAAGGGACAATGGATATGAGAAGAGGGACTTCGTGAGCTCGCTCAGTTAGTCAAACACTTGGTCAAATGAGTGTCTTGATACTGATTTGTTTGACAAAGCAACAACCAACTCCTTCTCGTGCTACATTCTGAGAAAGCTCTATGCAGTTGCTGTCACAATCTTGAAGTACACAAGCATGAGCCATACTACAGCATTCCAGATTGAAGCAAATGATAGATCCTATTTCTTCATGCTTGAAGTGCACAAGCATGAGCTTCAAGTTCCCTTTGTTGTTGCACATAGAGTATCTTCATTACTACACAAGAAATGTCCAAAAGCTATCAACCTTTGCTGTTGCAGATGGAAATCCACATATATAGAGCACTTGCACAGAGAGTATTTCCATTATGTTGTAGAAAAGCTTCAAGTGATGGATCTGATGGTGGCATTTGAGATCATTGTATATTGAAATTTTAAATGCTAAATTGGGTCCACCTGTGACGTCCAATTTTTTTTTATTTAAACAATGCTACCAAAATTCGGTAGCATTTGGCAAGTGCTATAAGCTATCATATCCAAAAGGTAGTGCATAAGCAATATAATGTGTTAAGTAAACTGCATGAAATAGCTTGTGTGTGTCAGTTTTTATCCTGTATTAACAATAGAACATACTCACAAAATGGGATTGGGTTTATGTAACCATGGGGGATAAACTTTCACATTTTTCTCCAGTAGTAGGATGTGTTATCCCCACTTGTTCACTCACTTTTATATTTTAGTTAGTAAGATAAATAGCCAAATATGATTTCTACATCTAAAGTCGGTGATTAGTACTCAATAGTTAGTTTGACTCATTATGAGAACATTGAGGAGTAGTTGTGTACTTTATTAGTCTAATCCAGGGAGTCTCCTAAGATGTAGAAAGAAATACCCTACTGAATTTGCACATGGAGTAAATTGATGTTGGGGACACAAAAGCAAATCAAGAAGTTAAGAGCTAGGTCCATATGGAGCACATAGAAATTGCCAAACAGGAAAAAAACAAACTCAAACAACCTGGGAACTAAATCCCCAACTCAGCAAATGAGAGATACATAAAAGCTCTTCAATGACAAAATATGCAAATTGAAACTGAATTTTTGATAAATAACACAAATAATAAATAGTTAAGTATTCACAGTCAAACAAAAAGAGATAAAGAACGTGATAACACTGATGTGCTCTAGCCCACGAGCTGAAATCTGATCACAATAATTGAAGTTATGGCAATGAAGGATACTTTTTAATCTCAAAACAACCTGGCAATACAATATGGACAATTTTAAAATAAAGAAATCAATTAAAAGTTATAGCATACTTCAATTTATTTAAGGAACCTGGATATAGTAAGAAAAAAATGGAGTATCTTGTAGATGGCATCCCAAGGCAGACAACCGAGAAAATGGACAATGAAATCAGATTTCAAGTGCCTGTAAAAATAAGATAAACTATCAGGGATGAAGGAAAGCAAAAAATTCAAGTCAGCTATAACTATATTTTTAGTATAAAGAATTGGGTAATTCACTAACGTGCGTCGAAACAGGAACAGGGAACTCGCTAAAGTGCAATGGGGGTGCACTTGTAAACCATTTGATAGGTCTCTCCATCGTCAACGAAGCTATAGGCGACTGAACTGAACAACCACCACAACTAATTGCTTTTTCTGTACACAAGCATGGCTCAAAGTAACCAAAACAAAGAACCCCATAAAGAGTTCTGAACTTGAGACCAAAACCCAATAGTTACCACCTCAATTGAGACACCCCTTTTCATTAGAGAAGTTTGAGACCAGAAAGATAAATGTAAAATGCAACTACTTACAGATTTTTATTAATTAAAGCACATGGGACTAACACTTATTCAGAGTAACAACCATCATGTATAAAAGAACAGAGGTAAAAACCAAGCATAGAGGGTTTAAAATTTCAGATGAGTTAAGTCATGAGTGTGAGTCGACTGAGCCACCTTGGTATCAGATAGTTACCAATACAAGCCCGAATCCTATGAATTTCCAAATAAATGTGAGAGTAATTCAGTGCAAGAAGGAACGTTTACATCTGCTATGGTACTGGATGAAAAGAATCGAGTCTTAATCCTCACAAGCATGCGACTACTTTTAACCAGGATCTCATATTTTTGAACAAGGATCATTTGCATAGGTTTGGGACCAGCCATTTAATGTGGTTCCAGCCTAAGAGATCTCCTAGGTAAAGAGTACATAAACCATCTTCTCAAGGATGGCATGGGTTCCCAATGGTTTTAAATTTCAGCTATATTATGAATGCTATCCCTGTTAACAAGTCCAAATTTTAAATGTATGAACTCAAGAAACCATATACAGAAAAATCTAACCAAAGGTAATTCTACTTGGAATGTAAGATGAATTTAATTTAGGGCACCAGCTAAATAAACATACATAAATCAAGAAAACAACCAAGATTCATAAGCAAATAACAAATACAGATAAATAACCGGAAGAGTGAAAATTCCATCCCTCTGGGCTGTACTTCAATAGAGGCCTGGATCTCCCTAAGGATCAAAAGACACTGAATCTAACAACAAAAAATTGGTAGATACAAGAAAAGAAAAGAAGAAAAAAAAAATCTAAAACCCCAAATGAAGATCTTAAACTCTAAGAACAAAACCCTAATAAAAGAGATTAATGATTTGATCTCAAATCTTATAGGAGAAGAGTGGATTCTTACCAAGGAAAGAATCGCAAACTAAGATCTCAGCATGCTTGTTCAAGTAGACGAGCCGGATCCATTCCCTACACCTTCTACACTCACACCCTGTAATAGTCTAGGGTTTTGGGATTGTAATTTTGTAATAGACTAATGAATTTCTTACGAGTTTTGATATGAAATTGAATTGAATGAGAAATGGAATGATGAATGAATGATATTTGCAGAATGCAATGTATATTGAAAGTGGGCTGATTCGAGTTCAACCCAAAGCTCCAAAACAGGAACAAGAACTTTACAAGATTTTTCGTAACCTCCCCAATCCTTACGCATGGGTTTTATATGCTCATTACAACCAACAATAGCTGGCCTCCTCAAAAGATCTTTCTATGTGTCTTTTATCATATTGATGTTTTTGTCTCTCCTGAGCTGCTGAAAGGTTATAGCGGAGAAGGGACAAGATTTATTCATGGGTCAAGAGCTGTTCATCAACAGCTTGATTTAGGGTGGTACTCGGTACGTTTTCTAACAGCTTTGGAGGAGGTATGCCATATAAAACTTCAAATGGTGAGAATTTTGTTGAAGCATGATAGTTGGTATTATACCAGTACTCTGCCATTGCTAACCAAGTACACCATGTCTATGGTTTCTCTCCTGCATGACACCGTAAATAGTGTTCTAAGCACTTATTGATGATTTCGGTTTGGCCATCGGACTGAGGGTGGTATGCCGTGCTCATTGATAATGTTGTGCCCTGTGGCTTGAATAATTCTTGCCAGAAAGAACTTGTAAACACTGCATCTTTGTCACTGACAATTGAAACTGGCATACCATGTAACTTGAAAACATGATGCATGAATATGTAGTGTTTAATGTCGGATCGCATACCTAGCCAATAGAAATCATGCTTAGCTCTATGTAAGGTCTTTTGATAGCCTGAATGTCCAGCAGCAGGGCTATCATGAATCAGATTCAGGATGCGAGTCCTGAGAGAATCTAACTGTCCCACATAGATTCTGCCCTTGTATAAAAGTAGACCATTCCTTAGTGAGTAATGAGACTTAGGATTCTGAGCATTCTGTAACTCAGTAAGGAGCTGTTGCACTTTAGGGTCTAGAGTATAACTTTGCTTGATATCCGCCACCCAAGTAGGATCAGGAAAAGTTAGGAGCATTAGGCTGCCTGGTTCAGTAAGTTCTTCCTCATCTTCCAACTTCCTGGACAAGGCATCAGCAACAATATTATCCCTCCTCAATAGTAAAGTCATAACCTAAGAGTTCAGTAATCCATTTCTGTTGAGTAGGAGTACCAATTTTCTGTTCCAACAGAAACTTTAAACTTTGGTGGTCTATCTTCACTTTAAAAGCCTACCCCAAGAGATTGGGTCTCCATTTCTTAACAGTCGAAACCAAGGCTAAAAGTTCCTTCTCATAAGTAGAGAAATGTAACAATTTCCCTTGTAAGGCTTTGCTTAAAAAAACAACTGGCCTTTGATCCTACATTAAGACTGCTCCCATACCCAACCCTGAGGCATCACATTCAATAGTGAATTCCTTAGAGAAATCAGGTAAAATTAGCACGGGAGGTGTAATCACTGCCTCTTTGAGTGCTAAAAAAGCAGCAGTAGCTTCTTCACACCATAGGAAAGAATCCTTCTTCAATAGGGCTGTTAGAGGAGCTGCGATCTGGCCATAGGATCTAATGAATTTTCTGTAATACCCGGTGAGGCCTAGAAATCCTCTTAGAGACTTGAGAGATGTAGGTACAGGCCACTTAAGCATGCCCTCAATCTTGGCTGGATCAGCTTTAACGCCTTGAACTAAAATGATGTGACCAAGGTAGTCCACTTCTTCACAGCCGAAACGACACTTAGATTCCTTGGCAAATAGCTGGTGGTATCTTAGGGTCTCCAATACCAACCTAAGATGGACCAAATGAGCCTCCTTATCCTTGCTGTACAACAAGATGTCATCAAAAAATACCAAGACAAATTTCCTCAAATGAGGCCTAAAAACATGATTCATAAGACTTTGGAAAGTAGAAGGTGCATTAGTTAGGCCAAAAGGCATAACTAGGAACTCATAGTGTCCCTCATGAGTCCTAAAAGCTATCTTGTGCACATCCTTAGGTCTAACTCGAATTTGGTAGTATCCGGACCTTAAGTCCAACTTAGAAAAAACTTGAGCACCATGCAACTCATCTAGGAGTTCATCCACCACAAGAATAGGAAACTTATCCTTCACAGTAGTTTGATTTAAGGCCCTATAATCCATGCACATCCTCCAACTCCCATCAACCTTTCGTACCAGTAAAACGGGAGAGGAAAAGGGTGATTGGCTAGATCTGATTACACCCGTTTCCATGAGATCCCAGACAATTTTTTCAATCTCCCCTTTTTGATAATGGGGATACCTATATAGTCTCACACACATAGGCTGAGTGCCCTCCTTTAACACTATTTTATGGTCATGAGATCGCACTGGTGGTTGGCCAATAGGTTCTTCAAAAACCTCCCCAAATTCGTGCAGCAAAGCAGCAAAAAAAAGATTTTTCTGTGGGTGAGGCTGCTGATCCAAAGTGGTCATAACTTGTAGCACTAATCCCTTCTTTTGATCATTAGGCATTTTAGAAAATGTGGAACAACTTTCTGATAAGGATTTAATAGGAGTGAGGCCATTAAAAACAATAGGCTTATTAGCTAAGGAAAACTCCATAGTTAATTTCTCAAAGTCCCAAACAATAGGGCCTAGGGTTCTTAGCCAACGAATACCTAAAACCATGTCACACCCTCCCAATGGTAATAGGAAAAAATCAGCAGTGAAGTTTGTACCTTGGACCTTCACGGGTAGAGCTGTGTAATGTCCCTCTGTGTAAAGAATCTGCCCATTGGCTACCTTAATAGCCAATTTCTCTTCTTGCTGGATTGGCAACTGAACTTTTGCTGTAATGGTTGGATTGATGAAATTATGAGAACTTCCTGAGTCAATCAAAATGGTAACCCCTTGAAATTTGACTTTCCCAATCAACCTCATAGTTCTCGGGTTAGGAGCACCAATAATTGCATGTAGGGAGATTTTTGGTTGATCAAACCCCCACAAGTCCTCTTCTTCCAGCCCTTGGTGCCCTTGTGCACCCCAATCAATTTCAGCATTTATAGAAGGCTCTTCCTAAACTAGTTCACAGCCCTCCATCAAATAGATTTTTCCTTTCAAGCACCTATGACTAGGGTTGTACTTCTCATCACAATAGTAACATAACCCCTTCTTCCTTCTCTCCTCCATTTGAGCTTGAGAGATCTTTTGAATAGGTAGATTTTGTTTAAACCCTCCTTTAGGAAACCCTAGCTCTCCTTTATTCTCAATATCAGGCTTGGCAGCACCTGTGTAAACAGGTGTAGGCTGCTGACCCACTTGAAAAAAATTAGAGCCATTCTGAAAATTAGGGTTGGAATTAAATTCATTCCTAAAAGATCTTCTAGTACTCATCACACACTCCTCTTGAATTTTTGCTAATCCAAATGCATCATTCAAGGTAGTAGGGTTTAGCATCCTCAATGGCAGCCTAATCTCATCTTTTAGGCCACTTAAAAAGCAACTCAGCCTATTCTCCTTAGTAATTCCCCTCAATCTATTGGACACAACTTCAAACTGTGATTTGTAAAAAGACACAGTTGAGGTTGCCTTAGCCGTGTAATGGCCTCCATAAGGTCATCATATGCACTAGGACCAAACCTAATCTGGATGGCTTTTACAAAGGCTTCCCATGATGAGAACACCCCTGAATCTAGGGCATCTTGAAACCAAACAAGGGCTTCCCCCTCCATATAGAAAGATGTCATGAAAATTCTATTTTCTGGTGCAGTATTATTGTAAGAAAAAAATTTATTGGCTTTGAACAACCAACCCGAGACATTTTGCCCTTCAAACTTGGGAAATTCCACCATTATACTGCGCACCTGAATATTGTTGTCTGGAAACTGTTGTGGGGAGCCAAAAGGAATCCACCTTGGGGGCGCGGAACACTCTGTATCATTATGTAAGTTTTTTGTAAAATTCTTCTCACCCATGCTTAGCAATCTGTCCAGTTTTGACCCTATATCATCTATCTTTTGCTCTTGCAGGTCTGCTCTGATTTTGCTCTCATCTTGCTGAGTCTTCGAGGATGCCAAAGTCTTCTCAATGGTGCTAAATCTGGTTCCTTCCGCCATGGATCTACCGCTCTGATACCAAATGTAATAGTTGATAAGTGCTTAATTTTCCTTAATTATCCCCATTTAAATAAGCATTATCATACTTCTTTGGTTTATATCTTTATTTTTACATGTAAAGTGGTGTATTCTCTTCTCACCATTGCGTTGTCCTCTTTCTCTTAATTTTCATAATACATTTGCATGTATTCATACATGTCTTGGAAGGCCGCATGCAAAATATTTTTAAGAGAGATTTATTACGTGTATTTATTTTTTGTAGGAATCCTAACCCCAGACTATTCTCGGGATTCAAGAAGTCCAAAGTTTCAAATAGCCCATGTTCAACTCAAAGATCTAAAGGAGCTAGAGCCCAAAGAGCAAAGCCCAAGCCAAAAGTCTAAGAAGCCAAGTCTCAAGCCAAAGAGTCAAAGCCCAAGAGCAAAGCCCAAGACCAAGTATAGAAAGATTCTACAACATGGCTGGAGAATCTTAGGAAGATATGGATTAATATGATTTTGGCATAAAAAAGGTGGAACTCTCTTGAATTAGAAAGAAGAAGTGTGTTATATTGATGTTTCTATTTCAGAAAAAATGAGAAAGCCTATTTTGGTCACAAGAACTCTTTATTTTGGGTGGATTTTGGAATTCAAGCAAGGAGCTTAATGGAGGCCAACTAAATCTACAAGAAAAGCAAGAAATTTCGTGGATGGCTAGAGGAGTGCTATTATTTAGCAACCAATCCCAAACAAAGAATAAGGATTTCCCGAATTCCCGCCTAATCTGGACAATACTTACTCATTTGGACATAACTTTTGACTCAAAATTTGGCTTAAGACAAGGTTTGATGTTTTGGAAAGAAGACTTAAAGGGGAACAAAATTGTATTTCATAAAGATCTCATAATTCGGACGTTTAATGAGTCAAAACATGTCATCAAGTAGAGGGAAGTGCAATTTTGGTTGGAATTTTGGAATTAGAAGTTTCTCTTTTGTTTTTCTTTCCATTCTCTTCTTCCCTTTAGTCTATATAAACCTAAAGTGAGAGACTTTTGGGGCTCTCTGATCTTTTCTCATTCTCTTTTCTCTCTTATTCTTTTAGCTTTTTTTAAGTTATTTTATTGTAGTATTTGGAACACCATTAAGGAGGATGACAACTCCAATCATGGTGGGCTAAACACCTTTCTAAGGTTAGGCATTTGAAACCTTTTTCCGATTTATATGGATGATGTGGATGGTTTGATCATTAATTTTAATTGAATAGTTCTTATTTTGGTTAATTGTTCTTCTCTATATGCTCTTTGATTTCATATGATCTACTGATATATGGAATGCTTGGATCCCCTGTGAGTTAGATACAGAGTACTCTTCAAATTTCTCTAATTATTCAATTGAATTTAATGGTCAGTGGTTTTATCGTATAATTTTTCATCTAGATTAAATCCTTATTTAATTCTAGATGTGTTTTCATACAAATCTAAGCATAAGAAGGGATAGGTGGATTTTCCTGAAGCCTTAAACTTCTTTTTCATTGCTTTACAGTTATCAGTGATTTTTGCTCCATTCTCATTAAGTGGAAAATCGATTTTAAATTTCTCTTCTCTTTAGATTTCGTTTCCTTAATTCTTGTTGCACAATAGTCAATCCCTGTGGATTCGACCCTGTGCTCACCAGATACATCAACTGTGTCACTTGTGCACTTGCAAGTATATTATTTTTACTCTTGATTTTATATCCATTAATTTGGATTAAATTAAGTTGTAACAAGTTTTTGGCGCCGTTGCCGGGGATTGCAACGTGTGACGAGAACACGGGTTACGAAATTCTCCCATTCCCCATTCCCTCTAATTCTAACTCCTAACTTTTACTTTCTGCACCTGACATCTAACTTTTACTTTCTTGCTCCTAACTTGTAACTGCTAACTTTTACTTTCTTGCTTCTAACTTCTAACTTCTATTTTCTTGTTTTGTAACTTGATTGAAAAAAAAAAAAAAAAAGTCTGAATTTTTTTATTTTTTTTAGTGGAAGGTTGGAATTCCATGCACCCTCCCACGGTAGGAAGTCAATTAACTTGCTTGAAGGGAATATATAACATAGGTGGAAGGTTGGAATTCCGTGCACCCTCCCACGGTAGGTAATTAAGCGGATTGATATTGCTCGTGTAAAACAGGTACATCTATTGATTGCCTACTTGGAAACAGACATTGTTTTGCCTAAGTTCAGGAATTTCTTTACTTCTGGTAAACTCACTCCTTCACTCTCGTTATTCTCCTACTTATCTTACATCTACTGTCAACTTACAACCTAGTGGGGAAGCTCGGCGTATACTTTGTATACGTGCCTCGTCTGTCGCCCATTTAGCTAGCTTGTTCGTATAGAAGACTTATAGGAGGTGCATGCATTCTTGTTTGAATCCCTGACTTTCCTTTTGAGTTCTCTCATTTGTATGATCACGTGGAATCGAGATCACACAAGCCGCTTGAGGAGAACAGACTTTGAGATTGAAGACTTGTCTAATAAATTGTTTAAAGATTCTGATCATTCTTATTCATCAAACACTATGACTGACAATGAAAGTGATCAGGGGGATAATGGAGTTCATAATAATCCACCAATGCTGATCTTGCGTGAATATTTGCAACCAACAAGGACGAGTTCTCCGTCTTGTATGGTTTTTCCCACTAATGCAAATACTTTTGACTTAAAACCGGGAGTGATTCAATTACTTCCTAAGTTCCATGGCTTAGACTCAGAAAGTCCTTACCTACACTTGAAAGAATTTGATGAGGTTTATGCAACCTTGCGCAATCAAAATGTTAGTGATGATGTGGTTAGGTTAAAATTGTTCCATTTCTCTTTAAAAGAGAAGGCCAAAAATTGGTTAAATTCTCTAAAGCCAAGATCCATTGGCACATGGCAAGAACTGATCAGGGAATTTCTAAAAAAATTCTTCCCTACTCATAAGACTAATACTCTTAGGAGGAACATCGTGAATTTCTCCCAAAAGGAGAATGAAACTTTTTTCCAATGTTGGGAACGTTTCAAAGAATTATTGTTGACTTGCCCCCATCATGGCTACGAGACATGGCGCATCGTTAGTTTCTTCTATGAAGGTTTAACCTCTCAAATGCATCAGTTTGTAGAGATGATGTGCAATGGTGAGTTTCTAAATAAAGATCCCGAAGAGGCTTGGGATTATTTTGACCAATTAGCTGAAAATGCCCAATCTTGGGATAATACTGATAGATCTGATAGGTCAGATAAGACCAAGCCTAATGTCATGACTAAATGAGGTATGTACCTCTTGAAAGAAGAGAATAATGATGTGAACGCCAAAATAGCCAGTTTGACCAGAAAAGTAGAAGCCATGGAACTTATGAAAGTAAACTCAATTAAGGCCACTGAAAAAGTGGAAGATGTTTGTGGCATATGCGAGACTAATGTACACCAAACTCAGGATTGTCCAACAATCCCAGCTTTTCAAGAAGTGTTACATGATCAAGCAAATGTCATGAACACCTATAAAAGACCTTTTTCTTCTCCCTACTCGGAAACTTACAATCCTGGTTGGAGGAACCATCCCAACTTTAGTTGGAAAAATGGTCATACTGCAAACAACCCTCCTCAGAGGCCTTCCACTTATATTCCTTATGTGCCTCCACATAAGAAGACCCTTGAATAGACGTTGCAACAATTCATGCAAGGTCAAACAAACATTAATAATCAGACAATGCAAGCTATCAATGATCTGAAGAATTCTGTCAAAGAGTTGACCTCTTCGTTGAGCTTTCAAGAAAATGGCAAATTTCCTGCTCAACCTCAACCAAATCCTAGAGGTCAATTTGAGGTAAGTAATTCAAATTCTTCAGATTCCCAATAGGAACATATCAAGTCTATCACCACTCTACGAAATAGAAAAATAATTGATAAAGATATTCCAAGGAAGGTTCACAAACCTGAGGAATCTTTAAAATCAAAGAGTGATGATGAACTTGTTAAGTCCAAATCTGATATGGTTTTGCAATGTCCGATACCTGCTCCTTTTCCCCAAAGGTTACAACCTCCTCAAAAGTTAGTCCATAATGCTGATATATTATAAATCTTCAAACAGGTAAAGATCAACATCCCCTTGTTAGACGCTATCAAACAAATTCCATCATATGCCAAATTCTTAAAAGATTTATGTACAGTCAAGCGTAGGCTTAATGTACAAAAGAAAGCTTTCTTAACATAACAAGTGAGTGCAATCATTCAACATAATACCCCACCCAAATACAAAGATCCAGGATGCCTAACAATTTCTTGTATTATTGGGAACTTCAGGATAGAGCAAGCTTTGCTTAACCTTGGGGCTAGTGTTAACCTCTTACCCTACTCGGTGTATGAGCAGTTGGGTCTTGGTGAGCTAAAGCCCACTAAGGTAACACTCCAACTTGCTGACCGTTCAGTGAAAATACCGAGAGGGGTAGTTGAGGATGTGTTAGTCCAAGTAGACAAATTTTACTTTCCTGTTGATTTTATTGTCTTGGACACACAACCTGTGTTGAATGCATGCACTCAAATTCCTGTTATTTTAGGCCGTCCATTCCTTGCAACCTCCAATGCTTTGATCAATTGCAGGAATGATGTCATGAAACTCTCGTTTGGCAACATGACTTTGGAATTAAATATTTTTAATATCTGCAAACAACCTAGGGATGATGATGATGTGCATGGAGTAAATTTGATTGAAACTCTTGTGAAAGACCAATTTCTTCAATCTTCTTTTTCTGATCCTCTAGAAGCTTGTTTGGCACATTTTAATGATTTTAATGAGGACATTTTAATTAATTCTGTAAACTCTTTATTGGAATCTGTTCCAGTGTTGGATACTAACAAGTGGAGATCAGGTTTTGAGGAATTGCCACCTCGCGATACCCTACCCCTCCCGTCAAGTATCCAAACACCAAAGCTTGAGTTGAAACATTTGCCAGCTGATCTCAAATATGTATTTTTGGGACAAGCAGAGACATTCTCAGTGGTCATCTCCTCACAATTGAATGAGACTCAGGAAGAAAAATTAATTGATGTTCTTAGAGAACACAAAGGTGCAATAGGGTGGACCATAGCTGATATTAAGGGAATCAGCCCCTTAATTTGTACTCATAGGATATATTTGGAGGATAATGCTAAACCCTCTAGAGAGATGCAACGCAGGCTGAATCCCAACATGAAAGATGTGGTTAGAGCAGAGGTCCTAAAACTTTTGGATGTAGGGATCATATACCCTATTTCTGATAGTCAGTGGGTAAGTCCTACCCAAGTGGTACCTAAGAAATCCGGTATAACTATAGTCAAGAATGCTAATGATAAATTAATCCCAACTAGAGTCACAACTGGTTGGCGAGTGTGCATTGACTATAGGAAGTTGAACTCAGTGACTAGGAAAGACCATTTCCCGTTGCCCTTCATGGACCAAATTTTAGAAAGAGTAGCTGGTCATAAATTTTATTGTTTCCTAGATGGGTACTCCGGCTATAATCAGATAGAAATTGCACTTGAGGATCAAGAAAAGACCATTTTTACATGTCCATACGGCACTTTTGCTTATCGAAGGATGCCATTTGGGTTGTGTAATGCTCCTGCTACATTCCAAAGATGCATGTTGAGTATATTTAGCGATATGGTAGAGCATTTTCTTGAAGTGTTTATGGATGATTTTTCTGTGTTTGGTGATTCTTTTGATAATTGTCTGTTTCATTTAAAGAATGTTTTGGTTAGATGTGAGGAGAAAAACCTCATTCGAATTGGGAGAAGTGTCATTTTATGGTCTCTAAAGGGATCGTGCTCGGCCACATTGTCTCCTCCCAAGGAATCGAAGTGGATAAAGCCAAAATTGATTTGATAGCCAATTTGCCCACCCCAAAGACCATTAAGGACATTAGATCTTTTCTAGGTCATGCAGGATTTTACAGAAGGTTTATTAAAGACTTTAGTGCAATATCTAGACCATTATGTAACCTTCTATCAAAGGAAGACTCCTTCGAGTGGACTAAAGCATGCCAGGAAGCTTTTGCAAAGCTGAAAGGCATGTTGACTTCTGCTCCTATAATGCAACCACCTGATTGGAGTTTACCATTTGAAATCATGTGTGATGCTAGTGATTATGCGGTTGGGGCCGTGCTAGGGCAACGCAAGGATAAGAAGTCTTGTGTCATTTATTATGCAAGTAGGACCTTGAACAGTGCTCAGATGAACTATTCTACTACGGAAAAAGAACTCCTAGCCGTAGTCTTTGCACTTGACAAGTTCCGATCTTACTTGATTGGATCTCGAATTATTATATTCACTGACCATGCAGCTTTAAAGTACCTTCTTTCTAAGAAAGATGCTAAATCAAGACTCCTTAGGTGGATCCTTCTACTCCAGGAATTTGACTTAGAAATTAAAGATAAAAAAGGAGTAGAAAATGTAGTGGCTGATCATTTATCCCGTCTTGTACTCTCTGATTCCTTGGAGACAATGCCGATCAAAGACACGTTTCCCGATGAGCAACTTTTTGATGTCTCCCAATTACCTTGGTTTGCGGATATTGCGAATTATCTTGTTACAGGTTACCTTCCTATTCATTGGAAACAACAAGATAAAAAGAAATTTTTGACCGAGGTATGTAGATTTTTCTGAGATGATCCTTATCTGTTTAAATATTGTTCTGATCAAATTATTAGGAGATATGTGCCTGATTCTGAACACCTGAATGTCATCTCCTTTTGTCACTCTGAAGCATGTGGTGGTCATTTTTCAGCCAACAAGACTACTGCAAAAATTCTGCAATGCGGTTTTTATTAGTCCACTCTTTTTAAGGACACTCATGAGTTTTGCAAAGTATGCGAGCGTTACCAAAAATTAGGAGGAATCTCCCGTCGGAATATGATGCCTCTCAACCCAACTTTGATTATTGAAGTCTTTGACTGTTGGGGCATCGATTTCATGAGACCATTCCCTCCTTCTTTTGGGTATCTTTATATCTTAGTAGTCGTTGATTATGTGTCAAAATGGATCGAGGCTGTTCCAAGCAAAACCAATGACCACAAAACGGTCTTGCGATTTTTAAAAGGAAATGTTTTATCAAGGTTTGGAACACCTCGAGCTATTATCAGTGATAGGGGTACGCACTTCTGTAATCGACCTTTTGAGGCCTTGATGAAAAAATATGGGATAACCCATAAAGTTTCTACCCCTTATCACCCACAAACAAGTGAACAAGTGGAGATATCCAATCGGGAGATTAAACATATTTTATAAAAAACTGTAAATCCAGACCGTAAGGATTGGTCATTACGACTAACCGATGCGCTATGGGCTTACCGTATAGCTTTCAAAACCCCGATTGGAATGTCTCAATATCAAATTGTCTTTGGAAGAGCTTGTCACTTGCATGTTGAATTGGAACACAAGGCTTACTGGGCGATAAAGACACTCAATTTTGATTTGGAGAAAGCAGGCTCGCTTCGCAAACTCCAACTGGATGAGTTGGACGAAATTCGAAATGATGCTTACGAGAGTGCCAAAATTTACAAGGAAAGAATGAAGGTTTTTCATGATAAGCATATTCTTCGAAAATCTTTTGAGCCTTCTCAAAAAGTTCTTTTGTATAATTCTCGTTTGCATCTATTTCCTGGTAAGCTTCGATCTCGTTGGACCGGTCCTTTCATTGTGAAAACTGTTTACCCTTATGGAACTGTCGAGATTGAGAATCCTAAAAACAGTAATGTTTTTAAAGTCAATAGTCAACGATTGAAACCGTTTTTGGATAATTTCACCCCAGATGTTGAGTCCACAACTCTGGAAGATCTCGTTTATCCTGATTGATCATTTCTCTCACTTGAGGAGAACTTCTGTGTATATTATGCATTTTTGTTTTTTTTTACTTGCTTGATTGATTAGTTCATAGCCCTATGATGTTTTATACCCTCTATCTCTTTTTGATCTCTCAATGTTATATTTCATATAAATCTCTATTTGAAACATTGAGGACAATGTTCGATTTAGGTTGGAGGGTGTAGATTTGTGCTTTATTGTTGGGATAATCTCTGCTAATAGTAGACCATCACATTCCTCCTTTACAAAAAAAAAAAAAATTTAAAAACAATAATAATTTTGTGTTTTTGTCCTGGCTACTGTCTATTTCTTCCTTGCCTTTTATCTATTGAGCTATTGGATTTTGGATTATAAAGGCACACGGTGAAAATCTTTAAGAAGCTCAATTCCAGCTGTTTAAAATGAAAAGTCTTTGTTACTAATTCTCAGTTAGTGAAAATTATAAATTGCTGAATTTTTTAACTTTCACTACACATCTGACTCAATATCTGGAGCTAGGTTGAATTTGATAGTTGTTGACTTGATAATTGTCTAGAATGTAGGGAGAAACCAAGTCTGATGAACTATGACTATCTTGTTCACTTGGTTTGCTAGTAAGAAGAAAAACAGAACTGGGTTATGATGAAGTCATGGAAAGAAACCAGTGAATTAGACCAGGTACTTTGAAAATGGCTACCTCTTGTCAGGTCTTTGGAAAAAAAAAAAAGATATGGACATTTGAAAATGTGCTCTCAATGTTGAAATATCAGTTTGTTTTGCTATGACCTTATTAAAACAAGTTGGGTGAAAGCCGTCATTGTAAAAAAGCGAATAAACTGGAATATCACAGATAAAGCCCATGAGGTATTAAGGTGAATATCCACAACTTTCGTGATCTTGGACAGATTAGCTTAGTTTTGAATCAGATCCTTAGGCTAACCCGACCATTTTGTGGTGATTAAAAAGTTAGCTCTGCTTAAGGAAATCGATACTTTGGATATTTGTCAGATTGCACATGCACTCAAAATTTTCTAAATGGTGACTTAGTGATTTGGACTTTATTTAGAATGCTGGAATATATGGCTGAAATATAATGAAAACCAGTGCCCTAATAATTCTAAATTTGATGCCTTGATTAGAATATGCAACATGAAGAAGTTTATTATGAGTAATTTTTGTTCATCTTCAATTGGTTTGAAAAGATAAATCTGTTTTGAAAAAGAGGATTGTCAGTCATGCTTTATAGTTATTATCCTGATTAATTGATTGACTATATTCTGCCTCTTAAATCTGAGTTGAAATCATTGTCATAGATGGGTGATGCTACTGAGAGATGAACTGAGATTCTTTCAAAATTTCTTGGTTGTCATGCATAATGAAAGTTTTCTGATTATCTCATAGAATTGAAATGATTATATTTTGATATTGCTTCTTTACATTTTTTTTGCTCGAGGACTAGCAAAATGCTGGTTGGGTGGTGTTGATGAGTGCTTAATTATCCCCATTTAAATAAGCATTATCATACTTCTTTGGTTTATATATTTATTTTTACACGTAAAGTGGTGTATTCTCTTCTCACCATTGCGTTGTCCTCTTTCTCTTAATTTTCATGATACATTTGCATGTATTCATACATGTCTTGGAAGGCCGCATGCAAAATATTTTTAAGAGAGACTTATTACGTGTATTTATTTTTTGTAGGAATCCTAACCCCAGACTACTCTCGGGATTCAAGAAGTCCAAAGTTTCAAATAGCCCATGTTCAACTCAAAGATCTAAAGGATCTAGAGCCCAAAGAGCAAAGCCAAAGCCAAAAGTCCAAGAAGCCAAGTCTCAAGCCAAAGAGTCAAAGCCCAAGAGCAAAGCCCAAGACCAAGTATAGAAAGATTCTACAACATGGCTGGAGAATCTTAGGAAGATATGGATTAATATGATTTTGGCATAAAAATGGTGGAACTCTCTTGAATTAGAAAGAAGAAGTGTGTTATATTGATATTTCTATTTCAGAAAAAAGGAGAAAGCTTATTTTGGTCACAAGAACTCTTTATTTTGGGTTGATTTTGGAATTCAAGCAAGGAGCTTAATGGAGGCCAACTAAATCTACAAGAAAAGCAAGAAATTTCGTAGATGGCTAGAGGAGTGCTATTATTTAGCAACCAATCCCAAACAAAGAATGAGGATTTCCCGAATTCCCGCCTAATCTGGACAGTACTTACTAATTTGGACATAACTTTTGACTCCAAATTTGTATTAATGCAACATTTGATGTTTTGGAAAGAAGACTTAAAGGGGAACAAAATTGTATTTCATGAAGATCTCCTAATTCGGACGTTTAAGGGGTCAAAACATGTAGTCAAGTAGAAGGAAGTGCAATTTTGGTAGGAATTTTGGAATTAGAAGTTTCTCTTTTGTTTTTCTTTCCATTCTTTTCTTCCATTTAGTCTATATAAACCTAAAGTGAGAGACTTTTGGGGCTCTCTGATCTTTTCTCATTCTCTTTTCTCTCTTCTTCTTTTAGTTTTTTTTGAGTTATTTTATTGTAGTATTTGGAACACCATTAAGGAGGATGACAACTCCAATCATGGTGGGCTAAATACCTTTCTAAGGTTAGGCATTTGAAACCTTTTTCCGATTTATGTGGATGATGTGGATGGTTTAATCATTAATTTTAATTGAATAGTTCTTATTTTGATTAATTGTTCTTCTCTATATGCTCTTTGATTTCATATGATCTACTGATATATGGAATGCTTGGATCTCCTGTGAGTTAGATACAGAGTACTCTTCAAATTTCTCTAATTATTCAATTGAATTTAATGGTCAGTGGTTTTATCGTATAATTTTTCATCTAGATTAAATCCTTATTTAATTCTAGATGTGTTTTCATCCAAATCTAAGCATAAGAAGGGATATGTGGATTTTCCTGAAGCCTTAAACCTCTTTTTCATTGCTTTACAGTTATTAGTAATTTTTGCTCCATTCTCATTGAGTGGAAAACCGATTTTAAATTTCTCTTCTCTTTAGATTTCGTTTCCTTAATTCTTGTTGCACAATAGTCAATCCCTGTGGATTCGACCCTGTGCTCACCAGATACATCAACTGTGTCACTTGTGCACTTACAAGTATATTATTTTTACTCTTGATTTTATGTCCATTAATTTGGATTAAATTAAGTTGCAACAATAGTCTAGGGTTTTGGGATTGTAATTTTGTAATAGACTAATGAATTTCTTACGAGTTCTGATATAAAATTGAATTGAATGAGAAATGGAATGATGAACGAATGATATTTGCAGAATATAATGTATATTGAAAATAGGCTGATTCGAGTTAAATCCAAAACTCCAAAACAGGAACAAGAACTTGACAAGATTTTTCGTAACCTCCCCAATCCTTACGCATGGGTTTTATATGCTCATTACAACCAACAACAGCTGGCCCTAAGCCCACACCTTAACAGCTAAGAGACTAGCCCACGAGATAAGTGAGGCTGAAGCCCGCAATTATTACAAGGCCAACCCATTAACTACTTTTGCTAACGATAAGGAAGAATCTTAAGTGATAAAAACTGCACGTCTTCCCATGTCTGCACCACGGTCTCCCATGTCTGACGCTCCAGTTCCCAGAATTGCTTACCACCGTCAAACCCTTCGCACTTATTGAACCCTACACATACTCATTTCATCATTCTCTATTGCGCCTCCTTCCTCCCCACAAGTAACCGTTACACACCCGTAGGCCACAACTCTCTCTTTTTCTCTTACGGGTTGATTTTGCAATTTCAAAAGGAAACACAGTGCTAGCCTCAAAAACTATTTCACAAATCCAAAGTAGGAGGCACTGAGATTTTATGCTCGATATTCGAAAGTTGATTAACTTAATTTTAAAATTACCAATTTCTTAATATATAAAGAAATTGTATTTTTTAAAAAAATTGTTAAATTTTAGCTTAATTTCTAAATTGCTCTTTATTAATTTTAACGGATATTTTTATTATAAAAAAATTGATTGAAATTTAATTTAATTGTAAAATTACACTTTATTAATAGATAAAACAATATTTTCATAATTGGGCCAATCGTCTAACCACCCGAGTGACCGGCAGGGGTGGAGCTAGGAATTTTTCATTGGGGAGGGGGGGGGGGCCAAAATACATGTATTAAAAAAAAATTTGATTTGAGGGTATGGAATTTGGGGGGTTCGGGAGTGTATCCCCCAAGAAAAAAAAATTTGGGTAGTTTTTTTATTTTGAGAATTTTTTTTTCCTGCTAATGCCTTTGAGGTCGCCACATGTCCCTATTAATATCCCTTAATTGTGGTGAAGATTCACTTACCTATCCTTGGTTTTTAAAAAAATATCAAATTTCTTTTTAAACCCTAGTTTAAAATTCACTAACTCCTAAGGTTAAAATTATTTAAATATTTTTTCTAAAAACCAAGGATAAGTAGGTGAACCTTGAGATTGGGTGAATTTTAACCATAGTTAATGGGTATCAATAGGGACATGTGGCAACCTCAAGGGCATAAGGGGACTCCATTGGAGGGCCCACTATATATATGACAAAAAACACTGGGGGGCCACTTATTATATAGGACAAAAAAATTAGGGGGGCCAAGTATACTATAATTTTTTTTAAAATGTGGGGCCCACTATTCATACTAGTACACTAAAGAAATACAAAAAATTTGGGGGGGCCATGGCCCCCTGGCTCCGCCCTTGGTTTCCGGTTCCCGATTTGACCGGTCCAATTGGATAATGTCCTTTTATTAATAAAAATATAATTTTTTTTATTTTCTTAGTAAGAATATCTATACAGTAAGTTTATTCTCAAAATACCCATAAGTCAGGTTTCTATACCTAAAATGTCCCTCAATTTTTTTCTTGTAGCCTAAATATCTCTTTTTTTAGTTCTCAAAATACCCCTAAGTCAAATCTCAATACCTAAAATGTTCCTCAAGTTTGCCCATATTTCATTTTATTTATTTCTAAAATGTCCCTCAAGTTTACATGCCCAAAAAGCCCTCAATTTTTTTATACTCACAATGCCTATAAAGCTTTTTGGTTCTCAAAATATTCATACTGAACCCTCACAATTTATTTTAACCAAAAATTCCCTCAAGTTTCTATATCCAAAATATTCTTTACTTTTTTTCTCTAAAATACCCCTCACTGGCAAGTCACTTCCTAGTCTCTCTCCCCCTCTCCCTCTCTCACTTGCATCACACGTGCAGCCCACTAGTTAGCATTCGGATGTTAAGGATTAAGCAATAAAAAAAAGGAGTCAAATCCTCTACGGTGATAACTGGATTTATCACCCCTAGTGGTCGCCACGTATCTCCTTTGAAACCCCTTGACCGTGGGTAAGGTTCACCCATCCATCCTTGGTTTTTTTTTTTTGTTTAATATCTATTCTTTTTTTTAAATTAAAAAACTGTTTTTAATATTAAAAAAACTCTAAATACAGTTTTTTAATTTTAAAAAAAGAATTAATATTTAAAAAGAAAAACCAAGGATGGGTGGGTGAACCCTAGGGGTGGGTGAACCTTACCCACGGTTAAGGGGTTTCAAAAGAGACACATGGCGACCTCTAGGGCTGATAACCGGATTTGCCAAATCCGGTTATCACCGTAAATGATTTGGCTCCTAAGAAGCAAAGGACCATTGTATTACTTTAACTGAAATTTAAGATGGAAATTATTACCCCTGTCATGGAATTACATTCCAATGAAACGAAACTTAAATACATTCAAATGAAAAACAAGGAGAAAATGCATTTATACCCCCGTCCGGGGTTTGATGAAAATGCACATAAACCCCTCAGTTTTCAAAAAATATATTAAGTATCCTTATTTTTAAGATAATGACATTTAGACCCCTTCCATAAGTTAACTCACAGAAATACTCATGTGATGTAATGTGATGTGATGTGATGAAGAATATACATTTCAAAAATTGGCCCATCAATTTGGAGAAAACACTATTCCTATTCGAAAACAGTATTTATTTATTATTTAAACATCCGTTCTCACCCTTGAGGTCGCCACGAGTATCTTTTGACACCCTTTAACCGTGGTTAAGTTTCACCCACGGTTTTTTTTTATTAAAAAAATTAGAGTTTTTTTAATATTAAAAACAGTTTTTTAATATTAAAATTAAAAAACTGTTTTTAATATTAAAAAAAACTCTATTTTTTTTAAATTTTCAAAAAAGAATTATGATCTTAAAAAAAAACCAAACATGGGTGAGTGAATCTTAACCACAGTTAAGGGGTGTCAAAGGGGACACGTGACGATCTCAAGTGGTGATATAAAAAAACTGTTTTTAATATTAAAAAACTGTAATTTTTTGTTTTTATTTTCAAAAAAGAATTAAGATCATAAAAAAGGCCAAGGATGGGTGGGTGAATCTTAACCACGGTTAACAGTGTCAAAAGGGACACACGTGGCAACCTCAAGTGGTGATATTAAAAAACTCTTAATTTTCAAAAAAGAATTAATATTTTAAAAAACCCAAGGATGGGTGGGTCAATCTTAACCACAGTTATCGGGTGTCAAAAGGGACACCTGGCGCCTCAAGTGGTGATATTAAAAAACTGTTTTTAATATTAAATAACTCTAATTTTTTTTTTCAAAAAAGAATTAATATTAAAAAAAAAAAAAACCATGGATCAGTGTTGAATCTTAACCACGGTTAAGGGGTGTCAAAAGGGACACTGGGCCACCTCAAGTGGTGATATTAAAAAACTGTTTTTAATATTAAAAAACTCTAATTCTTCTTTTTATTTTCAAAAATGAATTAATATTAAAAAAAAACCAAGGAAGGGTGGGTGAATCTTAACTACGGTTAAGGGGTGTCAAAAGGGACACATGGCGACCTCAAGGGGTGATATTAAAAAACTCTAATTTTTTGTTAATTTAAAAAAAAGAATTAATATTTAAACAAAAACAAGGCGGGTGGTTGAATTTTAACCACAGTTAAGGGGTGTCAAAAGGGACACGAGACGACCTCAAGGGGTGATATTAAAAAATTGTTTTTAATATTAAAAAAACTAGATTTTTTTTTAATTTTCAAAAAGGAATTAGTATTTAAAAAAAAAAACCCCCCAAGGATGGGTGGGTGAATCTTAACCACAGTTAAGGGGTGTCAAAAGGGACACGTGGTGATCTCAAGGGGTGGTATTAAAAAACTGTTTTTAATATTAGAAAAACTCTAATTTCTTTTTTTAATTTTCAAAAAGAATTAATATGAAAAAAAATATCAAGGATGGGTGGGTGAATCTTAACCACGGTTAAGAGGTGTCAAATGGAACACGTGGCGACCTCAAGGGGTGATATTAAAAATCTGTTTTCAATATTAAAAATACTCTAATTTTTTTTAGTTTTCAAACAAGAATTAATATTTGAAAAAAACAAGGATGGGTGGTAAATCTTAACGATGGTTAAGGGGTGTCAAAAGGAACACGTGGCAATCTCAATATGTGATAACCAAATTTTTAAATAATAAATAAAGTGTTCTGGAGTAAGAATAATGTTTTCTCAAAATTGAAGGGGCAATTTTGAAATGTATACACTTCATCTGATGCAAGGGGTCTAAGAACAATTATTTTAAAAAGTAACTATACCTAGTATATTTTTTTAAAACTGAGGGGGTATATATATATTTTCGTGAAACCTCAGGGGTTGCAAATGTATTTTCTCCGAAAAACAAAGTGCTATTTTATTGAGCTTTGCGGCAGATAAATACATGTTACGGTGGTGAGTGTGAGTGTGAGTGTTAAAGTGCAGTTGTACTATGTTATACTTGTGCCATTGTACTTAGGGGTGTATTCGAGCTGGTTGAGCTTGGCCCTGCCCGACTTGGCTTGAAAGGGTTTGCTCTAAGCTCAAAACTAGCTCGGCCCAAGTTAATTCAAGCTCAAGTCAAGCTTGGCTCGAGCTCAGCTTAAATACTTAAAAAAGTTAAATAAAACAATAATATTTTATATCATTTATATATAAATAATAATATTTTATTAATTCATTTCTTAAAATTATATACTGTATTTTACATTACATATAATACATGTTATTACTAATTTAAGCTGAGTCGAATCAAACTTTAATTGTTTAAAATTTTAAGCTCATATAAAAGCTCAGTTTTGCCTTCCGAGCTTGAACTTGGCTTTAACAAGCCGAGCCTAGCTCGGCTTTTGTACAGCCCTACTTACATATGCCTCTGCAGATCAATCTTATGGTATAGAAAAATGCTAGTGTGACCGTAAAGGGCCGAGACGACACCGAAACCGTGTATGTGATACATGAATCTCAAAATTTTGAAAATAAATTTAATGAAATTTTAAGATCCGTACATCACAAGCACGGTCTCGGTGTTGTCTCGGTGGTTTGCGATCTCAGTATATTATTAGCATATATAGCACGTTCCTATTCAAAAGGATCATGCTAAATGTGAAGGAACATTGCCAATTGAAGAAGATGCCTTTATGAGTCGAGACACGACAATCGCTGATTTTCATTGCTAATCACATCCTCCTTGGTCTATCAGCTGGTCGGCATTGGCCCTTTTCTGATTCCCTCCCTTTGTCTTTGATATGCCAACTGTTACAGTTTTAGTGGCCCCACTTCCATTGTTCTTTTTTATTCTTTGATTTGTGCCAAGTGGCGCCTTTTTTTTTGTTTTCGTAATCAACTAGAACTCAAGGATAGGCGCTGAACGGCCACACCAGGACTCGAACACGAGTCACTCCTCCCGACAGGAAGATACATTACACTGCCAATTGGCTCTTTAATGGAGCAAACATTTAAGGGTCCTTTCTTTTGCTAGACTTACAGAGCTCCGCACATTGCAAGTATTTTTTTTTTTAAAAGGGAATTGCTTACTTGTAGAGATTTACACAAACTAGGGATCATTGTTTTTTCAATAACCCTATATTTGGTTGCCAAGAAAATAAATGAAAATGAGTGAAGAAGATCGGATAGGTGAGTGAAAGTGGGAAGGGATAAGGATAAAATAAAGAATCAAATAGTGGGGTGGGTTAGACAGCTTACGGTAGAGAGAGATTATCCCACACGAGCATTACTAATATCACTTCTTTTTAAACTCACTATTTTTTTTTTATGAAAAAGACATATGTTATTGCCTTCCACTAAGAGATGGACATGTGTTTTGCACTAGTACTCTCTAATATCAAAAGGAGAGTGTGTATTAAAATAAAGTGATGCTACATTATCCCACCCATAAACAAACATGAGAGATGGGGAAAGCAGGTGGGATTATGTATGAGTGGGGTGTATCATAGTAGATGTGGGTGAGATCAGAGTGATGAGAGAGGAAATGGTGGTTGTTAGCATACGTAGAGAAAAGAGATGGTGAAGTGATGGTGTAGGGGTGGGGTGTATCAAGTATGATACACCCTTCATAGAGATAGAAAATTTATATTAGAGAGGGAAAATGGGTGGTGTTAAGTCATGTGTGCAGTAAAGTGGGTGTGCCAAGGACTTGGTACACCCCACTATTTGAGTTTGAGTGTGAGAAACACATAAGGGTTAGTACAACCCACCCATTTTATTGGATGCATCACGTGTATTCTCTGATTATTACACCCTACTGATTTGATATGGTTGATGTGGGTACACCAAGGCTGATACGCCCCACTGATAGGGCGTAAAGTTGGTGAATTGATGTTGGTACACCTCAACCCATTAGAGCGTGATAATTTTGCTGCCCACAACAGGTTTAGGAGGATTCAACATTTATGCTCCTAGACCTTGGGTTGAGGAAGAATATCCAGAAGAATAGGAAGGTGACTACTAGGAGACAGAAGTGGACTTGGATCATTATCCATATTATTGATCCACTATTTACCTATTTTATTCCAGTTTTGGGAGTTGTAATAAGACATAATTTAAGGTTGATGTTTCTTAGGTTTAATGTTGTAATTGAGACCGTGTGGATGATCAGATTATTTATGTTCAATTGGTCATTATATCATCGGATTATTAATATTATTCTATTTTAAGGTTTATGTTATTGAAGAAATTTCAGACTCATATTTAGTTTGCCTTGCATGTTGTTAAGATAAGATGAATATGCAGCGTCACGTGTCCAAGGTCTCATTTGATCAACAATGAGATTTTGGGGAGCGAAAAGTTGATTCCTTGAAAAACCAAAAATGGATGATGAATTATATTGCATGGACTTAAATGCACCGGTAGAAGGTGATGGAGCCAAACTGAAAGATATTCAATGTGATGAGTGGAAAAGGGTTGATCGAAAAATTGTTGCATTTATTCGACAATGATTAGATGATAGTTTAAATATTAACCCGATGGGTCAAAGTTTTTTTAACCATGGTTAAGTTTTTAAATATTTTTTTAAGAAACCAAGGTTATATTGTTTAACCATAAGGCTTAGTGAATCTTAACCACAATTAATAGGGGTTAAAAGGGACACGAGTTGACCTATAGGTGTGATTGAACTTGAGGAGGGTTCAATCAAAATTAATTGTGATCTAAACCCCATGGGGCGCAACTGCCCCATAAACTTAAAAAAAAGTTTAATACGACATGGCCATCGAGCATGGGGAAATCTACCTCCTTGAACTTTTGAGAAAATGTATCGTATATACTATGTTGTTTAATTATTTAATAGGGCATTGTCACGGGACAAGGGGGCAATTTCCCCGTAAACTTTTGAAAACAAATTATACTATGTTATTTAATTATATAATAAAATATAGGTATGGTGCAAGGGTAGCAATTGCTCCCTAAACTTTTGAAAAAATAAATATCTTTTATACTTTATTATTTAATTAATAATTTAATAGGGCATAGCCATGGCACAAGGGAACGACTAGCCCCATAAACACGGAGAAACAATACCTATAAAAGTATTGTCGAGATGCCCCATGTAGTTAGTCGTCAAAAACAATTTGAGAGCTACATACACCCCTGAACCCCCTTCCTTAATCCATTATATTTCGTACCTGTCTAATCATCCTTCACAAATCCATCAACAATTACTACTATTTTCAATCAACCATCACGTGTCCCCTACATGAAAATCTTAGTTCTATCCTTGGGCAATAGATCATGCTTAAGGTCTACCAGACATAGAAAGTAACAGTATTCCTATTATAGCCAAACCTAATTAGCATTCGGATGTTAAAGACTATGCAACCAAAAAAATACCAGTACCATTATTTTACTTTTGAGTGAAAAGGCAAAAGGGAGCTTGATTGAAAGACCCACCCATTGAGTAGGGAAGAAAATAGGCCTTAGTGATATGACGGTGCCGAGTGGAAGGCCCGTTATTTAACAGAAATATTTATTTTATACATCGAAAGAATCCCCTTTTTTATTAATAGAACAAGAAAAGGGAAAAGAAAAAAAAATGTAAGATTAAACAACTCAAATGTTTCTCTTGTTGTGTTGGATTCATAATTAATCCTTGGGATTGGTTGGTCATCTTATATCCTTTCGTTTTGGACCATGGATCAAGCCAAGGATCACAATTCCTTCTACCCATCTTGTATATTATCCTTTTCATTCCGTGTTGGAATAGAAACTTATTATTAGATGTCGTTGAGCTTTGCAGTAGAAAAATTAATGTTAGGGTAAATGTGAGTGTTATACTTGTACACTTGTAATGTGCATTTTATATATTATATATAATATATGTTATTAATAATTTAAGCCGAGTAAAACTCTAGCCAAATCCAGCCTCAACCAAGCTGAGCTGAATCAAACAATGCTAGGCTCAAGCTCGACTTGCTTAAATTTTCAAGCTGAAGTAAAAGTTTAGTTCAGCTCTATCGAGCCTAAACTAAATCCCGAGCTCAAACTTGGCTCGAACAAGCCAACCCGACAACCTGAGGACCTAGCTCCGCTTGTGTACAGCCTTGCTTACATGTACCTTTACAGACAAAATGTGTGCTGAGTGGAAGGCCAGTTGCTTAACATAAATTTTTATTTATACATTGAAAGAATTCCCTTTTTTTTATTAATAGAACAAGAAAAGGGAAAAAAAAAAAAAAAAAAGACTAAACAACTCAATGCTTTCTCTTGTTGTGTTGGATCCATAATTAATCCTATGGATCCTTGGGATTGGTTGGTCATTTTATATCCTGTAGTTTTGGACCCTGGATCAAGCCAAGGATCACAATTCCTTCTACCCATCTTCTACCCATCTTGTATATTGTCCTTTTCATCCCGAGTTGGAATAGAAACTTATTATTAGACAAGATTATATGAAAATGCATTCTTCATAGGAAAGAGCAAATAATTATCTTTTCGAAGAGAATTTTACATGAAGGCGTCCTTGAGGTGATCTCGTAATTCCACGAAAATGTTTCCCACCATTGTTGAATTACATTCAAATGAGAAACTCAACTACATTCAAATGAAAAACAAAATGCGACCTTGTTGAGCTTTGTGGTAGAAAAATAAATGTTAGGGTTCGGGTCAGTGTTATACTTGTACACTTGTAATGCACATTTTATATATTATATATAATATATGTTATTAATAATTTAAGCCGAGTAAAACTTGAGCTGAATCCGGTCTTAACCAAGCCGAGCCGAATCAAACAATGCTAGGCTCAAGCTTGACTTGTTTAAATTTTCGAGCTGAAGTAAAAGCTTAGTTCAGCCCTATCGAGCCTAAACTAAATTACGAGCTCGAACTTAGCTCGAACAAGCCAACCCGACTACCCGATGACCCAAGGACCTAGCTCCGCTTGTGTACGGCCTTACTTGCATACATGTACCTTTACAGACAAAATGTGTGGTATGTAATAAGCACATGTTACACATTCCTATTCAAACGGATCATGCTAAATGTGAAGGAACATTGCCAAGAAGATGCCTCAAGAATCAAGACACCCAAATTGTTTCAATGGACAATGGCTGATTTACATTGCTAATCACGCGTCCTTGGTCTATCAGCTGGTCGGCCTTGGCCGTTTGTGGATTCCATCCCCTTGTCTTTAATCTTCCTAGCTGTTAGAATTTCAGTGGCCCCACTTGCTTTGTACATTTTTCTTGTTTATCATTAATTTCCATGCCACCTATTGGCCTCTTTGATCTATACAAATTGCACTTCCTTGGCTCTGTGATGGACCAAAAATTTAAAGGATTTTGCCTTTGGCCAAGAAAGATTAAATTGTCGTGTTCCAGGAAAAATAAAGTAGAAACTTCTTAGGCTACAGCCACCAACTGAATTGCCAACCAACAGATGAAACTGCTTACTTATAGAGATTTACGTAAACAATTAGGGATCATTGTTTCTTTACTAAAAGTACACTTGTTTTGGAGGAGAAAAAGAGGAGAAATGGCAGAGAGTGCTGTGACATTTCTACTTCACAGGCTTACAACCTTGCCGGAGCAAGAGCTGAAACTGTTGACGGGGGTTCCCCAAGAAGTCGAGTTTATCACTAAAGAACTGCAGATGATTCAAGGCTTCCTAAGAGATGCCGATGCAAGAGAAGAATGCGACAAAGCAGTGAAGGCCTGGGTGGATCAAGTGAGAGACATTGCTTATGATATGGAAGAAATTCTTGATGAATTCACGTTTCGCCTGGAACAACAATATCAGCGGCATGGATTTGTAGGTTTCCTTCACAAAACCGTCAACTTCGTCAACCACTTGAAACTACGCCACAATCTAGCCACTAAGATTCAAGCTATCAAAACAAGCGTTGTCGAAGTTGCTGCTAGAAGGCAGAGATATGGTCTCAATTGCCTCGAGCAAAGCTCAAGCTCAAATTCTAAGCATAATATGTTGCATAATCTTAGACAGAATGCTCTTCTGCTCGAGGAAGCTGAGTTAGTAGGCATTAATGAGCCCAAAACGAAGCTGGTGATGTGGCTTGTGGAGGGTGAATCAAGACTTGAAGTAGTTTCGGTATGGAGTATGGGTGGGTCAGGCAAAACTACTCTTGTCAGAAAGGTCTACGAACACCCGAGAGTGAAGGAATACTTCGAGCACCATGCTTGGATCAATGTCTCAGAGTCATTCAAGCCTAGTGAGCTCCTAAAAGATCTGATAAAGCAACTCTATCATGAAATTCAACAATTAGTCCCTCAAGGAGTAGACAACATGGGCGAGGTCGCTCTCAAGATGATGGTCAGGGAATTTCTTCTGCAAAAAAGGTATGTGATTGTTTTGGATGATATATGGAGCATAGATGCATGGGAAGGTCTAAAGTATGCTCTACCTGATAGCAATTGTTACAGTCGGATAATGGTCACTACGCGTTCTTCTGATATAGCTTCTTTTTGCAAAGAATCTTACGGTCACATATATAATTTGGAACCTTTGGCTGAAGAAGATTCTTGGACTCTATTTTGCAACAAGGTATTTCGGGGAAATATTTGTCCTCCACAATTGGAGGGGCTTTCTCGAAATATCTTGAAAAGATGTGGAGGGTTGCCACTTGCAATTGTGACAATTGGTGGTGTTTTGTCAACGAAGAACAACAATCTAATAGAATGGGAGATGGTCCATCGTAGCCTTGGTTCTTTGTTAGAAAGCAATGACAAACTCAAGAATATGCAAAAAATACTGTCACTTAGTTACAATGATCTGCCTTACCATCTAAAACCATGTTTCTTGTATTTGAGCATTTTTCCAGAGGACTATATGATGAAGTCTTCCAAATTGATTAAGATATGGATAGCAGAGGGACTTGTAATAGAAAAGGAAAGAATGACACATGAAGAGGTCGCAGAGAGCTACCTCCATGAGCTCGCCAATAGGAGCTTACTCCAAATTACAAGAGTAGATCGTTTCGGACAGCTAAAAAGTTATAAGATACATGATCTTGTACGTGACATCATAGTTAAGAAGTCCAGGGAACAAAACTTTGGGGCAATAGCTACTGAACATAACACAGAGTTGAATGAAAAAGTCCGACGCCTATCAATCCATAACAGTGTTGGTAATGTTTATGTACCACAAAACAAGAACTTTGCCCATCTTCGCTCACTATTCATGTTTGGAGTGGATACACTTCCCAAATCATATATGTCTGCATTCTTTAGTAGCTTTAGGCTACTCAGGGTCTTAGATTTGAGTGATGTGCCATTGGAGAAGCTTCCACAGGAAATTGTGAATTTGTTTAATTTAAGGTACTTAAGCCTGAGGAGAACAAAGATCAAAGAGCTTCCCAACTCTATTGGGAAGCTTCAAAACCTAGAGACCTTGGATCTTCGAGATACAAAATTTTTATGTAAATTACCAAATGAGCTCTTCAAGCTCAAACAGTTACGTTGTCTTAAATTTGTCAACATCAAAGCAGGTCCAATTTCCATTAATGAATCTCCAAAGCAAGTGGGAATATGGAGTTTAGTCAACCTACAAGTTCTCTGCGATATAAACGTAGACCAAGGTGGAGGAGTAACTAGAGAGCTGGGAAGGTTGACCAAATTAAGGAGGTTACGCATTCGTGGACTGAAAAGAGAAGATGGGGTTAATCTGTGTTGTTCAATCGAGAAAATGAGCAATCTTCGTTTCTTAGCTGTGATTTCAGAAAAAGTTGAGGTTCTTGATATACAATCTCTATCTTTACCTCCTATGCTTCTTCAAAAGTTACATTTGGAAGGGAGACTTGAGAAGTTTCCAAATTGGATACCTTCACTTAACAACCTAGAAATGATATTTTTAATGGAAAGCAGACTAAGGGATGATCCACTTGAAGTCCTTCAAGCTTTGCCTAATCTAGTGGATCTTACACTTGATAGAGCATATGATGGGGAAGAAATGTGTTTCAAGGAACGAGGATTCCAATCACTTAAGAACTTCTCTATTAGGGAATTAAGAAGATTGAGATTGGTTAGAGTGGAGGAGGGAGCATTGCCTCATCTTGAAGACCTATTCATTTATAATTGTAAAATGCTACAGAAGGTGCCATTAGGCATTGAATGTCTCACCAACCTCAAAATCTTTATGTATTGTCTGATGTCTGATGAATTCATGATCAGCCTGAATCCTGGCGAACAAGGCGAACAAGGCGTAGATTATTGGAAAGTTGCACATATTCCAATCATCTGTCGTCTCAAAATTAGTTACGATAAGGGATCCATTTCCGCAAAATTTGAACTTACGTAGGAGTCCTGTTACCTGAAATGATAGGATTGGGTTGGTGGCATTGGATCGAAGAAGAAAATTGAAGCACTAATGGATGAGGTAAGATCCTAAACAATATTAATTGAATGATGATTATAACACTCTTTTGAGCAATCAAATGACCATAGATCTTATGTGTGCAATTGTTTTGATCAGGTCGGACTTCTAGGAATCTATGAATCAGATGTCTCTTTAGGATAGCCCATCATACGGCTGCCGTACAAGTATACAAGCAAAATAGGTGAGCCATGCAGATTCCATACAATAGTAAATCTCTTCACTTTTGTTGCTCTAATTACTTTAATTTGTAAGAATGCTACTCTCAGTTGAAGAATTCTCAACTCTCAGCCATAAAACGACATTTTTTGTTACTTTTAGAGGTTGCTAACAACATTTAAAAGGAGAAAGTTGTTTTAAACGGTTGTAAAAGTACCTAATTACATCAATGACATTGTCACTTTAAAGTGAGAGTTTGGAAAAGTGATTAATTCTATAACTGGGGCTAGCAGTCCTCTTAATTTTTAAAATGAAACATGCACATGTAAAAAGGATTGAGGTACTGGTGCTCTACAAGTGTTATTGGGTCGGAAGACTATGGGACATTGAATTAGGGGATCATAGTAGGATCAAATTATTCTCCTGGTTTAGTGATGGTAGGTGAGATACAATGGCAATCAAAAACCCATTCTCTCTGGAAGATGACAAAACATTCTTATATTTTTGTCAACTCTTATTACCTTTCTATTGGGGCTATTTGATCATGGTCATCTTTCGCTTCTTCTTCTTTCCTTTTCTATGAACATTATTTTCTTCAACCACTTATATTTAGTGTCATGAAACGACATGTGTGTTTATACGAATGATAGATGGATTTGATGATCGAAAGAGGAATGTGGATCGCGCATCAAAGTCACATTGAATCCTAGTTTTTTCACCATATGTACTATATATATATGGTTGTTTTTTTAATATGACCGCTGGATGTCAAGGTGGGTCGCTTGGAAAATAAAGATTTTTATAGCCTACATAGGGTTTACTGAACCCTAGGGGATAATGCTAACAAACTAGTGTCCAATCGGACGGTCTAAAATATATGATTGGACTAATATATATTTTGCCACATGGCCCAAGGAACCCACCTTGACATCCAACGGTTGGATACCAATTTAATTTTCTATAAGGGGCGCACACTAGAACCTTTAGTTAGCGCTACCCATTAGAACCCTTTCATACCTATATATATATATATATATATATTTAGAGAGAGAGAGAGAGAAATGTTATCCCTAATCACAAACTTAATTACTCTCACTATAGCTGCAACATGTGTCACTATTTTTCTCTGTTACCTTTAGAACCAATTGAGACCAAAACTTCCGTTCTTTGAAAGAAATTTTTTTCTCAACCTGTCGAAGGGGTAGGAAAGACAGGTGTTAACACCCACAGTGAGAGTTCGAAAATATTTTGCAATCTACGTATGGGCTACAACTTCTCATATATGTAGACCTAGATTTAATTTCATGGGGTTACTTTGGTTAATAGGGGTAGAATTGTCAATGACATGTTTTTATGTGTGCTTAGTGAAAATTAAATAGTATAGGGCGTTTAGAAATGCTTAAACGGGTGAAAACAAAACCTCTGATCGATCGGAAGTCACCACCGATCGATCAGGGAAGACCTGGAAGTTGGGCATGTTTCTATTTAATCTGTGATCAATCATAGATAGCCTATGATCAATCAGAGAGAACCATGGAATTTGGGTGAGCCCCTGTTTTATGTGCGATCGATCGCACCATATGCAGCGATCGAATGCACCAGTCTTTATGGCTCTGATCGATTGGACTAAAGCTCTGATCGATCGCAACTTACGCACAGGATTTTTTTTATAAAAATTACAGAAATTAGGATTTTGAACCCCTAGACTATAAATAGTCTTTCTAATTCGAGAGTTTAGAGTTTAAAATGTTCTAAACCTAATTTGGTAGAGAAAAATGGAAAACCTAGGGTTTCAAGAGGCTTTTTGCTTGGGGAAGAAGGATCTTACTAGGAGAATGAAGATTTGGCTTGGAGATCACCCCCAAAGCCTTTTGCAAGCGAATTGGATCGAAGGGAACGATTCTTAAGGTCGATATCCATTGTAACCTAACCATATTAAGTATGTTCAATGTTTGAATATGTTTGGGTAAGAATTCTTGTATGTTTCTTATGATAATGGATAAATGATGGTGAATAGAATATGAAATTGAATTTAGCATATGTTTAAGAATTTAGAAATAGTAGTTTGTGGTTTATGGGTTTATTAATTGATGATTTATTTTACTATGTTGGAAATGGTGGAAGGGAAATGATGATGAATGGGTTTTGATGGTATGGTTATGGTTTGGGATGAATTATGAATGGAGTATGGGTTGTTAAAATGGAGAAATGGAGTTTTGTGAAGAGATGGGTGTGAAAATGGTTTAAATTTCTATCAACTATGCTCTGAGAATTATGATAATATGATAACTGTGATTATCAAAATAAATTATACTAAGGGAATTGTAAAATTAGGAATTGAAATGTTTGATGACTATAGTGTTAAATTATGCTTGTATCATGATGTGTGGATGTATACTATTATGATATGGGAATTGTATAATTAGGATGTGAAATAATTGATGATCATTGTGTTAAATTTTGCCTATCTATCTTGCATGGTGATCGACATTCAGGTAGGCCAAAACTTAGAGGAATTCTTCCAGGTTGAGAATTCTTTAACCAAGTAGATGTACCTTGATAGAGTTTCTTAGTGGTAGATCGGAATCTAAAGGATGATCGATTCAAATATTAATCACGACACTCAAGCACAAATTCGCGTGTGTGGTAAGTTACAAGTCTCACGAGTACACAAGCATAACATGGACTCCGCATGGACACTGTGCATCATTTTACAAGGACTTTGTGCATCATTTTACAAGGACACTGAATTATAAGGATATTGAATCATGGACACTGACTTACAAGTACCGAATCATGGATACTGGATTACAAGGAGCACCGGGAGACCGTAGCTAGTCTCCATAGATACGATTGCAAGTCCTAGATAATGCATCATTGATTTTGATCACAAGGAGGTCTGGGAGCATAGGCTCACTGTCGATGCTTTCTATTGATACGATATAAGACCTAAATACTATCTCATGGGGAATACACATGCATGAAATTCACAGTCCATGTTCAAGTGTCACATGAATACACAAGTCAAGGTGTTATCATGATATGTCCACACGTTTTTTGTACTTTGATTATGTAAATGTCATATGACACTATTATTGATTTTGTACATGTGTTATTGCTATTGTTAGTTAGACTGGATATCCGTTGAGTCATTCAATACTCAGTCAGCCTATGATTTTCGTTTTAGCGCAGGAGTCTACTGTCGTACCTTTGGTCGAGGAGTATCAAGAGGGAGAAGGAAAAGTTGAGCTACCCGAAGAGGGAGCCCGGGATCTCGACCGGTGGCCGTACTATTAGGCTTTTATTATGTTCCGTTATGGTAGAAAATTGTAATAGACTTGTGATACTTTAGTTGGTGTTGCTTTAGACTTCGTTTTATGGTGAGGATCATGATGGTTGATTTGAATTGTGAGTTGTTCATATTGGTCCCATGGTAAATAGGTGGTTTGTTTATGTCAAAATTTATTGTTGTCCTTTTTTAACACTCATGTTTATTATTTCCTTGTGCTATAAAGTCAAGCAGGGATAAACAATGTTACTAGCCCAAAGTCCAATTATGACCAAGGTGGGGTTTTGGGAGTAGATAAACTGTTGTTTCTTCTAAATTTAACGTTGTATAGGTTTTGGCTATATATGAATTATCAGTTTGAGTTAGTAGGGATGATAATAGTAGCACTTCTTTGACTTTTTTTTAAAGTCACTCAAAAGGATTTGGGGGTTTGGCGGACCCCTACCAATTTATTAATAATAATAATAATTGGGGGGGGGGGGGGGGGAGGGACATAAAACCTAACCCCTATAAAGACCCAAAAAATAGGGGGGACATAAAACCTTACCCCTACAAAGACACACCAAAAAAAAAAGGGGGGGGGGGGGGGGGGGAACATAAACCTTACCCCTATACAAAGACTCAATCAACAAAAAACAAATCTCTGTTAACCAACCTAACATTACCACAACCTACTTTATCTTAAGAGCTTTAAGCTGAGGAGGGATGTCATGATTAGGAAAAAATTCGCCTGAAGATTGAGTACTACAACCATGATTGGCAAGAAAATCAGCCACCATATTAGCTTCCCTATAGATGTGATTAATAGAAGACCAAATATTCATCACTTGATATATCTTCTTGTTCCAATACCACACATTCCAAGGATGACTCAAAGAACCCTTCCAAGCTTCAACAAGATTTTTAGCATCAACTTCAACTTCAACTTCAACTTGAAGAAAACTAAGCTTTTGACAAAGGTAGAGACCATCTAGAAGAGCTCTAGATACTGCAATATAATTAGAACAATTCTCATAAAAAGCATAAAAGCAAGCAATCATAACTCTAGAGTGATCTCGAATAATACCCCTTCCTCCTGCTAAGCCCGAATTACCTTTTAAAGCACCATCCACATTCAATTTAATTCTACTCTGTAGAGGTCTAATCCATTTGACAACAGAAATAATGGTTCTTCGATGAAAAATAGAGGATAAACAATTTATAATAGAAAGATCCAAGGGTTTCTTATAAGGTAAGGAACCCAACTCCACCATCCATTTATGAATTCTTGCAATGATCACATGAACAGGCTTACTCAAATCTTTAAATCTACGAGAGCATCTTTCTTTCCAAATCTCCCATATAATGATAAGGGGAAGAACAGTAAGAACCACATTATGCTGCCTATCTGACGCTCTAAACCATCACATAAGTAAACACTAATATTATCACTGCTGCGAGCGAACAGAACAAAGATTACCAAAAATCTCCATATCTTCCCTGCAATATCACTATGAAATAAGAGATGAGATAAAGTTTCAATAGTACCTTGGGAACAACAAGAACAACAACTAGCTCAAGGAATTCCAACAGATTGGACCATATAGTCAATAGGAACCGCACCATACATTACCTTCCAGCCAAATATCTGAATCTGAATTTTTTTAGGAATTACAGTAAGCCAAACATACCTGGTCTAGTCTTTCTGATGCGCAAAATATCTAATAAATTCCCAGGCTGATTTAACAGAAAATTTACCTTTAAGACAAAGTTTCCAAATGAAAGAATCTTCTGAGTCAGAAGTAAAGAAAACTGCATTTCTAATATCAGTCTTAAGATACTCAGGTAAATAATCAATAACGAGATTAAAATCTCATCTTCCATTATTATCAAGCATATCTGAAATAAAAGGAAAATTTTGAGGAAGAGAAGAAGAAAACACTTTAAGAGGTTCCTCACCAAACCAACAATCCAACCAAAAACTAATCTTAGTTTCATCACCAATTGAAGCAGTCGAATTATAGACTATGTCTTTGCAATATTTACTAATTTGCAACCAAGTTTTAAAAGAATCAGGTCTAGACGAAGCATACCAAATATGATTAAATTGAAATTTAGATCACAGATATTCAAATTGGTAAAGTTTCCAAACTTGTTTTATTCTTAAGGCAGAAGAAAATTCATGCATTTTTCTAATGCCTATATCACCTTCCAAAAGAGGAAGGGCACAAGAATTCCAATTAATCCAATGACATTTTTTTGGAATCACTTCTATTTTTCCAAAAACATTTAGCCAAAGATCTATCTATAAGGTTAGAGATAGCTTTTGGAACATGAATATCAGCCAGAAGATGAATAGGAATAGAAGACAAGACATGTTTAATAAGAATGAGTCTCCCACCAGCAGATAGGAACTTACCCTTCTAGCCCTCAATTTTATGAAGAATTTTATCAACTAAAGGATTAAAGTAACATTTTTTTAACCTACCTTTATACAGAGGGACACCAAGTTATGTGAAAGGAAAACTCTTACTAGGAATCCCAACCCAATTAAGAATAGCAAGATTTCTAGACCTAGATAGTTTAAAAGAACAATAGAAAGCACTTGTACTCTTATCAAGCAATTGACCTGAAGAAGCATCATAAGAAGAAATAAAATCAATTTTTTTTTTAAATGTTATACTTTCTACCATTACAAAAGATTAAGGTATCATCTGCAAAAAGAAGATGAGAAATCGGAAAACCATACCTTCCCAGTTTATAGTTTAGAGAAAGACTTTAAGAAATAGCATTCAATCCCCTGCTAAGAACTTCTTCAGCCATAATAAAAAGAGCAGGAGAGAGCGGGTCACCTTGACAAAGGCCACACGAACTCTAAAAAACACCCTGGAGACTACCATTAATAATGATAGAGAAAGATTGATCGCAAAGATAACCATGAATCAACCTTGTAACTGCATGATTGAAACCCATCTTTTGAAGGCTATAATAATGAATTTCCATTCCATACGATCATAGGCTTTAGACATATCAAGTTTGAAAATGATGTTACCTCCCGGAGAAGGCCTATCAATATCCTGCACCAGCTCTTGAGCTAAATTAATGTTATCAGAAATATTCTTAGCCTTGAAAAAACCACTTTGCTCTTCATAAATAATATTAGGCATGAAACATATTAAAACAACACTAGCAAGAATGCATGCATGTTTCTGTAGAGGGATTTGGAGAACATATATACTAGAAGGGAAATGATATTGACAAGTGACTCAGGTAATTACACACCATAACTGAGGATATATTGGTTAGCATCCCTAATAAGTTTATGGTGACCAACCCGAAACCACACAGAGATGCGGGATTTTAGGGCATCCAATTTTTTGGGGACGCCCTAGTGTCCCTTCTACATGTTGGTCCCGTAAAATCCAATCCATGTTTTTTTAAATTGAATCATTATTTTGCTTGAATCAAGTTATTTGAGCAAACCAAACACATTAACTAATTCAAGTAAAACAACCTAAATCATGCTATGTTACTTGATGCAAGTAAAATAACATCAAGTTATTTTACCTAAAGACGGGATGAGTAAGTAATCGGCATGTTAGGGTGTCCCTATAACAACCCAATTGTTTATTTGGGACTTTTTGGGCTTTTGGGATTGTTGGGTCTTCTCACTCTTGTAGGGCCCAAAGAATGAAAGCCCTTAAAATAGGCTTGTTGGACCAATCCTTTACACTCGTAAGCTTTGAGTAGTAGTTTAATTTTTAAGAGAATAGGGATGTGGGGAGAAATAAAAGAGGGATTGAGAGAATTGAGGAATTTAAGAACTTCATTAGTATGATTTTTCTTTTATTTTATAATTTCCCTAAAGCCCTAAACCTAAGAAGCAATTAATGTTGATGATTCAATAGCATAAGGAAGAAATAAAGATGAGGAAGAAGAAGATCATTGGCAACTCAAGATCAAAGACTTCTAGTAGCAAAAACAAGGTAAAACCTAACCTAGATCCTAGATCATGATGTGTATATGATTAAAATAAATAAATATTATTCTGCTGAAATTTTTTTTTTTTGAAATTCATTTTAGTGTTAGAAATTGTCATAATATTCTTCTAATAATTATTTAGTGGATTCATACATTATTTGTGTGTGAATATTATTTATTTGTATAGAATCTGCTAGAAACTGTATAATTGAAAGAAATGTGGGTAACTTCATTTATATCTATAATTTAATGCTTTTTCCGATTGTATACAAATATTAGTTGATCAAGATTACTCCTGTAATTTAATTATGATTGTTATTGTTACACATCGTATTATAGATTGGTTAATATGGTTTCCAAATTAATGATGACAAAAATGTGTAATTTTAACTAATGAATGAGTTGGGTCACATGCCTTTTCCAAAACTCGGGGTGTTACAGTCCCAAATTTTTGGACGCCCTAAAATCCTGCCAAAATACGAATGGTCTTGGCTTTCCCTGAGACTGCACAGTCTCAGTAGGCGCATTCTTCTTTCATAGATAATACTATTCTTTTCAAAATAAAATTTATTTGAGAAAGGTTATAATCTAAGAGAATGCCAAGTTTTATATAAACCCATCTCTAACAATAAGTGGGGTGGGAGGCGCAATCTCTTGGGGGATAGCAACGTATTCTTACTTTTAAAACTTTAGAACACTAATAGTTAATATTTTATTTGTCAAATTTTCAACTGTCTAAAAATCTAGCAAATGATGCTTTTAAATTATCTTAGAATAAAATAATATATGTTCACATCAAGAACGACTAATAGGATTCTTCACGAATGAATTGGTAAGGGGGATACGGTCACTACAAAAATAATGGCCTGTGGCGGTGGATTTTTGGAGGCGGTTCTAATAATCCGCCGGCATAGAGCACATACTACGATAGTTATGTAATACCGCCGTCCCAAACTGTTTTGGGGACTATAGTAACGGCGGTTAATTCTTAACTGCCATTACAAATCATATACAATGGCAGGTTGTTAAATACCCGCCGTGGAAATCTTTCCCTCCTTACCTTTTGGTTTCCCCTGCCTTCTAATTCACGGCGAACATATAGCGGCGGGTTTATGAATAACCGTCGTCAATTGTTTAATTAGGACGGCGGTTTGAATATACCCGCCGTTATAGTTTTATATATGACGGCGGGTATAACGCAACCGCCATGATATTCCTTTAATAGGACCCCGATAGTTTTTCTTTCTTCCTTCCCTGCTCTCTGCTCTTTTGCACTCTCTTGCTCTTCGGCCACTCTACCACCGCCGACCACCTTATCTTCGGCCACTCCACCATCTCCAATGACCTCCGACCAGCACCGGCCACCTGTCAGCTCACCTGGTCTTCCTCGGCGGCCACCTCCAGCACCATCGAAAGCTCTGGCCACCTGATCTCCTCTCTCCACGCTCAGGTAATCCCTCGAAACCCGCATGCAAGCCATTTTTTTTTTGCTTTTGGCTTTCTCTCTCTCTCAAATCTCTCTCTCCCACCTTCGGCAGCTCCACGGTTGCTCCACCCCTCCACGGAAGGTCCACGGCACCCTTACCTCCAGCCACCTTTCAAGTCGCCGCACCCTCTACCTTTCCTAACAATAACAAGCGCTCTTGCTCTCTGCTCTTCCAATTAAGCTTCGTATTCTTCCAAGCTCGTAGCACCCCTCCACAAAAGCTATTTTTAAAAAATAATTTTTCATCTTTTTTTAAAGATTATTCTTTGAATTTAGGGATTAAAAAAATATAAATCTGTTATAGAGGTTTTTTAATGTGTATTTTTTCTTCTGTTGATTCTACATAATTCTAAAAAGAAAATATTGAATTATATATATTTTACCTTCCTCAATTTTTGTAATTAGATTGTGCTTCAATATGTATTATAATTGTTCTATTAATTTTAATTTTATTGTTTGCAATTTTTTTTTGTTGGTTGGAATATTTTTGTGTTTAGTTTCATGAATGCCCAGATGATCTAGTTTTTTGGAAAAGTCGAATTTTAGTTTCTCCATTTGTTTCTTTTCAGTTGAGGATTGATTGGTTTGCAATTTCTTGTAGCTTAATTGGAAGGATATCCAAGATATATTACAAGGATTCTCCAAATCAATTGACATTGTCATGATCATGAGTCACCCATGTAAAGAAATAATGATTTGCATTGTAAGGAAGTTTGAACTTGTTGGGATATGCCACAAAAATTATGTTGTCTTTGCTAGAACATATACCAACCCCTAACCCTAGACTGTGAAAGAAAAAAAATACTTAAACAATTTAGTATAAAAAATTATGAGTCCCGATCCTATCCAATTGTGATTGAATTCGGACAATAACACTCACATAACCTCCTTTTAATTCTAGTTAAGAACTTTAAACCATTAGAGTTAAAAAACAATTTCTAAAAACAAAGGTTAGATTGTTGAACCTGTAGGTGTGATTGAACTTGGGGAAAGTTCAATCGTGATTGAATATGATCTCAACTCAAAAATTTTTTTTCAAAGTTTAGGGTCACCTACCCCCATTCCTAATCCTAGAAATCAAATCACAGCCAATTGTGATTGGATTTGGGGAGAATTCAAAAGCACCAATCGGCCAACACGTGTCCCTTTTAACCTAAATCAATCGTGGTTTTGATTAACTAACCATTGAGATTCAATAATATCAACTTAAAGTTAATATATATTTCGAAAATCAAGAATATATATTTTTTTCTAAAAACCAATGTTAGATAGATGAACTCTAGGGGTGAGTGAATCTTAACCATAGTTAGTGGGTATTAAAAGGGACACATGGAAATTTATAGAGATCCTTTAACTGTGGTTAAGCATAATTAACCAAAGGTTAATATGTTTAATTTTTCCTTAAAAGCAAGGCTAGATGGATTAAACTTAGGGGTGAGTGAATCTTAAGCACAATTAACTGGGTGTTAAAGGGGACACGTGGCGGCTTGTAGAGCCCCCTTTAATTTTGTTTAAGCATAATCAACCTAAGGTCTTGTTTTTCTTCTAAAAATCAAGGATAAATGGATGAATCCTAGGGGTGAGTGAATTTTAACCACAGTTAGTGGGCGTTAGAGGGGACACGTGGTGGCTTATAAAGCTCCCTTTAATTGTGGTTAAGCATAAGCAACCTAAGGTTTTTTTTTTCCTAAAAACCAAGGTTTGATAGATGAACCCTAGGGGTGAGTGAATTTTAACCATAGTTGGTGGGTGTTAAAAGGGACACATGGTTGCTTATAGAGATCCTTTAACTGGTGTTAAACATAATTAACCTAAGATTAATATTTTTCATTATATTTTCTTATAACCAAGGTTAGATTATTGACCTGGGGATAAGTGAATCTTAACCATAGTTAGTGGATGTTAAAAGGGACACATGACGGCTTGTTGAGCCCTCTTTAATTGCGGTTAAGCATAACCAACCTAAGGTTATTTTTTCCCTAACACAAAGGTTAGATGGATAAACCCTATGGGTGAGTAAATCTTAATCATAGTTAATGTGTATTCAAGTAATAGGGGCAAAATGGGAAAAGGGTAACTTTAGTTAACAGTGTTAATTATATTAAGACTTTGACAGGGGAGGGCAGAGTAATTTCATAAACTAGAAGGGAGGTTTCTGAAATTATTTAATCAAACCTCAAGGGAGGTGAGTGTAATTTACCCTATAAAAAAATTAACAACAAGGGTAAAATTAAAGCATCCAACCTTGGGTTTTTTAAAATATCGTTAAGATTCAATAACCCTTAATAATTAAAGCATCCAACCTCGGTTGTTTTTAAATAAAATAAAATTAATCACAAGGACACCACGTGTCCCCATTAATTTTTAGATTTAAAAAAAAAATTAATCGTAGGATTAAGAGTGACTTAACACTAGGATTTATCCATCTAACCTTGCCCAAGTAATGAGATTTCTTAATCTGCTGTTTTATCTATGGTATATATGCCCAGTAAGATTTGTAGTTCAATTGTATATATCTTGTGTTTACTTAATTGTTAACATCCTTGTTCCCGTTCTGGTACACTTTGTATAGTGCATGCATGACTGAACCTCGTGGTCTATGTTAACTGTTTGGGTGGTTATATGATATTTCCTTCTGATCTTTATGTTATATGTCAATGTTGGAGCAGATAATGTACATATTACCCTATTAAGGACATTATTAGTGACTAAATGAAAATTTAAGTTCATAGGTTCATACTCATCCATGCATTGAAGCTTAGATTTCCCGTTCAACAATCATTGCATGACAAGTGCATTTCTTGTATCACCTATTTGGACGGATTAGTTGTAAGCTATGTCATTTAGTTCTCTTGTGGGGCTAAATGCAGGTTAACAACTTTTCAGTTTTGTTTGTGATACAGTGTATTTGTCTGTATATGATTCTTGAATTGTCCGGTTGGACAGTTTGGGAATGCATAATCTACAGTATATTCAGTTGGTCATTGTTTGTCCAGATTGAGAAAAATTTTGACAGTTGTTTCTCTTGTTCGCTGGGTACATATTTAGACTATGTAGCATGCTTGCCCCTAGTCTAAGTCGTGTGCTTAGAGAACCATAGGGAAATACTGCCAAAATTTCCTTTAAATAGAACAAAGCACTTCAGCAACTGAATATTGGATATTATGCATTCCTGAATGGGATAGGAACAACCCACCCGTTAGAAGAGAAATTGAAAACGATAGGAAGCATGCATGCATACATATTGTGTAGATAGGGAAGTCATTCGATAGCTGTTTTATTGCAATTGACTGATGTGATCAACGTTTGCTATTCCTCAGACTAGCTAACGAAGCAGGACTTAGAAATCTCATCTCATCCCTCATGGATAGGAGTTGGATTGAAAAATCAAGGTATTGTTTGTTATAAGTTTTGACGAAACTTGGAATGATAAAATATCAGAATCTAAGCATATGATCTTTTTTTGGTTACATAGGGTTTCAAAGGAACATATAGAAGGGGTGAAGAAGTTTATAGAGTTTGCATTAGCTCGTGGAGCGACTGATAACAATGGCGGTATAAAGTGTCCATGTCCCAAATGCAACAATGTCCTTTATCAAGAGAGAGGTACAGCGTACGACCATATGATCTGTTATGGATTCGACTGTAATTATAAAATTTGGTTTAATCACAGGAAAGACATATTACAACACACATCGGTTGGTGGAAGAATGTCTCAGAATCCTAATGTGCATGACAAACAGAATGAGATGGAAGACCTGGTGCACGATTTGTTTGGGGTACCAAATCGAGATGAAACTGGTGCCAGTGGTCGGGATCCTACTCCTGAGGCGGATAAATTTTTTGAATTGGTAAGGCATGCAGACTGGCTTTGTCTCCAGAATGCTTGAATCACACGAAGTTGTCTGTCATTGTAAGATAATATCACATTAAGTGTCTTAGTGGATGGAGCAACAAATCATTCACCTTGTTGCTTGAGTTGTTGAGGGAGATACTCCCCGGGGGATCAATACTACCGGATACGTACTTTTAGATAAAAAAAGTGATGTCTGATTTGGGGCTTAAATATGAAAAAGTTGATGTTTGCCTCAATGATTGCTTGTTTTACTAGAAAGACACTGTGAACAAGCAAACATGTAACATCTGTGATGAATCAAGATGGAAGACAGGGGATGATCAGTCAGGAGGCACTGCAAAGATTTTGCGTCACTTTCCGTTGAAACCCAAGTTACAAAGATTGTTTATGTCATCCAAGACTGCTTCTGAAATGAGATGGCATGATGAGGGTCAAACTAAGGATGGGAGGTTAAGGCATCTTACAGACTCACCGGCCTAGGAAAATTTCGACAACAACTACCCTTTTTTCGCTTCGAATGCTCGAAATGTGAGACTTGGGTTGGCGACTGACGGCTTCAATCCATTTGGGAGGATGAGTATCGCTCATAGCACATGGCCTGTGGTTCTTATCCCATACAACTTACCACCATGGATGTCCATGAAGCAGTCGAACTTCATTCTGTCCTTGCTTATTCCTAGTCCCTCCGGGCCTGGAAATGTCATTGATATCTACATGATGCCTTTAGTTGAAGAGTTGAAGGACTTGTGGGAGAATGGTTTGCCAACTTTAGATGCTTCGAAAAAGGAGACATTTGTAATGCGTGCGGCATTACTCTGGACCATTAGCGACTTCCCAAAGTATGCTATGTTGTCTGGTTGGAGTACGAAAGGAAAGTTGGCATGCTCGTTATGCCACAAGAACACTTGCAGTCGATACTTGTCCAATAGCAGGAAACAATGTTACATGGGGTACCGTCGTTTCCTAAAGGCGGATCACAGGTTTCGGAGGGACTGAAAGTATGCCTCTTTTTAATTTTTAGAAACATAGTTCTTAGGGGGCATACATCGAATCCCAAGATCTGACTAAGATTCTAATTGAATTTATTCAATGAAGGTTAGAATAACATTCACCTTTGTGACTTTGAAATTGTTAAGTCAAATCTACGTTAGAATAGTACTCGCAAAACTTCACAAGTGTCAAGTCTCCTGTTGATTCACACGAATCTTCTTTTTCCTTTAAAGCTTTCTCTAATGGAAGCTAATGGCCCTTCCAAATTTCCAGCTCTATGATCTTGAAATAAAGATCCAATCTTTATTATCAAGAACCTTTCTTGATGATCAAGATCCTTGATCTTCTTTTTCTTGATTATTCAAAACTTAGAACTCAAGAGAATAGGAAAGGGGAGAAGAGGGCTGACCGTACACCTCAAAGAGAGAGGAGTGGGAGGGCATGAGAATGAGGAGAGGAGAAAATAAAAATTCTGGAAATTTTATTGTGTCCCAAGCCTTGGATGTCCACCTCTTTATATAGGAGAGCTTGGGTTGGTTGCAACTCAAGAGTCCACTTTTTAATCCAATTAGAATTCCTCAATTTGTTTCTAATTCTTGATTTCTCCTAATCCAATTAGGAATAATCAAAATAGAAACTAATCTTATCCATTAGTGTCCAACTAATCTTGTCCTTATCATAATCCAATTAGGATTCCTTGATTAGCAAGAAACTAATAGAATCCTTGTCCAACAAGGAATCTTTAATTAGTAACTAACTCTAACTAACTAACTAACCTTATCCAATAAGGATATTAGTTATTTAGAAACTAATTAAATAAATAATAACAATTATTATTTCCTCCATGAAGTGGGCGTCCCACCCTAGGTGGGTCCCACCTCACACGCCCCTAAGGGTTCTAAACCCCTATTGGTCACTTGAATTATTCTTTTATAATAATTCTCAATGGGTCCTATCCATTTGGTTTTTCACATCTAATGTGATTCTACCTTTTAAAGCTTCATTATACCATATAATGATTACTTAGAGAAATTAATTAATTGAATAAATTATTAAATTAAATACTTTAAGAAGGTCCTTGTGTGTGGGATCTAAAGGGATCTCCTATTTCCGGTTGTGGGACCAAGTACTCAACCTTTTTGGTTAAAGCATTGTTACTAGGAAACACCTTTCCTACACTCCATTAGGATTATAGAATTTTATCTATATCCCTGGACTTCCACCATTCACAATTAATGTCCATTAACACAATGTGATTAACCTCTAGAAATTAGAGAATTTCTTGTAAGTACCATCTCACAATATATTTACAAATAAATCCTTCCACATTCCGATATCACTTGTAAGCTTCCGGGATTGGAACAATTCCACTGTCTTAGTCCCTAGCTTATGAATAGAACCCTTTGTCATGATTACTTTTTCATTGAACTGAACCTCCAAAACACTTTTGAAGAAACATTAGAAAAGAACTGACATATATATATATATTTATATATACTTTTCCATATTGAAAATATCAACTTCGATAAAAATTATTTTACCGAAAAGCACCAGTACTGGATTTAACAGTTCAGTTCAACAAGTATCACCTTGATATCATCATCTCCAATTAAGGAGTTATGGATTCCTTATTGAGCGTTTACACACTTCTCCAAACATTGTGTACATGACCCAATGTACCCGGAGTTAGTCCTGTGTATTGGACATTGCCGATTGGCACATCAAAGCCATATAGATAGATGTCTGAGAAGATGTTAACCTCTCAGGTCTAAGGACAATTTTGTCAAATGGATAACCCTAATACAATCAACAGTGTATTGCATAGGGTATCCATTAGTGACCCCGTTCTGTATTATGTACTTGCTACATATAGTCACATGTAAGTCAAGAGTCACCACTCTGTGTGAATGAGATTCATCACACTATCTCATAGATCTACACATGTGCAAGCCATGATGAAGTATGGCGCCCAACCAGTACTCTAAAGGCTTCGAACAATATTAGATTTTTCAAGGAACTGGAAAATCATATCTCCTCGTAACCTTTGCATGATTTTCCTACAATGTTACCTAAGGAACTTTATGTCATCATCATATGAGACGAATAATTAATATAAATACCCTTTATAGTTGGTTGTGTGAATGTAATGCTTGTCTAGTCAACATAGAAAAGTCTCTTATTGGCTTTTGAGAGCATATATGTCCAACAGGGACAAACACTCTTTTCATGGCACTCTAGAGTTAAGCACTGCTCCAACTACAATGTCTGGGTCCGATGTATACCGTCAATTAGAGGGGATTGCTTTCTCCCTTAGGAAGCAGACAGGGCAAAAACGACGAAGGTAGGCTACCCAGGATATCATGTCGTATAACTGGAAGAAGTTGAGTATATTCTTTGAGTTACCATATTGGGAGCACAATTTGTTGAGGCACAACCTTGATGTAATGCTTATCGAGAAGAATGTATGCGACAATGTGCTTGAAACTTTGTTGGGTTTGGAAGGAAAAACGAAAGATAGCTTAAAAGCTCGACTTGACTTGGTTGATATGCGCATAAGACTAACACTTCACCCTTAGTTGCAGCCTGACACAAATAATGTGTATCTGCCCCCGGCTTGTTTTTCGATGGACAAGAATGAGAAAGAGTTGTTTTGCAAAGTTCTGAAGAGTGTGAAGGTACCAGATGGTTACTCGTCTAATATTGCATGACATGTCAATATCGGGCAACGTAAAATTTTTGGACTTAAGAGCCACGACTATCATGTCATAATGCAACAATTTCTACCATTGGTTGTGAGGAAGACATTGCCGAAGAATGTCACTTCTGTGCTAATTGAATTGAACAACTTCTTTTTGGTTTTATATTCCAAAGTTTGTGATGTCGAGGAATTGAGACGGTTAGAGGAGAAAATTGCGCTTACGCTATGTCATTTAGAGAAATTTTTCCACCGACATTCTTTGATGTGATGGTGCACTTGCCTATACATTTGACAACAGAGGCAAGGCTAGGTGGACCTATACAATACCGGTGGATGTATCCCATCGAAAGCTATGACTTCAATTATAATGTATCAATTGCTCAAACTTCATGTGATTATATGATTGTCTCATTGTTTTACCAAAATTTAATTTCTATAGGTACTTGTCGACACTGAAATCGTATGTCCGCAATGAGCTCGACCAGAGGGTTACATAGCAGAAGGGTACTTGGCTGAAGAATGCTTGACCTTCTGCTCAAGGTACCTTAATAATGTTGAATCGAGATTGAATCGACCGGTGAGGAATGACGATGAAAGTGTGATAAGGGGTGCGCAGCCATTCGCCCTAAGTGAATTAGAATGGTAGCAGGCACATCGTTTTGTGTTGTTCAACGATGAGAAACTCACAACATATCGAGAGTAAGACGAATACTATCATAACTTTTTTGTTAATTATCTTTGATTTAATTTTCATTTTTCAATTTAACAGTCGATCTGACTTTGAGAAATATAGATCAATTCGTTATTTACAGTCAACACATGAATGTATTGAAGATGACCAATCCCAAACTAAGATCGTCTCCGCACGAACTCCAAAGAAAGCATAACGATCAGTTTGCTGAATGGTTTAGAGGTTATATAAGTCATATGCTCTTAACTTTTATATTTGCCCAATACATACATGAAGTTTTGCATATTTAACTAATCTTATTATGTAAGTCATATGCCTTTGTCCTTCAAATAGGTTGAAAGGCTGTGAGCGTCATGTAGTTCAGTGTCTGACGAGATTAAAGGCCTCGCATATGGTCCACAGACAGTCGTACAAAGTTTTAATGGCTACGTCATCAATGGATATAGGTTTTGTACTACAGATAAAGAGTGCTGACGCAGGAGTCAAAATAGTGGTGTTACGGTCACTGCAACGACTCCTTGTTATGCATCTTCGAGGGACAGAATTCCCATTGCAGGAGATATAACCTACTATGGCCGCTTAATCGACATTGTGCAATTGACGTATTCAGAAAGCTTAAAATTTGTATTGTTTAAGTGCGACTGGGTTGATGTGATGTCACAGAGTAGAGGAATAAAGACCGATGCCTTTGGGTTTACGCTTGTGAACTTTGCATGCCTGCTCCCGACACACGCTATGTCTCATGAACCATATGTTATGGCATCTCAGGCAGAGTAGGTATTTTACGTAGAAGATCCTTTTGACCCAGGTTGGCATGTTGTCATCAAGAGAAAACCAAGAGACTTCTTCAACATGAATGAAGAATCTATTGTGGACGATTATGTATTCAGAGAAAACAAGTCATTCAACGACCAACATTTAGATGTCACTGAACATGACGATGAAGGAGGTGTCAGTTGGGTGAGATTAGGGATTAACAGAACAACTGTTGATGCGCCCCGTCAAGTGCAACACCACCAAGCTCCTTCGACTAAATCTAGTGATGATGAAGTTGAATCGGATTATAACGATGAAACAGATTGAAACGAATAATATGTACCTAAATATACAAACAGAAACAATGTAAGTTTAATCCAATCACGGAGGTAAACGAAGTTATTTTTTTAAAGAATGATGCTATCGGTTGTTTATTTGCTTGTTAATGGCAAAATCCAGATACTTTTGTATGTTTAAATTCTCTAAGTATAAAATTTCCTTTATTTGGTTAACTGTTTATTTGCATATTAATGACGAAATCCAGATATTTTCATAACTGCTGAAAACTCTCTAAGTATGAAATTTCCTTTACTTGGTTAAGTGTTTATTTGCATGTTAATGGCGAAATCCAAATACTTTTATGTGTTTAAACTCTCTAGGTATGAAATTTCCTTTAGTTGGTTAAGTGTTTATTTGCATATTAATGACGAATTCCAGATACTTTCATAATTGAGAAAACTCTCTAAGTCTAAAATTTCCTTTACTTGGTTAATTGTTTATTTGTATGTTAATGACGAAATCCATATATTTATATGTATTTAAACTCTCTAAGTATGAAATTTTCATTAATGGGTTGTTTATTTGCATGTTCTTTTTCAGATGGATCCTGCAAGACCTAGTGGTTCGCCACCACATGCGGAGTCATCTGTACCTGCGCCCAGGCCTAGTAAGAAGACCTGAGGCCATACCCGAATGCTGAGTATGCACAGTGCCCAACCAGGGGAGATGACGGTGGTTGAGATCGACGATCTTATCCAGCCCGTAGGGGCAGGTGGCAAGACGTTAGGTCATTTTTTGGGTACTATAGCCCGTGACCCGCACCTTTTGCGCTTCGATGTTGGTTGGAGGGACATTGGTGCTAAGGCCAAGACACATGTTTGGCATCTAGTCCAGGTAAGGCGCAAAAAATATGCATGTCTTATAGTTTTCATTTTTGATTAGGTAGCATTTGTTATATTAGTTGAAAAATTAATATAACAATTGACAATGTGATCCAGGAACATTTCCAACTCCCGCATACCCTTGAGCATAATGTCTTCCTCTCACTCGAGCATAAGTGGAGGGACTGGAGGTTGAGGTTGAGGCTGAGGATGAAATACATGGACGCGGAGATTGGATGTAGAGACCCGAATCTTTTTCATGTTTTTAGTGCATTGCATTAAGGGTATTTTAGTCTTTATAAGGTGTTAAATTGTGTGTATTTATATCTAAGTATGGTGATGTAAACTAGGCTTAATCAACTTGTAACGGATGGATGCAATAACACACCCTAAACTTTAGGAAGCTCTAGTTTTAGCACCGTTTACTGGAATTGTGTAATTCTTGAACCATTAGAAAGGTGTTGGAACCCTCTTCGAGGTTCATGTTTAGTGTTTTTCCTCATTTTGAGTTTAAGTCAAGTCAATAGTGAGTTTTGTTTAATGGAAATGCAGATCAGTCAACTTTGGGGATATTTTAGTTTATTAATTATGTGGAAATTGGAAATTCTAAAATGTAAGAAATGTTCATTTTCGAGAGACGAATCCAACGCAAGTTGAATCGTCAAAATCCGATGAACGAGTAAAAAGTTATGGCCAAAACAGTAAAGGGAGTCAAAACCTGCAGGAACCGATCGCTCGGTCAGAACCAGCGATCGATCGGTCCAAAACCGATCGATCGGTATCTATCGACTGGTCCAAAATTTTGTATGAGGAAATTTTCCAGAGAGTGTGTTTTTGACCGATCGCCCGGTCATAAACACCGATCGATCGGTAGGCAACCGATCGCTCGGTCATAACCACCGATCGCTCGGTCCTTCGTGTTTTTAAAGAAATTTAGTAAGGGCTTTTTGGTCTTTTGTTCTCAGACCTTGGGGCTATAAATAGGGGGTCCTACTCGAAATATTAAAATACTCCACCTAGTTCTAACCTAATTTGGCAAAAAGGGGGAGAAACCCTAGGGTTTGAGAGAGGGTTTTCTTGGAGAAGGAGGAGATTGATAGGAGATTGCAAGAAAAGTTTGGGAAGCTTCTCCAAATCGTCTCGGGAGCGTTTTGAATCCAAGGGAAGGATTCCTAAGGTCGATATACTATCCTAATCAACTCTATTTTAATGTTGTGTGAATATTAATTTGATAGAAATGATAGAATAGAGATTAAATGCATTTTTCTCCAAATTTTCTATGAAGTAAACTAATTATTGATGGAAATGTGGATGAAAATATGGATTGGATGTGGATAGAATATATGGAGGATGGGAAATGTATGGAGGATGGGATTAATATGTGGATGTGGATAGTGAATTGATTGTATGGATGAATTATGGTTTGATGAATGCTTGAAAATATAGAGGGGAAATGGATTCATATTATGCGTACACAAGGTGTTTGTGAAAATGCTTGAAAGGATAAATGCTATTATACTCTTATGAAATGGTGGTGAATTGATTATGAATTGCGATATGAATTATGATAAGATATGTATATGTGAATGGTTTGTTAAGTATGTCTAATTATTTGCATGGAAATTGATAGTCGGGAAGGTAAGAACTTAGAGGAACATCTCTCAAACCGGGAATTCTCTAACTATTTGGTATGGGACAGCATAGTGGAGTTTCCATGGTGGGAGATCTGAATCTAAGCAATTACCAACTCGAATGTTAATTTCGACACTTAAGCACATATGCACGTGTATGTTAAGATAAGAGTCTCACAAGTCACACATGTGGACCACAAGCATGAGCATGGCATACGTATGACATTCTGAATAAGCATAAGCATGGCATGGTCCGTATCCGCCAAGAACGGCATGTCTCATTACTGTGTGATCTGAATAAGTGCATAAGGCATGGTCCGTATCCGCCAAGAACGGCATGTCTCATCCTTGTATGATCTGAATAAGTGCATAAGCATAAGCATAAGCATCTCACAAGCACGTGGTCTTGTAAGCATAAGTATCTCATAAGTGTATGGTTTTCTAAGTCTAAGATTCTCACAAGTACACGAGTCAAGGTGATGATATGATGTATATGCGCACACGTTCTTCCGCACTCTGATTATGTTATTATGCTATTGGATATGTTTCTGACTAAGTGCAGGTATATTATTATCGTTGATTGGATTTTATATACACTGAGTACCTTTGTACTCAGCCGGATTTTGTCTTGGCAGGTATAGAGCAGGAGTACACGGCGGAGCCGTGGGTTGAGGAGACTTACCTCGAGGAAGGAGGTGAAGGTGAGCCTTCTGAGGAGGGAGCCGGAGACTTGGGCGGCTACACCTCTTAGTTTACATTTCTTTTCATTGAGAGAGTTTTGTATTTGACTTTTAGAGGATGTTGCTCAGTAGACTTCTTAGTAGTTGTGTATCAGACTTATTGGTTCATTGTGTGTTGTATATATAGACCTTAGACTTGTGCAGGTTGGATTGGGTTTATATATCGAAATTTTATTATCCTCATTTTTGGAGACTCGTGTTAGTGTGCCTTGTATGTCATGGATTTTAAGCAGGTTAAGTAATGTGACGATCCTAAAGTCCTATTTTAGCCTTGTGGGATTTTGGGGTCGTTACAGAGGTGGTATCAGAGCTCTAGATATTAGGTTCCCTTGGGCTAAATTGTCTTCTTAGTAGGAGTCATGTTATGTCACTCCAGGTCTGATACCAGAGAATATCAATCAGTGCTCAAGGTATTAGAGTCCTTAGGGCTAAGGTATTAAGTGTAGGGTATAGGAAGATGTGAACCTTAGGGAAGCAACATCAAGTTCAGGACTTTAAAATTGTTGAGGATTGAGTTTTGATTAAGCGTAGACTTAGGAATTTTATGTGAGTATGTTCAAAATGGATTGCTTTCTTCTTCTCAGGATTGTAAGCATGAGAAGGGGTGGAAGAAATAATAGGCATGGAGGAGGCAGTGTGACAGATGGGGATTCCCCAGATGGTGCTTCCCAAGCCAATGTGAGTCAGGCTATGGAAGCTATTACTGCAGCCATGGAGAGGCAGGCTGAAATTATAGCTCAGCAAACTGCGCTGCTAGCTGCTGGTCAAGCTAGGCAAGAGAGGGCGGTTGATGTTCACCCACCCCGTCACAACGGAGTGGAAGGTTTCAGGAGGATGAGTCCTCCAGCCTTCTATGGTAGTACGGATCCCTCAGTTGCCGAGTTATGGATCATGCAACTAGAGAAGATTTTCACCGTGCTTGAGGCTACCGATGAGCAGAGGGTGAAATGGGCCTCCTTCGTTATGGAAGGCGAAGCGGAACATTGGTGGAGGGCCGCATCTAGGCAGAGGAATGAAGTGCGAGCTGGACAAGAGTGGACTTGGGGAGAGTTCCTCGACATCTTCTATGAGAGATACTTCCCGGTGTTTGTGAGAGATCAGAAGGAGATTGAATTCTCTACCTTAGAGCAAGGGAGGATGTCAGTGGCCGAGTATGAGGCCAAGTTTGTAGAGCTTTCTAGGTTCACTCCTCACTTGATTGCTACGGAGAGAATGAAGGCAAAGAGGTTTGAGCGAGGTTTGAAGGATTTTATTCGGGAGAAGGTTTCGATACTTCAGCTCGAAACATGTAGGGAGGTGTATCAGCGTGCTTTGATAGCTGAGAAGAATTCAGAAGAATTGTTGAAGAAGAGGGAGAAGTTGCAAGCAGGTAGGTTTGGTCCTCAGGACAAGAGGCCAAGGGTGTCGGGTCCTATGCCGATTGCTAGGCCTACCCCTTATCAGAGGCCGACTCAAGTAGCCCCACGAGCAGCTCAGGTGGCTCCGCCTACTACTGGCATTCAGCTGTTTGATGTATGCCGCCAGTGCGGAAAGAGGCACAGAGTAGGAGACTGTAGGGCAATTACTGGAGGTTGTTTCCATTGTGGAGAGGTCTCACACCAGATCCGAGATTGCCCACTCCGCATTCAGCAGGGGATTCAGTCGACTCAGCCACAGGGAGTCAGGCCCCCAGGTAGGCAATCCACACAGTAGAGGCCACCACAGGGTCCTAGACCTCAGCAGCCTCGCCAGCCAGCTCAGGGTCGAGTGTTTGCTACCTCGGAGCGGGATGCACAGGCGTCCGACGACGTGGTGCAGGGTACGTTTAATTGTGCTCTAGTCAATTAAAATACTGTTCTGATGCTATGTGTGTGATATTAAATGTTATGTGGTATGATGTAAGATGCATGTATGTATTCATGATTTGACAAATTAGCTTTGTGTATTAATTCAGGCTCATTGTTGATAAATGATTTCCTCGCTCATGTTTTGATCGATACTGGTTCCACTCACTCCTTCGTTACACCTAGTTTTGCACGAGAGTTTCCGATGGAGCCAAGTCTGTTAGATCGTGAATTGTCTATCACTACTCCTGTCGGTAGTTCAGTCATCACTGATGAGGTTTATCGAGATTGCGATATTCGAGTAGGCCAGAGAGAGATGCCAGCTGATCTAATTGTCCTTGAGTTCCAAGACTTTGACGTCATTTTAGGCATGGATTGGCTTTCCAAATACCATGGGCATGTCGACTGTTTTGGGAAGGTAGTCAACTTTAGACCAATCAGTGAGCCTTCTTTTCGTTTCCAAGGGTTGAAGAAGAAGGACTTAGCTCGTTTCGCGGCATTGAGTCTTACTACCTCGGAAGCACCAGATTCCTCAAGTATTCCAGTTGTAGAGGAATTCATGGATGTCTTTCCTAAAGACTTATCGGGTTTGCCACCGGATAGAGAAGTAGAGTTTGCGATTGAGTTGGCTCCGGGTACGGCACCCATTTCTAAAGCGCCATATAGGATGGCTCCAGCAGAGTTGAAAGAGCTTAAGGAGCAGATTGACGAATTGCTTGGTCTTGGATTTATCCGCCCAAGTGTATCACCTTGGGGAGCTCCAGTGTTGTTTGTGAAGAAGAAGGATGGTTCGATGAGGATGTGCATCGACTATCGGCAACTGAACAAGGTCACCATCAAGAACAAATATCCTTTACCTAGGATCGATGACTTGTTTGATCAGTTGCAAGGAGCTAAGTATTTCTCCAAGATTGATTTGAGGTCGGGCTACCATCAGCTGAAGATAAAGGCGGAAGATGTGCCTAAGTCTGCTTTCAGGACCAGATATGGGCATTTTGAATTCTTAGTCATGCCGTTCGGTTTGACAAATGCTCCGGCAGCATTCATGGATCTCATGAACAGGATCTTCAAGCCGACTCTGGACCGCTTTGTGATCGTGTTTGTGGATGACATTTTAGTGTACTCCAGGACACAGAAGGAGCATGAGATGCATCTCCGGATCACCCTGAAGACACTCCGTGAGCATAAGCTATATGCTAAGCTTAGCAAGTGCGAGTTTTGGCTAGAAAAAGTAGCATTTCTAGGCCATGTGGTGTCAGAAGAGGGGATTTCAGTTGACCCTGCTAAGATAGAAGCAGTGGAAGGATGGGGAAGACCAAAGAGTGTTACAGAGATTCGAAGTTTCTTGGGCCTAGCTAGATATTATCGAAGATTTGTAGAAGGATTTTCCAGTTTGGCAGCTCCGCTTACTCATCTAACTCGAAAGAATGCTAGATTTGAGTGGAATGAGAAATGTGAGAAGAGTTTTCTTGAGTTGAAGAAGCGTCTCACCACCGCTCCGATCTTGACTGTTCCATCGGGTAGTGAAGATTTTGTGGTGTATAGTGATGCCTCACTCGTTGGGTTAGGTTGTGTTCTTATGCAACACGGGAAGGTGATTGCCTATGCTTCTCGGCAGTTGAAAGACCATGAGAAGAACTATCCTACCCATGATTTGGAGTTAGCAGCCTTGGTTTTTTCTCTTAAGATCTAGAGACATTACTTGTACGGTGCGCAGTTTGAAGTTTTCACCGACCACAAAAGCCTAAAGTATTTATTCTCGCAGAAAGAGCTGAATTTGAGGCAGCGTCGTTGGGTGAAATTCCTCAAGGATTATGATTGTTCTATCCAATACCACCCGGGGAAAGCGAATGTAGTGGCAGATGCGCTAAGTAGGCGACCTACTGGATTCTTGGCACATTTAATGGTCCAAGAATGGAAGTTACTAGAAGAGGCGTCTAGCCTTGATGCAGGTTTCAGTGTTGGAGCTTCTGGAGCCTTGTTGGCTAATATTATGGTCAGGCCAACCTTATTGAACAGGATTAAAGATCTGCAGTGGAATGATGGAGAACTGCACGCTGCCATGAATAAGTCACTGAGCAGCGGGTTTGAGGATTTCTCTTGGAGAGATGGTGGAGTTTGTTTCAAGGGTAGACTTTGCGTTCCGGATGATGAGGATTTAAGAAGGGAGATTCTGGATGAAGTACACAAGTCTAAGTACACCGTGCATCCGGGAGGTACTAAGATGTACCAGAACCTTAAGAAGTATTTCTGGTGGAAAGGTATGAAGAAAGATGTGGCTACCTTTGTATCCAAGTGTTTGGTGTGTCAGCAGGTGAAGGCCGAACACAGGAGGCCGGCAGGACTTCTTCAGTCTCTTCCTATTCCCGAGTGGAAGTGGGAAAATATCTCCATGGATTTTGTTGTTGGTTTACCAAAGACGGCCAAGAACTATGATGCCATTTGGGTTGTGGTTGACCGATTGACTAAATCAGCTCACTTTATTCCATATCGGACCACTTTCAACTCCAATCAATTGGCTAACGTCTATATCAAGGAGATAGTCCATTTGCATGGAGTGCCAGTTAGTATTGTTTCCGATCGAGATCCTAGATTTACATCCAAGTTCTGGAAGAGTTTTCAGCATGCTATGGGTTCCCATTTGGATTTTAGTATGGCATTTCATCCGCAGACAGATGGGCAAACTGAAAGAGTGAACCAGATTATAGAGGACATGCTACGAGCTTGCATGTTAGACTTTCAGGGTAGTTGGGTTGATCACTTACCGTTGGTTGAGTTTGCCTACAACAACAGCTATCAAGCTAGCATTCAGATGGCACCGTTTGAAGCACTTTATGGGAGGATTTTTCGTTCACCTTTGTGTTGGGACGAAGTTGGTGAGAGGAAGCTTTTGGGTCCCGAGCTCGTTGGTCAGACTGTGGATAGAGTTCAGTTGATTAGGGAGAGGTTGAAAGCAGCTCAGAGTAGACAGAAGAGCTATGCCGATACTCGGAGGAGAGATCTTGAGTTCCAAGTCGGAGATTTTATATTTGTAAAGATCTCACCTACGAAGGGGGTGATGAGATTCGGCAAGTGAGGTAAGCTCAGTCCGAGATATGTGGGTCCTTTTGAGATCATCACCCGAGTCGGAAAAGTTGCTTATCGGGTCACCTTACCACCTCACATGGAAGGTGTGCATAATGTCTTTCACATCTCTATGTTGAGGAAGTACATTGCTGATCCTTCACATGTCATTCATTTGGAACCGTTGGAAATTCGGGAAGATTTGACTCTAGTAGAGCAACCGGCTCGAATTTTGGACCGGAAAGAGCAAGTTTTGCGTTCTAAGGTCATTCCTCTTGTACTCTTGCAATGGGAGCATCACTCTAGAGAAGAGGCTACTTGGGAGAGAGAAGCCGAAGTCCGCGAAAAGTACCCATATTTATTCACCTAAGGTACGTAATTTCGAGGACGAAATTCTTTTAAGGGGGGGAGGATGTAGAGACCCGAATCTTTTTCATGTTTTTAGTGCATTGCATTAAGGGTATTTTAGTCTTTATAAGGTGTTAAAGTGTGTGTATTTATATCTCTAAGTATGGTGATGTAAACTAGGCTTAATCAACTTGTAACGGATGGATGCAATAACACACCCTAAACTTTAGGAAGTTCTAGTTTTAGCACCGTTTACTGGAATTGTGTGATTCTTGAACCATTAGAAAGGTGTTGGAACCCTCTTCGAGGTTCATGTTTAGTGTTTTTCCTCATTTTGAGTTTAAGTCAAGTCAATAGTGAGTTTTGTTTAATGGAAATGCAGATCAGTCAACTTTGGGGATATTTTAGTTTATTAATTAAGTGGAAATTGGAAATTCTAAAAGGCCAGAAATGTTCATTTTCGAGAGACGAATCCAACGCAAGTTGAATCGTCAAAATCCGATGAACAAGTAAAAAGTTATGGCCAAAACAGTAAAGGGAGTCAAAACCTGCAGGAACCGATCGCTCGATCAGAACCAGCGATCGATCGGTCCAAAACCGATCGATCGGTATCTATCGACTGGTCCAAAATTTTGTATGAGGAAATTTTCCAGAGAGTGTGTTTTTGACCGATCGCCCGGTCATAAACACCGATCGATCGGTAGGCAACCGATCGCTCGGTCATAACCACCGATCGCTCGGTCCTTCGTGTTTTTACAGAAATTTAGTAAGGGCTTTTTGGTCTTTTGTTCTCAGACCTTGGGGCTAGAAATAGGGGGTCCTACTCGAAATATTAAAATACTCCACCTAGTTCTAACCTAATTTGGCAAAAAGGGGGAGAAACCCTAGGGTTTGAGAGAGGGTTTTCTTGGAGAAGGAGGAGATTGATAGGAGATTGCAAGAAAAGTTTGGGAAGCTTCTCCAAATCGTCTCGGGAGCGTTTTGAATCCAAGGGAAGGATTCCTAAGGTCGATATACTATCCTAATCAACTCTATTTTAATGTTGTGTGAATATTAATTTGATAGAAATGATAGAATAGAGATTAAATGCATTTTTCTCCAAATTTTCTATGAAGTAAACTAATTATTGATGGAAATGTGGATGGAAATATGGATTGGATGTGGATAGAATATATGGAGGATGGGAAATGTATGGAGGATGGGATTAATATGTGGATGTGGATAGTGAATTGATTGTATGGATGAATTATGGTTTGATGAATGCTTGAAAATATAGAGGGGAAATGGATTCATATTATGCGTACACAAGGTGTTTGTGAAAATGCTTGAAAGGATAAATGCTATTATACTCTTATGAAATGGTGGTGAATTGATTATGAATTGCGATATGAATTATGATAAGATATGTATATGTGAATGGTTTGTTAAGTATGTCTAATTATTTGCATGGAAATTGATAGTCGGGAAGGTAAGAACTTAGAGGAACATCTCTCAAACCGGGAATTCTCTAACTATTTGGTATGGGACAGTATAGTGGAGTTTCCATGGTGGGAGATCTGAATCTAAGCAATTACCAACTCGAATGTTAATTTCGACACTTAAGCACATATGCACGTGTATGTTAAGATAAGAGTCTCACAAGTCACACATGTGGACCACAAGCATGAGCATGGCATACGTATGACATTCTGAATAAGCATAAGCATGGCATGGTCCGTATCCGCCAAGAACGGCATGTCTCATTACTGTGTGATCTGAATAAGTGCATAAGGCATGGTCCGTATCCGCCAAGAACGGCATGTCTCATCCTTGTATGATCTGAATAAGTGCATAAGCATAAGCATAAGCATCTCACAAGCACGTGGTCTTGTAAGCATAAGTATCTCATAAGTGTATGGTTTTCTAAGTCTAAGATTCTCACAAGTACACGAGTCAAGGTGATGATATGATGTATATGCGCACACGTTCTTCCGCACTCTGATTATGTTATTATGCTATTGGATATGTTTCTGACTAAGTGCAGGTATATTATTATCGTTGATTGGATTTTATATACACTGAGTACCTTTGTACTCAGCCGGATTTTGTCTTGGCAGGTATAGAGCAGGAGTACACGGCGGAGCCGTGGGTTGAGGAGACTTACCTCGAGGAAGGAGGTGAAGGTGAGCCTTCTGAGGAGGGAGCCGGAGACTTGGGCGGCTACACCTCTTAGTTTACATTTCTTTTCATTGAGAGAGTTTTGTATTTTACTTTTAGAGGATGTTGCTCAGTAGACTTCTTATTAGTTGTGTATCAGACTTATTGGTTCATTGTGTGTTGTATATATAGACCTTAGACTTGTGCAGGTTGGATTGGGTTTATATATCGAAATTTTATTATCCTCATTTTTGGAGACTCGTGTTAGTGTGCCTTGCATGTCATGGATTTTAAGCAGGTTAAGTAATGTGGCGATCCTAAAGTCCTATTTTAGCCTTGTGGGATTTTGGGGTCGTTACATTGGACCAACGGGCAACTATGCCAGATGCCCCTCAGATATTCTAGAGAGCCAGTGGCATGGGCTCATCGATTATTGGTTCTCCGACACGGGGATGGTATATCGTCATTAACCTCTTTATTCTAATATGTAATACACTTCAATTATGTCACTTCTTCATTCTAAACGGGAATAAATTTCAATTTTGCAGAAAAGAAGTGCTCAAAATAAAGAGAATCGGAAAAAGCAGAAGGTGATGCACACTTCTGGTTCGAAGAGCTTTGCTCGCGTGAGAGACGCGATGGTAAGTTCGAAGAAACATTTTTAAAAATTGAAATTTATCATATCTTTAAGTTGTGTTGACTGGTTGATGTTTTCATTATTGGGAGCACAGAAAAAGGCAAGACCGACCTAGACAGCCCCGAGGTGTGCAGAGGTGTGGATCGCCACACACCAAGACAAGAGTGGTGCACCGGTTAACGAGGAGGCTGGAGAGTTGATGGCCGGTAATCTTTAGAATTTGGAATAATCCATAATATAAAATATTAAATTTTTTAACATATGCGACATCAAACAACGGTTTCCAATTGTTTGTAGGGACGCATGAGGGAGCTCCTGGCGCAGCTACCAGATGGGTCGCAGGAAAGCACTGCGCGAGATGATGTATTCTCCCAGGTCATGCCGCTTGAGCATCCTAGGAGAATACATGGTCTCGGATTAGGCCCGACCGCCACCCAATTAGGCTAGTCACGATCGTCGAGCCATGCCGATTGGGCGTCAGGAGCTGCTGAGACCCATTAGCTGAGGGATTAGCTTGCAGATACGAGAGCACTTGTGGCGACCCAGCAAACTCAGATCGCTCAGATCCAGGTGACCTTCGACCGAGTATTACAGGGGCTGAGGTAGGGGTAGGTATATAATCTAATCGACATTTGTTAAACATGTTTAATAATATGATTTTGAATCATTTATTGACTCAAATACATCATGAACAACATGCAGGTGAGCCTTCGACAACACCACACGCATCAGAGCAGGTAAATGTTAATTTTAAAAGTTTTATTTCCTATTTTTAACTGCATTAGAGCATTCCTAGCAGCCTCACCAAATTTTACCCACCAAAATAGCCAAAACTCACAAAAAGTTAGTGGTGGTGGTAGTGGTGGTGGATGGGTGGTAGTGGTGGTGGGTGATTGTAGTAGTGATGGTAGTGATAGTGGTGGTAGGTAGTGGTGGCGGTAGTGAATCTAGTGGTGGTGGATGAGTGGTAGTGGTGGTGGGTGATTGTAGTAGTGATGGTAGTGATAGTGGTGGTAGGTAGTGGTGGATGTAGTGATGGTAGTGGTGGTGGATGGGTGGTAGTGGTGGTGGGTGGGTGGATGCAAAAATCTGTCATGTTAGTTATGGACATGTTGAGTCATTGTGAATAGAAACCAAGAACATAGTATAGTTAACTTAAAATATATTCTTTGTTAGATTACTATTAACTTAGACTAAATTTGTTTTTTTAGTTTTTACCTATATTGGAGTTAGTTTGTTTGATTAATATGAACTTAGGCTAAATCTATGTTTTTAGTTAGTTTTCACCTAAATCAGGTTATTAGTTAGTCTAAGACATCTAAAATCTGGTTTTAGCATAAGTTATAGGTCTAGGGTAGTCTTCAACTTAGGTTAGATCTTGACCTATGATTGTCTCATAGCTTAGCCTAAAATTCCTTTTAGTTAACATTTTAGATTTAGTTCCAATCATAGTTTAGAATAAATCATTTTTGGTTAATTCCTAGGTTATATCTACCATGTATAAACATATGTTATACATGGTTCTTGGTCCATCTTTGAGTTGTTTGAAAATAAACCCGATTAGGATTTTGTGCGAGGTTGTAAGTTAAGGCTAAAATAGACTTCCACATCTGGAATTCGGTCTTGTCGATGCCCAAATCGGGCATACGGCCTCGGTGATGATGTAACTCCAACATTAGCTAGTATTAAAATCAAAACAAGGATCAATTTTGACCTGCAAATTGCATGTTATGCCTCGATATACCACTCGGTTCCTGCACTATTTATTACAACCGCATTTATAGAAGAAGATATTTGATAAATTTTCTTACAAAATGACCCTTGCAAGGGTCAGGAATGTCCTCATTCTTGGACTGCTCTTGCGGGCACTCTTTACAATAAAAAGATTAGTGATGTTGAGGTTCATGATTTATATATATACATTCTTTTAGAACCTCTTCCTTGACCAGACCTTCACGTGCGCATACACACGGAATGGATGATGATGACATACAATGATCAAAACAACGTAAATAACAATATTCACCTTTGGTTATGTTGTTAACATCGTGGAGGGTTCCGTGTTACTCAACAACCACCAAACTACGTGAATTTGAATAACCTGAACTTTGTCATTTCATTCTCTTCTTATCCCTATCGCCATTACTGTTCCCTACAACTTCCTTTTTGGGATGAAGGTCATCTAAACCATTCAAAGATAGAAGAAATGACATCTCGGTGCCCAAATCGGGCTGACTTCCAAGTACTTAGTCTCAATCTAGGTATAAAATTAATGGAAGACATAGTCGCTCAAATCGCAATTTTTGCATTCCAAGTAGTTCTTCGAATGGATAGCCAAATGAAGTTGTCGCAAACGGTACTAGTGAAAGGGATAAGTTGACAAATAAATCCAAAATTTCAGTCTATTCAAATTTAGGTATTTTGTTGGTCCTTCAGTAGCACGGATTCCTCCACGATGTTAATGACATAAATCAAAGGTGAATAATGTTGTTCATGTTGTTTTGGACACCGTATGTTGTCATCATTGATTACGTGTGCATGCTGACGTGAAGGCCTGGTCCAGGAAGAGGTTTTAAAATAATGTATATCTATGAATCACGAGCCTCAACATCATCGGACCTTTTATTGTAAAGAGTGCCCGCATGAGCGGCCCAAGAATGAGGACATTCTTGACCCTTGCAAGGGTCATTTAGTAAGAAAATTTATTAAATATGTTCTTCCATAAATGCAGTTGTAATAAGCAGTGTAGGATTTGGTGTGTGGTGGTGTGTTAGTGGTGGTTAGGTGGTGCTAGTGGTGGTGGATGAGTGGTGGTAGTGGTGGTGGATGGGTGGTGCTAGTGGTGGTGGATGAGTGGTAGTAGTGGTGGTGCTAGTGGTGGTGGATGGGTGGTGGTGTGTTAGTGGTGGTTGGGTGGTGCTAGTGGTGGTGGAAGGGTGGCTTGTGTTAGTGGTGGTTGGGTGGTTCTAGTGGTGGTGGATGGGTGGTGGTAGTGGTGGTGGATGGGTGGTGGTGTGTAGTATCCAAGTATGGATTAGGCCGAAGTATAGTATCCAAGTATGGATTCTAACCGTCTCGGCGCCCAAATCGGGCATACGGACTCAGATTCACTCGAAACCAACTCCAACACTTAGGATGTATTGAAATACACATGTTAGAAGAAACGGATTGAAATCCGATCCCCAGTTTGGAAATAGTGGGACAATGTAGGTTTAGGCCAATGTATAGTATCCAAGTATGGATTTCGGTCGTCTCGTCGCCCAAATCGGGCATACGGCCTCAGATTTGCTCAAAACCAACTACAACACTTAGGATGTATTGAAATGCGCAAGTTAGAAGAAATGGGATCGAAATTCGAGCCTTGGTTCGGAAATGGTGGGACGATATAGGTTTAGGCCAATGTATAGTATCCAAGTATGGATTTCGGCATTCTCGGCGCCCAAATCAGGCATACGGCCTTGGATTTACTCGAAACCAACTCCAACACTTAGGATGTATTGAAATACATGCGTTAGAAGAAACGAGATCGAAATCCGACCCCCGGTTTAAGAATGGTGGGAGTTTGTAGGTTTAGGCCGAAGTATAGTATTCAAAAATGGATCCAGCCGTCTCTTTGCCCAAATCGGGCATACGGCCTCGGATTCACTCGAAACCAACTCCAACACTTAGGATGTATTGAAATACATACGTTAGAAGAAATGGGATCGAAATCCGACCTCCGGTTTCGAAATGGTGGAACGATGTAGGTTTAGGCCAATATATAGTATCCAAGTATGGATTTCGGCCGTCTCGGCGCCCAAATCGGTCATACGGCCTCGGATTCGCTCAAAACCAACTCCAACACTTATTGAAATACACGCGTTAGAAGAAACGAGATCGAAATCCAACCCCCGGTTTATAAATGGTGGGAGTTTGTAGGCTTAGGCCGAAGTATAGTATTCAAAAATGGATCCGGTTATCTCGTCGCCCAAATTGGGCATACGGCCTCGGATTCGCTCGAAACCAACTCCAACACTTAGGATGTATTGAAATACACACGTTAGAAGAAACGGGATCAAAATCCGACCCCCGGTTTGGAAAAGGTGGGACGATGTAGGTTTAGGCCAATGTAATACCGAAAACTATTAATATTCTGAGAGGAGTTTGTTTCATTGCATATTTATTAATTATTACATTTTCTCAAATTTTCTCATTCGGAAAAAACATTAATAAATTGTGTATTTATTGTTTTTTGTAGGAGGGAGCTGGCAGCACACACATATCGGGTTTTTGACTATCGCTAAGCGGGACCTAGGTGACTAGTTTTATATTTTTTTCCTTTGAGACTATGTGTACATTTTATGAAACTTTTGTTATAGGCATGTATATATCATTGTAATCTTAAAAGCTTGGCTGATATTTTTTTTATTATTACATGAATTGCTTAGTCTTAATTGGCATTATATATTGCTTACAGGGTAGAATACGTATTGATATTTATATTGCTCAAAGGTACAAATAAATACAGGAAATAAAACATAAGTTTTGCAAAATAATTTGTTTTTTTTTAATCACGTTGCGGTGGTTATACTCGCCGTAATATAGCAAAAGTATTTCACTGCAGTTTGAACCGCCGTGAAATATTACACGACGGTTAGAACCGCCATATTATTGGTCATAAATAATGATGATGAAAGTCGCCGTCATTTCATAGAGTTAAGAAATGACGGCGGTTCACCCTGCCATTTTATTTGTCATAAATAACGGCGGTAGTTGTCACCGTGATAAAGTTAAGAAAGGACGACTGTTGAAAACTGTCGTGATATGAAACTGAAGCATGGCGGTTATAAACCACAGGGCTTTAGCAATATAAGACGATGGATTCTTCAAACAACCATGAATATCCGCCGCCATAAGATTCCCTGACAAGATAATCTTCAATGGGCTATTGCACTGCCGTGATACATTATGACGCCGGTGATTTAAGATATCACATGGGTTTGAATTGCCGTAAAAAACCTTGAATATTGTAGTGGGTTTTAGGGTTTATGGAAAACCCTACAGCAGTTCTTGGTAATGGTGGTTCCTCTTCCCGACCACCAGATCCTCCTACGTCTTAAGCTGAAGCAGTATGTTCTTCTCCTCAAGCCCTCATCCCGGATGCCAAAGATATCTTCAAAGCATTATCTGCTTACCAAGGTGAACCAACTATATTTCTAACTCCAAACCACCCCTTATCTCAAGTTTTAGATTGAACTAATGCATTGACACAAATAGTTCACGGGTGAAAATTGAGTTATTTGATTCTTCAAGAGTCTCAGGTCCAAGGAGTGCATGGTAAACGAACTTCCCCATAAGGTAATTTTAATGTGGTCAATATACCCTAGGGTCTTAACAAGAAAATTCCTATTAATAATAAACAAAACAATTGTAAATCCCGACTGAACCTAATAAGCTTGGGGCTCTGCAATAAAGTGAATATAGGTGCTCATTGTTCATTGGTGGGAGGTGAACCTTATGATAAAGAAGATAAAGAACCCCCTACCGTACTCCAGCTTGGTGGTTTCCACCGCCTATCCAGGGTTGAGCCCTGGGATTTACTTTTCAGATTAAACCTTTTTCCTTTTCTGACTCCATTTGATCGAGTACGCTACTAATAGATCTGTACCTCTTATTATAGTGTGTGCTTCTGGAGGAGCACGCATGCAAGAAGGAAGTTTGAGCTTGATGCAAATGGATGTGAAAGACATATATTGTATTGTTCAAAATAAATAGTTCTTTGTATTCATTATAAATATTTCTTTGTATTCATTATTCATTATCTATCTATATTATTCCATAAATGATCCTTGAGGTCACGTGTTCAAATCCTGTCTCCGGAGTGAGACACGGCCCAGACTCCTACAGAAGGCAACTTGGAAATAAGGGGGGTTGAGGACAAAGAAATTGTTGGAGTTACCATTTCTATCTACGAAATCTTTCAATTTCTTATTTTATTATTTTCAACTCTTTGTATTCCTCTATCCGTAGAGTACATTGAATGTACAAAAATGGTGATATAGATTCTCTATTGGTAATTGTTGCGGGATCATACCTACCAAGAAAAAGTATTTTTTTTTTAGGCGAAGGAAGCCGCTAGTGAAGAGGAGCCTGAAGAAAGAAAGAAAGAAAGAAAAGGGGAAAATAATTCTTTTTATGGTAAAAATGCATTCATCTCAATTATAACTCTATTAGGCCGAGCAAGAAAGAAAGGTTGCCTATTACTAATAAGGGCAGGTAAGAAAGAGAGGTGAGGTGACTAGCTTAGTGACTGTATTCAATCTAAAAGGCTGGCAAAGTGAGGGCTCCTACTAGTAAAGGGTCGTTACCTTATAGTAAGAAAGTGGTCTTTCAATCTTTAACAGTTGCTTCAGAAGTCAATTCAAGGTTGCCACCTCTCCTCTTTTTTTTTTTTAGTATGAGCTCTCATTGAGAGAGCATTTCGGCAAGAAATCGCTAAGTTGGTTACAGTCCTTGTCCGTCACGCCGGAAATCTATCCAATTTCTCTCTTGTTTTGCGAACAGAAATATCATTTGATTCGTCGATCCTTAAAAAAGGAAATAAGCAAACCCATCACATCGATGGATTATAAATGTAATATTACTTCTAAGCAATACCAATCCTTGGCAGGAGGATAGATGGGGCGATTCGATCAGATTGATTCTTTTTTTAATCTCTATACATGCAATTCTTTCCTGAGGAGAAGTTTGGTTTCAAACTCTGGTTCGAACGATCTTAGAGTGTCTAGGGTTGTGCCAGGAAATCTCCTCTTTTATTACAGTTCTACTCGAGGCAGCACAGGTGATGATAGCAAGCCCCTCCCCAGTCAGAGAGCCTCCAGGATAAGGGGGGACCCTTTGTCCCGTCCATTGTAGCACGTGTGTTGCATTGAGAAATAGAAATCAGTGTTAACAAAGGATTTCTTGCTATTATTTCTAGTATGCAATGGGGGATCTAAGGTATCAAGTCAAGAAAGGAGGCAGAGGAAAAGGATTAGGAATCTCGATACTTACTTTATTTTTAGAATGGGCCAACTTGATTCTCTTCCCCAGGGATCCCAGATGAGGTATTTGGAGTTACGAAGGTGTGGCTGGGGCACATATTGTGTTTTCTGGCTTGTGCTCGCAAAAAGGAAAGAAAGGGATGGGGTTTCTCTCGCATTCATGGAACAAAAAATGACAAACTCTTTCATTATTTTTCTACTAGAACCATTGAATTCATTTGATTTCTTTCCTATCTTCTTTCATCTCTACCGGAGGAACGGTATTTGGTCCAATCAATCACTTAATGGGAAATTACCTGAATAAATCAATGTGATAGATATTTTATCATGTAAATAATTTCTTGTCAAGATGAATATTCCATGATCCCACATGATAGATCTCTGATTTGGTTCCTGCCAAGGGCTAATAAAAAAAGTCTCAAGCAGGGAAATGTGGGATGGAAAGCGGAAAAGGCTTGGCTTTGTTTCACAGAAAAAAGACTAAGGAAATTTCATTTCCGTTTTCGATTGAAAACCACATGTTTTTGCATCAACAAGCAACAAGAAAGGAAGAAATAAATTATGTAGCTTTCCTCTGAGGAATTGTATAATTCGACTAAGCAGTTATGGATGACTTGAAAATTCCAATATTTCTTCGCCTCTTTGCCAATAAATCAGAATTCAGGGTTGAGAACTGGTTCAAAATAGAAGGTGGTCCAAAACAAGCTAACTCGAGTATGCCTCATTTCGCCGTCTTTCAGTGGCGTCTTCTTGAAGGTTAGGATGTGCTCTATAATCTTATCTCTCTTCTACCACTCTAATTCCTGTGGCTCCTGGACCAGCAGTAGGCAGCAAAGTAGCTTTGTTACCTATTCCATTAGGAATCGCAGATTTTTTGGTAGTTCGAGTAAGTCTTGAATGAGCCCCCCAAAAAGTTGATGAAATAAACGAGCAATACCCATCAATGCACGGTGTTCTTCGACTGGCATAATATCTACGATTGGATTGAAAAAAACAAGTTTTTTTGAAAAACTCCATCTATTCAGGTGTGGATGGTAGGCAGGTCTATATTTCTTGGTTTCAATAGGACTCCTTATGAGGACACATCTGAGAGAACCAAATGCTCGGGAGTCAGATTTTTTTGTTTTTTATTGTAAATTTTTTATTCCTTTTATCTTTCCAGTCCATAAAAAGTGATCCCATGTTTTTCATCGGGTTTTGCTCACGGTAATTGTGGCCTCTCGGGAGAATCGATGACTGCATCAATTGGGTGAAAATTTTGAATTAGATCATGCTAGTTTGAAATCTGATGGTGTTTTTCATAGCAATCCAAGGGGTAACATCCTTTTTTCGATTGGGTATGGCTTCGACCATTCCTGGAGCCTGGCAATTAGTTAACCAGTTTTTCAATTAACTAACTTCACTTTTCGGATCGAGCAAGTTTGAATTGACTGCATAGGTATCCTACATTTGAACTGAATTCTTATTCTATTATCATTTCCAATTGGACGATCCATTAATCCAACTGGAGGAGGACCCAATAGTATGTTACCACCAAAAGCAGAAGCCCGTACTTCTTCTAGAGAATCGCCTAATGAGAATTGTTGAAACTAGCATATTGGAAGATCAATTGGCAGGAAAAGCCTGAAAAAAAAAGGCTCGAATGGTACGATCCCTCCACCACCCCAGAATGAAAGGGGTGATCTCACAAAGCTAGCTTCTCCTCATAAACACTCTTTGATAGCCAAGTGCTCGTATGGTAGACCTGCTATACCCGCCATTAGAGAGTTTCTCATAAAAAATTTCCACCTTCGGCTTGATTTCAACATAGGAAATGTTGGATCCTAGTTATCTTCTTATCAAATCCAGTAATGAAGAAGATTTTCTCTCGATATATCTTAAATAATACAGCTATATCAAGGCTTTCTCCTTCGCTCTATCAAGTGGATACCTAAGTTTTGCTTTGGAGTTGAATCCTTGATAGTTCCAATATGGATCTCTCTTCCCAACCTCCTAATTCATCTTTTTCAGGAACAGATCTTGAGATCTATAGGAGTAGTAGTTGGTAAAGTCTTATGTGTTGATGGTCTGACTAAAAGATTAACTTGCCCAAATAAAGCCAGAATCTATGTAGATCTGGACATCTCCAAATCAAAACCTTCAAGAATCTGGCTAGGTCTTGGTCCTTCAGGCCGTTGGCAAAAAATCTTGTATGAAAAGGAAGTATCCTACTGCTCTCATTGCAGCAAACAAGGGCACAAGATTGTTGATTGCTGAGTAGTCCATAAAGCAGTCTCTACAAGAGTTGTTGATCATCATGAGAAAAATCCTACTTCTAAAGCCATGGAGAATGGTGAAGGATTAAAAATTTGGGTGAGGAAAGAAACCCAGATTAGATGAGATGGAAAAGAAGTTATCAATCATGAAATCTTATCTGATTCGATTATGGGGGATAAGATTGAAGGTGGTTCGGTAGCTATTGCGGGTGAGGCTCCTCTTTAAAAAAAATCTAATCCCTTAGAGGATACGGTTAAAGTTGTCAAAACTGAAGACAACGAAGATAGATCAGGTTTTCAGGCTGATAGTTTTGATGAAGCTGAGAATGGAGAGATGAACCCTATTGAGGATCTTGCAGTGACTTCTATCTCAAACACGCCAGGTGTTTGTGAAAATGCCCAAGCGAGGTCTTATGTCAGCGTTAGATCTGGTTCAGACCAAAATATGAACTCATTTCTTCCACCTTCAGAAACTAATCATGATAACGATTGTGCTAAGATTTTAAACCCCCTATCCCCATATCAGAATTCTTCTAAGGATCTTTCTCTAGTAGACGAAGTAGAGGACACTTTAGGTTTTGAAGGAGAAATGATCATGGATCATTTTCTGGCTGAACACCAAAGCTTGCTCAATGCCCTACTAACAACAAAACCTAGATGGGTATTCAAATAGAAGGAGTTTGCCCAACCTAAGGAGATTATTCGAGGTGAGTCAAATTGTCTCTCTGAATCCAGACCGGCCAACGATTTAGAGGTGAACAATGGGGAATTTCTAAAGGTTGAGGAGAGGTTGAGCTTCCTAGTGGACTTGGTAGTCAAGAGAAAGTTCATGACGATATTTTTATTGAAGAATTTGAAGAAGAAGACGATTTTCAATTAGTGACATCAAGGAGAAATAAGAAGAAGAAGAAAACATCAACAATTGATTCTTCTCAAAGAAGACCAAAGAGGGCGGTTAGGAAACCAATTCGATTTAAGGAGTAGTTTTTTATTTTGGTAATGTAAGAACTGTTCGTAGTAAAGTCTTACATATTTGTTTTCTTGTGTTTTTGTAGGGGTAAGGTTTTATGTCCCCCCATTGCTTTTTCTTAATAAATAAGTAGGGGTCTACCAAACCCCCCATTCTCACTGAGTAGCATTAAAAGAAAAAAAAAGTGAACGACGAAGTGATTCATCCCCTTAGAAAATTCAATCATCATTTGAAGGGTTTTTCCTCTAACAACCATTATCATTCCATCTTGCCATACCCAACTTTTTATGAGAAAGAAAGTAGAGAAGAAATAAAAACACATTAAAATTTAATAAAATAAATTAAAGAATAAAGATCTACTTCTAATGTTAGAAACAATAATTATAATAAATAAGAATCATTAATTTGTCATATTTAATTCTAGGAATGAATAATTAACCTTCCTCCTATTATAGTCAAGTAACATAAAAGTCAGTGCAAAATTACGAGAGCACCTTAAATTTTGAAAAATGAATTATATAATCTAAAATATCATACTTTTCTTATGAGAAGTACTAGCCCCGGTCTCACAATTTAAAATTTTCCAAAGTCTCACAATGGTTGCAACACGTGGCATTGCAACCCCTTCAACACGTTCTTCTAATGTTGTTTGCACTGAAGATAAGACTTTTGAATCCTTTTAGCACTTGCTGTAGATAAATATCCTCAGGGGATGATGAAAAAGACGCGTGCCTAGGATAAGTTGTTCATAAGCTTTTGCTAAAGCCAAACTTGGTTATCATGGAACCTAAAGATTAATACTGACTTGACTAGGGTTAATGAGACATGTTTCATTATTATTATTATTATTATTATTATTATTATTTTTGGTTCATTGGAGGCCACATGGACTTATGGACTACACAATGAGGAGTAGCCCTCCCCCTCCCATAACCCCCCTCCCCCAACCATGATGTTAGGTGGGATTGGATCCCAGGTCTCTAGTACGACGCCAAGAGACTTTACCAACTAAACTAGCTGGCACCTACTACTACTACTACTATTATTATTATTATTTTATAATTCTTAGAGTGTTTCTCTTTGGCAAATGCTAGAGAGTTCCTGTGTCCCCAAACAATTGTATCCTTTTTGGTTACTCATTAATGTAACGCAAAAATGTCTGATGTTATCAATTTTCCAATTAAAATGGATGTATGACAAAGAAGTTTGCAACTAGGTTTAGTACAATAGAAGGGTAGACCAGGAGTCATGTTTTTGCCTAACAGTTAGGTCAAGGTATCGAATGAAGAAAAATAAGGATCCTCAAATTATTGGGCGCACTTAATGGACAATTGGACTCCCATAATAGAAGTGAGTCTAGTGAAAACTACCCTAAACCCTAAAAATAAAAATAATAAATAAAACAAAACTTCCTTAGAATAAGTGAAGAACATGCGTACAATAGCAAGAAAGAATCTCGAACATATGTTTAAAGAGAGCCTTTGAAAATGTTGGATTTATTCCCTCTTTCGTGGATGACAGGACCTTCATATCTAGTATGCCCTCTCTCTCTCCTCTCCTCTCCTCTTGCATGTCCTCTTGAGTGAGGTTAAGTGGGAGCATTAAATGCTTATTTTTGGCTCATTTCAATTGGAGTTTTCTTAGTTTAGCGAATGAAGTAGGCTACACACACTACTCACTTTGGGGATTCCCTTTGTTGTCTGAAAGAAGAAAAATCAGCATCTTTGTCTTCAATTTTGAAGGGTTGTTTTTACTCCATTTTGGATCAAAATTTTGGATGTGAATTCCGGCATAAAAAAACTTCAATCCTACATTAACGGATTATTGTGAAAGCATTTTTTCTAACCCACATTGGTGAGATCTATCTTTGTTGTTCTTTGTTTAAGTGAAGATCATTTGAGTAATTCCAAGAGTTGTTCTCTAGATGTGGTTGCCTCTAGCTTTGTCACGAGAGAATATTATAATCTCATTATTCAAACATAGTGGAAGTTTTACCTAGACTTAGTTCCATGATTTTTTTTCCTTCACATCGAAGGGGTTTTCACCTAAAAATTTAGTGTCTTGCTTTTGGTTTTGATTGGTTTATTTTTGTGCTTATTTTTTTTTTTTTTAATTCTCAGTTGATTTATACATAGAGGGGAAGTGTGTAATTCTTTCCAACAAGTGGTATCAGAGCTAGGATCTAATTATTTTGCGTACAAATCATGGAGGTAAGCACATGTGAATGGAAACAATTGGTGTTTGTTCAGAAAGTCAAATTGGAGGATTTATTATATTGCATGGACTGGTAGAATGTGATGGAGCCAAACTGAAAGATATGGACTATGATGAGTGGAAAAGGCTTGATCGAAAAATCGTTGGAGTTATTCATCAATGGCTAGATGATAGTTGGCTTCACCATATATCCATCAAGACCTCAGCACACTCTCTTTGAAACGAATTAGAAAAACTTTAGGAAAGAACGATGATCGGGAAAAATATTAACCCTAAGGGTTAAAAAAAATTAACCTTAGTTAAGTATTTTTTTAAATATTTTTTTTAAGAAACCAAGGTTAGATTGTTGGACCCTAAGGGTTAGTGAATCTTAACCAGAGTTAATAAGGGTTAAAAGGGACACGTCTTGACCTTTGGGTGTGATTCAACTTGGGGAGTGTTCAATCGCAATTGACTGTGATCCAATCCCCATGGGGCATGGGGCAACTGCCCCTAAACTTTTAAAAAATAGTTTAACAGGACATAGTCATGGAGCATGGGGTAGCTACCCCTTGAACTTTTGAGAAAAAATTATCATTTATACTATGTTGTTTAATATTTTAACAAGGCATAGTAATGGGACAAGGGGGCAACTGCCCCCTGAACTTTTGAAAAAATTTATACTATGTTATTTAATTATATAATAAAATATAACTATGGGACAAGGGAAACAATTGTTCCCTGAACTTTTGAAAAAAATTATACTATGGTATTTAGTTATATAATAAAAAATAACTATGGGGTAAGGGGAGCACGTGCTCCCTAAACTTTTGAAAATATATATATATTTTTTACTATATTATTTAATTAATTAATAGGGCATAGCCTTGGGACAAGGGAACGGGTACCCCATAAACAAGGAGCAACAATACCCATAAAGTACTGATGAGATGCCCCAAGAAGTTAGTCGTCAAAAAAAAAACATTGGGAGTGCGTATGCCCCTGAAACCCCATCCTAGACCCATAATATTCCGTACTAGCCTAATCATCCTTCACAAATCCATCAACAATTACTACTATTTTCAATCAACCATCGCTTGCCCCCCTACTAGAAAATCTTGGTTCCTCCCCTAGGCAATAGATCATCCTTAAGGTCTGCCATACTTAGAAAGTAACAACATTCCTATTATAACCAAACTAAATTAGCATTGGGATGTTAAAGACTACGTAGAAAAAAAATACCAGTACCACTATATTACTTTTGCATGGACGGAGATTGGCTGTCAAGTGCAAAGGCAGAAGAGAGCTTCATTGCAAGACCCCCCACCCATTAAGTAGGGAAGAAAGTCGGCCTTAGTGATTCAACGGTACCAAGTGGAAGGCCCATCGATCAACGGAATTTTTTTTATACATCGGAAGAATCCGCTTTGTGGATCCTTGGGATTGGTTGGTCATTTTATATCTTGTAGTTTCGAAGGATGGATCAAGCCAAGGATCAGAATTCCTTCTACCCATATTTGTTCCGTGTTGGAATAAAAAATATTATTAGACAAGATTATACGAAAATGCATTATTTATAGGAGATAGCAAATATTTATCTTTTTTATGAGAATTTTACACAAATGTGTACTTGGGGTGATCTCGTAGTTCCATGAAATTTTTTTCCCACCGTTATTGAATTACATTCAAATGAGAAACTCAACTACATTCAAATGGAAAACAAAATGCGATGTCATTGTGTAGGAGGCGTATAACCCAAGCTCTGTCTTTTGTTTCATCTTGGTTATGTTATTCCTTTTCTTAATGGTTGGTTGCTTTAAGTTCCATGTAGGTGAGTAGCACTAGATCTTTTATTTTGTGGTTTCTCTTAAAGTCGTGTTCTCTTTAGGGTTTCATTGACATCTCTTTTTCATTGTAAGTAACGCCTCTCTGTTTCTTTTTGAATATATTGTCCGACCATTGCAAGATTCTATTATTGCTTAGATCTGGTATCATAGCTTGGTTATCAAAGATAATGGCAGCAACAAACAATACGATTCAGCCACAATTTCCAAAGTTTGATGGAAAAAATAATTTTGATTTTTGGAAGATTCAGATGCAAGTTTTGTTTGAATATCAGGATATTTGGAGGATTGTAGATCAAGGATTTATGGAATCAGTAGATCAAGAACAACTCACATAGGTACAGAGAGAAGCTCCCAGTAATGCTAAAAAGAAAGATTTGAAGGCTTGTCTTTACACGTACCAGTCGATAGATCTACCAGTTTTTGAAAAGATTGCACATACAACGACGGTGAAAAAGGCATGGGATACCTTGATGAATACCTACAAAGGAGTAGATAAGGTGAAGAAGGTTCGATTATAGACTTTGGAGAGACTCGAATCTTTTTCAGGTCATTGCCTAGTTTATCAAGGGTATTTTAGTCTTTAATGCGTCTTCATGCATGCGTTCTTGCATAACTGGTTATCTTGAGGGTTTTTTCTCATGGCCCGAGTTTGTTGTGAATTTAGTGTATGAGTCAAGGGGTGTGAGGTGTTTTGGGAAAGCAAGCAAAGAGTATGAAACATACTCTATGTGTTAAGTGAATGGTGATTATAGAGGTCAAGGGCTCTATGTATAGTCTTGGGTGTTTCTTAGTGAAATGATGGTTTGATGTAAGTGTATGTTGAGTCTAAATAGAGAGGATTCAAGTACTCAAAATATCTAAGATCATAGAATATTAAATACCCTAAGTGTGTATGCAGAACTCCGGGAGTCATGTGGTTAGTGCTAGTGCGCAAGGCATAAAGAAGTCGGGACCTCTCATAACGTGTGTGTTCAATGAGCACCTAGGTGGGTTAAAACATATGGAAGTGGAATCATGAGATGAGAGTAGGGGTTGGAATCTAGGTAGATGGAGTATAAGAATAACCCGAGGGTCAGAGAGGGATATCATAACACACCCTAAATTTTAGAAAGTTCTAGTTTTGTCACCATTTATCAGAATTGAGTGATTATTGAACTATTAGAAAGTTATTAGAACCCTCTTCAAGGTTTGTGTTTAACGTTTTTCCATATTTTTAGTCTAAGCTAACTCAAAAGTGGGTTTTCTGATGTTTTGTCTGATGAAATTACAGATCAGTCCACTTGTGGGCCCATTTAGACCATTTAAAACTTAAAATTAGGATTTTTCAAAATATGAAAGTTGTTCCCCTTCAAAAGACGAGTCCAACGCAATTTGAATCGTTAAAATCTAAGGAGCAAGTCAAAAGTTATGGTCAAAATACCAAATTGAGGTAAAATCTGTCAGAATCCAGAAAAGAGAGGTGCGATCTATTGCAAATAAGGTGCGATCGATCGTAAAATAGTGCAATCTATTGCAAATATCTGTGATCAATCGCATTCAGGTGAGTTTTTTTTTATTGGCTTTCGGGTCTAGGTGCAATAGATCGCACCAAAGGTGGATCGCACGCGGACCCAGATTTTGTTAAAAAAGCTTCTTTTTTTTATTTTTAACACTTGGGGCTATGAATAGGGGTTCTATTTCGAGATTTTTAGGGTTCTAAACTATTTGTAACCTAATTTGGCAAGGAAAAAGAGGAAACCTAGGGTTTTGAGGGAGAGATTGCTTGGAGAATAAGGAGATTGCTAAGAGATTGTAAGGAGAGCTTGGAGATCTTCCTTAAAGATTCTTGGGAGCGATTTGGATCCAAGGGAAGGATCCCTAAGGTCGATATACTATCCAAATCAACTCTATTATAATTTTTTGTGAATGTTAATATGATAGAAATTATAGAAATAGAAATTAGATGCTTTTTCCCCATTTTTGTATGAAGTAAGCTATTATAGATGAAAATATGGATTAATAATGTGGATGAAATGTATAGCGGATGGGAAATACTATGGAGGATGGGATCAATGTGTGGATGTGGATTGTATTTGGATTGTATGGATGAATTATAGTCTGATGGAATGTTGGAAATGTGAAAGAGCAATGGATTCATAATCTACGTACCCAAGGTATTTGTGAAAATACTTGAGAGGATAAATACTAATATATTACTATGGAATTGCTGGGAATTGATTATGAGTTGTGCTAAGAATCATGATAAGATATGTATATGTGATTGTTTATTAAGTATGTCTAATTACTTGCATGGAAATTGATAGTCGGGAAGGTAAGAACTTAGAGGAAAATCTCTCAAATTAGGAATTCTCTAACTATTTGGTATGGGACAATATAGTGGAGTTTTCATGGTGGAAGATTGGAATCTAAGCAATTACCAACTCGAATGTTAATTTTGACACTTAAGCACAGATGCACGTGTATGTTAAGATAAGAGTCTCATAAGTCACACATGTGGACCACAAGCATAAGCATTGCATACGCCTATCATTATGAATAAGCCCGGCATGGTCTGTATCCTCCAAGAGCGGCATGTCAATTAAGTAATTGCATGGGCATGGTCCATATCCTCCAAGAGCGGTATGTCAGTTAAGTGTATGATCTGAATGACTCATAAGCATAAGCATGGCATACGTATGGCAATCTGAATAAGCATGGCTTGAGCATGGTCTATATCCTCCAAGAGCGGCATGTCAGTTAAGTAATTACATAGGCATGGTCCGTATCCCCCAAGAGTGGCATGTCACTTAAGTGTATGATCTGAATAAGTGCATAAGCATAAGCATCTCACAAGCACGTGGCCTCATAAGCATAAGCATCTCATAAGTATGTTGTCTTCTAAGTCTAAGCTTCTCACAAGCACACGAGTCAAGGTGATGACATGATATATTGAGCACATGTTCTTCCGCACTCTTATTATGTTATTATGATATTGGCTATGGTTCTAACTAAGTGTAGGTATATTATGTTGTTGGTTGGATTTTATATACACCGAGTACTTTTATACTCAGCCAGACTTTGTCTTAGCAGGTCTAGAGCAGGAGCACATGACAGAGCCATGGATTGAGGAGGCATACGTCAAGGAAGGAGGTGAAGGTGAGCCTTCCGAGGTGGGAGCCAGGGGCTTTGATAGTTAACCCTATTAGTTTATGTTTTGTTTTGGTTGAGAGATTTGTAATAGACTTTTAGATGATATTGCTCATTAGATTACTTTACAGTTGGGTATTAGACATTTTTGTTTATAGTGGGTTGCATATGTTGACCATAGACTTGAGTACGATGGTTTGAGTTTTATAAAATCGGAATTTTACTATCCTTATTTTTGGAGACTTGTGTAGTATGCCTTGTATGTAAGGATTTTTAAGCAGGTTAAGAAAATGTGACGATTCCAAAGTCCTATTTTAGCCTTGTAGGATTTTGGGGTCGTTACAGACTTTGCAAAGGCAATTTGAGCTTCTTTAGATGGAGAGATCGGAAAGCGTTTCCAATTATTTTTTGCGGACATTGGCTCTCGTCAACCAAATGAAATCCAATGGCAAAAATGTTTCAGATCTCCAAGTTATGGAGAATGTTCTTTGGACATTGACGATGCGGTTCGAGTATAAAGTGACATCAATTGAAGAGTCGAAGGATCTCACTACCATGTCGTTGGACAAGTTGATGGGGTCCTTGCAAGCTCATGAACAACTTTTGAATGAAAAGTCAGAAATAATGGTGTAAGAAGTTTTGAAAGCCAGTTAAGTCTTAAGTAGAAAAAGAGAAGTCCTCGAAAAATTAAGAATCCGGCCAGAGAGGTCACAGTTCAAAAAATAAGGGCGTGGTTATTACACATTAGGCCAAGGAAGTGGGAAAGGTAACAGTTGGAACAAGAGGCGTGATAAATCACATATTCAACGTCACAATTACCAAAAAGTATGGGCATTACTAGTCTGAGTGCAGATCTAGAAGATCAGATGGCAGAAATTTACAAGCTAATGTTGTCGACTATAGTGATAATGATTCAGAGACTTTATTGCTAGCTTGTAATGTAGCAGAGGAAGACCATAAGAATTAGTGGTTTCTAGATACGGGCTGTAGTAATCACATGTGTGGCAGAAAGGAGATGTTCTCTGAATTAGATGAGTCGTTTCATTCAGAGGTGAAATTTGTGAATGGGAAAAAAGTACTAGTTATGGGGAAGGGAAAAATCTCTATCAGATTGAAGATGGGTTTCATACGTACATTTCGGATGTGATTTATGTTCCGGGCCTTCACCAAAATCTCTTAAGTGTGGGGCAGCTCTCAGAAAAAGATTATGACATGTGGATCCATAAGGGAATTTGTACCATTAGTGATGATCGGAGAGGGCTAATAGCAAAGGTAAATGTAAATTCCATGCTTTTTTTTGGCATATTCCGGTGTCAAAATAAGTGAGTCTAGGTGCCTAGGTGTGTGTCTTGTGTCATTACCTTCAAGCATCCACGCCAAAGCGAAGTTGAAGACCAATGAAGACTCGATTTGATCATTTCCTTCATAGGATGGTAAGTGACCTAGATACCATGTGACCATAGGTGGGAATTGACCTAGATTAATCCTAACATGATGCCTTAGGTGGTAAGTGTTCTAGTCTAATCATACGGACCCTAGGTGATGAGATAAGTAGTGCAAAACTTGTTTTAAAATTCTGAAATTTTCTGAAATTTTTCAAAAAACCAAGGTTGCTTGCGAGAGGCATATCTCACAAACTGTAGTTCATATTTTGCTCTATAATATGTCAAATCGACCATATCGAAAAGAGTTACAACTTTTGTGAAGGGACTGAGCTAAAAATGAAGTTTAAAATTTTTTTTACCCTCTGGGTCGACCCTGGGCATTTTGGGTCGACCCTGAATAGCCAAAAATATGTATGGCATTTTTTGACAGCAAGTTGGTTTTTGGAGGGTTGACCCTAAGAGACCTTTTGGTCGACTGAAGTTGTATGTTTGGTCGACCAATGGATCCCCATGGGTCGACCCTGATATGTGAGTTTTGCTAATGCGATTCCTTTGCTTCCTTATTTGGTTTTTAACTATTTTAGCAACTTCTAAGCATGGTATTTGATCCTCTATAAGTGGGGAACCCTTCCACTTCGTGGAGGAGAACAAAAGGAGTGTAGGGAGAGTATTTTTAAGTATCTCCAGAGGTCATGAAACCTATGGAATATATTGTTCTCCTCCCCTTTTGTTAGTGCATTGAACCTAGAGATTACAAGCCAAAAGTTCCAATATTGCTTGTTTAGACTTGTCCTTTGAAGGAGTCCATCTATGTATTGATTTATATCAAACCATCAACCCATCTGGATTGAACACCTTGGCTGGAGTATTCCGGATCCTTTGCGAAGGAGATCGATCCGTGAAGGATCGTGGTAGAGTGATTTGGTTGGTGGAATCCGAAGCCGTCATTGACGGAGATCAATCGGAAGATCGTGAACTATTTTCGAGACACAAAGAGAAGTACAAGCGGCTGCGGTTGATCACAGGACTTGAGAGTACGTGGTGAATTTTCGAGGCATGGAGGACTAAGGACTGAAGGATCGTGGTGTCGAGTCCGAATGAGTCAAGTTCGTGTCTTGTAAGTTTTTGTTTACTTTGTCTTAGTGGATTCTTATGCCTAAACTAGGTCCCGTGGTTTTTCCCGGAAGGGTTTCCACGTAAAAATCCTTGTGTTGTGGTTTGCTTGTTTCTCTATATTTTCGCACTTAATTATCATCTTCCCTTAACTAAATAACTTAATTGTTAAAATCATAAAAAGGGTTGATAGACTTTTAGGGAAACCTAACCATCCCATTGGACTTGTGAGATTCTCAACTTAAACCATAGATTTGGGATTCACCGAATTGTTGGTTTTTTCAATTGGTATCAGAGCAGGTTCACTTTTTAGTGTGTGATCTTGACTCATATTTTTCAGTGAATATGAATCTCCAAAGAGAGGGAGAATCCATCTCTTTTCCTCCATTATTTGATGAGAATAATTATGCCTATTGGAAAGCCCGAATGAGAGCATTTCTAAAATCATTAGATGAGAGAGTATGGCTCTCCATTGAACAAGGTTGGACTCATCCAACGAAGACCATAGATGACTAGACCATCCCTAAACCTTCTTCTGAATGGACCAATGGGGAACTTGAAAGTTGTAAATGGAATAGCAAGGGTCTAAATGCAATCTTCACTGCTGTCACACTCGAAGAATTTCGACGTATATCTAAGTGTGACACTTCGAAGGAGGCATGAGACATTCTTCAAATTACCCATAAAGGGACTACAACGGTCAAGATCTCCAAATTTCAATTACTGACCTCTAAGTTTGAAAAGTTTATGATGGATGATAATGAAACTTTTGATAGTTTTTATGCCAATTTGAGTGACATTGTCAATTATAGCTTCAATCTATGGGAAAGTTCCAGAGTCCAAAATTGTGAGAAAAATTTTGAAATCTCTACCTGAGAGATTTCGATCGAAAGTTACCGCCATTGAGGAGAGCAAAAATGTTGACGTTCTCAAACTTGAAGAGTTGGTTGGTTCTCTCCAAACCTATGAGTTAAATCTGAACCCATCTAAGAAACCAAAATCCATTGCCTTGAAGTCCGTCAAGGAATCTATAGATGGTTCAGATAGTGACTCTAAGAATGAAGAAGAAGAGTTGGCTCTATTTGCAAAGAAATTTAAAAAAAATTTGAAACTTAATAAGAGATTTAATTCGAAAGGACGAAAATCCCTTGAAAAGCTCAAGTCCAAGCACTTTGAAAACGATAAATATTTTAAAAGTGTGGACAAGAAATCCCAAGGTGCTCAATGCTATGAATGCCAAGGTTACGACCATATTGCCGCTGAGTGCTCTAATAAGAAAGATTTAAGGGCAAGGCGAGGGATGACAGTGAATCTGAATCTGAGGAATCAGATGGTTCTTCTTGTGAGGAGACTAGGGGTTATGTGGCCTTCACTGCATCCTTATCCGTGATTGAGAAATCTTCTTCAAATGCTGTGAGTAACCAACAATGTAGTGATGGTGAGGAGGATAATGAGAGTCAGAATGACTCAGATTCTGAGGGAGACCTTGAGGCAGTCTATGATGAACTATTTCAGGAATGCCTAAAGCTGAAAAATGTTCAATTTTCCATGTCCAAAAAGATCAAATCTATTAAAATGGAAAAAGATGCCTTAGACCAAGTGGCTTCAGGGTTGAGAGCTCTTGTGTCACAGCTTGAGGAAGAGAAGGCTTCCCTCCTTGCCAAGACTCAGCTACTTGAATCTGATTTACATGTTTGTCTTGATGAAAAGACAAGTCTTAAAATCAAGTTGGCTGATCTTGAGCAAAATCAGAGGTGTGGAGATGTGAAGGGAACTCCATCCACCTCGAATACTCAGCCTGGTGCTAAAAAGCACTCTCCAGCTAAAGAGAAAGACCCTTCTACTCAGAAATTCATTCCTACATGTCATAACTGTAGAGTGAAGGGTCATATTAAGCCTCGATGTCCTAAACTTCGAAGAATACCCAATCATGGTTCAAGGAACCAACACAACTTTAATGGGAATCTTCAAAGGAGAGTTGAGGTCCTAGTAGAGAAGTCTAGGAGTTTGTGTGAAGATGTGATGAAAATTGCTCATAACTCTAGACAATGGCATGGTCATGACACTCCTCATGCTAGATATAGAGGAGGTAACAGGGAGAACCAGAATGTCCACCATAATTTTAGGACTTAATCCTAGAAAATGAGAAATAGGAGGAAGAGGCAAAAGGACATACCTATCTCAACTGAAACGGTTAGAGACCAAAGGGTCAATCAAACTTCTAAAACCGTTTGGGTGAGAAAGGAAGACCTAAAGGGCTTCACTTAGCCCGTGCCTGTCATAGCCTAGGGAGTGCTTGTCTTGATATATCTTGTCCTAGTGCTATGCTATTTGTGTATACTAGTTTTTTTTTGTGTTTATTTGCTTTGGTATGTTTTTCTGTTTTCTTTATTTTGAAAAATCCAAAAACATTGAAAAACCATAAAATCCAAAAAGATTTTTTTCATGTTGTCCTTGTTTGACTTGCATGATCTGCATTTCTTGTGTGATCTTTATTTCCATACTTGTCCAGGGTTGAACATGAGTTTGTTGCTGATTGAGGATATGTCACCTTCATAGTCTCCTAGTTATGCTGAAAATTAGACCGGTTTTATCTTAAGCAGTTAGAGACTTATTCATGTGTGTATGCTTTACAAATGTCACATGCACTCTGACTGATTCTATTGAGAGGTCTATTTTCTAATCTGTAGGTGTATGGCTTATCCCAATAGGGTGACCTTGGATGACCAATCTAGAATGATCATTTTGTTAGTCATCCCCATTTTGTGTATCCCCCATGAGCTAAAATTGTTGCAATGAAAAGGGCTACCTACTGGGATAGTGTGAAAGTCACTATTAGATGTAAACAATATGAAATGGCTACTTAGGCGGACAGTAGGTATCTATCTGGGTCACTAGAGTGAAAGCCCCTATTGCTAATAGCCAGGACTACCTACCTAAATAGTGTGAAAGTCATCATTGCATGAAAAGATATGATCAGATAAAGATCATCAAAAGAAATCTTACAAACTTGAGGTATTTAACCAAAAATAAAAGAAAAATATTGAGTCAAATAAAATGGATAAAGGAGCACTAAAATGTAAAAAAAAATCATCATATCTGGATCTAACTAAGTTTGACTTCTAAGATGTATGTCTTCGGGAGTCCCCTTAGTGGTTAATGTTATACCCTTGGAAAGGGAAAGAATCCTTGATCTAGTATCTTGTCAGACCACCACTACACACAATGCTTCACTTTTGAATTGTTCACTAAATATGTCTAAGTAAATTGGCTATGCTTTAGCATTCCATGAGATTTAGTTAGATGGGTATCCTCAGTCGGACTAACTAATCATGTTCTTCATTGGATTTGTAATTTTAAATTATTACTGCTTGGAATGCTTTTGATACATGTTTGTGTGGCACATGATATTTTTTTGTAATATTATTATGTGTTTTCTTCTTGGTTGTCATGGGCCTTTCTGGCTTAAGTGCCCTATTTTTGGTGGTATCCTTGATCTTAGGGGGAGAAGATCAAGTTGAGTTGTTGAGGGGGAGTTCTGTGCTTGAGTAGTTAAGGGGGAGAATGTGCTTTAAATTTCTTTGTTGTTTCCTGCTCTTTATGTCCCCTCATTGTCTGCATTTGATTGGTTGTACTGTGGTTGCCTTAAAATTTCACATTTACTAAATTGGTATATTTTTTTTTGTGATATTGGCTTCATGGATACCTTTGGCAATTGTGCCAAAAAGGGGGAGAATGTTGGGTATTATTTCTCAAGTTCAATACATTCCTTGCATTACCTGTGCTTACTTAGTTTTATATTCCATACATACTTCACTGGGTGTTTTGTTTATAAGCATGTGCAGGTGCAGGGTTGCAGCAGATAGAATTTTCTTGACAAGAGCTTTAGTGTATAAATTTAAGATGATTTGTCAAATTATGTCATGTAAGAGTGTTGGAGTCATGCAATGTATTAATTCGCCATTTTGATGAGTTTGGGTGAGTTTGTGTCAAGTCATGTACTTCAGTTTGGTTTTGCCACAGAATTGCCAAAGGGGGAGATTGTAAAGTCCATGTTTTTTTTTTGCATATTCCGGTGTCAAAACAAGTGAGTCTAGGTGTCTAGGTGTGTGTCTTGTGTCATTACCTTCAAGCATCCACACCAAAGCGAAGTTAAAGATCAATGAAGACTTGGTTTGATCATTTCTTTCATAAGATAGTAAGTGACCTAGATACCATGTGAACATAGGTGGGAATTGACCTAGATTAATCCTAACATGATGCCTTAGGTGGTAAGTGTCCTAGTCTAATCATACGGACCCTAGGTGAGGAGATAAGTAGTGCAAAACTTGTTTTAAAATTCTGAAATTTTCTGAAATTTTTCAAAAAACCAAGGTTACTTACGAGAGGCATATCTTACAAACCGTATCTCAGATTTTACTCTATAATATGTCAAATCGACTGTGTCAAAAATATTTACAACTTTTCTGAAGGGACCAAGATCTAAAAATGAAGTTTTAAAATTGTTTTTAGCCTCTGGGTTGACCATGGGCGTTTTGGGTCGACCCTGAATAGCCAAAAATATGTACGGCATTTTTTGACAGCAAGTTGGTTTTTTGAGGGTCGACCCTAAGAGACCTTTTGGTCGACCGAAGTGGTATGTTTGGTCGACCAATGGATCCCCATGGGTTAACCCTGATATGTGAGTTTTCCTAATGCGATTCCTTTGCTTCCTTCTTTGGCTTTTAACTATTTTAGCAACTTCTAAGCATGGTATTTGATCCTCTATAAGTGGGGAACCCTTCCACTTCGTGGAGGAGAACAAAAGGAGTGTAGGGAGAGTATTTTTAAGTGTCTCCAGAGGTCATGAAACCTATGGAACATATTTTTCTCCACCCATTTTGTTAGTGCATTAAACCTAGAGATTACAAGCCAAAAGTTCCAATATTGCTTGTTTGGACTTGTCTTTTGAAGGAGTCCATCTAGGTATTGATTTATATCAAACCATCAACCCGTTCTGGATAGAAAACCTTGGCCGGAGTATTCCAGAGCTTTTGCGAAGGAGATCGATCCGAGAAGGATCATGGTAGAGTGATTTGGTCAGTGGAATCCGAAGCCGTCATTGACGGAGATTGATTGGAAGATCGTGGACTATTTTCGAGAAACAAAGAGAAGTACAAGCGGCTGCGATTGATCACGAGACTTGAGAGTACGTGGTGACTTTTTGAGGCGTGGAGGACTAAGGACTGAAGGATCGTGATGTCGAGTCCGAAGGAGTCAAGTTCGTGTCTTGTAAGTTCTTGTTTACTTTGTCTTAGTGGATTCTTATGGCTAGAACTAGGTCCCGTGGTTTTTCCCGGAAGGGTTTCCACGTAAAAATCCTTGTGTTGTGGTTTGCGTGTTTCTCTTTATTTCCGCACTTGATTATCATCTTCCCTTAACTAAATAACTTAATTGTTAAAATCATAAAAAGGGTTGATAGACTTTTAGGGAAACCTAACCATCCCATTGGACTTGTGAGATTTTCAACTCAAACCATAGATTTGGGATTCACCGAATTGTTGGTTTTTTTAGTAAAGATGACAACAAATCGTTTATTTCCATTAAATATTAAAAGTGAAAGTTTACCTTGCTTTAGTTCTTTGATTGCTAATGCATGTGAATTTTGGTATTAAATATTAAAAGTGAAAGATTATGGCATATGCGTTTTGGGCATGTTAATTTTGGTAGCTTGAAATTGCTTGCTAGCAAGAAGATGGTTTCCGGGTTACCTTTTATTGATTTTCCTAATAAGGTGTGTGAAACATGTGTTATGGGAAGGAAGCATAGAGATGTTTTTCCAGTAGGAAAATCCTGGAGAACTAAAATGCCTTTGGAATTGATTCACTCAGATTTATGCTCAGTTGAGGTTCCTTCAAACGGAAATTACAGGTATTTTATTACTTTTATGGATGATTTTAGTAGGAATGCATGGGTGTATTTTTTGAAGCAAAAATCGGATGCTTGTGATGTTTTTAAATCATTTAAAGCTTATGTGGAAAAACAAAGCGGACATTCTATTAAGATTTTGAGAATAGATAGGGGCACTGAATACACAATTTGTGATGAATTTTTGAAAGAACGTGGTATTGAACACTACTTGACTGCTCGATACACTCCTTAACAAAATGGAGTAGTAGAGAGGAAAAATAGAACAGTTATGTATATGGTTAGATGTATGTTACATTTTTAAAAATTGTCTAAAAATTTTTGGGCGGAAGACGTTGCGTCTGCTATTTATGTGTTGAAAGGTGCCCCACCAAAAGATTTCTTGAAAAAATCTTGCAAGAAGCCTGGAGTGGTCGACGGCCTAATATTGGTCACCTGAGGGTGTTTGGTTGCATTGCCTACGCTCATGCCTCTGATGCAATCCGGAAGAAGTTTGATGATATGGCTGAAAAATGTATTTTTATTGGTTATAGTCAGCTGACAAAGAGATATAAATTGTATAATTCGGAAACCGGGAAGGTGATTACTAGCCGTGATGTTGTTTTCGATGAGCAAGGTGCTTGGGATTGGTCTCATGGAGAAAGAGGACCGAATCAGTCAGGTTTTAATATGAATTTCGAAGAGCAGGTTGAAGAGCAAAGTGTGCAGCCCACTAGTGATCCATCTACACCTATTTTATCTCCACCTCATTCAAAGTTATCCAGATGCCCACAATGTCGGCGTCATTTGCCCGCTCGCTTGCAAGATTGTATTGTTGATAATGATAATGACTCATTAGATGAAGAATTAGCAAATTTTGCTTTATTTGGAGATTGTGATCCGTTGAGTTATGAGGAAGCCGCTAGTGATGATCGATGAGTTAAAGCGATGAATGAAGAAATTCATGCAATTGAAAAGAATAGCACATGGGAGCTTTCTACTCTTCCTAGTGGTAAGAAGCCAATTGGTGTCAAGTGGGTGTACAAGACAAAATATAGGCCAGATAGAGAGGTGGGTCACTTTAAAGCAAGGTTGGTAGCCAAGGGTTACAAGAAAAAGGTAGGTATTGATTACTTTGAAGTTTTTGCGCCCGTTGCTAGACTTGATACTATTTCTTATGATAATCTCTCTTGCTACACAAAATTGTTGTAAAATATTTCAAATGGATGTAAAATCTGCTTTCTTGAATGGTGTGCTTGAGGAGAAAGTATATGTTGAGCAACCTGTAGGTTATGTGAAGAAAGGGTGAGAAGAAAAAATCTACAAGTTGAAAAGGGCCTTGTATGGGTTGAAGCAAGCGCCTATTGCATGGTACACGCGCATTGATTCGTATTTTGTTGAGCATGGATTTCAAAGATGCCCCTATGAATGCACTTTATATGTTAAATCTAAATTGCATGGTGATATTCTTATTGTGTGTTTATATGTGGATGATTTGATTTTTAATAGAAATAATCCAAGGTTGATTGCAGAATTTAGGGAGGCTATGTTAGGTCATTTTGAGATGACGGATATGGGATTGATGTCTTATTTTCTTGGCATTGAAGTGGTTCAAACTTCTGATGGCATATTTATTTCTCAAAAAAAATATGCAAATGACATTCTAAAAAAGTTCAAGATCGAATCATGTAAGCCAATTTTAACTTCGGTTGAAGAACGATTGAAGCTAGTGGAAGATAGCACGGGAGTGCCCGTAGATTCTACAAATTTCAGAAGGTTAGTAGGAAGTTTAAGGTACATGACTTCTACTAGACCAGATATTGTATATGGTGTTGAGGTTATAAATAGGTTTATGGAGACTCCGCGTCAATCTCACTTCCAGGCAACAAAGCATATTTTACGATACATCAAAGGTACACAAAGTGATGGTATTTTTAATTCCTGTGCTAACAAGATGGAGCTGGTTGGGTATACAGATAGTGATTAGGCAAGTGATGTGGAGAAGTGGAAAAGTACTTCGGGTTATGCCTTTTATCTTGGTTCGGGAATATTTTCTTGGTCATCTAAGAAGTAACAGGTTGTTGCTCTTTCTACAGCCGAGGCCAAGCATATTGCTTCTGCTAGTAGTGCTACACAATCAGTGTGGTTGCACTGAATGCTCTATGATCGATTTACAACACATACAAGAAGTTCCAACAACATTATTTTGTGACAATAAGTCAGCAATTGGTTAACAAAGAATCCAGTTTTTCAAGGAAGAAGCAAACATATTGATATTAAATTTCACTACATCCGTGATTTGGTGAAGGAGAAAAAGATTAAGATTGAGTTTTGTTTGTCTGAAGAACAAGTTGAAGACATCTTCACCAAGCTGCTCAAAACTGATATTTTTCTCAAACTTAAGAAGATGATGGGCATGGTCAATTCAGGAGCTTGGTTTAAGGGAGACAAGGTAGGAGGCGTATAACCCAAGCTCTGTCTTTTGTTTTATCTTGGTTATGTTATTCCTTTTCTTATTGGTTGGTTGCTTTAAGTTCCATGTAGGTGAGTAGCACTAGATCTTTTCTTTTGTGGTTTCTCTTAAAGTCGTGTTCTCTTTAGGGTTTCATTGACATCTCTCTTCCAATGTAAAGAACGCTCTGTTTCTTTTTGAATATAATGTGCGGCCATTGCAAGATTCTATTATTGCTTACACATTGAGCTTTGCTGCAAATAAATATATGTTAGGGTTAGTGTGATCAGTGTTATACTTGTACACTTGTACTGTGTATTTTATATATTATATATAATGGGAGAGGTGCTAAAGAGCCATGCTCATTTAAGCTTGTAATGAGCAGTCCTCTAAAAAGATGACACGTGACTTACTTTTTTGTGAATCTTGCCATTGGATGTTAAGTTGGGTCCATTAGAGACACGTGCCAAAAAATCAGTCTGATCAGACATATTTAGCCAGTTCGATTAGACCCTACTTTGCATCATTAACCCCTTAGGATTCACTAGACCCTACTTAGGATATAGAAACGACTAATCTTCCCTTCTTTGATCAGATGGTCTATAAATGTCTGATCGAGCTAATTTTTCGCCACATGTGACATCCAGTGGTCAAATTCCAAAACAACTTGTCACTTGTCACATTATTAGGAATCGTTCATTACAAGCTTCAATGAGCATAGCTCATTAGAATGCTACTCTGTATATAATATATGTTATTAATAATTTAAGAAGAGTAAATCTCAAGCTGAATCTAGCCTTAAACACGTCGGGCTGAATCAAACAATGCTAGGCTCAAGCTTGACTTATTTAAATTTTTTAGCTCAAGTAAAAGCTCAGTTCAGCTCGATGGAGCTTAAATTAAATATTTCTGAGCTCGAACTCGGCTTGTGTACAAGTACCTCTACCAACCAAACTTTTAGTCTATGATAAGCATATATTACACATTCCTATTCAAAACGGATCATGCTAAATGTGAAGGAACATTGCCAAGAAGATGCCTCAAGAATCAAGACACCCAAATAGATTCAAAGGACAATGGCTGATTTGCATTGCTAATCACGTCGTCCAGCTTGGTCTATCAGCTGGTCGGCATTGGCCGTTTTGTGAGTCCTTCCTTTTGTATTTGATCAGAAAGCAGTTATACTTTCAGGGTCCCCACTTGCTATGTACTTTTTCTGTTTTTCACTAATTTCCATGCGACCTATTTGGCCTCTATTCCTTGTCTTTTTTTAAAAAAAAATTTGATATGTGCCAATTGCACTTTCTTGGCTCTTTGATGGAGAAAACATTTAAAGGATTTTGCCTTTTGCCAAGAAGGATTAAAAATAAAGAAGAAACTTCTTAGGCTTTTCTTTGAATTGGAGGGAAAGACAGGTGAGGGCTTGTTGAGTTGAAGTTGGAGGAGAAAAAGAGAAGAGTACATGGCCGAGAGTGCTGTGACATTTCTACTTCATAGGCTTGCAACCTTACTGGAACAAGGGCTGAAACTGTTGACGGGGGTACCCCCAAGAAATCGAGTTCATCACGAAGGAACTGCAGATGATTCAAGGCTTCCTAAGAGATGCCGATGCGAAAGAAGAAAGTGACAAAGCAGTGAAGGCCTGGGTGGATCAAGTGAGAGACATTGCTTACACTACAAGAAATCTACGGGCGTGTCCGCACTTATGGACTGGGTGTTACACCCTCATAGTTCCATGCTCCAGATGTGGATCACTAGAGGCAGAGGGCACACGATGCTGAGGCCCAGGCAGAGGCAACGCGACAGGAGGCAGATGCAGCGCGACTGGCAGCGGAGGAAGCGCATAGGGCGATTGTGTCCAGGTTGGAGGGGGAGATGGCTACGCACCGAAATTGGTTTGCGGAGATTGCATGATGTTTCGAGACAGACGTGGCAACATCTTTCCCCAGTGGACTATCCTAGTCAGGAGCATTCCAGTCCTACCCCGGGGACCATCCCAGTTTCATACTGGGGGACTACCCCAGTTTCACACTGGGGGACCATCCCAGCTCTACCCTGGTGGGCCCCAATTACGCACATCGTCCAATGATGATGACGATGCCACACAGTCCCCCCGATTGCCCGCTTGATGTTTACAGATACTTCGTTTGTTTATGGTTAACATGTGAAGAGTTACACAGACTTCATTTTTAATGTTTATTGGGATCTTTTGAAATTTTAGACTGATCAATCTAAAGTGATGCATTTGTCTTATATTATCCCTATAAAGCATGGTCTATGAGCATGCTATTTGATTTTAACATTTGGTTGAGACAGGTGATTTACATATGACGACATTTTCAAGTTCCGATCAGGTACACCAAAGTTCTTTATTTGCTGAACATTGGTATTGTGTGTCAAGTTATCCATATTAAAGTTCATGTTTTTTTGCAGAGTACTCAAACAAGGTGATTGCTTGGCTGAACTAACGTGATGAACCATTTTACTTCAGGTAAACCTTAAACTTAGATTCATTTGCTTTGTAAATATATTCTAAACCTGTGCCTATACATAAGGCTTGACTGGGGTGTATGGTCGTGGTGGTGGTAGTGATGGTAGTGGTGGTGGTGGTAGGTAGTGATGGTGTTAGAAGAAACGGGATCAAAATCTGAACTGCGGTTTGGAAATGGTGAAAGGTTGTAGGTTTAGGCAATAGGTATAGTTGAGAAACATGGATTTCGGCCATCTCGATGCCCAAATCAGGCATACGACCTCGGATTCGCTCAAAACCAACTCCAACACTTACAGATTATTGAAATACACGTGTTGTAAGAAACCAGATCGAAATCCGACCCGCGGTTTGGAAATGGTGGAAGGTTGTAGGTTAAAGCAATAGGTATAGTTAAAAACATGGATTTCGGCCATCTCATTGCCCAAATCGGGCATACGACCTCGGATTCGCTCGAAACCAACTCCAACACTTACATATTATTGAAATACACGTGTTAGAAGAAACAGGATCGAAATCCGACCCCAGGTTTGGAAATGGTGGAAGGTTATAGGTTTAGGCAATAGGTATAGTTGAGAAACATGGATTTCGGCCATCTCAGTGCCCAAATCGGGCATACGACCTCGGATTCGCTCGAAACCAATTCCAACACTTACATATTATTGAAATACATGTGTTGAAAGAAACGAGATTAAAATCCAACCCGCGGTTTGGAAATGCTGGAAGGTTGTAGGTTTAGGCAATAGGTATAGTTGAGAAACATGGATTTCAGCCATCTTGGTGCCCAAATCAGGCATACGATCTCGGATTCACTCGAAACCAACTCCAAAACTTTCATATTATTGAAATACACGTGTTAGAAGAAACGGAATCAAAATCCAACCCCCGGTTTGGAAATGGTGGAAGGTTATAGGTTTAGGCAATAGGTATAGTTGAAAAACGTGGATTTCAGGCATCTCGATGCCCAAATTGGGCATACGACCTCGGATTCACTCGAAACCAACTCCAACACTTACAGATTATTGAAATACACATGTTGAAAGAAATGGGATCAAAATCTGACCTCTGATTCGGAAATGGTGGAAGGTTGTAGGTTTAGGCAATAGGTATAGTTGAAAAACATGGATTTCAGCCATCTCGGTGCCCAAATCGGGCTAATCTCTCTAAGATTCGATCGAAACCAACTCCAACACTTACATATTATTAGAATACACGTGTTAGAAGAAACGAGATCGACATCCGTCCCCCGGTTTGGCAATGGTAGAAGGTTGTAGGTTTAGGCAATAGGTATAGTTCAGAAACATGGATTTTGCTGCCCAAATCAGGCATACGACTTCGGATTCACTTGAAAAAGTTTTAAATTACTATTTTATGAAATAATTAGAAAATCCAAGCATAATGTATGATAGATCATACTATTTGAATGTCAATGAAATTACCTTTGTCAGACATTGAGTATTGATGTTGATTTGATCCCAGTATTATTTTTCATGAAATGATCATTTCGAATAGCATAATACTTCACTTGGATTATATCTTTACATAAACTCACGATTTATTTGACATGGTTATTTCCACCTGTTGTGATAGTGAGAAGATAGTATACAATTCTACTGACGAAGATATTGATCAGCTAAATGCTCAGGTAAAAATCCAATATTCCTCATATTTGATTAGTATAATTGGGTAATTCACATAAACGGATGATCCGATAACCACTTCTAATTTACATTTTTTTTTCTATTTAGGCTTAAAGAGAACTGGAAAGAGTTGCAAATTAAGATGGATGAATTTTCTGCCGGTGTCATTCCAAGTCTATGATTGCCACATGGTGGAGTCTATACGAACATGGATTCATAGATAGGTAGAAAGGAATTTGGTGGAAATGAATGTAATTGAAGCTGTGAAGCTGTGATCTTGTTTATATTCAAGGGATTATAAGTATTTTGTTCATTTGTTGTTATGGCCTATGGAGGCAGTGTGCAAATGAAATCAATTGGAAAACAAGTTACATTATTCAAATATATGAAAACAGGTACATTATTAAAATGTATTTAAAACAGGTGACAGGTTATGGCATGTAGACAGGGTACTGGATTTGGAAAAAATAAATAAACATTAATAGACACGGAAATAATTCCGTGTCTGATAAGTAATTCACACGGAAAGAGATTATTAGACACAGAAAAAATTCTGTGTCAAAAAATATCAGACACGAAAATATTTCCATTGCTATATTTATGAGACACGGATATTTTTCCTTGTCTAATACTATATTTAGACACGGAATATTGTGACGTCATATATAATTTTACATTTACGGTAATTATCATTAGACACAGAAATATTTCCGTGCCTAATAATATTATTAGACACGAAAAATTAATTCTGTGCCTAATAGCATCAGGCACGAGAGTAACTGTCACGGTTTAGACACGGAAATTTATTATCAGACACTGAAAATTTTCGTGTCTGCCCGGTAGTTTCCTTGTAGTGTTATGATATGGAAGAAATTCTTGATGAATTCACACTTCGTCTGGAACAACAATATCAGCGGCAAGGAATTGTAGGTTTCCTTTACAAGAGCGTCAACTTCGTCACGAACTTGAAACTACGCCATAATCTAGCCACCAAGATTCAAGCTATCAAAAAAAGTATTGTCGAAGTTTCTGCTAGAAGGCAGAGATATGGTCTCAATTGCCTTGAGCAAACCTCAAACTCAAATTCTAAGATTGATACGATGCATGATCTTAGACAGAATGCTCTTCTGTTCGAGGAAGCTGAGTTAGTAGGCATCAATGAGCCCAGAGAGAAGCTGATCAGGTGTCTTGTGGAAGGCAAATCAAGACTTGAAGTAGTTTCGGTATGGAGTATGGGTGGGTCCGGCAAAACTACTATTGTTAGAAAGGTCTATGATCACCCGCGAGTGAAGGAACACTTCAAGCACCATGTGATATCGGACTAGACAGTGGACTTGTTCCAATGCCGCAAGCTTACATGTGATATCGGATAGTGGAAGGATTTATTTCTAAATGTATTTTGAGATAATACTTACAAGCAATTCCCTAATTTCTGGAGGTTAGTCACATTGTGTTAATGGACATTATTGTGATTAGTGGAAGTCCAGGGACATAGATAAAGTTCTATGATCCTAATGGAGGTATAGGAAAGTGTTTCCTAGTAACAAGGCTTTAACCAAAAAGGTTAAGCACTTGGTCCCACAACTGGAAATAGGAGATCCCTTTAGATCCCACACACTAGGACCTTCTCAAGGCTTTTAATTTAATTTAGAATTAAATTAATTAATTTCTCCATGTAATTCACTATATGGTATAGTGAAGCTCTTATATGTGAAATCATATAAGATATGATTAACCAAATGGGTAGGACCCTTATACAATTTTGATAAAGATCAAAAGATGACATCACAAGGGCTTAGAACCCAAAGGGGTGTGTGGAAGTGGGGCCCACCTAGGGTGGGATGCCCACTTCATAAAGAATCTTATTAATTTAGTTAGTTAAGTGATCTTATCTCCTAATAGTTAGGGATTAGATTACTTGGTTGCTAATTAAAGAATCTCTATTTAATTGGGATTGTATTAGTTTGTTAGTAATTAATTATCCTAATAGATAAGGATAAGATTAGTTTGTTACTAATAGATAAGATTAGTTTCTAATTATGATAAATCCTAATTGGATTAGGACTTATCTTTAAGGAATCAATTAAGAGAGTTCTAATTGGATTAGAATTAAAAAATGAGGTTATTGACTTGAGCTACAAGTTAGCTAAAGGGGAGTCTATAAAAGGACCCCCCTATGTGGAACGTCCATACAAGGCTTCTCCTCTCTCTCTCCCACATTTTTCTTTCCCCCCTTTTATGGTGTACGTCCACGTCTCCCATGTTGGTTTTTGATCTTGAAGAAGATCAAGAACAAATCATTGATGATCAAGAATTGTTCAAACCACCTTTTCCCTTCTTCTTTCTTCTCTTGATTTTTTGTTTTGATCTTGGATAATATTAGAACCAATCTTTATGAAAGGATTTTGTATTCAAGAAAAGAATAAAATATCATAGAGTTTGAATGGAAGAGATTGATCAAGAAAGGTTCTTGGATCAAAGAAGAGAAGAAAAGATTAAAGAGCACTGATTAGAAGGGCCATTAGCTTCCATTGGAGTAAAGCTTTGGAGATTCAAAGGAGGTTCATGTGAATCGACAGGAGACTTTACGCTAGAGAAGTTTTGTAAGTATGTTTCCTCACACCGTGATTTAATGTGATCATAAGATGATCATGGGAAAGATTTTGAATAGTTAAAAATCAAGTTTGAATTTAAAATAGTGCTTCGAAAAATTTTATATTCTTGTCTTTCAGGTATGAAGAGCCGGAAGATGCAGAGACATTATCAAATGCTTGAAAGCAACAATTGAAGGAGACAAAAAAGAATGATACAAAAGCCCTCCATTTGATTCAACAAGGAGTGGGTGACCCAATTTTTCCATGAATAATCAATGCTACAACATAAAAGGAGGCATGGGATATTCTACAAAAGGAGTATTGGGGCACATTGAAGGTAAGAGTCATCAAACTTCAATCTCTAAGAAGAGATTTTGAAAATATTAAAATGAAAGAGAGTGAAATGTTGAAAGATTATTTTTCTAGAATTGTTGAACTTGTGAATCAATTGAAAACCTATTGGGAAAAATTACCGATCAAAGAATTATAGAGAAAATTTTAAATAGCTTGCCAAAAAAATATGATTCTATAGTTTCGGTTATTGAAGAAACTAAAGATATTTCTTTATTGGGTGTTGAAGAATTGATGGGTTCTATTAAAGCATTTGAGCAAAGGTTGAGTAGACACTCAAAAAATCAATTGAAAGTGCCTTTCCATCTAAGCTCAATGCTAGCCTCAAAAATCATGAAAAATAACCATCAAGTCTTGAAAAATCAAAAGGTGAATCTTTTAGAGGTGGAAAATATAGAAGAGGAAGAGGAAGAAATAATTTTGAAAGAAGAACAAATGTAGAATCCTCTCAACAAAAATGTAGTATTTGTAAAAGAAGTAGTCATGTTAACAAAGATTGTTGGTTTCGGGGAAAACCTCAATGTTTTAATTACAAGAAATTTGGGCATCTCCAAAAGGATTACTGATTCAAAAACAACCAACAAGCAAATTTCTTCGAAGAGCAAGAAAGTGATGGGAATATGTTCTATGCTTGTCAAGCGACATCAGAACAAAGAAATGATGTGTGGTACCTAGATAGTGGTTGTAGTAACCACATGACAGGTGATCAAAGTATTTTTTATGAACATGGATACTTTCTCTAATTCTCAAGTAAGGATGAGAAATGGTGTCTTGGTGCAAACAAAAGGTAAGGGTACTATTGCCATAGAGACAAAGAAATGAGCAAAATGCATCCAAGATGTTTTGCTAGTTCCGGATTTGGAGCAAAAAATTTTGAGTGTTGGCCAACTTGTGGAGCATGGGTACTCCAACCACTTTGAGGAGAACTCTTGCAAAATATATGACAAAGGGGGAAGAAGTCAAATGGTGGAAAAAGTCAAGATGGAGAAAAATATGAATTTTCCTCTCATTTTTCCATATTCAAAAAGTGTGGTCTTGAAGATGGATGTGATTGATGAGTCATGGATATGGCATAGAAGATATGAGTACTTGAATTTTTAAAGCTTGAAGAGTCTCCAACAACAAAATATAGTGTATGGATTGCCGGCTATACAAGAAGTAAAAGAAGTTTGTGAAGGGTGTGCTCTTGGAAAGCATCACCAGGAGTCATTTCCAAAAGAAAAAGCATGGAGAGCCAAATCACCATTAGAGCTTGTTCATACCAATGTGTGTGAGCTAATGAAGACTCTTTCTCATACCGGTAACAAGTACTTTATTATCTTCGTGGATGACTTTTCAAGAATGACTTGGGTTTACTTTATGCGGTAAAAGTCCGAAACTTTCTATATTTGTAGAAATTCCAAAAACTTGTTGAGAGACAAAGTGGCAACTACCTCAAAGTTTTAAGAAGTGATAGAGGGGTGAATACAATTCAAATGAATGTGAAATGTTTTTGAAGATATTGGCATGGAGAGGCAATTGATGGTTGGACACACTCCACAACAAAATGGGGTGGCGGAGAGGAAGAATAGAACTATAGTTGAGATGGAAAAATCAATGGTTTACGAGAAGTGGCTGCCTAAATCTTTTTGGGCTGAAGCAGTGCATACAGAGGTTTATTTGATGAATAGATGTCCAATAAAAGCCGTGGAGAACCAAACTCCATTTGAAGCTTGGAGTGGAAGGAAGCCATCCATAAATCATTTGAAGGTATTTGGTTGTACTTTCTTTTCTCATGTTCCTAAAAAAACTAGGCTCAAGTTTGATGAGAATAGTGAAAAATTCATTTTTGTGGGTTATAGCTCAAAATCAAAGGGCTATAGACTCTACAGCTTGAAGAAAAATAAAGTGATTATTTGTAGAGATGTTCTCTTTAATGAGAAGGCCTCTTAGAATTGGAAAGAAAAGAAGGCTCAAAATCAAGTAATTGCCATTAGTGAAGAACAAGAATGTTTTGAAAATGAAGGTGAAGATGAAGCTCCACCACAAGCATCTCCAATAGCTAGTTCACCATCATCACTAACTTCTCCATCAAGCTCAAGTTCATCATCACCAAGATCAACTCCAAGAAGAATGAAGAGCCTTAGTGATGTTTATGCAAGTTGTAATTTTTGTGTCATTGAACCGGAAAGTTTTGAAGAAGCTATTAAATAACAAGCTTGGAAGAAAGTAATGGAAGATGAGATTCTTGTAAAAACAATACTTGGAAATTGGTAGAGAGACCAAAAGATAAAGAAGTTATTGGTGTGAAATAGAATTTCAAAACAAAACTCAGCCCAGATGGTTCCATTCAAAAGAACAAAGCAAGACTTGTGCCTAAAGCATATTCTCAACACCCCAGAATTGATTTTCATGAGACCTTTGTACTGGTGGCTTAGCTTGATACTATTAGAGCTCTTATTGCTTTGGCGGAACAAAAGGGTTGGTTCTTATACCAACTAGATGTAAAATCTGCTTTCTTGAATGGTGTTTTGAAGGAAGAGGTTTATGTAGATCAACCTAAAGGCTTTATCATAAAGAGTGAAGAAAAAAAAGTGTACAAGTTGAGAAAGGCTTTGTATAGCCTAAAACAAGCACCATGGGCATGGAATAGTGAGATTGATCCTTACTTCCATGAAAGGGGTTTTCAAAGAAGCAAGAGCGAGCCAACCTTGGACATCAAAACTCAAGGTAAAAATGACATTCTTATTGTTTCTCTTTATGTTGATGATTTGGTGTTTACCGGTAGTGATGGAAAAATGATTGAAGAATTTAAAAAGGAGATGATGAAAAAATATGAAATGAGTGATTTGGGTCTCTTGTATTACTTCTTGGGCATTGAAGCTTATCAACAAGAAGATGGTGTTTTTATTTGTCAAAAGAAGTATGCAAAAACTCTCCTTGAAAAATTTAGAATAACAAATTGTAAATCGGTAGTTACACCTTTGGGTACAAATGAAAAATTGTTGAAAGAAGATGGAAGTAAAGAAGTTGATGCATCTCTCTATAGAAGCTTGGTTGGAAGCTTGTTGTACTTGACAGCTACAAGATCGGATACTATGTTTGCTATTTGTTTGTTATCTCGGTTCGTGCACAAGTCAAGCCAAATACACTTTGGAGCAGCCAAGAGAGTGTTGAGATATATCCAAGGTACGCTTGAATTTGGAATTATGTATGAAAGAAGTGCTGATGTAAAGTTGCTTGGATTTTGTGATAGTGATTGGGCAAGATGTGTTGATGATATAAGAAGCACTTCTGGGTATGCATTTTCCATTGGTTCGGGCATATTTTCATAGACATCCAAGAAGCAACAAACAGTGGCTCAATCATCTGCGGAGGCTGAGTATGTTTCAGTATCATTGGCAACTTCTCAACCAATATGGTTGGGAAGAGTTTTAGAAGATATTGGGTTGAAACAAGGAAAAACAACTCCTCTCTTTTGTGACAACAAATCCACCATTGTGATATCAAAGAATCCTATCTACCAGAGCCGCACTAAGCACATTGCCATCAAGCATCATTTCATAAGAGAATCAGTGGAAGATGATGAGATTCAACTCAAGTATTGCAAAACCGATGACCAAGTGGCGGACATCTTCACGAAGGCACTTCCCAAAGATAAGTTTCAATATTTTAGAGAAATGTTGGGTGTTCAACAACAAGGCATTAAGGGGAATGTTAAAACGCTAATGCCTTTTGTTTTTTTGTTTAGTGTCATATTAAGGTTTCTTTTGGTATTATGATTTTGCCAAGTGTAGGGCTAGATAAGCCCCTTGCTTTTTATGTATTGTGCTGGAAGTTTCTAAAACAAAGAAAGAAATCATAATAGAAAAAGAGGGGGGGGGGGGGGGGGGGGGGCTACGAAACCTCTGGTTTTCCCCTGTTTTGGCTAGAAAAATCTGTTGCCCCCATCCCAAAAATCCCTCTTGCAACTCCAAAATCATTCCTATTCTTCTTCAAATCCTCTAGTGGCTATGGTGTTCAGCTAACAGTCTAGTCCTCAACAAGTATCATTGGGTTGGAAATGGGACTAGGACCTTTGATTAGTGGATGATAGTAGGATCATATTATCTCTTGGTTTAGTGATGGTAAGTGAGATATTACAATGGGAATCAGAAATTCATTCCATTTAGAAGGCCACAAAACTTTTTCTTATATTTTCGTCCACTCTTTTTTTCTTTTTATCGGGGCTATTAGGGATGATTGCTTCTTCTTCTTTTTGTTTTTTATTAAAAAATAAACCTAAACATTATTTTCTTCTACTAGTTATATTTAGTGTGTCACGATGAGTAGGTGTATTATAAGAATAACAGATGGCTTTGAGATGTTCATGAGATAGGGATGTAGAGCGTGCATCAAAGTCATTTTACATTGATGTTTATATAGGGATTTGGATCAAACCTACTATTTTAAAGTGCAAATGGTTGATTGGCAATGGGGAAACAATAAACTTTTGGTTTGATAACTAGCTCTATTACTACCCCCATCATGGATTTTGCTCTCGATTGCCCTATTGATTTCCCTAGGATCAAGGACATTCTAATTGATGATTCCTAGCGCATGGAAGGTTGGGACTATCTTATTCCTTGGAATGTCAATATTGTTATTGTCCATAGCAAGGTCTCTAATCATGAAGACAAAATTATTTAGAAGATACATCCTTCAGGTAAATTCTCCTCTAAATTTTGATGGGATAGTGTAAGAACTCATTATCTTTCTATCAGTTGGTCTATTCATATTTGGGATAATGCTATTCCGAATAAGATTTCCATATTTACTTGGAACATTATATTCAATGCAGTGCCTATTGATTCGAATAACCAATCAAAATTTATTGCTCTAGCCAATAAATGTGAGTTTTGCTAAACATCCAACATGGTAATCTTTATCTCATCTTTTTTTGCGGTGGTGATCTTGTTAGAAAATTATGGAATACGGTGAGTTTTTTATAAAACAACCAACTGCCTGTTCAATACTTTATCCAAACTAAAATTATAAGATTCTTTCGGATTAAGAAGAATGGGTCTTTATTCAGTTTTATTTGCTCATCTATTTCGGTGTTTGTATGTTGGGAAATATGACTTTTTAGGAATGCGACTCGATTTAACAACCAAAAGAGACCTTTTTGCTTGCTACTCTCAATAGGTCTATGGATGGATGAAGATCTCTTTTGAATTTTGGAAGATTAAAATTCTTACACTACAAGAAATCGGCTCATTGTTTTTCTTTAAAATATCAGTGACTATTAGCCATTGATCACGATGATCACGTGCATACCAAATTGTGATCTTTCAACCCGTGAAATTTTGTATTTAAATATCACAGTTGTAAATGTAACCGTGATTGTTTTAAATATTATGATCACGGTTATTTATCTATGATTGCTTATCTTAAATACTGAGATTATTTCCTTTGCACATGACTTTTTCACCTATTATAGATTATGGTTTTTGTGAATAAATGGTGATTGTTTTGATTCAAACATCACGGTTACTGGAGAAACCGTGATGGTTTATGTAGATATTACATTTAGGCCATTATCATGATTGATGAGGGTAAATATTTCAATTAAATGTCTTGATGTGTGTTTAATATTAATTAATATTTGTGGAATGTTTAAAAATTATAAATGACTAAACAAATAAAGAATGAATAGAAAAATGCAAAAAATAAGGGAAAAGAGGTGGAACCATTTGAACGATCCCCAAACCGTTCAAACGGTGCCCGTAAAAGCAATTGGACTGTTATTCCTTAATCCAAAACTGTTCAAAAAAGAATGGAGCTAATAAAAACACAAACAGTAAGTCCCAAATGCATAAACATTCGAACCAAACCCAAACTGTTCAAACGATTAGTAAACCATTCGAACGATGAAGAAAAAAACAAAGGACGAGTATGAGGCCAAATTCTCCAAGCCCTCCAGGTTCGCACAACATATGATCGCTACGGAAGGCATGAAGGCAAGGTATTTGAGAGAGGGCTAAAGGCTTCTATCCGAGATAAGGTCTCTATCTTACGACTTGTGCCTATGGAGAGGTGAATGACCATGCTCAAATCGCGGAGAAGAATTCAGAGGAGTTTTTAAGAGAAGGGAGAGAGCCCAACCAAGTAGATATGGCCCGAAGGACAAGAGTCCGAGGATTTCATGTCTAGCACCAATTTCGAGGCTGACATAGTTTCAGAGGCCCACACTTACACCTGGAGCTCCACGCACTACTCCACAATTGACTATCCCTCCTACTACTTGGACACAATCATATGAGGCTTGCTGCCAGTGTGGAAAAATGCATAAGGTAGGGGAGTGTCGAGAAGTCACTGGAGGATGCTTCCATTGTGGGATGTCACGTACCAAATTAGGGATTTCCCAACTCGCAACTAGGAGATTAACTCACAAACTCAGCCTCAAGGATCGAGACTACCATTTAGGCAGCCCATGAAGCAAAGGCCACCTCAGGGTCAAAGACTTCAGTCGCCATTTATGAGCCCATGAACAACCCTCCAAAGGCATACCAACAAATTTTTCTTTCCTAGATAGAATACATTTATCAGACTCAGATACTAATTTAAAGCCATACTTTACTAATAAGTTGATTGATACAAGATTTTTTCTGACTTCGGGTACATGTTAGGCATTATTAAGAGTGATCGTCTTCCCGGAAGTGAAGTCCAATTTCACCTTCCCATGTCTTTCAATCTTTGTCGTTGAAGAGTTTCCCATGTAGAGAACTTGATCTTATGTTACCTTTTCATAGGAAGAAAACATGGAATAGTTTTTGCATACATGTCTAGTAGCACCCATGTCAAACCACCATTAATTTTCATCTCCTAAAAGGTTTACTTCATAAAACATTGCAGCAAACTTCTCTTCAATTACATTTGCTTGATTTTTCTTGAAGTGTCAGCAATACTTTTTGAAGTGTCTGGGCTTCCCACAATGGTAGCAAGTCCCCCTTCTTGGGTTTCTTGTCCTTAGTATTCTTCTTATTGTATTTCTTGTCTTTCTGTTCGAAGGAATGTTTGAATTTATGATTCTTCTTATCGGGTTCTTCATTCTCAACCAGGTTCGCCTTGAAGACCAATTCAATTTGTTCCTCCAGTTTATCCCTCAATCTTGTCTCTTCCTTAATTCGAAGATGCTTGAGGAGATCATTCATAATCATTTCTTCCTTAGCATGTTTAAGGATCTTCCAGTATTCTTCCCATAAAAGTGGTAGTTTTTCAACGACCACTTTCACAAGAAAGAATTCCTTAAAGATGGCTCCTTCTGCATTGAGATTATTTATGATAACCTGGAACTCATGAACCTGTTCAAGAATGAGTTTTCCATCAGTCATCTTATAATTCAAAAATTGACTTACAAGATAGGATTCATATCCTTCATCCTTTGTATTGTATTTCTTTTCCAGCGCCTCCTAGAGTTCTTTTGCAGTCTTTGTATATTTGTACACATCGAACAGGGAGTCAGCCAAATAATTGAGGATGTGACCACGGCATGCATAATTATATGCTTCCCACTTTTGCTTTTTCAGGATATCTTCAATGGTGGAATCATTAGTTGTGGTAGGACAAACAATAATGACGACATTGAGTAAAGTAAGAAAGAAATGAATCTTCTATTGTCATCGTTTGAAGTGTGCTCTATCGAAGTTCTCAACCCTTGGAAGGTTCGGATGAGGCTGTACTTGATTTTTGGTTGCCATCGAATACAGTTTAAAATTATTTGAGAAATGGTTTCAGAAATGGCAAAAATACAACAAACAGATTCGAGGCGTGGACTATATTGTCTATAAACTGTATTCGTCCCCACACAATGACAGTAACAGAGTTATTTTATTGTTCTAACTCTGTTCTAGAACACAGAAGCATACAGAATTTGCTCAGAGAAAGATAATAAAAATGAAGTAGTTTAAACCCTTTAATAAGACTCTAATATATAGAGTTAAGACACATTTTCGAAAAAGCACAAAGGTTTGAAAAAATCCCAACAGAAACCAATCCAACAGAGAAAAAACAGTTATAATTTAAACTTAAACAGTTTTGGGTTTAATTAAAAAAATTTAAACAAAAGGGACTTAAAAATAACTTATTTGAATCTTATAACCCAACTCAACTCAATCCGCTCGACCCGACTCGACTTGGCACGGCAGGCGCATGTGTGTGGTTGACATAATGGTTGCATATAAGCATAGTAGGTATGGGTAATAAATTCCAATACCCTTGAAGGCCCAAGTCTTTTTCCAATACTACCTTATATATACTTGTCAAAGTATTAATAGTTTTCTAATGTGGGACAACTAAACATTTTGCTTTGAAAAATAACTCAAAACAAAACACTAAGTTTTCAAAACACCATTGTTTTCCTTTAAAATATCCAACATCCGAGAAAATAAGTAAAAACATGAAAAAGAAAAAAAACACAACTAAAAATTGTATTAAAAATCAAAATTTTTCTTTTCTTCTCTATGGTTTCACCTATTTTCTCGGCAACCGAACATAGCACAAAGGATAGTGTATCTTGACAACAATTAAGGACTATTAAAAGGGATAGATGGCGACTTGTGTGATGAGGGCTTAGACGGATTTAACCACGTGAGGACCAAACCAATTCCGTTATGTGGCCTCGCATTACACGTGGAAAAGTAATTTACTGTCTACTTCATAAGCGCTTACAACCACATTCTAGAGATAGTGTGGGAACACGTGATGCTAGCAAATGTAATTCATGGATGCCAACAATGCAACACACGTATAATGTAATGCAATGTGTCTGTCCCGTAAATTTTCTTTTTCTTCTTTTTACTGACCATGCAGTTAATTTTTTTTTTTTTTTTTTTGTAATGTCTAACAAAACTTGAAAACAATGGTACGTTACAAATAACGAATAACATACTTAAATCATTTTTTAAAAAAAAGGTCGAACATTCAAATTTTCAAAGAAACAACACAACTTAGCGTCTCTGTCATTTAAGATCAAAATATATAGTAACCACCGAATGCAGACGGTAGGTACTGTTTTATTCAAACCATTTGAAGGTTCAAGGTAGGTATGAGAAAGTAATTTATTTTAAAGAATGCACTTATTTGACATTAATATTATTATAATAATTATAAGTGTATGTAATGAAATTTTAGGAAGTTTTACAGTATTAGGTTAATTTTTAAGGTGCTATGCACCGACAAAGACATCCGTGACCACACATTACAGGTGAAAAATAGTTTATCATAAGCGCTTACAATCACATTCTAAAGATAGTGCGAAAAGAGGAGATGCTATCAAATATAAGAACCCTCGCTAGTGTAGCTTAGTAGTCATGGACGAATAGTAAATTCGGAGGTCTCGAGATCAAATCTGGGCTCCCCTCAATATGGGATGTATGGGTTGAGAGTTACCTATGTATCATGTGAAACTAGTCGTATGGACAGAATACCCACATTTACCAAATTTAAAATATTAAAAAAAAACAAATATAAGTCATTGGACACCAACATGCCAACACGCACATAATGTGTCTACCTCGTGTCCTTTTTTCTTTTTCTTTTTTTGATACTACCTCCTTTATTGTTTTGGTGCAATGTCTCACTCGAATAACATGTGATGTTCCTTTTCCCTTGGGGCTGAATCTGTCTTGTCAGCCTTCTCCAATGTAATTCCTTCTAGATGAATGTTTTCGTGCATCACTCATCCAGCCCCTTTAATTACACTTTTAATCCTGATTAAAAAATTTTAACTATTGTGGATAATTTTCTTTGATATCTTTTTCTTCTACAAATCAAGGTTACATGGTTGATAGCAAATGTAATTCATGGGTTCGAACACACCCGTAATGCAATGTGTCTACCTCGTATCATCTTTTTTCTTTCTTTCTTACTTTTTCACAACCTTGGATGGTTTTTAGAAGTGCTAGCCCAACATCTGAAGGCCTTTTCTATTCTCAGCATTATCAGTCAATCAAGGTGGCGTTTGGATTGGATTTTATTAGCTAAAACTCAATTGTGATAAAAATTGATTATGTAGAAATTAGTAGTCAAATAATCACTTTTTCAAATAATAGTGTTTGGGGAATACGAAGATGAGAGACTTACCTTTGTATCCCCGAACACTATTATTGGTAAAAAAAAATCATTATTTAACAATTAATTTCTATGCAATCAATTTTTATCACAATTGATTTTTGCCTAATAAAAACCAATCCAAACGCCCCCACAAGTATCCCAACTTTTCAAAAAGTATTTAATTTAACGTTAAAAAGTGCTTTCACAGGATGCTTTTGGGACACTTGGTTAAGACTGAGATTAGAAAACTCGTGAGAGTAGGGCTAACACTTCTCTCTGTCTCTTTGGTGCAAATCTGCCAAGGAGTAAAACTTGGGAACAATTGTAGGCTACCTGACACCTGAAAAAAAAGTCCAATTAATAAAAATATGAAAGTGTATATTTGGCACTTTTCATATGTGTCAAAATATTATTGGCCCTTTCCAACCCGGATTCAAAGTTCACTGTTGCCAAGTTTTGCTCCCTCCTAATTATGCCACAAGTATGATTTGTAATGCGGTTCAGCTACATATAAAGCGATCACTGAGTCTGTATTTCTCTAAGCACATACAAAGAAGGATTAGTTGGAAGAGAGAAAGACCCACGTTAAGCTTGACTTTGCCACTCCCATCAATCCATATTTTCTTTTCTGTGTTTAGAGGTAAGCATGATTATATACGTACCCATTGTTTTGAGGAGCAACATATAACTTCATATTTAGAATCATAAAAGAGAAAATTATTATATGCTTAAGATATATGGAATTATATGCAGGAAACGCTGGAATGGATGGTCTACATGGAAATGGAGGCATGTTCAGAGTAAGAAGGATGGAGACTACCTTGGTCCGGCCGGCAGCAGAAACTTACCGTGGGCTCTATTTTTTGTCGAATCTAGATCAGAACATGGCCTACATGGTCGAATTGGTATTCTGCTTCAAAGGAAATGGAGGCAAAAGAACAGACATTAATACAGTTAGTGAAGTAGCCAAGCAAGCCTTGGCTAAGGTCTTGGTTCACTACTATCCGTTGGCAGGGAGTCTCACACTGAATTCAGACGGATAATTGATGGTAAATTGCACCGGAGAAGGTGTTCCATTTGCTGAAGCAATTTCAGATTCTGAGATTGAAGTGTTAGGTGGTGTTACTTTGCTTAATGATCCGTCGAAACTACGGAACCTTGTTCTTACCTTCGACAGTGCCGGAAATGTCACAGAATTACCTCTATTGACAGTTCAGGTATGACATAAAGGCATAGTTAGTTTTCCTTTGTTCTTGATCATAACAATGCTCAATTTGGTCTACTTATGCATCTTCAGGTAACAAGCTTCAAATGTGGAGGATTTGTTCTTGGAATAGGAATGAACCACTGCATGACTGACCTTAAAACTCTAATGGAGTTTATAAATTCTTGGGCTGAAATTGCGCTAGGTTTCCCATTAACCATCCTTCCATCTCTAGACAGATCTGTACTGCGAGCCAGAAAACCAGCAAAGATCGAATTGGCTCACAACGAATTCGAAAAGAATGAGAAATTGTTCAACAGCCTCAGTCCCCACCAGGAAGAGCAACTGCTGTACAGATCCTTCTCTTTCAACCCTGAAAAAATAACCCAATTAAAAAGAATAGCAATGGAGGATGGGGTCATAAAGAAGTGCACAAACTTCACAGTGCTCTCGGCTTTCTTGTGGCGTGCTAGAACAAGAGCTCTTAAAATTGATCCCAACCAGCAACTGTGGATGTGCGGTCTAAACTAAATCCCCCATTGTCCAAAGGGTACTTCTTTTGTGGCATTACATTCACATGTTGCCTTTGTACTGCAGGGGAATTAAGTAAAAATCCACTATCTTTTGCTGTTAAATTGGTGCAAGAGGCAATTGAATTAGTCACCGATGACTACATCCGTTCTGCGATTGACTACTTTGAAATAACCCGGGGAAAAACAACGATGGAAAATACTTTACTGATCAGTAAATGGACTAGACTGCCATTATACAGTGCCAATTTTAGCTGGGGAGATCCGATACGAGTAGGGCTTGCAACTATTAAACACAACTGGGCTTTGTTTGTTCCTGATGGAAAGGAGAGCAAGAACACAATTGTGCCATTATGTTTACCTGTTTCTGCCATGAAGATCTTCCAAGAGATGATGCAATTCAGTTCCATACTTAAATCAAGTATTTGATATACAATGTCAGGCGCCACGACCCGGAGTCACGACCAAAGTCTTTACTAATTCTATTATGGCTATAGATCCATGTATTTGATCATTACTTCTGTATCCGGTTCTGACCTGTTCTTGACCGGTTCAGACCACCGGTTCCCGGTTCCTGGTTCAACCGGCCGGTTCCCACGGTTCTCACTAAATAGTCTGGTTCTGAATGATGCCCGATTCTGAGGGTTTTGGGAATCGGTTAGGGGACCAGTTCCCGGTTCTACCGGTTCGACCGGCCAGTCCGGTCTGGTTCTCACAACAATGATGAGAGATTTAAAAGCTTTGTAATTGCGGCCAGAAGCTACCGGTAGCTAGGGGCCCGTTTGGCATCATTCCAGATTAGAAACGATTCTATTCCCTGGAACAGTCTGATTCTTGTTGAAATGTTTCTGTTCTGAGAACTCATTTGGATGCAGTCAACCTGACTTTGTTCTGGGGAACAGAAACAGCAGAATCGCGTTTGGATGGGGAAAAAAAAAAACAGAATCACAATAACATTATTCTAACTATTTTTCTGTAGGGGTAAGAGATGATTTATCATTGTAGCTGGAAAATGATATTTACATCCAAATTTAAAGTCTATCAAAAGATAATACATGTTCTATATAATCCAAAATTACATTTGTAATAAAACATGTTTTGTGTTTACTTTACAAAAATCACAATCACTATTGCCCAAAAAAAAGTTAACAGTCCCATAAAAAAGCAGATGACACTACAACCACAGGTTGCACAGACGAAAAGACGGTGCCGCTTGCGTTCAATGAGTAATTGTTGAGACGCTGAATCCATATAATTTTCAGGTTGACGTTGGTCCATATCATATTCGTCTACCCATATAAATGAGTCTTCATGGTCCTAAACAAAATCAAATCAAATTAGCTAATGATTAATCAACATAATGAGTTCTTATTGATATAAAAATTAAAATAAAATCAAAACATATAAACCTGACGAAATGGGCATCGAAAAAACCAACGTCCATAATTTTTCTTTGTCTTTGCCATAAACAATTTCATTGCGCCACGCCCACAAGAACATATAGGACTTTTGTGATCTCCTTCCATAGTTTCAATACTATCTACAAATATTTCTAAAACTATAAGTACATAAAATGCAAGTCAAAACAAAAACATATTTATAGACAAACATATGAAAATTAAAGCTTACAAATTATAACAATGTCTAGCAATGTTTTCCCTTGGCACACACAAAAAAAAACATATAGAGAATATTAGCATGAAAATATAAATATCGTCATCACATTAAGCTGTCATCATACTAAGCTAAAAATGTTCATCTCAAGATCATGTAACACCATAATGTGTTGCTAGTGCATTTGCAATTTCGTCCCTAACACGCTCAATTTCTAGTCGGCCTTGTGCAGTGCCGATCTCTACAACCCTTGAGGAACCTGCCTCATTGGTAGGTGTGTCATCATTATCGAGAATCATATCCTCATCGCTATATGTGAGAAATTCTTTATCTTGTTGCGTATGCGATCTGATGAAATTGTGAAGAGTGCATGCAGCAAGAATAATACGTTTTTGTCCACGAAGGGAGTAAGACGACATTTGCTTCAAGATAGGAAACCGAGATTTTAACACGCCAAAACATCTCTCAATGACATTCCTCAATGATGAATGATGATAGTTAAACAACTCCTTCTTCCCCCGTGGTTGTCGAGCACGCCCCCTATACTCTTGTAGATGATATCGCTCTCCACGATAAGGCATCAGATAACCCGGCATGGTGGTGTAGCCCGAGTCGACAACATAATATTTACCTGAAATATTAACTAGCTAAATAAATTCACTGAAACATCCGATTTTGCATATATATCTTTTAAACAATGTTACCTGCAGGGGGGTGAGGGAATTCCAATTCTGGTCTTGTTATGGATTCAGCAAAAACACGTGAATTATTGGTTGTTCCTTCCCAGCCGGCATACACAAATGTAAAACGCATATCGAAAGAACATGCACATAATACATTTTGAGTAATGGTTGTCTTTCTCCCTCGATATGGAATCTAATTTTTAGTAGGCACAGACGCGCTTACATGTGTGCCGTCTATTGCCCCTATACAATCCTTGAAAAGAAAAAAAGAAATTGTAACTCATTAATCATTTAATGGAACACTGCATGTATAAATACAATATTTAAATCATTAGTTACCTTAAACCAAGGATGGTATTTTGAATTGTTCAGAATTTCTGGTGGAATCTCGTTAAAATCCGGGGGACATATTAGCTCTTTTCCCAAATTCGCAATGGCCTTCAAAACTGTTTTAAAATGACGGCTAACAGTCTCTCCTGAATGTTGAAATCGATCTGCTATCATCCGATTACATTCATTGTGGTCAATTGTCATTAAAAACATAGCTACTTGTTCTTCGACAGCAACAAATTTTGAATCCTTCAAAAGGTCTCTACTTCTCAGAGTATGACATAAACTTTCAAATACATGTTTTTCCATGCGAAACAAATCATAACATCTATCCGGATGTCCAGTAAGTACGTTATGTACAAATTCTGGACCTGTTTCACTACGGTCCCTAATTGGTTTTCTGTTGATGCGCTTATTCAATTCATGGAATATTAGGAGCATCAAAAAGTCATCATCAGACTCTTCACTATCTGACTCGGGTCTATCAGAATCTGACTCAGGTCTATCTGAATTTGACTCGAGATCCATATTACCTGAACACCATATGTAAGCACAATATCACATAACTATGACAAAGTATCCCTAAACTTGCTTTAACAACACAAATTCAGAATGTAGTCCACTTGCAGTTTTTAGTGAACCAGGTTGTGTTATGAAACAAACAAGCATGTATTTCGGTAATGACTTTAAAAAAAAGCATGTATTTCGTTATGTAACCAACTAACTCATAGAAATAATGCTATTGTGGCATGCATGTAATCCTACTTAGTTTTTAAAGTAATAATGCTATTGTGTAACCTATAAAACAATGCATTGACGTATCTGAAACTCCTATACAGATGTTACCTGAATCAATAGATAGCCTCTCCAACTTACAAGAATTAATACTCGTTCATTGCAAGAGGCTTCGCAAGTCACCCAAAAACTTTAGAAACTTAACATAATATGTAATTAAGCACAATATTGCAACCAACTTAGTATGTACCTAACATAGTATGTAAGCACAATAATACAACCAATATAGCATGTAAGCACAATATTACAACCAACAAAGTATGTAACTAACATAGTATGTGAGCAAAATATTACAACTACCGGAGTATGTAAGGAAAATAATAGTAGCTGCAAGTCCTGTCCAGGTAAGTTATTTTGTGCAAAAAGTATTGTTCTATAAGTCACTACTCTCGCATTGAGCATGTCATTTTTGGCAGTGGTGGGATCTAATATTTGATTGTTCATTTTACCATCAAAAAAAATATTTGATTGTTGATTTTTGGCAGTGGTGGGATCCTAAGAGACATGACTTGCAATACTTCTTCCCTAACATTTGCGTGTATATCAGGTTGTGGTGGGCAGTTTTCTACCAGGCAGCCAACATGTGCAGAAGCCCAAGAAGCAGAAAACTGAGCCCACATCAGCTGCCACACCAACTGCTGCCATTCTTATTTCTAGTGCAGAGATGGAGGAGGGCTATGGTGGGCAGGGACAGCACAATTCAGCAGTCCCAAAGCCAAATCTAGCTTCTTCCTTGTCCTTCCGTGGAGATAACTGGGCTTCTTCGCACTCCATGCAGGACACGAGGAATTCTGCCACTGACATTAACATATCTTTGCCTGGAGCGTAATCTGAAGCATCCCTCCAAATCAGGACTCTTGAGATTTCTCACTGACCACATTCCCACTTTGATCTTGGTTGTTTGTGCAAACTTCAAGTATTGAGTCTCCCTTCGGCTTGTCTGTCTGTAAACTCATGAACTTGTCTGTCTGTAAACTCATCAACTATATTACCTGAAACTATAGGTACAAAAAACATAAACTGGTCTGCAAGCATCAAAGACAGCTCAAATGATGAGGTGGTACTTGCCTTGATGTCTATTATCTTTAAATTATCTGGTCATATTTAGAGTTGAAGACTTGAAGGTTATGATCATTTAAGCACTGAATTATGGTCAGCAGTTTTTAAAGCCAATGATCTTGCCCTGCAAAGGCATTGAAGCGGTTATAGATGGTGGCAATAACAGTGGCAAAGTCCATATAGATACCGAGCCATTGGATTCCATACATATTTGCTCACAATTCGGGTTACTCTAAAGATTGCCTTGAGTTCTGCCATCTATTTCAAAGTCTTGAACAACTGAACTGCAGAAGCACAGTACAGAGAGCACCATTTCATATAGATCAAGGTCTCAGTTCTGGACCTATTCGAGAATCGGTGTCCCAAATGTGGTGGCTAAAAGCATGTAAACAGGACTTTCTAAGAGCAGCTATCAGGTTGTTTCCTTTGAATTTCTCCACTCCCGGCTATTTCCTATTGCCAAGGAGGAAAAGTCTTTAAACTAAAGTTGTGATTAGGGAGAGGAGTCAGGACATCTACAGTTGTTTCTTCATATCTACAAAATCTACCATTCATGGATTTTACACCCTCTATCTCAATGATCCTTTGCCTTAAAACTATTTTATATGGGTTTTAACAAATAAAACTACTGAATTATGCAAAGATTCAAAAAGACTTAAATGAAGGGTATGGACTGGAGTCAAGACACCACTAAACAGCTTTCTGAAGATGTGCTAAGAAATTAAAATCAACATCAAAATGAACTAGCAAGTCTAAGACAAAGTGCTTTCTTAAGAAGTACAATTGCTTGGCAGATGTGCTTTCTTAAGCCGGCATAAATATGCCACTTTTGTACATTAGTGATGCAATCCTTTATTATTATTTCCTTCACTGAATTCATCTTTTACCCGTAGCTTGTTGATTCAATCAAAATAAGGAATGAAAGTATCTACATTATCTGGGTAATAAAGGAATAAGCAATAAACTGAGATAATAGTCAATTTTGCATTAAAAATGACTCTTTTATCTTTGACTAGATTCGATACTGTACATATTTATGCAGGTTTTGGTGAAACAATTGTGATTAAGTACATTGTTCAGTGCGGAACAAATTTGGTATTTTGCAACAATTTCATAACTGAAAACCCTTGTTCGTGAATTAACCAGTACATTTCTAACCAAGCAGAAGATATGCATATAATTAACGTGTGTTTTGATTTTTCAAGTGCATGACAGTAGTATGCATGAAAGTACAAGTTCAAAACAAGCACAAACTCCATACTGTCGAAGATGATGAGGAGACTTTAAGTTAGATATATTAATGACTACTATAAGGGCAAATAGTAACACCAACTTCCAACTGCTTAGCACAAAGTTTTAAAGTAGCAATCACACAACATCCTTAAATAGCAAGTTTATAATTAGTTTCAAATAAACATCCCAATGAAAAACTCAGCACTAGTGTCATTCTAAACTCCTTAGTAAGAGGAGTTTCCGGCTTGTGGGCACGTTCATGAAAAGTTCCCTCCAACTACGATCTCGCATGATGATCTTTGTCGCCTTCAAATAGGCTTCGTCGCTTAGATCTTGATCTAATGTCGCCAACACCTCACAACAGCGGGTAATAGAGAATGGGTCATCACTAGCTTCGGACCCAGAACTGTTTGACCTTCGATGTTGTCTCGTAGTATAGGCCTGACAAGCATCCATCAAGACAGAAGTACTATTCACCTTCCTTCGACGAGGAGTGGAGGTTCTAGATGCACCTCGACTAGGTCGGTTCGTCTCTCCTATATCAAAATCTTCATCTTCTTCGAATTGCTCTAATGGAGTTTCTGGAATCCTTTCAACATTCTCATCATCGTCTGTCTCCCCTGCACCTTGTGTTGACGCACCCGCATTGTCACCTGTTGCGATGGTGTCACCATATATTATCACAAGCTCATCCCACATTGGACACCCTTTATTGCGGAATGGTTTTGCTCCAGGGTGTTGCTGTTTTAAAAAAAAGATCGAACACTCATTATTAAGTGAACATATAATGAAGTGAATTATTTTTTGATCGGTCTTCCCGAAAAGTGTAAAAATTAGTAATTACACATACCCGTAAATATGACTCCCAAACATCATCGGGAGCTGTGACAGTTTTGGTGAGGGGGTTCCAACCAAAACCTGTTGGGACATCGCGAAGCGTTTTAAACTCTCGATAATATAGCCTCAACTTGTTGAATTTATTTTTGAATTGTTGATGAGAGTACTTGTGACCCGTTTCCTTGAAAAACTTCTCATTTATGTCATTTCATGCCCTTTTTGAGAAGGTCGTAGTTGGTCGGTTTCCCTTTCGTACCTCTTCAGCCATTAGTTCTATTAACAATTTCTCCTCCCTACTACTCCACCTTGCAACCACGACATCTTTTTCCCCTACAGTAATTCCTGACATCTATCGAAGAATGTGTATTTATTACACATTGTAAAATCTATATAATAAATCATGTAGTATTGACATATTAAGATGATTATTTTTTTCCACATTACTCATAGATTTAATTAAGCAAACCAAAGAGGTAAGAAAATAGTATATCAGTCATACACAAAAAAATATTTCCACATACTTGAAAATTTTATATAAAAGTTCAGTCCAATAGGGGAACTCAAGACGCGAAAATCGCATCTCAACCAAAGCAAACCCCTCTCGTGTCCTCAGAGCACCAAACTAATTGGTGATGCCTATTGTTTCATGTTGGATCATCTGCACCTTACTCAGGTCTATCACAATATTACATAATGTCACTTTAGATCTTGATCTACCATGATAAATGACAAAAACTCAGAGGAAGAAAAGATAAAAACTTAGATCTACCATCATACGGTCAACTGAGCTATGAACTATGAACGAGATCTAATAAGTTTTTTTTTTTTTTTTTATAGATCTTGATAAAATAAACACAAGATAGAATAGTTCATAGATCTTGATAAAATAAACACAAAAATCTTGTTAGAACATATACAAAGCATAACATCACAGCAACAAGTTTTAACATCACAGCATCTACCATCATACGATCAACACAAAACATTGGATGGATCTTCACGGAAACTGGTCTTTTTCACAGATCTTGCTAGATCTTATTTCAAATCCCTTTTTCTTGATCTGTGAACCCAAAAAAAAAAAAAAAAAAAAAACCAAGAACCACAGAAAAAATGGCAGATCTGGAAGATGGAAGATGAGATCTCGCCGTCGTCAGCAGATCTGAAAGATAAGATCTTGCCGTCGGCAGATCTGCCATTATAACCTCAAATCCATTCTTTAGAGAGAGAGAGAGAGAAAGAATGGTATTTTGAACTCAGATCCATTTTTCAAAAAAAGAAGAACAGTACCTCGCCGTCCAGAGTGGTTACCGGAGTTGATCGTCGCCGGATCTTGCTTCCTCTTCGTCGTCCCTGCTCCTCTCTTCACTAGCACCCAGCAAAAAACGAACTTGTGGTTGCTTTTTTTTTTTTTTTCGGGAACAAAAGAAGCGTGAAACCTGTGCCGTTCCAAGAAGCTTATTTTTTTTGTTCCGCAAAAACCGTGCCGTTGGGTACCGTTTCGTAGCTGGGTTGAACCCATAACTCCTCCCAAACGGATTTCTCTCTACACGGGTTGTTCCGGAACGCGGAATCATTCCGTGAGAATGATGCCAAACGGGCCCTAGGTTTATTGTCATTTATTTTAAAAAATGACACAAGACACATGTCAGGGTATAGAGCTGTCTCTTCTTAACTCTTCACATGGAGCTCTAGCACAAATTTTAATCTCATTAGTTTTATAATGAAAAAGTTTCCCGTCATGGAATTACATTCCAATGAAAATCAACTCAACAACTTTTTTTTTTTTCAACTCAACTACATTCAAATGCAAAACAAAATGAGATTTCATTGAGCTTTGCGACTGAAAAATATAAGTTTGGTTTAGTGAGTGTTATATAGCTTGTACACAATTATTATGTATTTTATATATTATATATAATATATGTTATTAGTAATTTTAGCCGAATTGAGCCTTAACTAAACCGAGTCGAATCAAATAAGGCTAGGTTAAGAATGGCAATGGGGCAGGGCGAGGGCGGTTTTCTACCAACCCGGCCCCGCCCCAATTATAAAGCTGCCCCGCCCCGCCCCGCCTCTCCTTCCTTTTTTATATATATATTTAAATGAAAAAAAAATATATATATATATATATATATATATATAAAATTGCAGGTGGGGTGGAGCGGGGCGGGGCACCAGAGCGGAGTATACTAAAACCGCCCCCGCCCCCGCCCCCGCCCCCGATTTTTTTGAAAAAAAACCGCCCCTATAGGGGCGGGGCGGGGCGGGGCCCCTATGCGGGCGGGGCATATTGCCATCCCTAGGCTAGGCTCAAGCTCTGACTTGTTTATATTTTGAGCTCATGTAAAAGCTCAGTTGAGCTCGATCAAGCCTAAACTAAATTCCGAGCTCGAACTTGGATCGAACAAACCAACCCGCGAAGCAAGCTCCGCTTGTGTGCAGCCCTACTTACAAGCTTCTGCCGACCAAACTTATGGTATGTAATAAGCGTATATTACATGTTCCTATTCAAACGGTTCGTGCTAAATGTGAAGAAACATTCCCTAGAAGATGCCTCAAAACACCCAAATAGTTTCAATGAATAATGACTGATTTACATTGCTAATCACGTCGTCCTTTGTCTATCAGCTGGTTGGCATTGTCCCTTTTGTGGAGTCCTTCCTTTTGTCTTTGATCTACCAACTGTTATAGTTACAGTGGCCCCACCTGCTTTGTACGTTTTCCCTCTCTTTTTTCACTATTTTCCATGCCACCTATTTGGCCTCTATTCCTTTGACTTTTTTTTTAATTGCATGCATTGCATTGGTTCTGTGGTGGAGCAAACATTTAAGGGTGTGTTTGTTTGGCGAGAAAGTAAGGGAAAATAAAAGGAAGGTGAGTCTTTTTTGCACTTTTCTTGGATTTGGTGTGCGAGAAACACACATTCATTTTCTTATACTTTTTCAAAAGTGACAATTTTTCTCTCAAACAATTCCACATTTTTTTATGGTTGTTTTAAAAGAAATTTTGTTTCTTTTCTTTTACCCACATTCTGGCCAAACGAACACACCCTTATAGGATTTTGATTTTTGACAGAAAGATTAAGTTGTGGTGTTCCTAGGAATGTAAAGAAGAAACTTCTTAGGCTTTTCTTTGATTTGGAGTGAAGATTGGTGAGGGCTTGTTGAGTTGAAGTTGAAGGAGAGAGAGAGAAAGAAATGGCAGAAAATGCTGTGACCTTTCTACTTCACAGGCTTACAACAGAAAGATTAAGTTGTGGCTGAGACTGATTCTTGGAGATTTTCTGTGATATGTTAACACACCCCCGCAAGCGAAGCGGCACCTCGGTGACTCGAAGCTTGGATTGCAACATCTTCAAGCGAGCAGTGGTGAGACCTTTAGTAAAGACATCAACGGTTTGATCAACTGAACTTACAAACCGAACATTAATGTCACCACGAACCACCTTTTCACGGATGAAATGATAGTCGAGCTCCACATGTTTAGTGCGAGCATGATAAACCGGATTAGAGGCAAGAGACAGAGCACTAATATTGTCACAATAAATGACTGGAGGAGCAGGAAGAAAAACTTTTAGATCTCGAAGAAGCATCCGAATCCAGGCTAGTTCAGCCGCAGTATGAGCTAGGGAGCGATATTCAGATTCGGTACTTGAGCGAGCAACGGTAGGTTGTTTCTTGGCACTCCAAGAGATAAGACTCGACCCAAGAAAAATGCTAAATCCTGAGGTAGACCGACGATCATCAGGGTCACCAGCCCAGTCAGCATCAGAAAATGCTGTTAAAAGAGAAGACCCCTTCTGAAAGTGTAAACCAAAGTGAATAGTACCCTTCAGAAAACGTAGAATACGTTTAACAGCAGCCCAATGAGCAGAGCGGGGGGAATGCATATATTGGCAAACTTGGTTGACAGCAAAAGCAATGTCTGGGCGAGTGAGGGTAACATACTGAAGAGCTCCTACAATGCTTCGATATTCGGTTGGATCCAAAAGAGGATCACCATCCAACCGGGAGAGTTTAAACCCGGAAGCGACCGGAGAGCTACTAGGTTTGGCTCCATCCATCTTGGCACGAGTGAGCAAATCAAGAATATACTTGGACTGTGATAGATATAGGGCCTGAGACTGGCGATGGACTTCAATGCCAAGGAAAAAGTGAAGAGGTCCAAGATCCTTCATGGCAAAAATACGATTAAGATCCAGTAACAAAGAATGGATGGCCGATGCTTGATTTCCTGTAACAAGAATATCATCCACATAAATCAATATAAATAAGAGACAACCATCAACTTGTAGGATGAATAAGGAGCTATCAGCTGCAGAACCAATAAAGCCAAGTCCCTGAAGATAATCGGTAAGACGAAGATACCAAGCCCGAGGAGCTTGTTTGAGGCCGTAGAGAGATTTATGGAGCCGGCAAGCATGGGAGGGCCGGCCGGAGTCAACAAAACCTTGAGGTTGGGCCATATAAACTTCCTCAGAAAGTAGGCCATGGAGAAAAGCATTGTGAACATCCATCTGTCGGATGGGCCAATCATGCTGAACTGCAAGAGTTAAGACAATACGGATCGTTGCATGTTTAATCACAGGACTAAAGGTATCAGTATAATCAAGCCCTGGTTGCTGATGAAACCCTTTGGCCACTAAACGGGCCTTGTAGCGCTCAATGGACCCATCTAACTTTTGCTTAATCTTATATACCCAACGGCAACCAACAATGTTTTTATCAGATGGAGCTGGGACAAGAGTCCAAGTTCCTTGTTTTTGCAACGCATCAAATTCATGTGCCATAGCAGTGCGCCACTCAGGGTTTGACAGCTTGGGTGAATGAATTGGGTTCTGCTAGAGTAATAGACGTGAGGAAAGCAGTCGGTAATGGGTAACGGGTAGAGGGGAAAGCCTTTGGTTTAAAAATTCCAGATTTGGACCGGGTGCCATAGGGATGGATGTGGAGAGGTGGAGTCGTACCAGGGTGGTCTTCAATAGGGGATGATTGTGGCTCGGGTAAGGAGATACGGTCCAAGGGAGGCAAATCCAGTGGAGACCCTAAGGATGGAGAAGGTGGAGCAGGTATAACATGAGGGTCGGGAGGGTGTTCATGTGGAGTAAATGAAGGCATAGGCGCGGTAGGGGTTGGCAAAGGGAGAGGTGTAGGTTGGGATGAGGCCACAACTGGTGTGAGAGGTGAGGGTGTAACCTGGGGGATCATACCAAGAGAAATAGGGGAAGTATCCTCTGTCGGTCCTTTGGATGTGTGAGCTACCTCCATTTCAGCAAACGGGAAGCGAGATTCATCAAAAACAACGTGACGAGAAATATAGACTCGACCACTACGAATGTCCATACATTTATATCCATGATGATTAAGGCTGTAACCAAGAAACACGCATTTAGTAGTACGATGAGTAAGTTTGTTAGACATGTATGGACGAAGCATTGGAAAACTGACACAACCAAAACTACGCAAGATGCCGTAATCAGGTGGTTTATGAAATAATTTTTCATACGGTGAAATATTTTCAAGGACTCGAGTAGGAAGACGATTGATCAAAAATACAGCGGCGGCAAATGCATCAAACCAAAACCGAGTAGGCATATGAGCATGAGTGAGAAGTGTAAGCCTGGTTTCAACAACATGGCGGTGTTTGCGCTCTGCAACCCCATTCTGTTGAGGTGTTTGAGGGCAAGAAATATGATGGGAGATGCCATGTAGAGATAGAAAACTTTTAAAGCGGAAACTAGTGTATTCACCACCCCCATCAGATTGAAGGGATTTAATCTTATGATCAAACATGTTTTCCACGAGTGCGGAGAAGCGCACAAAAATTTCATAAATTTCAGATTTAAAATGAAGAGGGAATATCCAACAATAACGACTAAAATCATCAATAAAACTCACATAAAATTTATAACCATTTATTGAAAGTTCGGGAGCAGGTCCCCACACATCGGTGTGAACAAGTTCAAGAGGAAAAGCAGAAATAGACTCAGACGATGTAATCGGTAGTCGGGAACTCTTTCCCATCTGACACGACGGACAAACAAAGGACAATTTAGACGACCCAAAAATTGAGAGCTGCTTAGAGAGAACATCCATAGTTTGGGCAGCAGGGTGACCAAGTCGGTGATGCCAAACCGTGGGAGGCTGCCGAACACAAGTGAAGGTGGTAGGAGAGAGTGATGATGAACTGGAAGCACGTAGGGGAAGCTGAAGCAGGTATAGGCCATCACACATCCGTCCTTGGAAGAGGGTCCTCCCCGTAAGGTTGGCCTTCACAAAAAAATGAGAGTCAGTAAATATGAAGTGACAATCATTGTCTTTGGTAAATTGAGAGACAGAAATAAGGTTGGTTTTCATGTTAGGAACATGAAGAACATGGTTTAAATTAAATGATCTGTCAAGAGAAGAGAGTTTAGATGAACCAGTGTGAGAGATAGCAAGGGTGTTGCCATTACCGACGGCTATGCTGTCATTACCCTCATATTCAGAGTGGAGTGAGAGATTATTAAGGTCAGCCGTGACATGATTTGAGGCTCCGGTATCAGTATACCAAGTAGGGGCAGCTTGCTTGGAGGCAACCATGGCCTGAAGTTTCTGAGGAGGCTGACGACCTTGATAAGACAAATCAAGGCGATGAAAGCAGTCAAGGGCATGATGCCCAACTCGGTTGCAGATCTGACATATATTCGGCATTGGTGGCTTTGCCGATGGATTTGTAGACGAGGTAGCTGTGTAAGAACCACCACCTCGGCCACCATGATGACGACCACGACCTCTACCTCGATAATGGTATGAGCGGCCACGTGAACCACCATGGCCTTGAGTGGAAGATTGAGAGGCACGATTCGTAAAGAGGGCTGTAGACGGCTGCTCAAAGGTATTATTAGAGGCATGTGATTCAAGACGAAGCTCAAAAGTGAGTAGTTGGCCAAATAATTCATCAAAGAGGATTGGAGAATCCCTATTGAGGACTGAAGTATGGACAGGATCATATTCGGGACCCAGGCCATTAAGAACTTGATTGCATAGATCGTAGTCAGACACCTGTTGGCCAACGGCTTCAAGAGAATCAGCAAGGCTTTTCATTTTGTCCAAGAAATCTGTGATGGACATACCTCCTTTCTTAAGGGACTGAAACTGTTGCTTGAGTTGAAGAACTCGAGAGTGAGACTGCATCAGATGGAGGCGTTCGAGGCGTTGCCAAACCTCACGTGAGGTTTGAAGGCCGATAACCCGTTGGAGAACTGAGGCATGGAGGGAAGCATTGATCCAAAGTAAAACCAAGGAATCACGTTCGTGCCAGGTCTCATAGGCGGGATCAATATTGGATGTCGGTTTGTTCTCAGAATCAACGAGAAACTGAGAAGGGCAGGGTATAGATCCATCAACGTAACCCATGAGTTTGTTTGCCCGCAGGACAGGGAGAAACTGACTTTTCCACAAGAGATAATTGTCACGATCTAGTTTGATGGAGACTAGATTCATGATATTGGGGAAAATAAGGGGAGAAGAGGTCATGGCGTGAGATTGAAGCTTGAGGATCGAGGGTGAAGTTACCTAACTTCTGGCTGATACCATGTAAACCAATGACCTACTGTTGAGATAATTCTCTCTTCCTCAATTCATTACGTGAGGAGAGGAGTATATTATATATTGAAAATACAATGTACAGAATATAAGGATTACAAGGAAGTTTCCAATCTTGTAGGATTGGATAACAAGGAATCTTTCTTTCAAAGGAAAGGATCCATTCATGTGATATCATCAATTGGTAGAGTTTCTATCAGGGGCTGAGACTGATTCTTGGAGATTTTCTGTGATACGTTAACAGTTACTATGATCTGCCTTACCATCTAAAACCCTGTTTTTTGCATTTGAGTACTTTTCCAGAGGAATATTTGATTCAATCTTCCAGACTGATAAGAATATGGACAGCGGAAGGACTTATAAAAGAAAAGGAAGGTATGACACTTGAAGAGGTTGCAAAGAGCTACCTCTATGAACTCATTAATAGGAGCTTAGTCCAAATTTCAAGAACTGGTCATTTAAGACAGTTCAAAAGGTATAAGATACATGATTGTGTTCGTGACATCATAGTTAAGAAGTCGAAGGAGCAGAATTTTGGAGAAATAGCTGCTGCACTGAACATAGAGTTGAATGAAAAAGTCTGATGCCTATCAATCCATAATAATGTTTGTAATGTTTATGTAATAACTAGTTCGACAAATCTAGAGAAATACGAAAATAAGAAATCAAGCAATCGCACAAAAGAGACAAGATATACGTGGTTCGGCAAGGTGCCTACGTCCACGGGAGAAAAGGCAAGAAATCCACTAAGAATACGGGAGAAATACAGTGTACAGAAGCTCTCTAAAACCCTCGTTCGAAACCTTCTAAAAACCCCTTACTTACGCCTCCTCAAAGAAAACCCTTTATATATCTAAGGTTACAACGAAAAGTAAAACGGGTCGAAAATACAGGTCAAAATTTCGGGTCACTCGGGTCGCACACCGGTAATCAAGGATCCGGGTAAGATCCATACCGACTTCCCAACAAAAACCCATATACTGAATTTGAGCCAAAACTCACAGTTTATGAGCCGCAAAACAAGATCTTCTCTCACCTTCGTTCCCTATTCATGTTTGGAGTGGATACACTTCCCGAATCATAAATGAATGCATTCTTTAGTAGCTTTAGGCTGCTTCTTTAGTAGCTTTAGGCTGCTCAAGGTCTTGGATTTGAGTGATGCACCATTGGAGAAGGTTCCAAATGAAATTGTGAATTTGTTCCATTTAAGGTACTTAAGCCTTAGGAGAACGAAGATCAAAGAGCTTCCTAACTCTTTAGGGAGGCTTCAAAACCTAGAGACCTTGGATCTTGGAGATACATCCTTTCTATATAAATTGCCAAATGAGCTCTTCAAGCTTAAACGGTTATGCTCTCTTAAATTTGGCAATATCAAAGGAGGTCCAGTTTCCATTGATGAATCTCAAGAGCAAGTGGGAATATGGAGTTTGGTCAACCTAGAAGTTCTTCGCGATATAAACGTAAAACAAGGGGGAAGAGTAACCAGAGAGCTGGAAAGGATGACCAAATTGAGGAGGTTAGGGATTCGTAGGTTGAGAAGAGAAGATGGGGTGGATCTGTGGTGTTCAATCAAGAAATTGAGCAACCTTCGTTTCTTAGATGTGAGGTCTGAAGGAGAGGAGGTTCTTGATATACAATTTCTATCTTCCCCTCCTCTGCTTCTTCAAAAGTTATATTTGGTAGAAGAAGGATCTTGCAATTGTCACAAACAAAAAATTAGCCCTAGATCATTGAGCTTTGTTGAAAAGTCGCCAGAAAATCCAATTATACATATTGGTGGTCACCGTCAGTCTGTGAAATCCATCACTGTCGCATCCCGCTCATCTTAAAGTCTGTCGGAGCCAGTGGTCCACTAGAGCAAACTGTCATGATCTCTCCCAATAGCACATAAAGAGAAGTCGGCCAGTGGTTTGAAGGGAAAAAAAAAAAAAGGAACTCGAAGGTATTAATGATAAAGAGATTTCAACTAGAAATGGTGAAGACTATAACTTTAAGAGGGGAAAAAAAAAGGTATTGGCCGGACGGGCGACACTGCCGCCCGCCGGAAAAACAAGATTAAAGGAAAGAAAAATTCAAAATAAAGTCCGATCGACCCGCTCTGATACCATAAAGACAAACTAATTTTATTGAATTCTCAAAGTGATTACAAAGAGACCCAACTAGGGTTTATATAGATAATAGTATATAGATAAAATAGAAACTAAATCTAAATCAAACATTCTAATCTCTCAATCACAATCTCTTTCTAAATCTAAATCTTTCCAATAATCTCAATCTCTTTCTAAATCCAATTCTTTCCAACCATCTCAATTTCATGCTAAATCCATTTCTTTCCAATTGTGATGATGGTAATGATATGGTTCATCTCATGCATATCATTACCATACATGTACTCTATTAGTTTCCACACTGGATATCTTTACTTAAAAACCTAGAAATGATAAGTTTAATGGAGTGCAAATTAAGGGATGATCCACTTGAAGTCCTTCAAGCTTTGCCTAATCTAGTGGGGCTTACACTTTTCCAAGCTTATGATGGGGAAGAAATGTGTTTCAAGGAAGGAGGATTTCAGGCACTTAAGAACTTAGAGCTTTCCAAATTAGAAAGATTGAGATTGGTTAGAGAAGAAGATGGAGCATTGCCTCATCTTCAAGACCTATACATATATGAATGTAAAATGCTAGCGAAGGTGCCATTAGGCATCGAATGCCTCGCCAACCTCAAAGCCTTTATGTTCTGTGAGATGTCAATTGAATTCGTGATCAACCTGAATCCTAACAAACAAGGCGTAGATTATTGGAAAGTTGCACACTTCCCAGCCATCTTTTATCTCAAAGTTAGTGATGATCGGGTGTCCATTGCCTCGGCGATGAATATGCGTAGCATTCCTCTTACCTGAAATGATAGGATTGGTTAGAGGCAATGGAAGACAAAGATTACTGCATTAATGGATTTGGTAAGAGCCTAAACACTATTAATCAAATGTCGATTATAACACCATTTTGTGCTATCAAACAACCATAGATGTGATGTTTGCAATTGTTTTTCTCAGGTTGGACTTCTAATAATCAGATATCTCGTTAGGATGGCCCATCATATGGCTGCCTTATAAGCGTACAAGCAACAGGTGAGCCATGCAGATTCCATATAGTAAATCTCTTCATTTTTGTTACTCTAATTACTTTACTTTTTGTTGGAATGCTAACCCAATGGCAGAATTCTCAACTCTCAGCGATAAAATGAAATTTGTTGCTACTTTTACAAGTTAGTTTGTAGAAAGTTGCTTTGAACTGTCGCAAAGGTAACCGATTACAGCAATGACATTGTCACTTCAGCTGTGAGAGCTTGGAATGCGGAGAGTGTGCATAAAAAGTTACTTGTAGTGAATTTTTATATAAACTGTCACTATATATTAAAAAATATTAGCGACAGACCTCATTCCCACGCTATAGTATATAACCGTCAGTAATTAATACGCCATTACTATTTTTTCTCACAATTTACTGAAATCGATTTGAAGTGACGGAATTATAGCTTCGGTTATTTCCATAGCTAAAAATGGATTTTCTTATAGTGACCTTTGAGTCAGTGTTTTCTAATCATATGTATATATACATATATATGCTTTTTTTTTTAAATATGATCTTTAGATATCAAGGTAGGTACCTTGAAAAATCAATAATTTCTATAACCTAGGTAGAGGAGAGGCTTACTTGAACCTCTAGAAAGTGCTGTGTTCATTAGAACCCTTTCAATTTTATATATATATATATAGTGAAATGCTAGCCCCGTACACAAACTTCCAAACTCACTAGAGTTGTAACATGCTAACTTCTTTCTTTGAAATAAATTGTTTTCTTAACCTGTTGAAGGAATAGTAGGTGTTAGCACTGACCGTGAGAGTTTGGAAATATTTTGAAATCTGCACTGGGCTAGCACCCCTCATATATATATATATATATATATATATAATGGGAGTAAAGATTGTAGCTAATATTACCTCATGGATATAACGATTTTTTGGGGTTTGGAAGTTGTTGGTATGGGCTGCGTGTGTGGTCTGCATGTGTGTCGTGTGTATGAGTGTGTGTCTGCATGTGTGGTGTGCGTGTGTGTTTCCTTTCTTGCCTTCAGAATCACCTTGTGGTGTTCTTGAGTTTACCACCAAAAAAAAAAAAGTTGGTAGATAAAACTACTCTTTCTTCTAAGATACCGGGATTTAGACGACATATATAAAAGAACAGAAACAATCTCTAGAAATGACTCGGAGAATTACACACCATAATTAAGGATACATTAGTTAGCATCCCTAGGAAGTTAATGTTGACCAAATTTATACAAGCCAATTTTGTGAGTTTTGACTCAAATTTAGTATATGGGTTTTTGTTGGGAAGTCGGTATGGATTTTACCCGGATCCTTGATGACCCGGTGTGCGACCCGATTAATAGGCAATGTGTGGGGTTCACGCCACCATTGCCATGGGGGTCCGGGGGCTTTGCCCCCGGCCGAAATTTTGACCCGTATTTCCGACCCGTTTTACTTTTCGTTGTAACCCTAGTAAATAAAGGGTTTTCTTTGAGGAGGCGTGAGTAAGGGGTTTTTAGAGGGTTTTGAGAGAGCTTCTGTACACTGTATTTCTCCAGTATTCTTAGTGGATTTCTTACCATTTTCTCCCGTGGACGTAGGCACCTTGCCGAACCACGTATATCTTGTCTCTTGTGTGCGATTGCTTGATTTCTTATTTTCGAATTTCTCTAGATTTGTTGAACTAGTTATAACAAATTGGTATCAGAGCTTTAGGTTGGGTAGATCTAAATGCGGGTAAGTTTGACATTGAGAAATTCGATGGGAGGAATGATTTCAGTCTTTGGCGACTGAAGATGAAGGCTGTGCTTGTGCAACAAGGCTTGACGAAAGCATTGAAGGGCAAAGAAGCTTTGCCTGTAACAATGGATGACAGTGAGAAGGATGAACTGATAGAGAAGGCATTTAGTGCGATTCTGTTATGCCTGAGCAATGAAGTTTTGCGAGAAGTTGCTGAAGAAGAAACGGCAGCGGGATTGTGGCTCAAGTTAGAGAGTTTATATATGACGAAATCTCTCACAAATCGCTTGTACCTAAAGAAGCGATTGTATACACTCCAGATGCGCGAAGGTATGCCTCTTAAAGACCACCTTGATGAATTCAATCGAATTATTTTAGATTTAAGAAATATAGACATTAAAGTTGATGATGAGGACCAGGCAATTATTTTAATGTGTTCTTTACTACCTTCTTTTGAGAACTTTGTTGACACTATGATGTATAGAAGAGAAACTCTTACCATGGAGGATGTTAAGGCAGCCCTAAACTCTAAGGAGTTGAAGAAAAGAGTATCTGAGAGTAGTGTAGAGGGATCTGGTGAAGGTTTGTTTGTAAGAGGGAGAACACATGAGAAGACTTCTAATAGTAGAAGTCGGTCCAAATCAAAATCAAAGCCCAGAAAAATGAAGTGTTTTCATTGTCACAAGGAAGGACATTTCAGAAAAGACTGTCCAGAGCGTAAGGGGAAAGGAAAAGATAATTCAGAGAATGTTGCTGGTGTAGCAGAGGATCACGGGGATGTACTCACAATTACTGTTGGTAGCTCGGGTAATGAGTGGATTCGGCATTCGGGTTGTTCCTATCATATCTATCCTAATAGAGACTGGTTTACTACTTATCGGTTTAATGATGATGGTAGAGTATTAATGGGAAATGATGTAGCCTGTAAGGTTGTTGGGATAGGCTCAATTCAAATCAAGATGCATGATGGTGTTGTGAGAACCTTAACCGATGTACGGCATGTTTCAGAGTTAAAGAAAAATTTACTTTCTTTGGGTACGCTTGACTCCAATGGTTGTAGCTATAAAGCTGATGGTGGAGTTATGAGGATTTGCAAGGGAGGTGCTCTAGTTGTGATGAAGAGATATTTGAAAAATGGTATCTATGTGTTACAGGGTAGTACAGTTACAGGTGCAGCTGCTATATCATCATCAGATTCGGATCTTGACACCACTAGGTTGTGGCATATGCGATTGGGGCATATGAGTGAGAGAGATTTGACATTGTTGAGTAAACAGGATTTACTTGGTGGTTAGAAGATATGGAAGATGGATTTTTGTGAGCATTGTGTCTTTGGAAAACAGTACAGAGTTAAATTCAGTACGACTGTTCATAGAACCAAGGGTACTGTGGACTATATTCATTCTGATATTTGGGGTCCCTCTCGTGTCCTCTGTCTAGGTGGTGGTAGATACATGTTGACATTTATAGATGACTTTTCAAGGAAGGTCTGGATATTTATCTTGAAACACAAGAATGAGGCTTTTGTGAAGTTTAAGCAATGGAAGGCTTTGATTGAGAAACAGACAGGGAAAAAGATCAAGCGGTTGAGAACTGACAATGGCATGAAATTCTGTGGGGGTGCTTTTAATGAGTTCTGCAAAAATGAAGGGATTGTGAGACATCGAACAGTCAGATACACTCCACAACAGAATGGTGTAGCAGAACGAATGAATAGGACATTGTTGGAGAGGGCAAGATGTATGCTCTCTAATGCTAGGTTGTCCAAGGAATTTTGGGCTGAAGCTGTTAACACAGCTTGTTATTTGGTTAACAGGTCTCCATCGACTACTATCGAATGTAAGACTCCTGAAGAGGTATGGTCTGGGTCTCCTGTAAATTACACTGATTTGAAAGTATTCGGTTGTACGGCTTATGCTCATGTAAATAAGGGTAAGCTAGAGCCTAGAGCAAAGAAGTGCATATTTATGGGGTATGCAGATGGTGTGAAGGGATATAGGCTTTGTTGTACTGATTCCAAGTCATCAAAGGGTATTATCAATAGGGATGTGACTTTTGATGACTCAACTATGTTCACTCCTAAGTAGCATTGTATTGATGCAGGAAAGGATCATGGTGTCAGTGAGAATGTGGAGTTTGAAATAAAAGCTTCAGAGAATACTCAGAAAGTTGTTCCAGTTGAGCAAGAGGAAGAAGATGTGCAACATCCAGAGGTGGAAGAAGAAGCACCGCAAGAACAACAATGGACTCTTGCTAGGGACAGACAGAGGAGGCAATCTAAGCCACCTCTGAGATATGGTTATGCAGACCTTGTTGCATATGCTCTTAGTGTGGTAGAAGACATTAAGGTTCAGGAACCCAGTACCTATCAAGAGGCCATTACTAGTGAAGAGTCAGCAAAGTGGACTGTAGCCATGAGTGAGGAGATTGAATCTCTTCACAAGAATCAGACTTGGGAACTAGTAAAACCGACAAAAGGAAGAAGAATTGTGGGCTGCAAATGGATCTTCAAGATGAAGGAAGGAACTCCAGGGGTGGAGGATGCAAGGTACAAAACTCGATTGGTGGCGAAAGGTTATTTACAGAAAGAGGGCATTGATTTCAATGAAGTGTTCTCACCTGTTGTGAAGCACAGTTCCATCCGGATGCTACATTCTATGGTTACCTTGTTTGATTTTGAGCTTGAACAGCTTGATGTCAAGACTGCTTTTCTGCATGGTGAGCTAGAGGAGCAGATTTACATGCATCAGCCTCAAGGGTTTGAGATTCAGGGAAAGGAGGATCATGTGTGCTTGCTGAAGAAATCTCTGTATGGTTTGAAACAATCTCCTAGACAGTGGTATAAGCTGTTTGATACTTTCATGATTAGAAAGGACTACTGTAGGAGTGAGTATGATAGTTGTGTCTATCACAAGAAGTTGTCTGATAGTTTGTATGTTTATTTGTTGTTGTATGTCGATGACATATTGATTGCTTCTAAGAACATGTCTGATATCAAGAATTTGAAGACTCAGTTAAGCAGTGAGTTTGAAATGAAAGACTTGGGTGCAGTCAAGAAGATATTGGGAATGGAGATTCACAGAGACCGAAAAGCGGGCAGATTGCACTTGTCTCAGAAAAGGTACATTGAAAAGGTATGGAATGCTTTGGTATGCAAGGGTCGAAGCCAGTGAGTACTCCACTTGCAGCTCATTTTAAAATTTCAGCTACTTTATCACCGCAGACTGAGGAGGAGGTGGAGCACATGTCACGTGTTCCTTATGCTAGTGCTGTTGGGAGCATTATGTATGCTATGGTTTGCATTAGGCCAGACATTTCACAGGAAGTTAGCGTGGTAAGCAGGTATATGGATAAGCCTGGGAAAGCCCATTGGCAGGCAGTGAAATGGATACTTTGATATTTGAGAGGTAGTACAGATGTTGGGTTGATATATGACAGAGGCAGTGACACTCCTGATAGTGTCATTGGATATGTTGATTCAGACTATGCTGGAGATTTGGATAGGAGGAGATCTTTGACAGGTTATGTTTTCACTCTTTGTGGGAGTGCCATCAGTTGGAAAGCGACTCTGCAGTTTACAGTTGCATTGTCTACTACTGAAGCTGAGTATATGGCAGCTACAGAAGCAGTGAAGGAAGCTATATGGCTGAAAGGTTTGGTTGGTGATCTTGGGATGCAGCAGGAGCAGTCTACTGTGTTTTGTGACAATCAGAGTGCCATACATCTGACCAAAAATCAGATGTTCCATGAGAGGACCAAATACATTGATGTCAGACTCCATTTTATTAGAGATGTGATTTCTCAGGGAGCCATTGCAGTGAAGAAGATTGCTACAACAGAAAATCCAGTAGATATGATGACCAAGCCCATCCCTGCAGTCAAGTTCAAGCATTGCTTGGACTTGATTGGTATTGATAGTACTTGAGTGCCCTTAGGGGGCTGATAGAGGCGGCAAGAAGAGTTGCTTGTTATGGTGGAGATTGCTTTTGTTGAAATTCTCGCCAAGGTGGAGATTTGTGAGTTTTGGCTCAAATTCAGTATATGGGTTTTTGTTTGGAAGTCGATATGGATCTTATTCGAATCCTTGATGACCTGATGTGCAACTTGATTAATAGGCAATGTGTGGGGTTCACCCCACCATTGCCATGGGGGTGCGGGGGCGAAGCCCCCGGCCGAAATTTTGACCCATATTTCTGACCCGTTTTACTTTTCGTTGTAACCCTAGTAAATAAAAGGGTTTTCTTTGAGGAGGCATGAGTAAGGGGTTTTTAGAGGGTTTCGAAAGAGGGTTTTGAGAGAGCTTCTGTACACTGTATTTCTCCAATATTCTTAGTGGATTTCTTGCCGTTTTTTCCCGTGGACGTAGGCACCTTGCCGAACCACGTATATCTTGTCTCTTGTGTGCGAATGCTTGATTTCTTGTTTTCGTATTTCTCTAGATTTGTCGAACTAGTTATAACAAATTTAATTTTAGTGTCCACCTAACTTGCACTACAAAATTAAAGGATTTTAGCGGCAGCTAAAAGAAATCACCACTAAAGGCATACTTGGATTGTCGGAATTGTCTTTGTTTAGCCACCGTTAAAGGGCCTATAAAACCACCAGTAAAAAGTACATCAACAACGGCGGTTTCAAGAAAGTTAAGACCGTCGTAAAAGGCTGCTCCGACAAGCTATATAGCGACGGTGGGTTAAACCCGCCATTATAGTAATTAACAGCGGTTTTGGGATTGTGAACCGCTGTTAAAAAGTTTGAATTTTGTAGTGTTGAAACTATTAATCCATCCAGTTACCATATACCTTTCCTGTTTTTTTTTCTGTTTTTTTTTTTTTTTTTTTGTACTTGTTTTATCTTGTTTGGGCAAAGGCATAATTGGTTGATTTGTGGTTAGTGAATGTGATGCAGAACATGTAGTTTTTTGACTACCTAAAACAGAAGACAAATAACACCATTGTCGTGCGCACCGTAACTTCCAATGAGCGTAACTTTATGCACGCTTATCAGAATCACTGTTTTAATCTGTTTTAATATATTAGTGTAAAGCTACCGATGAGCTCAAATTTGGAGCCCTTTGATCATCGGGTTTGAAGTTGTAATTTGCTCATTTTTAAATAACTTTCTATTTGTCTATTTTTTGTCCCATTTCAGGTTATGGGAGTAGCTAGTTGGGTCAGGAGACTCTTTATTAAGAGTAATGTAAATTTGTAGCCATTTTTCAGTTTTTGCAATTTAGAAACGTTACTATTTTGGATAAGTTCAATTTTGGAAGAAGTCAAGTTGAGTTAGGAAGTTAGGTCTTTTATATAGTTATGGTTGTCAGGAGTAAAGATAGCTTGACCAATAGAATTTTGTTTCCATATTTAAAGACTTTTTTCTCTAATTTTACTTGTTTGATTCAAGGTTTTGTTCCAAAGAAGAAGATGGTTATCTTCTTCTTCCTATACGCTTCAATTTGCATCAAGTGTGTGGTTATTGCGACATTACTCTTGGAACTCTAATGGAATTCATTTGGAATATATCTCCAAGATTGAGTTGAGATCTCCCCCTAAAAAAGGAAGACCCGTACTACTCTTCCTTAATAGCCCAAAAATGGTGGTTCATATAATCGAATGAGAAGTACTGCAAGTTGGGACATTGATTTCTTGTACCCTCCACTTCACTTACCCATGTATAGATATGTTGATAAATCACTAATTAAAGAGACTAATTTCCTCTCATAAAAATAAATGATTTTTTACTAATATATGCCCTGACTTGCACACATGACCTGGACTCCAGAATGAGTGAAGACAAAAAAAAAACAAAATGCTTTAATCTGCTGTCTGAGCCAACTCAGTTTCTATTAGGTCCGCTCACCTTATTTTCATGGGACTGAATCAACTTCAACCATTACTCAATTTTGACTCATTCAAGATCAGTGTTACCTAGTTGGCTACCCACTAGAACAAACTCCGAACCAGTTAGAAGCGAACCACTTCGCGGTTTGGTTCATTTGGGTTCGTGGAAATGAGCAAACCCTATACCCAAACCAAATAGTTTTGGTTCGGTGAACTTTTTGTTTGAGTTTGGTGAATTTGTTCTATAAGTTTGACGAACTTATACTTTGAGTTTGGCGAATTTGGTTTCTGAGTTTAAGAACCGGCCATTAAACATATTTTTAATGCTTTTTTAAATAAATATTTATAATGTATCTATTTACATGGTTAAAATATATATGTATTAATATAACATAACCGAACAAAGCAAGCGAACCAAACTAAAGAACCTAAGCAAATTGATAAACAAATTGTCTCATACTGCCCTAGCGAATTAGGTTCACTCTAATTTGGGAATTACAAACCCAAATTCAAACCTAGCAAACCGACGAACTAGGTAACATTGTTTAAGACCCAATCTTGACACAATCAAAACAAAGTTCTCTCATACCCCCCTTTCCAATATATCCCACAAATGGGAAAAATTTATTCTAAAGTGTATTTTAAGTTCCATCTGTACCGTATAGATCGAAAGACAAGAAAATTAGAAGGAAAACAAGATTTGGTACTATCCCATATCCTTTGAACTAAACTATGTAGCAGAACTCTAACCCTACTCTCTCCAAGGATATTTTATATAAATTATTTTGATTTTATATTTATTGCGTGTAACTAATCAGCTCGTTATGTTACAGAACATTAAACTTACACCTCATGAAGCAGAAGGTATTGAGTTCTACTTCTCACTCCCCCTTCTGGGCCAGCCCCACATAGGATTTCCTAGACTTTCCTAGTGTGGCAGGTTGCGGGCTCTCGTCGCACCCTCGGGGATTAGTCTTGACCGAAGGGTTGGAGACGTCCTGAGCTTTCAAAAAAAAAAAACATAGTTCTTTTTCTTTTTACAAGAGAGAAAGCCCACCATCACCACTATGGGGGAAAAAATCTCTCACAACCTTTACCTCCACATGTTGCTGAATAAATAGTAGAAGGAAGAAAGGTTTGCTATGCAATGGTTGTCCGACCTGTAAAAGAAACTCTGAAGCTCAAGTCAGATTTGAGGTCATAAAGGTTGAGAAGTTCAGAGCTTTTTCTCAAAAAGTTCAATATGTTTAGAGAGTTCATAGTCTGGAAAAAGATCCTTTGGTCTCCTCCAATCAACATATATATTGGCAAGCAAATGCCAAATATTGTTTGAGTTTTGCTTTTGATATTCCTTAAATGATTTTCATACTTTTTGTCTTGAGTGAAGTACTGATTTTCTTATAATCTGAAATGTTCAAGCACTTAAACAGAATTATTAATACCATAAGTTTCATTTCATTATTGTGTTATTATCAAAATTATTAAGGGTACCCAAGGTTATAACCTTGAGGCTTATAGAGGTTGTAGTTTATTTTTGGTTGTCATCGAATACAGTTTAAAATTATTTGAGAAATGGTTTCAAAAATGGCAGAAATACAACAAACAAATTTGAGGCATAGGTTATACTGTCTTTAAACTGTATTCGTCTCTACACAATGACAACAAATGGGTCCAACAAATCAGTTCCAGGATACAACGGAACACTACTTGAAAGCTGTTTTACCGAGTTATTTTGTTGTTCTAACTCTGTTCCAGAACATAGAAGCCTACAGAATTTGCTCAGAAAAAGATAATAAAAACGAAGTAGTTTAAACCCTTTAATAAGACTCTAATATATTGAGTTATGACACCTTTTCGAAAAGGCACAAAGGTTTCAAAAATCCCAACAGAAACCAATCCAACAGACCAAAAAACATTTATAATTTAAACTTAAACAGTTTTGGGTTTAATTAAAAAAACGTTAAACAAGAGGGACTTAAAAAATAATTCATTTGAATCTTATAACCTAACCCAACCCAACCCAACCCGGCCGACCCGACTTGACTCGGCACGGCACGCGTGTATGTGGTTAGCATAATGGTTTTCATATAAGCATAGTAGGCATGGGTAATAAATTCTAATACCCATGAAGATCCAAGCCTTATTCCAACACTACCTTATATATACTTTCAGATTATTAATAGTTTTCCAATGTGGGATGGCTAAACATTTTGCTTCGAAAAACAACTCAAAACAAACCACTAAGTTGTCAAAACACCATTGTTTTTCTATAAAATATTCAATCAACATTGTTGCCGAGAAAATCAGTAAAAACATGGGAAAAAAAAAAGCATAATTAAAAATTGTATTAGAAATCAAAATTTTTCTTTTCATCTCTATGTTTTCACCTATTTTCTTGGGAAACAAGCATAGCATATGGGATAGTGAATCTTAACAACGATTAAGGACTATTAAAAGGGATAGCTGGCGACTTGTGTGATGAGAGCTAGACGGATTTAACCACGCGAGGGCCAGACCAATTCCATCATGTGACCTCGCATTACACGTGGAAAAGTAATTTACTGTCTACTTCATAAGCGTTTACAACCACATTCTAGAGATAGTGTGGGAAGTGGGAACACGTGATGCTAGCAAATGTAATTCATGGATGCCAACAATGCAACGCGCCTATAATGCAATGTGTCTATCCCGTAAATTTTCTTTTTCTTCTTTTTTTACTGACGATGTAGTTAATTTTTTTTTTTTATTTTGCAATGTGTAAGCAAAGCTTAGAAACAATGGTACCCTACAAATAACGAATTTTGAAGGAAAAAAAAGTCGAACATTCAAATTTTGAAGGAGCCAAATTCTCTGCCGTGCTAACCGGATTTGCCGTCTCCTTTGACACCCCTTAACCGTGGGTAAGTTTTAGCCACCCCTAGGGTTCACCCACTCATCCTTGGTTTTTTAAAAAAATATTAATTCTTTTTTTAAAAATTAAAAAATAGTTTTTAATATTAAAAAAACTCTAAAAACAGTTTTTAAATTTTTTTAAAAAAATTAATATTAAAAAAAAATAAAACCAAGGATGGGTGAGTGAACCCTAGGGGTGGGTGAACCTTACCCATGATTAAGAGGTGTCAAAGAAGACACGTGGCGACCTCTAGGGGTGATAACCGGATTTGCTAAATCCGGTTATCACTGTAGAGGATTTGACTCCAATTTTCAAAGAAACAACACAGCATGGTAGCGTCTCTGTCATTTAAGATCACCAGGCCGGCCTAAGCCATTTGGAGGCCTAAAGCGAAAATTCTAAATGGGGTTTTTTTTTTTTTAAGTATTATTAAAAAAAAAAAGTAACTATAAATGGTGCCTTTTTAATATTCTAAATGAACCTTTTATTTTTTTTTAATATTCTAAATGGGGCCTTTTTAATATTATTTTTTTTAATGGGGCCTAAAGCAAAGGCTTTGATGGCTTAATGGACGGCCCTGGTAACCGCCGAATGCACATGGTAGGTACTGTTTTATTCAACCCATTAAAAGGTTGGTATGAGAGAGTAATTTATTTTAAAGAATGCACTTATTTGACATTTTAAAATTATTATAATAATTATATGTGTATCTAATGAAATTTTAGGGAGTTTTACAGTATTAGTTTATTTTTCAGGTGCTATGCACCGACAAAGACATCCGTGGCCTCACATTACACGTGAAAAATAATTTGTCATATAAGTGCTTATAATCACATTCTAAAGATAGTGCGAAAACAGGAGATGCTAGCAAATATAAGAACCCTTGCTTGTTGGTGTAGCTCAGTAGTCAAGGACGAATAGTAAACTCGGAGGTCTTGAGATGAAATCTATGCTCCCCTCAATATGGGATGTATGGGTTGCATGTTACATAAATAAATATATATATATATATATATATATATATATATATATATATATATATATATATATCATGTGAAACTAGTCTGAGTACGGGCCATGATACCCGCGTTTACCAAAGTTGTTATAAAAAAAAACAATTATAAGTCATAGGACACCAACATGCCAACACGCACATAATGTGTCTATCTCGTATCCTTTTTTTTTCTTTTTGTGACAATACCTCGTTTATTGTTTTGGTGCAATGTCTCACTCCAATAACATGTGATGTTCCTTTTCCCCTGGAGCTGAATCTGTCTTGTCAGCCTTCTTCAATGTAATTCCTTCTTAGATGTGATATCACTCATCATCAAAAATAAAGAAAAAAAAAACCACATGTTATATCACTCTACAAAAAGAAAAATAAAATATGTTACACATTTTTTTTACAATTTAAATACAAAGAAGAGCTCTCCATCACCCTTTTTACACTATCGGATGGCAAATGTGTAATTATGGTGTGTTGCAAAATTACCCCAACTTCCATCAATAATTAAAACATGCCACATTACAGTGTAAAAAGGGAGCTCTGCTTGATGCAGAGCTTCGTCTTAAAATTATTTTCTTTTTTTTAATTAAAAAAAAAAGTCTTTTTACTGTATTATTTTTTTTTTCGTGCATCACTCATCCAACCTCTTTAATTGCACTTTTAACCCTGATTAAGAAATTTTAACTATTATGATTAATTTTCTTTGATAATTTTTTCTTCTATAAATCAAGGTTACATGGTTGATAGGAAATGTAATTCATGGATTCCAACACACCCGTGATGCAATGTGTCTACTCCTATCATCTTTTTTTCTTTCTTTCTTACTTTTTCATAATCTTGAATGGTTCTTAGAAGTGCTAGCCCAAGTACTAGATACGAGAACTTTTCTATTCTCAACATCATGTCAATCAAGGTGGGGTTTGGATTGGATTTTATTAACCAAAAATCAATTGATAAAATTGATTTTGTAGAAATTAGTTGTCAAATAATCACTTTTTAATAATAGTATTCAGGAATATGAAGATGAGAGACTCAACTTTGCATCCCCGAACACTATTATTTGTAAAAAAATAATTATTTACAAATTAATTTTTATACAATCTATTTTACCACAATTGATTTTTGCCTAAAAAAAAACAATCCAAACGCCCTCACAAGTATCCCAACTTCTTAAAAAGTATTTAATTTAACGTTAGAAAGTGCTTTCACAGGATGCTTTTGGGACACTTGGTTAAGACTGAGATTAGAAAACGCCTGAGAGCAGGGCTAACACATCTCTCTCTGGGTGCAAGTCTACCAAGGATGTGGGCCGAGCAACACATCCTTGGAGGTTATGCAACAACGTGTTGGCGGTAGCTACCAACCTCAGGAAGCGAAGAGTGTCGGTGGACACAGATTGTCAGTTGTGCGGATCAGCGGAAGAAACTATTACCCACTTATTTATGGAATGCCCGTGCTCCAGGAGTATCTGCTTCGGGACCCAGCTATCCCTGAAATTCCCCACACCGTCTTCCATGTCAATCCTTGAATGGTGGACTAAGTGAGTGTCTGATCCAGCATTTGGTATATGGGACACAACTCTTACCATTACCTTGGTCACTACCCTATGGGGTGTTTGGCTGCATCGGAACGAGGTGTTATTCAATGGGGTCACCCCAAATCCTGCTACTGCTATTGCTCGAATTCAGGCCTTGACTATAGACTTTTTGCGACATCCTAAAATCCTGGGCATTACAGATAATGGTCCTTTGATCCAGCAGCCAGTAAGTCTCGAGGAGGCCTCCTGGTATCCCCCTCCAATAGGATGGCTGAAGTTGAACGTGGACGGAGCAGCGCTACCAAATGGGAAAGCCGCAGGTGCCGGGGTGGTGGTAAGGAGATGGAGTGATCATCGCTCAGCTATCAAAACCTCTCCCAGGAGGTTCGGCCCGTGTGGCTGAAGCGGAGGCTATTTTTTTAGCCCTCTTCACTGCCGTCTCTAAAGGTTGGAGGAAGATTATCCTCGAGTCCGACGCAAAAGAAATAGTGGAACTCATAGAGGGCGTCTCCACCAACCAACTTGGTGACATTGTTACTTTGATCGCGGACATCCATCACCTTCAAGGCCTTTGTGAGGACCTGGTTTTCAGGGTTATAAAGCGTCAGGCCAACTCATTGGCCCATTTCTCAGCCCAACAAGGCCTCTCTGCTAGCCTCTCTAGATTTCATTCCCAATCATTTCCCTCCCAGCTGTCCCCGGGGGCTCCTTCAATACAAGCACAGGGCCCGGCCCAAGGGAGTTTGTAAGTCTCGTTTTTTTCTTGGCTATGAAATTACCTCTTTACCAAAAAAAAAAAAAAAAAATACCAAGGAGTAAAACTTGGGAACAATGGTAAGCTACCTGACACCTAAAAAAAAAAGTCCAATTAATAAAAATATGAAAGTGTATATTTGGCACTTTTTCTATGTGTCAAAATATTATTAGCCCATTCCAACCCAGGTTCGAAGTCCACTGTTGCCAAGTTTTGCTCCCTCCTAATTATGCCACAAGTATGATTTGTAATGCGGTTTAGCTACACGTAAAGCGATCACTGAGTCTATGTATTTCTCTAAGCACATACAACGAAGGATTAGTTGGAAGAGAGAGAGACCTACATTGACACCCCCAGCAATCCATATTTTCTTTTCTGTGTTTAGAGGTAAGCATGGTTATATACGTACCCATTGTTTAGAGGAGCAACATATCACTTGATATTTAGAATCATAAAAGAGAAAATTATTATATGCTTAAAATATATGGAATTATATGCAGGAGACGCTGGAATGGATGGTCTATATGGAAATGGAGGCATGTTCAGAGTAAGAAGGATGGAGACTACCTTGGTCCGGCCGGCAGCGGAAACTTACCGTGGGCTCTATTTTTTATCGAATCTAGATCAGAACATGGCCTACATGGTCGAATTGGTATTCTGCTTCAAAGGAAATGGAGGCAAAAGAACAGACATTAATACTGTTAGTGAAGTAATCAAGCAAGCCTAAGCTAAGGTCTTGGTTTACTACTATCCGTTGGCAGGGAGTCTCACACTGAATTCAGACGGAAAATTGATGGTAAATTGCACAGGAGAAGGTGCTCCATTTGCTGAAGCAATTTCAGATTCTGAGATTGAAGTATTGGGTGATGTTACTTTGCTTAATGATCCGTCGAAACTACGGAACCTTGTTCTTACCTTGGACAGTGCCGGAATTGTCACAGAATTACCTCTATTGACAGTTCAGGTATGACATTAAGGAATGTTGGTGCAATTGGGCTAAATTCCTGCACACATAGCCACTTAGCAAATACAAACAGATAATAATGCAGTTAAATAAACAATTAATTATTTAATTAAGGTAGAGAATCACTTCGCTGAGAGGCGCTATAAGTGAGTTTTTCTTGAAGATAGTCGAAGCCTCTCATGTGCAAAGGATATGCCAGCTCTATTTCCGGGATACAACTCAGCTCAGATTCTCTCCGATCTTCCCAACGAGTTTGCACTACTCGGTAGAAGATGGAGTACTGATCTTCCTTTAGGATGCCCTTTAAAATTATATATATATATATATATATATATATTCATTTAATTTGGGTTTGCAATTAATCCAAATGTCCTAAAGTCTCATCGGATTTGCAGTAAGAGATAATCTAATTAATTAGACAATATATGAAATTACCATTTTACCCCTTAGGGTTTAAGGATCTGTTTGGTTACAGGGTTAGGTCCACTCTGATTTGGTCTAAACCTGGTTTAACCTATTCCAGAATAGGCATGCACCTATTCTGTTTGGTTACAGATTCTGGTTCTGTCCAAAATCAAATCTGCACAGAATCTGTTCTAGTTTGGCCAAAATCAATTCTGTCTTAAGTCTCGTTTGGTTACAGTTTTAAGTTAATTCATTTTAGCTTAATCCGAGTCTGTTTGGTGACAAGATTATACTTAATCTGATTTTATCAGTTCGGGTTCAGTATGGGTACAAGAACAAGCTTGTCCAGATTAATCCATTCCACAAAATACCCCTGATTGGGTCCATCATGTGGATATGGTAGGATCACTCGAAATCGAATGGTCACCAAGATAGTTCTGCCCATGTAGGACAGATCCGCTGTTCTACTCGATCTAGAATCCCAGATCGAGCAACCGAACAGTATGGACGGTTGAGAAGCCCGAAGGCATTTTGCAACCTCATCAGGAGCTGGACAAAGCTGTCCATTTCCTAGTATCCATGGATCTGGATCGATCCAGATAGCCTGCTGGGTCTAGTCTGGGTTCTGGGCCTTTGGATAATAGGTCAGGGTCACCATCTTCTCCATCGAGCTCAAGGACCACCATTAATAGAAATCTTCAGGTTAGGGTCCTCCTAAGAGATCCCATGGTACGGAGTCATCCTGATGGACCATGGCTACTCGGAGTAGACTGGACCAGGGTGCACCTACTCTGGTCTGGTGGCTCACTAGACTGGTTCCACGGATCAGGCTCATTGGTCTCTAGGCTCCGTGGTCTGGGCTCAAGAATCAGGCTCTAGTCTGAGTTCCAACAACCCTCAGACCCTCCCCAAGTCTCTCTATTTATAGAGGACTCAGGTCCCCTTGCATGCACATGGGCTCAGCCACCTAGCTAGGCCCTCCTGCACCAGGCAGGCCACATAGCACACATGATCAGGCCTTGGTCAGAGCAGCCCATCATGGGCCTACACGGGCCTACACCCACTGACCCAATGCAATCAAGGTTTGATCCACCTGACACCCAACAGGGTTCTCAGATCGCACTCACGATCCGACGGCCCAGATCAGTCGAGCATGAGACTTGATCATATGGCTCTGATCAACCACTCTGATCATTCGATCAGGGTCAACCTAGATCTACGGTTGAGATTAGATCAATGGTCCTGATTTACTCAAAAGAAATAGCGACCAAGCGACTCGCGATGATGCGCACGTGCGAAGTGCCACTACAAAATTCAAGGTTTTTAGCGGCGTACAAATATCGCCGGTAAAGGAGAAAAAAACGCCGTTATTAGTATTACCAGTGTACTACTGTAAACGCCAGTAATACCCATGTCGGTAATGACTATACCTGCGGTTTCTGGCAACGCCTTTATAGATTTAATCAATAGCGGCGTCGTATTTAACGTCGTTAATAATATATCAATAGCGGTGTCGTATTTAACGCCGTTATTGATATATTATTAACGGCGTCAAATACGACGCTGCTATTGATATATTATTAACGACGTTAAATACGATGCCGTTATTTATTTTAATAAAGGCGTTAAAACTCACGCCGTTACAGTCATCAATACCGGCGTCGTATTTGACGCCGGTATTAACTTTTATTCATTTCCGGCGTTACAAAAACGCCGCTAATAGTACTAATTTAAAAAAAAAATCTAGTTACACTGAATTGGTTTTTTTTTTTTACCTGTATTATGTACCTGTCAACAGCAGAAATATTTATCCACAGAAAATAAATTCTAATATATCCAATCGATATAAAATAAAAGGGAATGCATCAAATTAATAGTCGTAGTATGTACACATCACAAAAATATTTTGTACCTGTCAGCAGCAGAAATATTTATCTAGAGAAACTGAATTCTAACATCCAATCTATATAAAATAAAAAGAAATTTATCCAAATAGTTGTAGTATGTACACATCACAAAAATATGATAACAATCATAGAAATATACATGTCCATATAAAAGTATCGGAAAGAAAAAATATAAATCCTAAGTCTCTCCTCCCTCCGGCTGGTCTAAAACTCGAGAGGTGTGTGCTAGCTCCCTCCTATAAAGATAATAAAATAAAATTGATGATTAGAATATATCGAACAGAAAAAAATTTAAGGATTCCATAAAATTAATATGCAAAGAAACAAAGTCATCTCATATATTTCATACATATAGAGTTGAAACACATAGAAGAGTAGCATTTCATCAACATACATCCAAATTTATCTTAGATTTCAGATACTAATAAAATTTAATTATTAAACACATAAAAGTGTAGAAATTTTATCACTAACAAGGCCAAATTCGTAGCTCTAACATACTTTGGCCTAAACCTACAAACTCCCACCAAATCAAAATCGGGGCTCGGTTTTCGATGCCGTTTCTTCTAACGCGTGTATTTTGACCCAACCGAAGTGTGGGAATTCGTTTCGTTGGATTCCGAGGTCGTTTGCCCGATTTGGGCAGTGAGATACCGGAAATCCATACTTTGAAACTTAGCTGTGGTCTAAACCTACAAACTCCCACCAAATCCAAACCGGGACTCAGTTTTCAATGCCATTTCTTTTAACGTGTGTATTTCGACCCAACCAAAGTGTGGGAATTCGTTTCGTTGGATTCCGAGGTCGTTTGCCCGATTTGGGCAGCGAGAGACCCGTCATACTTTAAAACTTAGGTGTGGCCTAAACCTACAAACTCCCACCAAATCCAAACCGGGGCTTGATTTTCGATGTCGTTTCTTCTAACGCGTGTATTTCGACCCAACCGAAGTGTAGGAATTCGTTTCGTTGGATTCCGAGGTCATTTGCCCGATTTGGGCAGCGAGATGCCCGTAATCCATACTTTGAAACTTAGATGTGGTCTAAACCTACAAACTCCCACCAAATCCAAACCGGGACTCAATTTTCGATGTCGTTTCTTCTAATGTGTGTATTTCGACCCAACCGAAGTGTGGGAATTCTTTTCGTTGGATTCCGAGGTCGTTTGCCCGATTTGGGCAGTGAGATGCCCGAAATCCATACTTTGAAACCTAGGTGTGCTCAAATAGATGCACAACAATTGCTACCCATGTATGTCACGCCAAAAAAACAGAAATTTGTGAGCAAAATCGAACAGGCACTTGCCTAGAAACTCGTGCATAATCACCTGGAAACCAAATGGAATTAAGATTAACATATTAACATCAACGATGACATCTCTAGAGACCCTTGGGTTTAAAAAAAAAAACACTAGCACTGATCCAACATTGAGATCACTCAAGAAGACTATCCACAAACAATGACAAATGCACAATCACATACTGAGAGAGAGAGAGAGAGAGAGAGAGAGGAGAATGAAAAGTCCAAAATCTAAGAAACCCCTTAATACCAATTGCAACACTGTTGGCATTTAGGGGTGAAATGTGGACTCTAGCATATAATATTTTAACGTGGACTCTAGCATATAATATTTTCTGTATCTCCACACCCCTTCTTCGTGTGGGATCCTTAGTTTCTGTTGAGTTTACTCCCTTGTAAACTCTTCTAGTTTGCATTAGCATTGTAGTAGTAGCTGTAATCTTTTCCATTTTTACTATATAAACTCTTTACCGATCCAAAAAAAACTGTTGAACAATGCATCAAACAAATCAAAGCATGGTACCAAAGAGAAGGGAAGTCCACAAGATAAGCACTGTTAATCCACAATGTAACACTGTGCAGCAATATGCACCAAAGAAAAGAAAAAAAAAAAAACATGCAGCCAAATGGAAGGAGGGAAGAAAAAAATTCAAATGTACCAGTAGAATATTTGAAATGTCAGATAATTAGTTCAATGCAATGCAGAGAGTATAAGCTCAAGGACACATAATATCAAGCATCGGTGGGTGTAGTCTCCAATCTACTTTCTTTTAGAACAGGCTACAAACCAGATAGAGTGCATTCTCTACAAATATCTGACATAATACAATTGCGGCATTCACCAATCTGGTCTCCTAACTCAAAAAGTTGCTTGATGGCTGAACCACTTCCAAGGTAAATAGTGCAGTAAGGCCCAAACCAATTCAGAATGCTGAGAGGCTGAAAGAAAGCCCATCCTTCTGCATGTGTTGGTGACCAACTGAACATCCAAATCCCTTGGCATCTAGGACAGAAATGGACAGCAACAAAAAGAAATAAAAGGCAGCTGTGTGAACTATAGCGATGTTAATTTCTGCCACCATGTCTACCCGGAAGCCAAACAATTTGCAGATCACCTAGCCAGGACTGGACAACAATGGATCAATGGTCCAAATTCAACCACATTTATCATGTCTCCCTTATATCAAGTAAGGGCTTTAATGACTCTTTGGACTCTTAATGTCTTGCTCAAACTAGCTGTTAAGCATTTGACTAAGATCCAATAGTCATCCTTCACCAAGATACTCAATCTGGCTTAGAAATGATCCGATGTTCCATATCTCACAATATCAATCATGATCTCATACATATGAATGTATCAAGATTAAAATAAATAGATATCATATATTATATTTGAAATCATGATCAAATAAGTGTAGTGATGTGCATGAGGGTGTAATGCATGGAGAAATTTATTTAATGATTTTATTCATCAATTACAGCCGTTCGATTGAGGGATTGTAGCCACCCGATCTCAATATCCAACATAGGGGACTTCATTAATAGGATGAGAGAGAATCTATTAGGGGTTTTCATCAAAGAGTTGCAACCTTTTCTTGATGACTGTTGAGATAATATGTAGTTCTTAAAGCGTTGCAACTATTTGGTTTCTCTTCAATCAATCACATTTAGTTAAATAGTTGTAACCCCTAGAATACAAAAAGGAGAAAAAGACAGAAAAAAATAAGGTTGTAACTTCTTGATTATCATCTTAAACAGGTCATTCTTCACTCATCTTTCATGTGTCTCTTCCCTGTGGACATCAAGGCATCAGAATTTTTTTTTTTGTCATCTCGACCCTTGAACCGGTTCCTTGATCTAATTAAGGACCCGAATAGAAATCATGCAGTACAACGTTGCTTGCCATGCCTTATCAACAAAGGTGATAGGATTTTGCTATCCCTAGTCGCAAATCTTCCAAAGACACAAGTAGGTGGCTACAAATGTCAAAGATACTCTGAATTCTATTTTTTAAAACTGTTAAAATATGAAAGATCTCCATGTGTTAGGCCATTCTTGTGTTTATGAAATTATGAACTGAGTTCCACAATGATGGGATCGGTTGTTGGAGATGATCTCCTGGTTATTATGGGGCTTGAAGATAAATCTAAGCATAAAGTAAGTTTTATAGGATTGGGAGACTTGGTTAATTGTTTAGATTGCAAGTTGGATACCTTCACTTTATTCTATATTAGTTTGTTTCCTGAGGTAGATTTTAAAATCCCTTTCCTCTTGGGAAACAACGTGTTGGATATATTTCTAAAGCAATTTTCTCTTGCCCGTTTTCTATATGTTGTTAAGAATAACAGTCTTGGACAGATCTTAAAGTTCGGTAACACAATCTCTTGATAAAAGTTTGTTTGTACGTAAAATACAGCTACTTGATAGGTGTTCTCTATTACTTCTATTTTCCTTACATGGAAGAAGAGTGCATAATTCTAGCCAATGTAGTAATAGTGTCTAGTGATGCGGGTAACATGTGGGTTTTGAATTCTCTTATTTTTAAATGTTGCTGGCAATGTACTTCCATTTTTTATCCATCTCAATTATAAGATTGAAATTCATCATATGGGAACTATATACTGGATATATTGTAGTATTTTGTGTAGTTTCCATGGTATTTAGTGGAAGTGCACTTGTGCTTTGATTCCCTTGTATGCATGGCCATTTTTTATAATAAATGGTATGTCTAGTAACTTTTTTCCTTTTGAAGAACTTACATTGAGCCAAGGCCATTCTTAAAAATGTACCTCACTTTACAATTAAAATTGAAAATCAACCTTGCTAACAGATTTACTAGGGCCTGTTTGGACAGACTCTATACGAGAACAATAGTGCACAGTTTGCACCACCTCGGTTGGAGGTTATTATTAAAAGTACAAAAATTTTTAAAAAAATTTAGTGATTTTTTACTAATAAAATAACATATTATAATAGTTAATCTTTGTGTAATAAAGTAATGCCTGAAGCACCCTATATATCAAGTTAGATTTTCAGAAAAACAAACCATAAATCAAGACTGAGAGTTTGTTGAGCAAACTTTTAGTCTTTACACCAATAGCCTCGGCAGATCAATAGCATGTTCAGCATCAATGAAAGGCTGAAAGCACAGTGGACTATGTGAATGGGGAATAAAATTGACCTATTATGAAATATTAGTTTTGTTTGTTTTAGAACAAACCATAAAAGTTCTCAATACTTTTGGTTGTAGTATGATAAATAGTATAACAAAATATACTAATATAGTATATTAATAATAACCAGAATAATAAATACATTTATTCACTCTTAGATTTAACCCCTTGTAGTTATATAATTCTTTCTAAATAATAAATCCATGTGTGGCTATTTCTCACTTTATTTTACATTTAAATAATAAATTAAAAATAAAAAAAATTATGTGCAATGCACGTGCATTTATACTAGTACATCTATATATATGTGTGTGTACTTACACACATGCACTTACCTATGTATCAAGCACATATTATTCATCCTCTCTCAAAATATTTTATTTGCAATGCAAGTGCATTTTTACTAGTATATTTATGTGTGTCGTATGCTAACGCACGTGCACTTGCCTATGTATAAAGCACATATTACACATCCCCTCTCTCTCTCTCTCTGTTATATGTGTATGTGTGTGTGCTTGTCTGTCAAGTTTCAAGTGATACCTTACTTTTTCTGCTGAATTAATATCAACAGTAATAATAACAACAAGGCCCATCTTCCCTCAACCACACTCATTTTAACTTTCTTAAAATGGATTGCATGCAGGATCAGGCAATGCAGATCGCAAACTCTCAATCCCTCAGTTAGCTGGCGCAGTCTGGGATGTTTGTGTTTCCCTCAAGAAGACTCCCACAACAAACTACACAGCCATCGGGCGGGCAATAACGCAGGTTGCGGTCTCCGTGAAGGATGTCCTACGCGAGATGAAAGAACTCAAGCCAGGTTCCACTGACCCAACAGTCAAAATTCCCAATGAGGCTGCTGCCGAAGAAGCAAGCGAACCTCGCGATATTGACAGTTCAAGCGAGGGCGACCTTGGAAATGACCTGTTGCCTGAAGAGATGAAAATCGCCCAGTCAGGCAATTGACATTGTATCCAACACACTTGTAGTCATCAAGGAACTTATTCGCTTCATTACGAGTTTGCTTAAGCAATCAAATGCAAATAACATCAGCCAATCTGTTGATTCCTTGGAGAGATTATTAAAGCTATGTCAAGGTATTGGAGTTCAGGTTGATGAGCTTGGAGCATGTCTTTACCCCCCACAAGAGGTTTCTGCCATGAAGAATGCAGCGGAGAAAATATCCACTGTTAGTGACGAAATGCAGGCAGAGGTCCGGAGCCTTGAAGGCTCTTCAGAAGCTTTCTCTCAGGCGTGCGAAGGTTTGGAGAGTTCAGTTAGACAACTTCTGTCTGAACTGGGTTGCTCTGATACTACCAATCTAATACCCAAAATGCAAAACCTTGCTATGTGAGCTTGTAAAAAGAACTTGCTGTGAACATTCTGTACCTTATATAACTTTGGTTCATTATTACATGCGGAGACTGTTTTGCATTTCCTGCATGTCTTTCCTGTTTCTTTTTTATGTTCATGTGCATGTGAGTGATTTTATCAGTGCCAATTTTTTACCCTCCCAGTTGCCAGTATCAACCCATATGGCTTTCAGATACGTCTACAAGACAATCTTTTTTCGATGGTCAGCTCATAAAGACTCATGTTAAGGGAATTGTTTCAGCGAGATTATGGATAACCCATTTTGATTAAAAGTTAGTAGGGGTTAAAAGCTGTTGAGAGCAGAGCCCTGGAAGCTGGAATCAAAATTCACCTCTATTGCAAGAGCTTTGCTAGCAGGTCTGCACATGTGGTCGCAGGGCCAAGATCTTGCCGTGGAACATTTCCTACTTTTTTTAGCTGTAATTTTATAAGGGGCTTACAATTTTATGCTGTTCATTTAAAAAATTTAGGTGCATTGAGAAAATTAGTGAAAGAAAGGAAAAAAGGAAAGAAACTTAAATTCTCTTTCAAAGTGACCATCAAAAGATGGACGTATGTTTTTGGGAGAAAGTTTGTCACTATGAGTGCAAGAAAATGAAGGTGTTTCTTGCACACCAAACGCAAGAAAAGTGCAAGAAACCTCACTTTTCTTTTAGACTTTCCCTCACTTTCCAGCCAAACGAACACACACTAGGGTTTTAACATTTTATAAGATACTCTTAAAATTATAATACCCTCACAATTTCAAACCCTAAACCCTTTTTTCCAAGGTAAATTGCAGCCCCAGGGATTATTGCAAAACAGAGTCCATCCCAATTGAGCTCCACACTTGACTCCCTTCTCTTCTGAGATTCAAAGATTGGCAAATGTTGAAAACTTTTTTTTTTCTTTTCCTAAAAAAAAATTTCCTTTGGGGAGCAAGCTGGGTAGACCCTGAGAACTCATGGTCACGGTGCAAAAAAATTCCTTGCATTGACACGATATGTCCCCCGTTAACGCCCAATTAGCTTTACCATCCATGCACCGCCCAAGTAGAGACCCAGCAGGGGCCCTGCCAAAAGCATCTGAGTTAGAGGATCAGTTGATGGCGTGAGTACAGCAGCTGCCACAACTGCTCCAACCACGACGTATCTCCAAATTGACAGCATTTGGTCTCCAGACACTAAACCAACTTGTCCCAGTAGAAGTTGTATAACTGGAACCTGCAAAAGAAAAAAAGTAAGGAAGTACATTGATTATCTGCAACAAGAAAAAATGTCTGTAATGCTGTTGCAGCTTAATGGGAGTAATCTTAACCAACAAAATTTGGCCTTTGCTTTCTAAAATCATTTAGTCACATGCTGTAAAAGTTCACTTCTGCAGGGAGTTTTTTCTTCTTTTTTTCAGTCAAAGGGATGAAAGAATAAACCAATTCCTCTTGTAGATGAGTAACTAAATTGTCAAGCTGAAATGTTATATCATACAAGAAAAAATGTACTTCAAACTAGGCCCCAAACTCCTCACAGAAACAAATATTTCTAAGTAATAGTAACTGGTAAATGCTAGTTATAAAATGTACTGCCTGAAGTAAAGAGGAAGAATAAGCATATATGGAGAATTCTTACCTGGAAAGACAAGCCTGTGCTGAACATGAGCACAAGTACAAACTCGAAGTACTGATCAATGGACCACAAAGATTCCACTACCCCTTCTGCGTAGTTAATAAAGAAATTTAAGGCTGCTGGAGTGAGAACTGAGTAGGAGAAGAAGAGACCAGCATAGAAAAGAACCGAGGAGCCTAAAACAATTGGTCCCAGGAATCTTCTCTCATCCCTCGTTAGACCTGGGAGAACAAATGCGATGATCTCATAGAGAATGACAGGGCTCCCTAAAAGAAGCCCACAGTATCCAGATACCTGCAGCACAATATTAACTTTACTATGGTTATTCATAGTAGCACACCCCATGTGCTTTTAAGTTCAAATAGCTTTGAAAGGGAGCAACAAAGTTTGAAATAACAGGGTTGGAGGGTGAAATTAAAAATGGAACTTCCATGCTACAAGGATTTGCAGGTATTACAACTTCATGGAAAGTTTGCCATTTAGAGAACTTGAAAGAGTTTACAACTGATTGATTGTTTTTAACGACCATTTACGTAAGTTGTGAAATTCATTGAGTTTTAATTAAGTTTTTATCCTCGCGGAGGATTCTTCATGAGGGATTCTTCTGTAATTGGATGTATTAAATTGTTCCAACTTCTTATATATGCTCTTAGTGGACAGTACAATGGGGTGAACTTCACTGGCAAGGGTCATAGACAGGTTCGTTCTACAAAACTGATTGAAAATTGGAAATAACAGCAGGTGTCAGGCAGTACGTTTCATATTTTAAAAAGTTAGGGAAATAGGAAAAGGGCAAAGGTTTAACTGCAGGGTGAAGCTCTGTATTTCATTTTCTTTCCCTTCGTTCAATGTTTAGAAAGGAACATAAGATCTACCTAAAACAAGATATGTGTTTCCACCAAGAAACATTAAACTATTGATGAAAAAGAAAGACTGGCGCTACTTTTATGGTTACTTCTGATATTAAAACAAAAGCTGCAATTTTCCCAAACCAGATGATTCAATTGAAAGTTAACCAGCTGAACTGATTCTGCGCCCAAAAACCAGTGGCACTGGATTTCAGGAGAAGGCACAAGGGAGTGAAGGTTATAGATCTACTGGGCTTGGAGTAAAAAATATACAAGCAGAAAAAATATAATCCCATAATCATGAGAGATTCATCTGTTCTCACCTTCAAAGTTGTAAAGAAAAACTCTCCAGAGCTAGTTGCAGAAAGCGAACTCCTTGAAATCTAACAGGAGCTTCGAGAAGCATTATCAATTCTTTAGAAAATGAAAAGCATCCTAAGATAGCAGCTCCGATTGCCAAAACCAAAACAAATAATCTCTGGCGGAGCTCCTCTAGATGATCGTATATGCTCATCTCTTTATCATCTGGGAGAAGCTCTTTACTGGGATAAAGAAGATTATAAAGGGAACTTTCTCCATTATCTTGGTCAACATTTTTAGTTATTTCTTCTTTCAAGTTATTTGCCACAGCTACAATTCCATCATAAACAAGGTGTGTCAGAATCTGATTATAAGATTCAGATTTGCATTTTGCATATTTAAAACTGGATAAAAAGAACACAGTTCAGAGGATAGGATAATCCAAAACAAGTGTGTTTTGACAATAAAGCGGCCCAAGGAAATAACTAACTAAGAACTACTGATTACTCTCTATAAAAATCATTCAACATTTACTGCGAGATGAATCCAAGTTACAGCACGTAGATGAACAAAGTAACACTAGATAGTAACAGAAGCTAACCATGACTGTAGTGTGGGCTTTTGCACAAAAATGGAACTTTGATATAAGGGTACCAATGCCAGCCAACTACTTTATAAACTTGTAGGTGTCTTATAAGGGCAATTTTAAGGCGTAACTACCATATAGGAAAGAGAAGCAGCCCAAACTGAAGGCTAATAAATAATAAATGAAGTTAGAGTACCGATTTCTTTTGGGCTGTGAATCGTACTTTTGGAGTTTCTTTTGATTTGTTCCAGCTTAAGAATACAATTTTTTTTCCTAAAAAGTAAAACAAATATAAAGAATAGCAAAAGAGATATGCTTCACAGCAATTTAATCAATGATAAGAGGGTGTCCTAGAACAGGGAAAAAAAAAAGATAAAACCCCATACGAGAAATTTCAGAGAAAATATAAACTTCATCGAAACCAATGAATTAAACCAAACTTAGGACATCAAGAAAAAGAAAGAAAAAAAGGCAAGTATGCTTTTGCAGAAATTTAACATGACTATTTGCGCACATGTAAATAATGTTGTAAAAATCGAATCGGATCAACAAATCGTAAGGGGTGGGATTTGAATCAAATCAGGATTCAAATCATAAGATTGTAGGATTCATAAAGATTTTCCTTAAAAATTAAGGAAAAATATAAAATATAGTCCAACAAATCTAAGAGATAAAGCAAGCCCAAATCTTCCATAATCCCTCCTATAAAACAAGTTTTTGTCTTTGCAAAACAAAATATTAACATCGCATATGCACCGTGATGAAAACCAAAATTATATAACCAACATAAATTAAATTCCCTTTCAACAAAAAATAAGTCTTTCAAAAAGCTATTAACTATACAGGAGATCCAAATGCACAAAAGGAAATTTCATATTCCCTTTAATTGATAATGTTGTTATCATGTCTATCCTCAATGACATTTGGGTCATCCATATATGGTAATTTCCTCATCTCCTTCCTCATCCTCATCAAGTGCTTCTTCTTCTTCAACTTCTATATCTCACCCTTTTTCCTTCACCTCCTCATAATGAAATTATATCAGGTCCTAAACAAGAAAATTCAGTTACTAACATCCCCAAAAGTTAAAAGTACAAACTCAATTTTTTGACTTATGAGTTTCACACTCACTAGGGTCTCATACGAGCTCTTCTTCGAAGACCTAATTAATATCCATCCATCTTGGATAACCAGAGAAAACTTAATCTTCTTTCTCCAAAATCCTCTCATCATCTGACTTAATGTCAAATAAGCGATTAGGATTTAATTTCTCGTTGTTTCTTCTTTTAGTTTCCCATATCCCTAATTGTATAATGTATTTATCAAACACAAGCAATTACAAAATATTTTAGCTTATACAAATGCAAGGAAACCACACATTTGCAAGGAAATAGTGTTTCATTATTTCACTTTTAATAGTAACACTTGTTTTCAACTCAAATCCCAGGATTTGATAGGATCTAGAATTCAAATCATAAATCAGAAGATTCAAATAAAAAATTGTAAGTTATTCTCGAAAGGGATTTAGCTAAGATTCAGAACGTTTGGGGTTAAGATTAGTTTCAAATTATAGGATTCAAATCATGAATCGTAGAATTTTAATAACAATGCATACAAAACCATGTATAATCGCTTGTACACACACGTGTATGCACATACATATAAAGGAGGAGGAAGTTCATCCTTGCATACGCACACACATGTGCCAATTGTCATATCTGGATGAAGGTAAGCAAGTATTAGAGTAAATTCACTCCTTGCTTTGAGACTTCAGCACTGCAATTCTTCTAATGGAGAAAGTGGTTAGCTGAGTTCCTAAAGTTTGATGGCTCTTGTAAGGCTGATGTATAGATTTGGGGAGAACTGAATGGTGTTTTCTTCATGATTCTAGTCAGATGGTTTTACTTCCATTTACAGCCACCCAGTACCCTACTATACATTGATACTCTTGATGTAACTGGGGTGAGGATGAATTGGTCTCAAAACGATTATTTAATTTCTCTTTGTTGATAAGGTAATGAGAAATTGAGAATGCATGCAAAAATAAAATAAAATAAAGTTAGGGAAGACAGTTTTCCAAGTACAATGCATCTTTGTTTATATTGCCTCCTGCAAGAGAATCAGCAAGCTCACCTGCATTATGGAGGACCTAAACATTCAGTACACTATCTAAGATTGCTAGGTGGGTTATTGAGGGCCCTCAACATTATCTGACGCGGTAACAGCGCCCGATTCAAGTGAAAGCAAAGACTAGTCATTAACAGCAAGTTTCAACTTGATTATGGGCTTGAAGAAGGCTTACATCTACTGATACCGCAAAGAAACCAGTACCACGACAGATAACTTGACCAATCATGCTTGAGCTGCCACAAATACAATTATGCATTCATGACTCAATCCATCCTTATGAAGGTGGTCAGATTGTTGGAAGTTAAGTTTAAAAGGCACCGACTCCCAATCATCTAAAGGGAAAGATTGTAGGTAGTTAACAGCTTGAGTTATGTTAGGGAAGTTGGGATACAGACAACAGTATTTTTCTTCAATTTCGAAGTTTTTATTAGGCATTGAAAACATTGATTGCTTTCTTGGATCTCAGAGCTCTGCAACTGCAATCCTGGTTAGCCGTAGAATCTTCATAAACAATGCAGTTCTCTTCACTTTTCCCCATTCTAGTGGGTATTAAAGGTGTAATGTATTTTTATTTTTATTTTTATTACGGGGGATTTGTAATCACCTAGGATCAACCACATGATTTTCCTACGATGCACATAAAAGAAATGTAGAAAGATTTTCCAATTCACATCAAATTAACCAAACAAACAAAACTAATACAAAAGCGTATTTTGTAGGAACAACTCAATAACAACAAAGAACTGAAAGAAAAGAAAACCCATTTCAACAAATCCAATAAGGAAAAAAAAGTCATATCATGAAATGAGTGTAACCATTCAAAAAAATACGAAATAAAAAGAAAATAACAGTAGGAGAAGCAAGCTTCAGAAATTATAATTCTAAATAACTAATGGGGATGGGATTTACGAAAAAAAAAAAAAACACAACTCAACAAATATCCAATAAATTAAAGAACCCATATCACAAAATCCATGAAATCAATCAAAACGAAACGAATTAAGAAGAGAGAGAGAGAGACCCTTACCAGGCCTATCTTCAAAAGCTGAACTAACTCCACCAATTTGTTGCTCCTGCTCTTTCACATCTTCGACAGCAAAGCAAACGAATCGACCAAATTTTTTACTGGCAAGTCTCTCTGAAATCCGAAACCCTGTTCTTCTATTTAGTTGCAGAGAAGTTGGTTGTTTTCCTCTCGAATCGAAACGGTTAAAGCAGCAGCTTTTGAGCTGCAAATGAGAGATCAGAGCACATGTGCTTCCAATCTCAAATGCTTTTTTAGCTTTTTTGAGACCCCAATCGAAACTGCATGGATGGATGATTGGTTCTTAAAATCCCTTGGTGGCTGATATTTAGAGCATCTCCAACCCAAAACTCTATATCTCTACTCTATTTCGGCATCTCCTCTACATTTACAGGAGATGGGGCCCACTTTAAAGTTATTTGCTCCGATGAGAAGAAACTCTATATCACTATTCCTACTCTAAAACTCAAGGGGTGGATACCTTTGGGGTCAACATGTGTCCCTTTTGACGCCCTTTAACCATGGTTAAGATTTATCCACCAATCCTTGGTTTTTTTTTTTAATATTAATTATTTTTTAAAAATTAAAAAACTGTTTCTAGAGTTTTTTAATATTAAAATCAATTTTTTCATTTTTTAAAATAATTAATATTAAAAAAAAACCAAAGATGGGTGCAGTGTTTTAAAACCCGAAAACTCGACTCGACTCGGAAACTTGCCGAGTAGAGTCAACTCGGAAACTCAGGCAAAACTCGTCCAAGTAATGACACCTAAGACTCGGATATATATAATATTTTTTCTAATAATATATATGGTATAGATTCAAAATTACCTTTGGGGTCAACACGTGTCTCTTTTGACGCCCTTTAACCGTGGTTAAGATTTATCCACCAATCCTTGGTTTTTTTTTTAAATATTAATTATTTTTTAAAAATTAAAAAACTGTTTCTAGAGTTTTTTAATATTAAAATCAATTTTTTCATTTTTAAAAATAATTAATATTAAAAAAAAACCAAAGATGAGTGCAGTGTTTTAAAACCCGAAAACTCGACTCGACTCGGAAACTTGCCGAGTAGAGTCAACTCGGAAACTCGGGCAAGACTCGTCCAAGTAATGACACCTAAGACTCGGATATATATAATATTTTTTCTAATAATATATATGGTATAGATTCAAAATTAATGATAAATCATGCCTAAAATAAGATATATAATTCAATATATACTAAACATCCCCTTTTGTTTTGTATTTATACTTAAAAGTGAGTAAGGTGTGTTAAAAAAAGACAAAAAACATAATTTAGTTAATCGGATAGGCAGTTTACTCGATTTGTAGTTTTTAAAAAAAACAGTGCAAAAACTCGGGCGAATCAGGACGAGTTTCTATCAAAACCGAGTTTTTGTTGAAACTTGACTCGAAACTTGGCCGAGCCAAGTCGACTCGGCCGAGTTTCGAGTCGACTTGGCGAGTTTTAAAACTATGGATGGGTGAGTGTATCTTAACCACAGTTAAGGGGTGTCAAAAGGTAAAAGGACACAATCGGTATTTTAACAAGGATTGATAGACAAAAAGAGGACACAAGTGGTATTGTAAGAACATGAATAGTGTTATAGACGTCTTCTCTATTTTCTCTCCCAACCTCTAAATATAGAGGCTCACTGTAGCAATATAGGTATTGGAAAAACTCTATATTTAGAGTTATACATACCAGGGCGTATTTTAGTCGCAAAGAAGGATCTTTTCTAATGAATGCCGTTAGCGGATCCCAGGGGCCGTTTGTCATCATTCTTTAAGAACGTTTTTCCACACTTCGGGAACAAAAGCATGAAAATATATGCTTCTCAGAATTGATTCTGAGAAGCGCTTCTTTCCCGCCCTTAAAAGTTGGGTTGGTCTGCTTTAGCTTCTGCATTTTGTGTTCTTAGCTTTTTTTTGCTCCTAGTTATAAAATTAAAGTGTCAAGAGGTAGTGCAAATTGAAATTGATTCGTACCAACAAAAAAAAAGTTTTGCAGAGTGTAGAATATTCGAGTGCTTATGAGTTTTTATGTAAAATTTTAATTTGAGTATAATCTTAAATTAATGGAGTTTTATGAATGACTGGATACCTCTTATGTGTTTTGGATTAGAAAGGTTGGCCCTTTTTTATTCATGTTTAATTTTATAATTATTTGAATTAGTTAAAAGATGCTATCTTTCGCTTCCTTTTCCCGCCCTTTTTACAGCTCTATTCATTTTTTCGTTAACAGACTTGAAAACCATGGAAGGAGAAAATCAAGCAGAAAAGGCCCTAATTCTCATCCGGAGCAGAATCTGCAACCCTAGTTACATCTTCACTCCTTTTTCTGATTCTCCAGAAAGCAATTACAGGTCTGCTTCTCTTTGTAACCCTAATGTTTTTTCTTCTTTTCTCCTTCTTGTAAATGGATCATAATTTCCAGCAAGTTGAAGTTCATTATCTCCAATTCAGTCACTGATTTTTTTATCGCCTGCAACAACTCAACCCTGCTTCTTGGACCCCGTGGTTGTGGAAAAATCGCGGTATGCAGTTTGTTTCGCGTGAATTGTATTAGGGTTCTGTAATTTGATTCATGAGATTTTTTTTCATGTTTTTAGGTGTTGGATCTTGTTCTCAGAGATTTACTGGCGGAACATCCGGATATGACCTAGAAACTCATTTATCTTAAGATGCTTCACTAACTAAACTATTATTCCAGTGAAATGGCTGCTCAATCCAATACATCTGGGATATAAGGAGTGAGTTAGAGTCTCTAGAAGTGAATAACTGGGAGTCCTTTTCATAACACAAGAAGGTACAAGACCTCTACTAGAGGAGGAGAAATCATAAGTGTGGAAATCTTCTTATTAGATCTAAAACCTCTTTCCAATGAAGAAGGATACTAACATGAGAAGTCTCTAGGAAGGAGTAGATATTGAGTTTCCTCTGTGTCTCCTTCTAGATGGTCCTTTACTGGACTGTTGGAGATCTATTGACCAAACAAGCATAATAGGCCTTGTCCAGATAACTTGATTTCCGGATACCAATAGCCTGGACTGTGACAACCCAATTGCCAACAAAGGCAAGTGTTCGAACCGAATGCAGAGCAGTCTAATCTAGGCTGTTGGAGACTTGTAACCATACCAGTATTGGACAGGATGATATCCTACGGAAAATTGAGGTATGTGGGTTGCAGTTTATTTTTAATATATAAATCTAGATTATTTATCTGGGTCTTTTCTTGTTTAGATAACAAGTCCTAGCCCAATCTCCGAATACAAGATTGAGCCTCATTGGTAATAAAATATAAAACAAAAACCTATAGCCAATCCTAGTTTCCCATACAATGTTCTTGATGTCATTCCAGACTTTTTTCACATTCCAATTTGGTGTTGTTGCACCTTTGCAACCAGAAGAACATGGAATATTTGTTGATACCAAAATAAAACTAAAAGAAGCTAGTAAGAGCTAATCTAGAGAGAATCATCAAATTTGTAACTTAAGAAATTCAAATGAATTTTCCATTCTTGTTGAAAAAAATTGAAAACCAACAAACTTAAACCATGAAAATGATTAAATTGGAAGTCTTATAAGAAAATGTGAAGCTATTAGCTAACCAGGCCAAATCAAGGTGATAACGATATGTGGATATGAGTGCCACCAATCATATAATTGAATTTGAAATATACATAGCCTGTTTTGAGTAATTGATTCCAGACTACAAATTATAACACCTGTTTCCTATTTTCCTATTTTTTGCAGGGAAAACAATGACTACTCTATAGCTTGCTAGATGCAATGCAATCTATAACATCACAAGCTGTGGTCATTGGTGTGAGTTGCCGCCTAGTATAGTGCTTTGAACTTTTCTCTCATTTTTGTCTTATTTATATCTGTTCTATTCTAAACCTAGATATATGTATGATCATTATCATCAATGCCCTATACATATATACTTTTTTTCTGACGCTAATGAAAAAACATAGAAATATGTGTATATATTTATCTTGCAGGTTTCGACTAGATACTACCACTCGATTTGGATCCCGTAGGGAACAATATATAGTTTAACTTATCCAATTTTGATGGAAATTGTACCCATTAAAATGGAATTATATAGGGTTTTGTGCTTGCTAATGGTTTTTAAATTAGTCACATGGTTGCAGGGAATGGAATAGACTGGCTTGTAACTTCCCTTAACAGACTACTTTTCAATGTATCATCATTCTTGAACTCATCAATGTAGTCAACGCGACTAGGCGATGCCTAGGTGATTTGGTCTGCCTAGGCGAGGCGAGGCCTAGGCAATAAAAATTAAAAATTATATTTATATATATAACATATATACATATTACATAAATAGTGATATACAATTAGCTTGAAGTTTTAAACCTAATTTATAACACTTTTAGTGTTTTAAACTTGATAAATAAGGTGAGTCGTGAGTGAAAGAGAGAGAGGAGACTACCTTCACAAAAAAAAAAAGCAGAATTGTAGTCAAATGGCTAAACAGGTTAGTGATTAACTAAGAAAATTTAATCTAGTTTAGTAGTCAAAGGGAAAACTGACGTGTGGGTAAACCAATTATTTGACTGACTTGTTACGGGACCGGGTGTCACCTGTAGATCTTGTAGCCTGTGATGATTCTGTTGCTGACTTTTTTTTTTTTTTTTTTGGTTAAGGCAAACTAAACACACCCACAAATGCTCAGACCTAAGGTAAGTGCCATAAGGGTATAAAATAGCGATTCAAGTATTTCGGTTTCCACTGCAAAGTGAACCTCTCTTCTTCTCCTCCCTCTCTCTTCTTCCATTCCCAATCTCTGTTTGTTCAATTTCTTCTATTATGTTGGCCGGATTTTGTTTGTAATACCACCGGTAAAAATATCAGAGTTGAAATCCCCAACAAGAAATCTTCGAAGTTTTCAGGAAATAGTGAGTCCGTTTTGCTTAAGTGGGTAACGAAGCATCATCAATGGCCATTCAAATACAGTGATTCGATTATTCCGATAAAAAAGCAGAAAATACGAAATGGAGGCAGCGAAGAGTGAAGAAGAGAGAGAGAGAGAGAGAGGTAGGTACCTTCTTCTTCTTCTTCTTCGGGTTCTCCTTTCTTCTTCTTCGGGTTCCTCCTTTTCCCAACTTCAAAATGCCCCAAAATTAAGAAATAAGAAAGTATATATATAATAGGACTTATATTAAGTAAACTAACTAATTAAACAAATTAAAACCTAAGTTAAAAGCCATTCGGTAATACCAAAAGAGGGAAAAACCCGTAACATTTATAATCCATTCACCCAGGCGACGCCCAAAGTCAAGCGCACAGGTGACGTCCAGGTGACCGCCCAAAGAACCTCGCCCGACTAAGAAACCGCCCAGGCGATCCACCTTGTAAAACGCCTAGGCGACGCCTTGACTACACTGGAACTCATACACTTTTTCAGAAGAAATGCTAGCAATGCAAGTATGCACTTAAATATGTGAAAACTACAAAAGAAAGACTTGAGTTGAGACTTCCCGAAGATAAAATGAGTTAAGTAGACCTACAATGCTCTCAACCTAGACTGTTTGGAAGAAACATTCAATGGGTAATATGCACGCTCCATATGTAGTCACTTATGGATGGCTTGAATGACCTGCAATCTTGTGAAGTATTTATGACAAAGCAGGCTACATGTGGTGCAGGATGCTGATCAACTCTTAGAAAAGAGAGTACGGTCTCATTTTTCACATAGGAAGCTATTGTTTCTTCCTCCCTCAAAGGAAGAGTTACAGAAGTAAGCCACCTTTTTTTTTTAATGCTGATCAAGGAGAATCGCTCCTATGCCCACTGTTACAAATATCCCGAGATTTTGGGTTTTTCTCCCGAGAAAAACCGATATAAACACAAACCATTTAAAACTTCGTTTTTAACCCGAGATTTTGAATATATCCCGAGATTTATGATTTTTCCGATATTATCGCGATATTATCCCGAGATTTTCAATATCTCGCGTTTTAAACTTTAGGTTTTTTTATTTTATTTATTTATTTATTTATTTATTTTTTATCCCTCATATTTACTTCCAAAATATCGAGTTATTGAGAGGCATAAACCCCTAAAATTCATTCACTTATTTCTCATTCTATATCTTCAAATATCGAGTTATTGAGGGAGTATAAACCCTTAGAATTTGTTCGTATCTTATCTAAAGAAAACCCAAAAGCTTTAGGGGAGGAAAGAAAAGACTGAAGAAAACCTTCGGGAGGAAGAAACAGAAGAAGACGTAATGAATTTATTAATTGATTATACTATTACTATTTATTGTAATTTTTATTATTTTTTTGATCATTGCCGAGATTTAGCCGAGATATACCCGAAAAAAACTTCAAATTTGAAAATCTCCCGAGAAAAACTCCGACCGATAAAAACCCGAGAACGATATTTGTAACACTGCCTATGCCTAAGTATTGTTCATGTTAGTGCAATAAATGTTTTTGTCTTGATCTTCTTGTGTCCTGGTTATGCAGATTATTGGAGCACATATTATCTCTACCAATAGACTCGAGTTTTTCTCATGACTATGCCATTGAGTTCAATGCAAAGCTTCATGTATCCTTTCCCCAAAAATGTCCTTACTTGGGTACCTAAAATTTTATACAATCTTTTAGTCTTTCATATAGAAAATTCTCCGTCCATTGGTATTTTGTTTACACCAGAGCTAAACATATTTCATAATTGAAACAATTTGGCATAGAAATTAGACACTCATGAAGATGGCACACACACATGTGCCCACATACACGGTAATTTTTATGTTTTGCATTACATTATTCAATGTAAATATAAATACCTATTTAATATATCATGTTTCTCTAAAGTTGTATTTATGCCACACCATATGTTGCAAATTATTAAACAACTTTACAAATGTGTCATAATGTTGCCTTTCTGGAATCGCCATCACTGACACAATGCGTTTATATGTGTTTGTCTAGGATGCTAGGTTACTTAGATTATTCAAATATCCTCTATTTGACCCTCGTCAAAGTTCTACTGTAACTTAACAAATAGGTTGTGTTTGATGTATAATTTTAAAAAACACTGGCTGTTGATGTATATTTCATCCTCAAAAATGTTAGCTGTCTATGTACTAAAGTAGTAGCTGAGACATATCCTTGACTCATGTATCTCAAAGAATCTGTCCTATTAAATTTGGTAAGAAATCCTTGATATTTTTGTGCAGAAAATAGTAGGAGATTGTAGATTCACAGAAATTGTTGATACGTTGTCAGGCTCTGATTCCACTGTCAACCATTTGTTGAAGTTTCTGTAAGTTCTTTCAGCGTCTGGACACACTGTAGGATGTTCTTGTGATTGTATTTCTACTACTGCACATCTTATCTCAAGCTGCTAAAAGTTACTAGTAGGAAACCATGATTCCAGGTTTCGTGCTGTTTGCTGTATGGATTTGGATTTTGGGTTCCTAACACTTGAGAATTCTAAGACTGCAATTTTGAGTATCCAGAGGCAGCCTAAGCTTGAATGTCTCCAAGGTCCGTCTACTTGAGATTCTCAGTGTTTATTTTTTGCTTCTAGCATCTTTAGTTTTTTGTTACTGCATCCAGGAAATCTACAAGATTTATGTGATCCCGATAATGTTTCCAGATGTTTCCTATATTGTTTCTTGGAGGTTACATGATTTTTTGGTTTCTACTACTGAATTCATTGATTTTACTTGGTGGATCTGGCATAAAGCTGTTGGAAACTGTAGTCCATCGCGTTTTGCTGCGTATTTCTTTGTTGTTCTTACAGTAAGCCTGTTCTGTTTGACCACAATCCATGTTTCATCTTGTGTTTGCATTTCTCTGCTTTGTATCCTGTGAGAGAGGAAACAATGAGGGGAAGAAGATGAAGGTAGGTCTTTCCCTTGATGTTACCTCATCATACCTTCGGGAACATAATCATGCACTGACACTAGATTAGAATGAAACTAGAGTGTTAACATGGACACACACACACTAAAAAATAGAAAAGAGGATCGATCGAAGACGGAGTGTTATTATGGATGCAGTCACATCAATTGGACACTTGTGCTTGTGAAATGATAGAACGGAGAAACTGTGGGTTGTGATTTTCATGAAAGGGGAAAGGCATTCTTCTCAAAATACTGCTTTGTTGTGATTTCTTATTCTACTCACTCGACTAATGAGGAATAGAATGATACGATAGGAAAAGATCCCTGCCATGCTTCTCACCTTTCTTGGATTTCTCTCATGGTCAATATACTTATTCAAACTTCAAGATCCATCCTATATGGAGTGGATGTACATTTTCTGAAATGGATAGATATGTTGCCCGTCTAAATTAGCTCTGATTTCATAATACGCAGTATCGATATTGCCACAGATCCGAGCATTTACAAATTGAATTATGTTTTTCTTTTGTCAATATTTGGCAAAAGATAGGTTTGAAATTTAGACAGATATGCTCGGCTATTTGAAGTCGAACATCTAAAAACTCTACAGTGTATGTTTCACCAAAGTTTTATTGTATGGTGTCTGCATATCTTGTACTTCTATTCAAATATTTTTTGTGCAAACAACGGCTTTTGTGTGGAACGAAAAGATACAAAAATATAGAACCTCAATTTTTGGTGGCATGACGGGCAAACTATTTGCAAACATTAAATTCTTTTAACTCTTGTATAGATAATATTCAGCAAACACTAAATTCTCTTAACTCTTGTATATATAATATTCAGCAGTCCATCATGCTAGTCCTGCTTGTCACTGGTCTTGATGAAGCCGGATTCAAATAATATCTTGGTTTAACTTTTAGACTCGGTTTCTTTTTCTTTTATTTAGTTCATCTATTGTCCAAAAAGGATATTTTGAATTATATGTTATATATGGTCTCTTTTTTCATTAATGCATTTTCCTTATAACATATCTTCTTTTTGAATTCTTATATCCAGTATTGGCATCTGATAACTGATAAGTGGCTGCATGACTTTTGTTAGTAGAGTACAGAGAAAGTAATATTGAATAATGACATTTCTATTATGTAAAGAAGGTGGACACATAATAGATATCTCTTCAAAGTAACACTTGTGTTGTGTCTCCATTGATGATTCATACTTCTGAATTGAATTGAGCTTTTGTTAATTGATGGTCATTTTAACTTCCTACAATGAAAGAACATGTAGAAAAATCAACTCAGTTGAGCTGCTTGCACATGCATGCATTCTGGGCCCTGGCAATGACATTTAAAAGGGACCTCTGAGAATAGCTATATATAACTTGTTGACACGTTTTTTATTTCCTTGTTCTGAATGCATGTTGGACTTGTTCAAGCAGATTGTTCTATTTTAGAACTCTATATTCTTGTATGCATGATGAGATTGGAAGATAAAGAACAAAACTCATACAACTTCAATTCTGTAATGAAAGGTCAGTTTTCAAGTGGTACTTGTGTTATTATTCTATAAATACTTTGATGTTAGTCTCCCGGGATTGATATGTAGTTATATATGGCAGAGTACAAAGGCATTCATGATTCATACCAGACATCTGATTATTATGCCCGAAATGTATGCTTACGGGTGGGTAATTCACTCAGTTAAAATGAATCCAGTGTCCGTATTCCTTCTTGTTTTTTTTCTCCCAAAGTATCCTTACAGTGTATGCTTGTCTTCTGCAGGCATTTGAACACCTTCTACAATGCGAATTAATCTGTTTTACGGAAAACAGGGGACAGAGCCAGTCTGTTGAATTTCGTCCCGTGAAGCTACTAATCTCATCCCATGAGCTTTATCCGGGACTGAAATCAAATCGTTCTTGTCCTGTAAGTTGCTTATAAACATATTTAAAGGTTAAGTGAATGCTGTCACCTGCAAATATACCATAAGAGTTGTGTCATTGAACCATGATTTCAAAATTTTGGAGACTATTTGGATCTGCTTGAGATTTTAATTCTTGTGTGCAGCTGGCATACTAATTTTCTTCTAACAAAGTGAGGAATTTTATTTTCCACCTCCATTAAAGATGTCTATTTTTCAGTGATTTACTGGCACCTCGTGATATTTGTGAAATGCCAATTAATGATCAGGATATTACTTGGCTCATGTCGATAGGTCATTCTTCAGAAATTAGTTGATCACAGAAGTTAAACAAATGAAGGGGTGACATTTTCCACTTGGTGTTCACTTGATGGTTGGTTAGCTGCTTGGGAGTTGACATCAGCGGTTCAGAGTAGAGACACTTTGTATAAACATATGATGGGAAACAATTATGGTTATTAACTTAGCCAAGGGAAAAGCAAAATGAAACGCATGCCTATGTTACTGTGTACTGGTTGCTTCTTGGATATTTTCTACCTAAATCGCAACTTGATTCTCATAGTGATGTGTATGTATAAAATTATTTCATGTACATTACACGTGAAAGGGTGCATAGAGAATTTCAGAAGTGTAGAAATGGGAGCAAATAATCACTTGAAAGTATGTTGCGTATGGACACATTCACGTAAATGAGATTTGCCTAGATGTTTTAGATATTTCACACAGGCTTATATCTATTGGGAGTTTTCCTTTTAGGTCTGTTCTTTTGTGAGACTTACATAAAGTGTGGCACTTTGCAAGTTTTGTCTATGGACAATATGCATTTTTTTTTGAGAACTAGATGTATTAATGTTTTTCATTTATTGGGTTGTAATTCTCTTAAGACATTAAATGTTCTTAAATGGAACAAAATGAATGATTTCAAATCTCATTAAAAAAAAATGATAGGACTTGAAATAGTAAAAATTAATCGTTTTTAAAAACCCTGACAAAGTGTTTAAATTTCCTACCAACTATCATGATAGAGTGTAAAGTGTCAAGCTCTATAAGTCTCCTCAAAATGGATAGGTGTTAACCTATGGGTGTGACTGAACCCCCCCCCCCCCCCCCCCCCCGAGGTGGGAATTAGAGGCGCTTGACTTGATCTAAGAGTAGGGTTAAAATTTCTTAACCCTAGGGTTAATTTTTTCAATATTTTTTTTTTATAAAAAAACAAAGGTTAGGAATTTTAACCATGGTTAATAGGGGTTTAAGTGGACACGTGTTGACCTGTGGGTGCAATTGAACTATGATTCAATCTCACTCGAGCTCAACCATAATAACTGAATAATCAACTTGAGGTCCACAACCAAATGCCAACTCGGGTTGGGACGGGCGTGCCACTAGACTATTTACATTGTTTTTGCCCCCTTTTCTGAGCCCATAAATATGTAAACATATACATACCGGCTCAGATTCGGACCGGGTTTCCCAGTGTCTCAAGCCCAGTGATTTTCCGACCCAAGCCCTCCACATATTGAAACAGGATTCTCGAGAGAATCTCTCCAGTTTGAACCCCTAGAGGTCGACACGTGTCTCCTTTGACACCCCTTAACCATGGGTAAGGTTCACCCATCCATCCTTGGTTTTTTTTTAAATATTAATTATTATTTTTTAATTAAAAACTTTTTTTAATATTAAAAAAACTCTAAAAACAGTTTTTTTAATTTAAAAAATAATAATTAATATATAAAAAAAAACCAAGGAAGGGTGGGTGAACCCTAGGGGTGAGTGAACCATACACATGGTTAAGGGGTGCCAAAGGAGACACGTGGTGACCTCTAGGGGTTCAAACTGGAGAGATTCTCTCGAGTTGAACTCGAGAGAATCCTGGGCCATTGAAAAAAGGCCTTCCAAGGCCACCTAAATTCAGACCGTGCCAACCGGTTTATGCATACACCCAGCCCAACTTAAACCCTAATTTAAATTTTGTGGACTGGAATTTGTTTGGCTTTTCTCTCTCTCTCGCTCAGAGCTCAGCCGCAGATTAATGGTGGACGCTCAATACATATTCTAACTTTGTGCGCTTTTTGAGCTTCTCTCATTGCAATAGTCAGTAGTGGCGAGAAGACCAAAGAGAAAAAAAGGAAAGGGCCAAGCTTACTGCAACTCGCTTTTGTTTCTTTTCTACTCATGATCCTCTGCGTAAGAGCTTCAATAATCTTAGCCGCTAGAAAGAACTCCAGATTTCTCAAGGTACGCTTTCTCTTCCCCTTTTCTTCTTCTTTCCATCATTGTAGCTCCAATAACAATACCTTCTCAGAATCCCATTTCAAAAACCTAATCTACAAAACCATCGACACCAATCCATGGGCGTTTTCCCATAATTATTGCATCTCTCATCAATTCAAAGCTCTAATTCTAGACTTGGACTTGTTCCTCCGCGTCCTCAATTCGATTCGAAAGAGACCCAGAATCGCGTTATGGATTTTTCGATGGGCAGAGAGCCAACCTGAATTCAAACGCTCTAAGTTGGTGTTTTGTACTATTCTGGAAATTCTCGCTGAAAATGATCTTATGAGGTCAGCATATTCAGTAATGGAGAGAGCAATTAGTGTGGATTTGCATGGAATTGTGGATGTTTTGGTTGATGGGTATGTGAGTTCAGAGGCTTCGATTAAATTCCTTGATCTCTTACTTTGGATCTACACTAAAGGTTCCATGATCGAGCTCTGTTTGTCGACTTTCGGTAAGATGGTGCACAATGGGTTTTCCCAAGATGTAAAGAACTGTAATAGAATCCTCAGGGTACTTCGAGATAGGATCTTGAGACCAAAGCAAGAGAATTTTATGAGGCAATGGGGGAGTTTGGGATTGGGCCAACAATTGTAACTTATAATACTTTGCTGGACTCTTTCTGTAAGGAAGGGGAGGTACAAGAAGCTCTAGATCTCCTGTTGCAGATGTAGGAGAGAGGGTGTGCTCCAAATGATATTACTTATAACGTGTTGATCAATGGATTGTCAAAGAAAGGGGAATTAGAGCAGGCCAAGGGGTTGATCGAGGAAATGTTGAACTTGGGATTGATGGTTTCAGCATTCACATATAACCCTTTGATTTGTGGGTACTGTAAGAAGGGCGAGCTTGTTGAGGCTTTAGACATTGGGTGTGAGATGGAACTGAGTGGCTCTTATCCTACAGTGGCAACTTATAACACTCTTATGAATGGACTTTGCAAGCGGGGAAGAATGGTCGAGGCTACGCAACAGTTCTTTGGAACTAGATATAGTTTCTTATAACACTTTAATTTATGGGTATTGTAGGTTAGAGAACTTAAGGGAGGCTTTTCTCTTGTTCGATGAATTAAGGAGTGGCCATCTCATTTGTACCGTTATTACATGTAACACTCTCATAGATGGTCTTTGCAGATTGGGGGATTTGGACTATGCTTGGCAGCTTGAAGTCGAGATGATTCATCAAGGGGTTCTCCCTGACGTGTTCACTTATACTATTCTCGTAAATGGGTCTTGCAAGATGGGAAATCTACCTATGGCTAAGGAATTATTCGATGAGATGCTACGTGAAGGACTGCAGCCGGATTGCTTTACATACGCAACTCGGATAGTGGGTGAACTGAAGCTTGGTGACACATCCAAGGCGTTTAGTCTGCCAGAAGAAATGCTAGCAAAGGGGATTCCACCTGATTTGATCATTTACAATGTATTGGTAGATGGGTTTTGTAAGTTGGGTAATTTAAAAGAAGCGAATGAGTTGTTGAGGAAGATCGTTTAGGACGGACTTGTTCCGGATCACGTGACATATACTTGCATTATTCATGCTCATTCAGAGAATGGGTATCTCAGAGAATCCAGGGAGGTATTCTATGAGATGCTGAGTAAAGGGTTATCCCCTTCGGTTGTGACCTACATAGTCTTCAATCATGCTCATGCAGGTAAAGGGAGACTGAAGATTGCATTTATGTTTTTCTCAGAGATGCAGGAGAAGGGTATATTGCCAAACGTGATCACCTACAATTCTCTGATAAATGGTCTCCGCAAAGTGAAGAGAATAGAACAGGCCTACAATTTTTTTGCTGAGATGGAGGAAAAAGGATTGTGTCCCAATAAATATACCTACACATTACTCATAAATGAGAACTGCAACTTGGGCAACTGGCACGAAGCTTTTAGATTGTACAGCCAAATGCTGGATAGAAGTATTCAGCCTGATTCATGTACACACAGTGCACTACTGAAGCAACTCGGAAAAGACTATAAGTTACATGCAGTCCAGTACCTCGAGAACTTGGAATGAAGAAACTGCCAAAACAAAGAGTTGATAAAGCCTTTGGTTGCATTCTAGGTTGTTGAGATGATTGTTAAAGGAGATACATACTTATTCCTTGAACAATGGTCGTCCAACTGCAAGAAAATGCTCGAACAGTCATAAGATGGAATTCCCTTATATGAGTCAGCAGGCAAGCATTTCTTCCATCTGATTTTACTTCAACATATTAATGATTCCAGAGCTCCATAAGGCCAAATACTGTTTCACATTGGATTCATTACTGGTTGAACTCGGGAAGACTTGCTAGCAGAACTTGGATTGGACCATATTCAGAGTCCAAATTGTGGGCAAAGATTCAATGACATGTATACGGATACATGGTATTTGTAACTGCGCAAGATATCTTAAAATGCATCTCTCAATTAAGAAAGAAATTTACATTGTATTCATTCATTTTTTATTCCGTCTATTTCTTGCAGTATGAGATGTAACAATTGTTATTTGTAATCAAATAGAAGTAGTTTTAAAGAAATTTTCCATCATTTTTGTCATAAAACTCACACTATTATTTTAATACTACGTTTAAGCAACTCAGTTTCTAGGGGAAATTTTGTATCTCATGGTCAAAATCACATGAGGGCTCCATGAGGCTTTGGAAACCTATATACTCAACAAATAAAGCATGACTAATATGGTGGAAAAATTGGAAAGAAATCCTTCTAATTCACCATTTAGAAATGTAGTTTCTCAATTTATTTTATGGTTTTCTATATTATTAGTAGAAGCTATAGCTTTCAGTGCACAAATCCTAGTCACTGGAGAATAGGTGACAAAGGAATACATGCCTTCGTCCTATTTAAACCCCTCAGACACTAATCTAGGTTTGTACTTCTCTATTGGCACACCAGTCTTTAGCTTCCTCCCAAAAGTCCATTTACAGATGGGAGGTAGATAGATCTACGTTATTAGATTAATATTAAAAACTTTTTAAAATATTAAAAAAACTCTAAAAACAGTTTTTTTAATTTAAAAAATAATAATTAATATATAAAAAAAACCAAGGAAGGGTGGGTGAACCCTAGGGGTGGGTGAACCTTACACATGGTTAAGGGGTGCCAAAGGAGACACGTGGCGACCTCTAGGGGTTCAAACTGGCGAGATTCTCTCGGGTTGAACTCGAGAGAAACCTGGGCCATTGAAAAAAGGCCTTCCATGCCCACCTCAATTCAGTCAGTGTCAACCGGTTTATGGTTACACCTGGCCCAACTTAAACCCTACTATAAATTTTGTGGACTGGAATTGGTTTGGCTTCTCTCTCTCTCTCTCGCTCAGAGCTCAGCCGCAGATTAATGGTGGACGCTCAATACATATTCTAACTTTGTGCGCTTTTTGAGCTTCTCTCATTGTAGTAGTCAGTAGTGGCGAGAAGACCAAAGAGAAAAAAAGGAAAGCGCCAAGCTTACTGCTACTCGCTTTTGTTTCTTTTCTACTCATGATCCTCTGCGTAAGAGCTTCAATAATCTTAGCCGCTAGAAAGAACTCCAGATTTCTCAAGGTACGCTTTCTCTTCCCCTTTTCTTCTTCTTTCCATCACTGTAGCTCCAATAACAATACCTTCTCAGAATCTCATTTCAAAAACCTAATCTACAAAACCATCGACACCAAACCATGGGCGTTTTTCCATAATTATTGCATCTCTGATCAATTCAAAGCTCTAATTCTAGACCCGGACTTGTTCCTCCGCGTCCTCAATTCGATTCGAAAGAGACCCGGAATCGCGTTACAGTTTTTTCGATGGGCAGAGAGCCAACCTGAATTCAAACGCTCTGAAGTTGGTGTTTTGTACTATTCTGGAAATTTTCGCTGAAAATGATCTTATGAGGTCAACATATTCAGTAATGGAGAGAGCAATTAGTGTGGATTTGCATGGAATTGTGTATGTTTTGGTTGATGGGTATGTGAGTTCAGAGGCATCGATTAAACTCCTTGATCTCTTACTTTGGATCTACACTAAAGGTTCCATGATCGAGCTCAGTTTGTCGACTTTCGGTAAGATGGTGCACAATGGGTTTGCCCAAGATGTAAAGAACTGTAATAGAATCCTCAGGGTACTTCGAGATAGGAATCTTGTGACCAAAGTAAGAGAATTTTATTAGGCAATGGGGGAGTTTGGGATTGGGCCAACAATTGTAACTTATAATACTTTGCTGGACTGTTTCTGTAAGGAAGGGGAGGTACAAGAAGCTCTAGATCTCCTGTTGCAGATGCAGGAGAGAGGATGTGCTCCAAATGATGTTACTTATAACGTGTTGATCAATGGATTGTCAAAGAAAGGGGAATTAGAGCAAGCCACGGGGTTGATCGAGGAAATGTTGAACTTGGGATTGAAGGTTTCAGCATTCACATATACCCCTTTGATTTGTGGGTACTGTAAGAAGGGCGAGCTTGATGAGGCTTTAGACATTGGGTGTGAGATGGAACTGTAGCGCCCCAGAACTTTCTTTGACTAATGAATAGTGTAATCGGGGCCAACTGGCAATCCTCGGGTAAAAACTAACGTTTGAGATGACGTGAAGGGTTAATCACCCAAGGGCAGCATGAGGGAAGGGGTTTAGGACCCTATGGGTTGTGAAAATGAGGTTGGAAATGTCGCGACCCAAAACCCACCCTAGGAGTTAGAGTGAACTTTGGACGACTAATCATGACTTGCTTGACAACTAACCTGCAAAACCCACAGAGCATATACAATAGAGGATATAAACAGTGGAAACATACTCTAACATAGCACAGCGGAAGACTACCAAACCTCTATGTATATACATACACAAATCCAAGTTTATACAAAAAGTAATCCATACGAAAGAGTGGACATGCCCGCCAAAATACATAAATCTAACTCTCATCTCACCCACAGCTAATCCACTCAGAATCTAATCACCACCTACTGATAACCCTCTACGGGAGGTTCCTCCAAAGGCTCCTCGGCGTACTCCTCTTCCACCCATGGACCAGGAGCACAAACATCAAATGGGGCAGCAGCTCCCTCAGAACCTGCCGACAAAAGAAGTACGGCTGAGCATGGAATACTCAGCGGGTACTAAATACTAACCAACAATTATAGCGTAGAAATAGCAATACATAATCAGGAGCAATTCATATATGTCAAACGGAAACAATTCACATCATACAAGGAAGTAAAGCAGTTTATAATCATGCTTGTAATTCGTAGAAAACCGATAAATCCTCTTGAAACATCGTGTGCTTGACTTGACTTGAAATATCTTTTTGTACTTGAAAGCTTGTCATGTCTATCTTGCTTGATTCTTGTATGTCGTGTCATGTCATGCATGTCATGCGTGCTTGCTTGTGATCATGTAACTTGTGAGATATCCTTGTGAGGTGTCCTTGTGAGATGCCTTGAGAGGGAAGGGAGACCCTTCTTTATGCAATGCACTTGCGAGGGAAGGGAGACCCTTCTTTATGATATGTATGTACTTGCGAGGGAAGGGAGACCCTTCTTCATGATATGCACTTGTGAGTGAGGGGAGACCCCTCGTGGAATGTTGGTTCTTGTCTTCTTGTGAAAAGCGAGGTAAAACATATCGTAGGATATGTCCCACCTCTAACCATGTTTTTGAAAACCTCGATAAATCATGCCATGCATGCCGTGCTCGTGGAAACCGTGTACATACTTGCATTCAAATTTAAAGATGACATTTGGGTAATTTCACAACACATATAGCATCAAAGATGGAGTAATGTAGTATTCATAGCATTATGGGAAAACAGGAAACACACTATCATAGTCCCTAGCAATATTCATAATTTATTAGGCATGCATTTCCAGATTTTCAGCTCACTGTGTTCACCTTGGCATTTCATTAAACATGGTGTGTTCATTATGGATTTACCCTACAACATGCTTTTCTAGATGGGTTTTACTCAAATCATACATGTACATTCATTATTGGAACAATGCCCTTCCCCATTTGTTCATCACACACAACCATTGGCATCCAATCGCCCATTCCATCTCCATTCACCATTCACCATTCACCATTCACCATTCACCATTCACCATTTACCATTTATCCATCTCATAGCACATTTGTAAATGAAAGAAAATGAAGAGAAAAGAAGGGGAAAGAGAAACTATAACTAGGAGGGTAGTAAGAAGCACCGACCTTGAAGAAATGAGGAAGAAACCCCTTTCCAAAACGACTGTGTAGCTGCTGCCCTAGTTTGAGGAGATGCTCCTCACGAGTTTGTGCCTTGATCTTGAAGAAAAACGGGCTGGAGGTTGATCTAGGGTTTCAAACCCTTTGATTTCTCTCCCAAATGGAAACCCTAGGTTGGAATCGCCTTCTCCTCTTTCTTCTATTCTCTCAAACTCTCTAAGTGTCGAATGATGCCCTAAAGGCTCAGATTAAACTCTTAAGGTAAGAGTGAACTGACCAAAAGACCGAAATACCCTTATTGGGATTTCTGTGAATAGTGCTGTGAATAGTGCCAACTCGTTGTGCTGTGAATAGTGCCAACTCGTTGTACTGTGAATAGTGCCAACTCGTTGTGCTGTGAATAGTGCCAACTCGTTGTACTATGAATAGTGTCAACTCGTTGTACTATGAATAGTGCCAACTCGTTGTGCTGTGAATAGTGCCAACTCGTTATAATGCCAACTCGTTGTGCTGTGAATAGTGCCAACTCGTTGTGCTGTGAATAGTGCCAACTCGTTGTGCTGTGAATAGTGCCAACTCGTTGTACTATGAATAGTGCCAACTCGTTGTGCTGTGAATAGTGCCAACTCGTTGTGCTGTGAATAGTGCCAACTCGTTGTGCTGTGAATAGTGCCAACTCGTTGTGCTGTGAATAGTGCCAACTCGTTGTGCTGTGAATAGTGCCAACTCGTTGTGCTGTGAATAGTGCCAACTCGTTGTGCTGTGAATAGTGCCAACTCGTTGTACTATGAATAGTGCCAACTCGTTGTGCTGTGAATAGTGCCAACTCGTTGTGCTGTACAAACGTGCCCGTGGTGAGTTGTACAACGTGCCCGTGGTGAGTTGTACAACGTGCCCGTGGTGAGTTGTACAACGGATGCACACAGTATACGTTTTCCTACAGGTACAGACTGTTTTGGCCATATCTTTTGACTCGTTCGTCCGATTTTGACGATTCAACTTGCGTTGTGTTCGTACTTCGAAGAGGAACAATTCTGACATTTCAAAATTTTCAAATTCTTCCTCATTTATTAATCATACCTCTTAAAAGGCAAGATGACAACGAAAGTGTCATGTATTAAGCATGGAAAAGTCTGGGGCTCTACATCCTCCCCCCCTTACAAAAATTTCGTCCTCGAAATTCAGACACTACTTGCATTACAAATCAAAAAGGACATTACAAGTCATATACAGACTTCACACAGAAACTCATTCAAGTAATTCTGGGTACTTTGCTTTGACTTCGGCTTCACGCTCCCATGTAGCTTCTTCCCGAGCATGGTGTTGCCATTGCACAAGAACCGAAGGGATTGTCTTGTTGCGAAGCACCTGATTCCTTCGATCTAAAATCTGGACTGGCTTTTCAATCAAGGTGAGGTCCTCTCGAATCTCCAACTGTTCCAAGTCTATGACATGCGAAGGATCCGCAAGATACTTCCGAAGCATGGACACATGGAAGACGTTATGAACTGTAGCCATGTGAGGTGGAAGAGCTACTCGATAAGCAACTTCACCAACTCGTGTGATAATCTCAAAAGGCCCAACATACCGAGGACTGAGCTTGCCTCGCTTCCCAAATCTCATGATCCCTTTGCTAGGAGATACTTTCACAAAAACTTGATCCCCTACTTGAAATTCCAAGTCCCTACGGCGTGTGTCCGCATAACTTTTCTGGCGATCTTGAGCGGCTTTCAATCGATCCCGGATGATCTTAACTGTGTTTGCAGTTTGCTCAATCAACTCCGGACCAAGCACTTTCCTTTCGCCTACCTCATCCCAATAGAGAGGAGACCTACAACTTCGCCCATACAAGGCCTCAAATGGTGCCATTTGAATACTTGCTTGATAGCTGTTATTATAGGCAAATTCAACCAATGGCAAGTGCTCTTCCCAACTACCTCTGAAATCCAACATACAAGCCCGAAGCATGTCTTCAATGACTTGGTTCACTCTTTCGGTTTGTCCATCCGTCTGTGGATGAAAAGCGGTGTTGAAATCAAGTCGGGAACCCATAGCCTCCTGGAAACTTTTCCAAAATCTTGACGTGAATCTTGGATCCCGATCCGACACAATACTAACAGGCACTCCGTGCAATCTAACTACTTCCTTGATGTATAGTGCAGCCAACTGACTTGAGTTGAAAGTAGTTCGGTAGGGTAAGAAATGAGCGGACTTTGTCAAACGATCCACTACTACCCATATCGCATCTGAGCCCCTTGTCGTCTTTGGCAAGCCAACTATGAAATCCATGGATATGTTCTCCCATTTCCACTCGGGAATCGGAAGGGAATGCAATAGACCGGCGGGTCGCATGTGTTCTGCTTTCACCTGTTGGCACACTAAGCACCGTGCCACATATTCCGCAACCTCCCTCTTCATATTCCGCCACCAAAAGTGACTCTTGAGGTTCCGGTACATCTTTGTACCCCCTGGGTGCACTGTGTATTTCGAACGGTGTGCTTCATCCAAAATTTCTCTTCGAAGATCTGCATTGGCTGGGACGCACAGTCTTCCCTTGAAGGTGATAGCACCCCGACTAGTGAGAGAGAAGTCCTCACTACCCTTAGCAACTTCCTTGTCCCGATAAGCCAACAATTCAGCATCCATGGCTTGATATTCTTGGATCAAATCTATAATGTACGGCCGAACCGTAACATTTGCCAAGGTAGGACCACGGACAGAGTCATTCACACTGATGTCCAGATTTGCCAAATCTTCTAGTAGCTTCCATTCTTGAACCAACATATGTGCTAACAACCCTTGAGGTCTTCTACTCAAAGCATCTGCCACTACATTTGCTTTACCCGGGTGGTATTGAATGGTACAATCATAGTCTTTCAAAAATTCCATCCAACGCCGTTGCCTTAGATTCAGCTCCTTTTGGGAAAAGAGATACTTGAGACTCTTGTGATCAGTGAACACATAGAACTCCACCCCATAAAGGTAATGACGCCAAATCTTAAGTGCAAACACGACCGCCGCAAGCTCCAAGTCGTGCGTGGGATAATTCTTCTCATGCTCCTTCAATTGCCTTGATGCATAGGCAATGACTTTCTTATGCTGCATGAGTACACACCCAAGTCCAACGTGTGAGGCATCACTATACACCTCATACCCATAAGGTCCAGATGGCACAGTAAGGACAGGGGCTGTAGTAAGCCTCTTCTTCAGCTCCAAGAAACTGATCTCGCACTTATCACTCCATACAAACTTGGCGCTCTTCCTTGTCAGGTAAGTGAGTGGTGCTGCAAGGCTAGAGAAACCCTCTACGAATCTCCTATAGTAGCCTGCCAATCCAAGAAAGCTGCGTATCTCGGTAACACTCTTGGGCCTCGCCCAACTCATAACTGCTTCGATCTTCTTTGGATCTACCGATATACCTTCTGCAGAAACAACGTGGCCTAGGAATGCCACCTCTTCTAACCAAAACTCACACTTGCTAAGTTTGGCGTATAGCTTGTGCTCTCTTAGCATTTCCAAGGCAAGGCATAGGTCGCGTGTGTGATCTTCCCGTGTCTGGGAATAGACCAAGATGTCATCCACAAATACAATCACGCACCTATCAAGGTGTGGCCGGAACACCCGGTTCATCAAATCCATAAAGGCTGCCGGCGCGTTCGTGAGTCCAAAAGGCATTACCAAGAACTCGTAGTGCCCATATCGAGTCCTGAAAGCAGTTTTGGGAACATCTTCCGCCTTAATCTTCAACTGGTGATAACCCGATCGAAGATCTATCTTCGAGAAAAATCTCGCTCCCTTCAACTGATCGAACAAGTCATCAATCCTAGGCAAGGGATACCTATTCTTTATGGTGACTTTGTTCAATTGCCGGTAATCGACACACATCCGCATCGAGCCATCTTTTTTCTTAACAAACAACACCGGGGCACCCCACGGTGAGACACTTGGTCGAATGAAGCCAAGGCCTTGCAATTCTTCCAACTGAGTCTTCAACTCCTTGAGTTCAATAGGGGCCATCCTATATGGAGCTCTGAAAACAGGAGCTGTGCCTGGTGCAAGCTCAATCATAAACTCAATCTCCCTATCTGGAGGCAATCCTGGCAACTCCTCTGGAAATACATCCAGGAACTCACTCACAACCGGAATAGTCGATGAGTCCTTTGCCTCGAGATTAGCTAAGCCCAACGCCGCAAAACTAGCAATAGATCTACTTCTCAACCCGCGAAAGTGGAATGGTTTTCCTTCTACTGGCTTGAAGAGTACCATTTTCTCAAAGCAAGCTACATGCCCATGATGTGCTGCTAACCAATCCATTCCCAATATAACATCAAAGTCTTGGAATCCAAGGACGATGAGATCAACCGCCAATTCGTGGCTTCCAACTTGGACCACACTATTTCTATACACTTTATCTGCCAATACTGTTTTGCCGAGAGGAGTCGAAATGGCTAACTCCGGTTCTAGCTGACTTGGCCCTGCAGAAAAACCTTCTGAAAAACTCGGCGAGACAAACGAATGAGTAGACCCGGTATCAATCAATACTCGAGCCAAATACTCATTGACTAGTAGGGTTCCTGAAATTTTAACTAACTAAGTCAATCCATGCATCAACAGAGTATACTCATAGGTATATATATATATCATACCAAGTATGTACACAAGGAATAAAACACAACATATCAATCACGAATAACGAAAATAATTCCAAACGCGTACCTTGCACCACATCATCAGATGCAAGTGCATCATCCTCTGTCAAAGCAAATACACGCCCCTGGTTTGCCTGGCGAGACTGAGGTGTAGACCGGGTAGTCTGAGATGACGCCTGATATGATCCTGCTGGGCGTGCTGGTGGATTAATCCCCTGAGACTGGCCTGGTAAATGCCGACTGGGGCAATCCCTGATCATATGGCCCTGGCGACCACAATGAAAACATCCACCCGATGCCCTTCGGCAATCCCCTGCCGGGTGCCTTCGGCCGCATGAAGTGCAGACCTCGTGTGCATAAGTCGGAGGGGCCGGAAGTGGAGCATACCTCATCGTCTGAGGTGCAACAGGCCGTGGGGCTGGAAGAGCCTGCGGTCTCGGTGCCTGAGGCACATACTGCCGTGGAGCTGGAGGCGCATAAGAAGGCCTCATCGATGGTGCTGGCCACGCATACTGATAACGAGTCCGCCTCTCTGGAGGTGCTGAACTACTAGCTTGGCCTCTCGCTAACTCCCTCTTCTTGGACACTGTCTCCGAATTGGCCTCGACCAATAAGGCCTTGTCTACTACCTCAGGGTAGGTAGTATGCCTGAAAACGGACACCTTCTCCATAATCACATCCTTGAGCCCTTGCTCAAATCTCCTCGCCTTCATTGCCTCAGTAGCAACCATATGAGGCGCAAATCTCGACAACTCCGAGAACTTGGCCTCGTATTGTGCCACCGACATCAAACCTTGCTCAAGGTTGATGAATTCTCTCTCTTTCTTTTCCCGTGCTCCAATCGGAAAATACTTTTTGTAAAAAGTATCCTTGAACTCCTCCCAAGTCCAAGGTAGACCCTGCATGGTCAAATCTCTCGTCCTCAGTGCGGACAACCACCAATGATGGGCTTCGCCTTCTAGCATGAAAGCTGCCCATGCTACTCTCTCCTCCTCTGAAGGTGAGAGGACCGTAAAGATCTTCTCCATCTGGAGGATCCATGCCTCCGCGGTAAGAGGGTCCACACTCCCATGGAAGGATGGAGGCCTCAATCTCCTGAATGCCTCAACTCCAGCGGTACGATGTACTGGAGCTACGGGCGGTGGAGTAGGTGCCGCCGATGATGGTATAGCCTGCCGAGCCGCCAGTATGGCGAGTGTCTCAGCAATAGAGCCTAAGACTCGAGAGAGGTCCGGCTGCTCATCCTCATCCCGTGAAGAAGAGGAAGCTCTGGTATGTGGTCCACGACCCCGTGTGTTCCGTCTCATGACTCAAGTCCTGAGAATAATAACACCACATGAGTCTAACTTGAAACAACAGTTTACTTCAATGCCATTTCACAATAATCCAATTTGTATTAGTTGTATAATACTAATATACATCGCATTAAGTCATCAGAGTATTTATAATGTTATACTTTGGTGTTCTAGCGTTCCTAAGGCTCGTACTTGGTTGAAATAACCATTTTGACTAAGACTAAAGTTTAGTCTTACACTTGGATCAAGACTCTCTTCCGACTTACTTTCTTCCTAACTTGTTTCCTGACATATGCTCTTGTCAAGCCGTGGTATAAGATTCTAAGTGACCCTAGAGACCTAAAGCCTAAGCTCTGATACCACTTCTGTCGCGACCCAAAACCCACCCTAGGAGTTAGAGTGAACTTTGGACGACTAATCATGACTTGCTTGACAACTAACCTGCAAAACCCACAGAGCATATACAATAGAGGATATAAACAGTGGAAACATACTCTAACATAGCACAGCGGAAGACTACCAAACCTCTATGTATATACATACACAAATCCAAGTTTATACAAAAAGTAATCCATACGAAAGAGTGGACATGCCCGCCAAAATACATAAATCTAACTCTCATCTCACCCACAGCTAATCCACTCAGAATCTAATCACCACCTACTGATAACCCTCTACGGGAGGTTCCTCCAAAGGCTCCTCGGCGTACTCCTCTTCCACCCATGGACCAGGAGCACAAACATCAAATGGGGCAGCAGCTCCCTCAGAACCTGCCGACAAAAGAAGTACGGCTGAGCATGGAATACTCAGCGGGTACTAAATACTAACCAACAATTATAGCGTAGAAATAGCAATACATAATCAGGAGCAATTCATATATGTCAAACGGAAACAATTCACATCATACAAGGAAGTAAAGCAGTTTATAATCATGCTTGTAATTCGTAGAAAACCGATAAATCCTCTTGAAACATCGTGTGCTTGACTTGACTTGAAATATCTTTTTGTACTTGAAAGCTTGTCATGTCTATCTTGCTTGATTCTTGTATGTCGTGTCATGTCATGCATGTCATGCGTGCTTGCTTGTGATCATGTAACTTGTGAGATATCCTTGTGAGGTGTCCTTGTGAGATGCCTTGAGAGGGAAGGGAGACCCTTCTTTATGCAATGCACTTGCGAGGGAAGGGAGACCCTTCTTTATGATATGTATGTACTTGCGAGGGAAGGGAGACCCTTCTTCATGATATGCACTTGTGAGTGAGGGGAGACCCCTCGTGGAATGTTGGTTCTTGTCTTCTTGTGAAAAGCGAGGTAAAACATATCGTAGGATATGTCCCACCTCTAACCATGTTTTTGAAAACCTCGATAAATCATGCCATGCATGCCGTGCTCGTGGAAACCGTGTACATACTTGCATTCAAATTTAAAGATGACATTTGGGTAATTTCACAACACATATAGCATCAAAGATTGAGTAATGTAGTATTCATAGCATTATGGGAAAACAGGAAACACACTATCATAGTCCCTAGCAATATTCATAATTTATTAGGCATGCATTTCCAGATTTTCAGCTCACTGTGTTCACCTTGGCATTTCATTAAACATGGTGTGTTCATTATGGATTTACCCTACAACATGCTTTTCTAGATGGGTTTTACTCAAATCATACATGTACATTCATTATTGGAACAATGCCCTTCCCCATTTGTTCATCACACACAACCATTGGCATCCAATCACCCATTCCATCTCCATTCACCATTCACCATTCACCATTCACCATTCACCATTTACCATTTATCCATCTCATAGCACATTTGTAAATGAAAGAAAATGAAGAGAAAAGAAGGGGAAAGAGAAACTATAACTAGGAGGGTAGTAAGAAGCACCGACCTTGAAGAAATGAGGAAGAAACCCCTTTCCAAAACGACTGTGTAGCTGCTGCCCTAGTTTGAGGAGATGCTCCTCACGAGTTTGTGCCTTGATCTTGAAGAAAAACGGGCTGGAGGTTGATCTAGGGTTTCAAACCCTTTGATTTCTCTCCCAAATGGAAACCCTAGGTTGGAATCGCCTTCTCCTCTTTCTTCTATTCTCTCAAACTCTCTAAGTGTCGAATGATGCCCTAAAGGCTCAGATTAAACTCTTAAGGTAAGAGTGAACTGACCAAAAGACCGAAATACCCTTATTGGGATTTCTGTGAATAGTGCTGTGAATAGTGCCAACTCGTTGTGCTGTGAATAGTGCCAACTCGTTGTACTGTGAATAGTGCCAACTCGTTGTGCTGTGAATAGTGCCAACTCGTTGTACTATGAATAGTGTCAACTCGTTGTACTATGAATAGTGCCAACTCGTTGTGCTGTGAATAGTGCCAACTCGTTATAATGCCAACTCGTTGTGCTGTGAATAGTGCCAACTCGTTGTGCTGTGAATAGTGCCAACTCGTTGTGCTGTGAATAGTGCCAACTCGTTGTACTATGAATAGTGCCAACTCGTTGTGCTGTGAATAGTGCCAACTCGTTGTGCTGTGAATAGTGCCAACTCGTTGTGCTGTGAATAGTGCCAACTCGTTGTGCTGTGAATAGTGCCAACTCGTTGTGCTGTGAATAGTGCCAACTCGTTGTGCTGTGAATAGTGCCAACTCGTTGTGCTGTGAATAGTGCCAACTCGTTGTGCTGTACAAACGTGCCCGTGGTGAGTTGTACAACGTGCCCGTGGTGAGTTGTACAACGTGCCCGTGGTGAGTTGTACAACGGATGCACACAGTATACGTTTTCCTACAGGTACAGACTGTTTTGGCCATATCTTTTGACTCGTTCGTCCGATTTTGACGATTCAACTTGCGTTGTGTTCGTACTTCGAAGAGGAACAATTCTGACATTTCAAAATTTTCAAATTCTTCCTCATTTATTAATCATACCTCTTAAAAGGCAAGATGACAACGAAAGTGTCATGTATTAAGCATGGAAAAGTCTGGGGCTCTACAGGAAACATCCCTATGGATCTGCAGGGGCAAAACCAACAAATTTTGGTATGTGCGATCGATCGCAGGATTTGGTGCGATCGATCGCATACAGGCGAAATTGGCCCGAAGTCTCTGGACCATATGCGATGGATGGGGGTTACCGTGCGACAAATCACAGTGATCTGCGATCGATCGCAAATATGTGAGATCGATCGCATACAAGGTAAAATAGATTAAAAGTGCTCGGGTCCATGTGCGATAGATCGCATCAATGTGCGATTGATCGCAGGAACCTGCGATTGATCGCAGACAAGTGTGCGATCGATCGCACGCGGTGACTGGTGCCGGATTTGGGGGTTTTAAACCCTTATTTCGTTTAGGGATCTCATTTGTGGGATTCTTAGACCTAGAGGAGAGAAAGGAGGGGAGAAAGAGGAGAAGGGAGATTGAAGGAAAATCCAAGGAGGGCCTTAGGATTGAGATCTAAGGATCAAGCTTGAAGGATTTCAAGCTAGGATCTTCCCCAAATCAAAGGTTCCACCCAAATCAAACTTGATCTTCAAGGTTAGTACACCCTAATAATTTCCCCTAACAAGAACCTAGTTTTCTATGTGAGATATGATTCTTGCTATTATGCTTCTTCCTTATAAAATGTATCATCTCAAATAAATATAAACAAGATAAGACAAGGGTATAGATGTGTATGGGATGTGGATTGAGGCGATGGGATGCCGAATGTATGATGTGTGATATGTGTGGTGTGGGAATGGAAAATGGAAGATGAGCATTTTACAAATAATAAACCTACCCTTATGTGATGGGATGGAAAATATGCATTAAAAAGAAGAAGATGAACTATTAAGGAACATTGTATGTTATGTGTTTGACAAAATGCCTAATCTATGAAATAATGACTTAAAGGAAGAAAATGGAAGTAGGTCTTATGCATGTGTTCTTATGAATGATGAATTGATTTAAATGCCATGGTAATTACTCAAATTCTCATATGCATATATTATGAATTGAATTGTGATGCCATATCTCTCTTATTATCCGCATTTCTATGATTGTCACCATTGCCACGAACACGAGCACGCATGTATACATGAACCGAGATTTCAAGAGCATATGCATATAATAATCAACAAGAAAACATTGCATGTCAAGGAGGTTGGTAGCCCAGGTAGATTCGGGTACTAGCCTCTGACTCACAAGAAAACCCAAAACACTACATGTCAAGGAGGTTGGTAGCCCAGGGACATTCGGGTACTAGCCTCTGGCTCACAAGAAAACTAAACAAGTAATTAAAATTCACGTATTGTCAAGGAGGTTGGTAGCCCAGGGACATTCGGTTACTAGCCTCTGGCTCACAAGAAAACCATATATCAAGGAGGTTGGCAGCCCAGGGAGATTCGAGGGCTAGCCTCTGGCTCACAAGTTTACAAGATGCAAATTACAAGATGATGACAAGGCATTCATGCATGCACGCATACATGATTTCCACGAGGCATACCGAGACATGAAACGGGTTTCCAAGCATGAGTTTTATCGGAGTTTTTGCATTCATGCACGCACGTCAAGATGACGGTATTGTACCATGTCTAATACTGTTTCTTTTGTGATGCTCCTATTTCTGCTCTGTATCGAATTATTGTTATGGTTAGCTAGTGGCTTGTACTCGCTGAGTATTCCATGCTCAGCCGTACTTTCATGTCAACATGTACTGAGGGAGCTCTCTACCCGGAGCCTTGGGTCGAGGAAGTGTATATAGGGGAGAGAGAGCCGTCTATCCCACTATAGTCTCAGGCAGACCGAGACCTCGACGTGTGGCCGTACCTCGAATACTGTTGAGGGGAGAGTATGAGGGGATTTTTGTGTATGTTGATAGTTTGATAGGTGGGTCTGTCCGCCTTAGACTTAGACGTGTTTGTATATGTATATGTCCACTTGGAATACTATTTTGAGAACTTTAAAAGAAAAGAAAAATTAGTTTACGCTTCCGCATACATGTTTAGCTTCCGCGCTCTGATTATCATTGTTTTAGTATTTTATTTACCTTGTTCATTTCAGGATGGCTTGGCAGGTACGTATAGTCACACCTAAAGTATCCCTTAACTCCTATGGGATATTTTGGGGTGCGACAGAGGTGGTATCAGAGCTCTAGGCATTAGAGTCCTAGGGTCGTTTAGTACTCGATACCATAATTGAATAAGGCATTAGGTGTTAGGAAAAAGTCGTATTCCAAGTATAGACTAACAAGTTAGTCTTAGTCAAAATAGGTTGAACTTCAACCAAACTTAGAGTCCTATGCTAGGAACACGGATTGTATGTTATGATGTTGTGTTGTATACCATGTGTGTATTATTATGTGGTTTTTAAAATATGCTTTGAATGAATGATGAAATTGTTACTAGATGCGTATCCAAGTTAAACTCATGTTGTATTGTCGTTCTCAGGAGAAATCATGAGACGCAATACCCGGGGTCGCAGATACAACACAAGGGGCAATGGAAGTGATGCTCCATCGGGTGATGATCAAACCGACTTTGCCCAAGCTTTTGCCTCCATAGCCGAGACTTTGGCTATGTTAGCGGCAAGGCAACCGGCTACTCCACCAAATGCTGCACTTATACCCGCTCCTCCCAATCGAGCACAAGCCGGAATAGAGGCTTTTCGGAGGATGAGGCCTCCAAATTTTTGTAGAAGCATTGATCTACTTGTTGCTGAAGGATGGGTTCGGCAATTAGAGAAGATATTCTCAGTGTTGACACCGACTGAGGCCGAAGGGGTCACTTGAGCTGCCTTTATACTTGAAGGCGAGGCTGACCACTGGTGGAGGTCCGCACTTAGGACCCGAGATTTGACCCGGCAAGGTCAAGAGTGGACATGGGCCGAGTTCTTGGAAGTCTTTTACAAGAAGTACTTCCCAATAGGGATGAAAGAGAAGATGGAAGCTGAGTTCATTACCTTGGAGCAAGGTAATATGTCGGTAGCGGCTTATGAAGCCAAGTTTTCGAAGCTCTCCAGATTTGCTCCACAAATGATAACTACCGAGGCCATGAAAGCCCGGAATTTGAGAGAGGATTGAAGGTTTACCTCAAAGACCGAGTCTCAATGTTCACACATGAGACCTATTCAGAAGTGGTGGACAAAGCACTTTTGGCCGAGTCGAACTCCGATGAGTTTTTCAAAAGAAGAGGAATGGAGAAAGGACAGTCGAGTAGTTCAGGGGAGAAAAGAGCAAGGACTAGCTTGTATCAGTCCGCAGGGCCGGCTCAGTCACAGAGGATATATTCAGCACCATAAGCTCCTCGCCCTTTTTCTCCACCAGCTTTTCGCCCGGCTACCTCATATGCTCCTCGCCCTGCATTACCTCAGGCTACGGGTTATGCTTCTTCCACCTATTCACATGATGTTTGCACCTTGTGTGGAAGGAGGCATCCAATAGGAGAATGCCGGAGAGTTACAGGAAGTTGCTTCCATTGTGGTGACCATGGCCACATGGTTAGAGATTTCCCCCGACGTCATCTACCGGCTCAGTCCCAGGGGAGTAGGCCCCCGGTTAGACAGACATCTCAGCCTAGCTCTTCCCAGGCTTCAAGGGCCTCCCAGTCTACGCGGCCTCCTCGCCCAACCACACATGGCCGAGTTTTCGCCCTATCAGAGAGAGACGCACGTGCATCCGACGATGTCATGTAAGGTACGCAAGAATTCTAGAGTTAAAGTTGTGAATAATTTCTATGATTGATGAGTTGTTAATTTTAATAAGGGTTACCTATGTATGATACTGGTTATAGTTTGAAATCTACTGATATTAGTTACTTAATCGCACAGGCGCTTTATTAGTGAATGAGTGTCTCGCCTGAGTGTTGATCGACACAGGATCCACTCACTCATTTGTCTCACCCAGTTTTGCAAGGGGATTTTTGACTGAGGCTACTCGGCTAGAGCGGGAATTGACCATTGCAACTCCACTTGGCAAGTCAGAGGATACAGACAAAGTGTTTAGAGATAGTGTGGTTCAAGTGGGGGAGAATGAACTATTAGCCGATCTCATCATCTTAGACTTCCAAGATTTGGACTTTGACGTCATTCTTAGTATGGATTGGCTAGCGACGCACCATGGCCATGTTGCATGTTTTGAGAGAGTGGTGAACTTCAAGCCGGAAGGGGTTAAGCCATTTTATTTTCGAGGATTGAGGGAAAGGGACATTGCTCGCCTCGCAACTTTGAGCTTAGCAAACCCAGAAGCACCGAACTCTTCCGCCATTCCGGTCGTGAGTGAGTTCTTAGATGTGTTCCCGGAAGAACTTCCTGGATTGCCTCCTGACCGAGAGATCAAGTTCGCTATAGAGCTTGCTCCGGGCACCCGCTCCGATTTCAAGGGCACCATATAGAATGGCCCCAATAGAGCTTGAAGAATTGAAGAAGCAGATTGAGGAGTTACAACAACTTGGTTTCATCCAACCAAGTGTCTCGTCGTGGGGAGCTCCAGTCCTCTTTGTGAAGAAGAAAGACGGGTCGATGAGAATGTGTATAGACTACCGTCAGTTGAATAAGGTCACTATCAAGAATCGTTATCCGTTGCCAATGATAGACGACTTGTTCGACCAACTAAAAGGAGTGAGATTCTTCTCCAAAATCGATCTTAGATCGGGGTATTATCAGCTAAAGATCAAGGCGGAAGATGTTCCGAAAACGGCTTTCAGGACTCGGTATGGGCATTACGAGTTCCTTGTCATGCCTTTTGGACTGACGAATGCACCGGCGGCGTTCATGGATTTGATGAACCGGGTGTTCCGATCATACTTGGATCGATGCATGATTGTGTTCATCGATGACCTTTTGGTGTATTCCCAGACATGAGAGGATCACGCACGAGACCTCCACCTTGCTCTAGAGATGTTAAGAGAGCATAGGCTATATGCCAAATTGAGCAAGTGTGAATTCTGGTTAGAGAAGGTGGCATTCCTAGGCCACGTGGTGTCGATCGAGAGCATTTCTGTAGACCCAGCAAAGATAGAGGCAGTTTTGAGCTGGGAGAGACCCAAGAGCGTCACGGAGATACGTGGTTTTCTTGGGTTGGCAGGCTATTATCGAAGATTTGTGGAGGGATTCTCCAGTTTGGCTGCCCCTCTCACTTACTTGACAAGGAAGAATGCAAAGTTCAGTTGGAGTGACCGATGTGAAGTGAGTTTCCAGGAGTTGAAGAAACGCCTCACCACGGTCCCCGTCCTTACTGTGCCATCCGGACGTGGTGGTTATGAGGTGTACAGCGATGCTTCGCACATCGGACTTGGGTGTCTTCTCATGCAGCATAAGAAAGTCATTGTCTTCGCATCAAGACAATTGAAGGAGCATGAAAAAAATTACCCCACGCACGACCTAGAGCTTACTGCAGTAGTATTCGCGCTCAATATTTGGCGACATTACCTTTACGAGGAAGAGTTCTGTGTGTTCACGGACCACAAGAGCCTCAAGTACCTCTTTTCCCAAAAGGAGCTGAATTTACGACAACAGCGTTGAATGAAATTTTTAAAAGACTATGAGTGCATCATCCAAAATCACCCGGGAAAAGCGAACGTAGTAGCTGATACTTTGAGTAGAAGATCTCTGGGTCTATTGGCTCACATGTTGGTGCAGGAGTGGAGATTGTTGGAAGATTTGGCAAATCTGGACATCAGTGTGTATGATTATGTCCGCAGTCTTGTCTTGGCCAATGTTACGGTTCAGCCGTACATTATAGATTTGATCTAAGAGTATCAAGTCATGGATGCTGACTTGTTGGCTTTCCGGGACAAGGAAGTTGCCAAGGGTAGTAAGGACTTCTCTCTCACTAGTCGGGGCGCTATTACATTCAAGGGAAGACTTTGTGTCCCCGCTAGTGCAGATCTCCGGAGAGAGATTATGGATGAAGCTCACTGATCCAAGTATACAGTGCATCCCGGGGGTACGAAGATGTACCGGAACCTTAAAAGTCAGTTTTGGTGGCGAAACATGAAGAAGGATGTTGCGGAGTATGTGGCACGGTGTTTGGTGTGCCAATAGGTAAAAGGAGAGCACTTGAGACCGGCGGGTCTATTGCAGTCCCTCCCTATTCCCGAGTGGAAATGGGAGCACATATCTATGGACTTCATTGTGGGGTTGCCGAAGACGGTTAGAAACACCGATGCGATATGGGTTGTTGTTGACAGACTCACGAAGTCCGCCCATTTCTTACCGTACCGGACTACCTTCAATTCCAATCAGTTGGCTGCATTGTATGTCAAAGAAATAGTTTGGTTGCATGAGGTGATAGTGAGCATTGTGTCGAATCGAGACCCGAGATTCACATCTAGGTTTTGGAAAAAATTTCAAGGTGCAATGGGTTCCCGTTTGGATTTCAGCACGGCTTTCCACCCACAGACCGACGGGCAAACCGAGAGAGTGAATCAGGTGATAGAAGACATGCTCTGAGCTTGTATGCTAGATTTTAAAGGAAGTTGGGAAGATCACCTACCTTTGGTGGAATTCGCCTACAATAATAGTTATCAGGCAAGCATACAAATAGCGCCTTTTGAAGCCTTGTACGGAAGAAGTTGTAGATCCCCTTTGTATTGGGATGTAGTTGGACAAAGAAAGATTTTGGGCCCTGAATTAATTGAACAAACCACGGATAGGGTCAAGCTTATCCGGGAGAGGTTGAAGACCGCGTAAGATCGATAGAAAAGCTATGCCGACAATTGAATGAGAGATCTTGAATTTCGAGTTTACGACTTTGTTTTTGTCAAGATCTCACCAACCAAGGGTGTTATGAGATTCGGGAAAAGAGGCAAGCTTAGCCAGAGATATGTGGGTCCGTTCGAGATCATTACCAGAGTTGGTGAGGTAGCTTACCGTGTTGCTTTGCCCGCTTATATGGCGGTGGTCCACAACGTGTTTCATATCTCCATGCTTCGGAAGTACATTTCAGACCCTTCTCATGTCATCGAGCTTGATCCGGTAGAGATTCAAGAGGACCTCACCATAGTTGAACAACCAGTGCAGATCTTGGAAATAAGGGATCAAGTCTTATGTAACAAAATCATTCCGTTAGTCCTTGTAAGATGGCAACACCATTCGAGGGAAGAAGCTACTTAGGAGCGTGAGGCAGAAGTAAGAGAAAAATATGCATTAAAAAGAAGAAGATGAACTATTAAGGAACATTGTATGTTATGTGTTTGACAAAATGCCTAATCTAAGAAATAATGACTTAAAGGAAGAAAATGGAAGTAGGTCTTATGCATGTGTTCTTATGAATGATGAATTGATTTAAATGTCATGTTAATTACTCAAATTCTCATATGCATATATTATGAATTGAATTGTGATATCATATCTCTCTTACTATCCGTATTTCCATGATTGTCACCATTGCCACGAACACGAGCACGCATGTATGCATGAACCGAGATTTCAAGAGCATATGCATATAATAATCAACAAGAAAATATTGCATGTCAAGGAGGTTAGTAGCCCAGGGAGATTCTGGTACTAGCCTCTGGCTCACAAGAAAACTCAAAACACTACATGTCAAGGAGGTTGGTAGCCCAAAGACATTCGAGTACTAGCCTCTGGCTCACAAGAAAACTAAACAAGTAATTAAAATTTACGTATTGTCAAGGAGGTTGGTAGCCCAGGGACATTCGGGTACTAGCCTCTAGCTCACAAGAAAACCATATATCAAGGAGGTTGGCAGCCCAGGGATATTCGGGGGCTAGCCTCTGGCTCACAAGTTTACAAGATGCCAGTTACAAGATGATGATAAGGCATTCATGCATGCACGCATACATGATTTCCACGAGGCATACTGAGACATGAAACGGGTTTCCAAGCATGAGTTTTATCAGAGTTTTCGCATTCATGCACGCACGTCAAGATGACTGTATTGTACCATGTCTAATATTGTTTCTTTTGTGATGCTCCTATTTCTGTTATGTATCGTATTACTGTTGCAGTGTTTATTATTGTTATGGTTAGCTAGTGGCTTGTATTCGCTGAGTATTCCATGTTCAGCCGTACTTTCATGTCGGCAGGTAATGAGGGAGCCCTCGACCCGGAGCCTTGGGTCGAGGAAGGGTATATAGAGGAGAGAGAGAGCCGTCTATCCCACTATAGTCTCAGGCGGACCAAGACCTCGACTACTATTGAGGGGAGAGTGTGAGGGGATTTTTATGTATGTTGATATTTTGATAGGTGGGTCTGTCCACCTTAGACTTAGACGTGTTTGTATATGTATATGTCCACTTGGAATACTATTTTGGGAACTTTAAAAGAAAAGAAAAATTAGTTTACGCTTCCGCATACATGTTTAGCTTCCGCGCTCTGATTATCATTGTTTTAGTATTTTATTTACCTTGTTCAATTCAGGATGGCTTGGCAGGTACGTATAGTCACACCTAAAGTATCCCTTAACTCTTAGGGGGTATTTTGGGGCGCGAAAAGAACTGAGAGGCGCTTATCCTACAGTGGCAACTTATAACACGCTTATGAATGGACTTTGCAAGCGGGAAGAATAGTCGAGACTACGTAACAGTTCTTCAACATGTTGAAGAAGAATTTGGAACCAGATATAGTTTCTTATAACACTTTAATTTATCGGTATTGTAGGTTAGAGAACTTAAGGGAGGCTTTTCTCTTGTTCGATGAATTAAGGAGTGGCCATCTCATTTGTACCGTTATTACATATAACACTCTCATAGATGGTCTTTGCAGATTGGAGGATTTGGACTATGCTTGGTAGCTCGAAGTCGAGATGATTCATCAAGGGGTTCTCCCTGACGTGTTCACTTATACTATTCTCGTAAATGGGTCTTGCAAGATGGGAAATCTACGTATGGCTAAGGAATTATTCGATGAGATGCTACGTGAAGGACTGCAGCCGGATTGCTTTGCATACGCAACTCGGATAGTGGGTGAACTGAAGCTTGGTGACACATCCAAGGCGTTTAGTCCGCAAGAAGAAATGCTAGCAAAGGGGATTCCACCTGATTTGATCATTTACAATGTATTGGTAGATGGGCTTTGTAGGTTGGGTAATTTAAAAGAAGCGAATGAGTTGTTGAGGAAGATGGTTCAGGACGGACTTGTTCCGGGTCACGTGACATATACTTGCATTATTCATGCTCATTCAGAGAATGGGCATCTCAGAGAATCCAGGGAGGTATTCTATGAGATGCTGAGTAAAGGCTTATCCCCTTCGGTTGTGACCTACACAGTCTTGATTCATGCTCATGCAGGTAAAGGGAGACTGGAGCTTGCATTTATGTTTTTCTCAGAGATGCAGGAGAAGGGTATATTGCCAAACGTGATCACCTACAATTCTCTGATAAATGGTCTCTGCAAAGTGAAGAGAATAGAACAGGCCTATAAGTTTTTTGCTGACATGGAGGAAAAAGGATTGTGTCCCAATAAATATACCTACACATTACTCATAAATGAGAACTGCAACTTGGGCAACTGGCACGAAGCATTTAGATTGTACACCCAAATGCTGGATAGAGGTATTCAGCCTGATTCATGTACACACAGTGCACTACTGAAGCAAATCGGAAAAGACTATAAGCTACATGCAGTCCAGTACCTCGAGAACTTGAAATGAAGAAACTACCAAAACAAAGAGTTGATAAAGCCTTTGGTGGCGTTCTAGGTTGCTGAGATGATTGTTAAAGGAGATACATACTTATTCCTTGAAGAATGGTCGTCTAACTAGAAGAAAATGCTTGAACAGTCACAAGATGGAATTCCCTTATATGAGTCAGCAGGCAAGCATTTCTTCCATCTGATTTTACTTCAACATATTAATGATTCCAGAGCTCCATTTTGTATTCTATTGCCCTTAATTCATTTTCTGATTACTTGAGACCTATGGTTGACAGGCATAAGGCCAAATACTGTTTCACATTGGATTCATTATTGGCTGAACTCGAGAAGACTTGCTAGCAGAACTTGGATTGGACCATATTCAGAGTCCAAATTGTGGGCAAAGATTCAATGACAGGTATACGGATACATGGTATTTGTAACGGCGCAAGATATCTTCAAATGCATCTCTCAATTAAGAAAGAAATTTACATTGTATTCATTCATTTTTTATTCCGTCTATTTCTTGCAGTATGAGATGTAACAATTGTTATTTGTAATCAAATAAAAGTAGTTTTAAAGAAATTTTCCATCATTTTTGTCATAAAACTCACACTATTATTTTAATACTACATTTAAGCAATTCAATTTCTAGGGGAAATTTTGTATCTCATGGTCAAAATCACATGAGGGCTCCATGAGGCTTTGGAAACCTATATACTCAGCAAATAAAACATGACTAATATGGTAGGAAAATTGGAAAGAAATCCTTCTAATTCATCATTTAGAAATGTAGTTTCTCAATTTATTTTATGGTTTTCCATATTATTAGTAGAAGCTATAGCTTTCAGTGCACAAATCCTAGTCACTGGAGAATAGGTGACAAAGGAATACATGCCTTCGTCCTATTTAAACCCCTCAGACACTAATCTAGGTTTGTACTTCTATAATGGCGCACCAGTCTTGAGCTTCCTCCATAAAGTCCATTTACAGATGGGAGGTAGATAGATCTACGTTATTAGATTAATATTGAAAACTTTTTTTAATATTATAAAAACTCTAAAAACAGTTTTTTTAATTAAAATAATAATAATTAATATATAAAGAAAAAACCAAGGAAGGGTGGGCGAACCCTAGGGGTGGGTGAACCTTACACACGGTTAAGGGGTGCCAAAGGAGACACGTGGCGACCTCTAGGGGTTCAAACAGGAGAGATTTTCTCGAGTTGAACTCGAGAGAATCCTGGGCCATTGAAAAAAGGCCATCCAAGCCCACCTAAATTCAGTCCGTGTCAACCGGTTTATGGTTACACAGGGCCCAACTAAAACCCTACCTGTAGCATTGTCTTGTGGTATTGTTACCTTGACCAAAAAGAATCGGTTTGGCTTCTCTCTTTCTCTCTCGCTCAGAGCTCAGCCGCAGATTAATGGCGAACGCTCAATACATATTCTAACCTTTTTGAGCTTCTCGCCTTGCAGTAGTCAGTAGTGGCGAGAAGACCAAAGGGAAAAAAAGGAAAGGGCAAAAGCTTACTGCAACACGCGTTTTTATTTCTTTTCTACTCATGATCCTCTTCGCTTCAATAATCTTAGCCGCTAGAAAGAACTCCAGATTTCTCAAGGGACGCTTTCTCTTCCCCTTTTCTTCTTCTTTCCATCACTGTAGCTCCAATAACAATACCTTCTCAGAATCCCATTTCAAAAACCTAATCTACAAAACCATCGACACCAAACCGTGGGCGTTTTCCCAAAATTATTGCATCCCTGATCAATTCAAAGCTCTAATTCTAGACCCAGACTTGTTCCTCCGCGTCCTCAATTCGATTCGAAGGAGACCCAGAATCGCGTTACGGTTTTTTCGATGGGCCGAGAGCCAACCTGAATTCAAACGCTCTGAGTTGGTGTTTTGTACTATTCTGGAAATTCTCGCTGAAAATGATCTTATGAGGTCAGCATATTCAGTAATGGAGAGAGCAATTAGTGTGGATTTGCATGGAATTGTGGATGTTTTGGTTGATGGGTATGTGAGTTCAGAGGCTTCGATTAAACTCCTTGATCTCTTACTTTGGATCTACACTAAAGGTTCCATGATCGAGCTCTGTTTGTCGACTTTCAGTAAGATGGTGCACAATGGGTTTTCCCCAGATGTAAAGAACTGCAATAGAATCCTCAGGGTACTTCGAGATAGGAATCTTGTGACCAAAGCAAGAGAATTTTATGAGGCAATGGAGGAGTTTCGGATTGGGCCAACAATTGTAACTTATAATACTTTGCTGGACTCTTTCTGTAAGGAAGGGGAGGTACAAGAAGCTCTAGATCTCCTATTGCAGATGCAGGAGAGAGGGTGTGCTCCAAATGATGTTACTTATAACGTGTTGATCAATGGATTGTCAAAGAAAGGGGAATTAGAGCAGGCCAAGGGTTTGATCGAGGAAATGTTGAACTTGGGATTGAAGGTTTCAGCATTCACATATAACCCTTTGATTTGTGGGTACTGTAAGAAGGGCGAGCTTGTTGAGGCTTTAGACATTGGGTGTGAGATGGAACTGAGAGGCGCTTATCCTACAGTGGCAACTTATAACACGCTTATGAATGGACTTTGCAAGCGGGGAAGTATGGTCGAGGCTAGGCAACAATTCTTCAACATGTTGAAGAAGAATTTGGAACCAGATATAGTTTCTTATAACACTTTAATTTATGGGTATTGTAGGTTAGAGAACTTAAGGGAGGCTTTTCTCTTGTTCGATGAATTAAGGAGTGGCCATCTCATTTGTACCGTTATTACATATAACACTCTCATAGATGGTCTTTGCAGATTGGGGGATTTGGACTATGCTTGGCAGCTCAAAGTTGAGATGATTCATCAAGGGGTTCACCCTGATGTGTTCACTTATACTATTCTCGTAAATGGGTCTTGCAAGATGGGAAATCTACCTATGGCTAAGGAATTATTCGATGAGATGCTGCGTGAAGGACTGCAGCCGGATTGCTTTGCATACGCAACTCGGATAGTGGGTGAACTAAAGCTTGGTGACACATCCAAGGCGTTTAGTCTGCAAGAAGAAATGTTGGCAAAGGGGATTCCACCTGATTTGATCATTTACAATGTATTGGTAGATGGACTTTGTAAGTTGGGTAATTTAAAAGAAGCGAATGAGTTGTTGAGGAAGATGGTTCAGGACGGACTTGTTCCGGATCACGTGACATATACTTGCATTATTCATGCTCATTCAGAGAATGGGCATCTGAGAGAATCCAGGGAGGTATTCTATGAGATGTTGAGTAAAGGCTTATCCCCTTCGGTTGTGACCTACACAGTCTTGATTCATGCTCATGCGGGTAAAGGGAGACTGGAGCTTGCATTTATGTTTTTCTCAGAGATGCAGGAGAAGGGTATATTGCCAAACGTGATCACCTACAATTCTCTGATAAATGGTCTCTGCAAAGTGAAGAGAATAGAACAGGCCTATAAGTTTTTTGCTGACATGGAGGAAAAAGGATTGTGTCCCAATAAATATACCTACACATTACTCATAAATGAGAACTGCAACTTGGGCAACTGGCACGAAGCTTTTAGATTGTACAGCCAAATGCTAGATAGAGGTATTCAGCCTGATTCATGTACACACAGTGCACTACTGAAGCAAATCGGAAAAGACTATAAGCTACATGCAGTGCAGTACCTTGAGAACTTGGAATGAAGAAACTGCCAAAACAAAGAGTTGATAAAGCCTTTGGTGGCGTTCTAGGTTGCTGAGATGATTGTTAAAGGAGATACATACTTATTCCTTAAAGAATGGTCGTCCAACTGCAGGAAAATGCTCGAACAGTCACACGATGGAATTCCCTTATGTGAGTCAGCAGGCAAGCATATCTTCCATCTGATTTTGCTTCAACATATTAATGATTCCAGAGCTCTATTTTGTATTCTATTGCCCTTAATTCATTTTCTGATTGCTTGAGACCTATGGTTGACAGGCATAAGGCCAAATACTGTTTCACATTGGATTCATTACTAGTTGAACTCGGGAAGACTTGCTAGCAGAACTTGGATTGGACCATATTCAGAGTCCAAATTGTGGGAAAAGATTCAATTACAGGTATACGGAGACATGGTATTTGTAACTGCGCAAGATATCTTAAAATGCATCTCTCAATTAAGAAAGAAATATACATTGTACTCATTCATTTTTTATTCCGTCTATTTCTTGCAGTATGAGATGGAACAATTGTTATTTATAATCATATAAAAGTAGTTTTAAAGAAATTTTCCATCATTTTTGTCATAAAACTCACACTATTATTTTAATACTACGTTTAAGCAACTCAATTTCTTGGGGAAATTTTGTATCTCATAGTCAAAATCACATGAGGGCTCCATGAGGCTTTGGAAACCTATATACTCAGCAAATAAAACATGACTAATATGGTGGAAAAATTGGAAAGAAATCCTTCTAATTCACCATTTAGAAATGTAGTTTCTCAATTTATTTTATGGTTTTCCATATTATTAGAAGAAGCTCTAGCTTTCGGTGCACAAATCCTAGTCACTGGAGAATAGGTGACAAAGGAATACATGCCTTCGTCCTATTTAAACCCCTCAGACACTAATCTAGGTTTGTACTTCTCTATTGGCACACCAGTCTTTAGCTTCCTCCCAAAAGTTCATTTACAGATGGGAGGTAGATAGATCTACGTTATTAGATTAACATTAAAAACTTTTTTTAATATAAAAATACTCTAAAAACCATTTTTTTAATTTATAAAATAATAATTAATATATAAAAAGAACCAAGGAAGGGTGGGCGAACCTTACACATGGTTAAGGGGTGCCAAGGAGACACGTGGCGACCTCTAGGGGTTCAAACTGGAGAGATTCTCTCGAGTTCAACTCGAGAGAATCCTGGGCCATTGAAAAAAGGCATCCTAAGCCCACCTAAATTCAGTCCGTGTCAACCGGTTTATGGTTGCACCATGCCCAACTTAAACCCTACTTTAAATTTTGTGGACTGGAATTGGTTTGGCTTCTCTCTCTCTCTCGCTCAGAGCTCAGCTGTAGATTGATGGCGGACGCTCAATACATATGCTAACTTTGTGCGCTTTTTGAGCTTCTCTCATTGCAATAGTCAGTAGTGGCGAGAAGACCAAAGAGAAAAATAGGAAATGGCCAGGCTTACTACAACTCGCTTATGTTTCTTTTCTACTCATGATCCTCTGCGTAAGAGCTTCAATAATCTTAGCCGCTAGATAGAACTCCAGATTTCTCAAGGTACGCTTTCACTTCCCCTTTTCTTCTTCTTTCCATCATTGTAGCTCCAATAATAATACCTTCTCAGAATCCCATTTCAAAAACCTAATCTACAAAACCATCGACACCAATCCATGGGCGTTTTCCCATAATTATTGCATCTCTGATCAATTCAAAGCTCTAATTCTAGACCCAGACTTGTTCCTCCGCGTCCTCAATTCTATTCGAAAGTGACCCAGAATCGCGTTACAGTTTTTTCGATGGGCAGAGAACCAACCTGAATTCAAATGCTCTGAGTTGGTGTTTTGTACTATTCTGGAAATTCTCGCTGAAAATGATCTTATGAGGTCAGCATATTCAGTAATGGAGAGAGCAATTAGTGTGGATTTGCATGGAATTGTGGATGTTTTGGTTGATGGGTATGTGAGTTCAGAGGCTTCGATTAAACTCCTTGATCTCTTACTTTGGATCTACACTAAAGGTTCCATGATCGAGCTCTGTTTGTCGACTTTCGGTAAGATGGTGCACAATGGGTTTTCCCCAGATGTAAAGAACTGTAATAGAATCCTCAGGGTACTTCGAGATAGGAATCTTGTGACCAAAGGAAGAGAATTTTATGAGGCAATGGGGGAGTTTGGGATTGGGCCAACAATTGTAACTTATAATACTTTGCTGGACTCTTTCTGTAAGGAAGGGGAGGTACAAGAAGCTCTAGATCTCCTATTGCAGATGCAGGAGAGAGGGTGTGCTCCAAATGATGTTACTTATAACGTGTTGATCAATGGATTGTCAAAGAAAGGGGAATTAGAGCAGGCCAAGGGGTTGATCGAGGAAATGTTGAACTTGGGATTGATGGTTTCAGCATTCACATATAACCCTTTGATTTGTGGGTACTGTAAGAAGGGCGAGCTTGTTGAGGCTTTAGACATTGGGTGTGAGATGGAACTGAGAGGCGCTTATCCTATAGTGGCAACTTATAACACGCTTATGAATGGACTTTGCAAGCGGGGAAGTATGGTCGAGGCTAGGCAACAGTTCTTCAACATGTTGAAGAAGAATTTGGAACCAGATATAGTTTCTTATAACACTTTAATTTATGGGTATTGTAGGTTAGAGAACTTAAGGGAGGCTTTTCTCTTGTTCGATGAATTAAGGAGTGGCCTATCTCATTTGTACCGTTATTACATATAACACTCTCATAGATGGTCTTTGCAGATTGGGGGATTTGGACTATGCTTGGCAGCTCAAAGTCGAGATGATTCATTAAGGGGTTCACCCTGACGTGTTCACTTATACTATTCTCGTAAATGGGTCTTGCAAGATGGGAAATCTACCTATGGCTAAGGAATTATTCGATGAGATGCTGTGTGAAGGACTGCAGCCGGATTGCTTTGCATACGCAACTTGGATAGTTGGTGAACTGAAGCTTGGTGACACATCCAAGGTGTTCAGTCTGCAAGAAGAAATGCTAGCAAAGGGGATTCCACCTGATTTGATCATTTATGTATTGGGGATGATTCCACCTAAATCTCACAATATTAGCATGATAAAAAAAAATCGCATTTCTTGTGAGATTTTTAAAACATCGCCACAAAAACCGAGTTTTAAACTTTAGATTATTTTCTCGGTATTTCTCGGGAGAAATTAGGTATTTCTTGGGAGATTTGTAACAATAGTCTATGTAGATGATATTATTATGACAGGTAACAGTAAAGTGGGTTGAGCGGCTAATGAAGTATTTAGCCAATGACTTGAAATTAAAGATTTAGGCTTTCTTAAATACTTATTGGGAATTGAAGTAGTTAGATCTCGTGATAGAATTTTCATTTTCCTAAGAAAATAGATTTTAGATCTTTTGCACGAGACATGGAAGCTTGGGGCTAGACCGATTGATACACCTATTGAGTAGTACTACAAGTTAAATGGGGAGTATGGTGAGCCTTTGCAAGATGTTGACAATTTTCAGTGGCTGTTTAAAGGTTGATTTATCTCTTTTACGAGGTCAAATATAGCATACACAGTCAGCATAGTGAGCTAGTTTATGCATTCTCCTTGGTCCTACATCTAGAAGTATCTTATAGAATCTTGAGGTATATCAAAATTATGAGGGTAGAAGCATACACATATGCAGATTATTCAGATGCTAAAGATGATAGAGGATTCACTTCGGGTTATTGTACTTTTGTAGGAGGCAATCTTGTGACATTGAGAAGCAAGAAGCAATCAGTTGTTGCTTGTTTAAGTGCAAAGGCAGATTTTAAATCCATGACACATGGTGTGTATGAATTGTTGTGGCTGAGAATTCTTGTTTGAGAACTTGTTTTTTCGGTTGAGGAATCAATGAACTTATATTGTGATAATAAGGCTGCAATTATATTTGCCAACAACCCAGTCCAGCATGATAGAACAAAACACAGAGTGGTAAATCGTCATTTTTTTCGGGAAAAAATTGCTACAGCCTTACAGGTGAAGTTTGCACTCTTTACACGAAGACAAGTGATCAACTAGTAGATGTCCTTACTAAGGTGGTTAGGAGTAGTCAATATATGATATGTTAGACAAGATGTACATGGAAGATATTTATGCTCCATCTTGCGGGGGGAGTGTTGTAAGGATATTTTATGTCTATTGTTCCTGGTTTTATTATGTTTTTATGTTAGGAGTCTTCATGTAATTTTCTTGATTTAATTATAATAAAAATTCAAGAGAAGCTCAAACCAAGGGAGACCTTGGGAGTGTAGGTGTGCCCCCCTTTATTTTGTGTTTAAGTTCAATGGTTGCTGTTAGTTTGGCATCAATGGTGGTCAGACATTCTAATTCTGTAGCATTGTATGTACAAGAACTTCAAGTAGTTTTGGTTTTGGAAGCTCCCTGCACAATTTGTACCCTTTCTCATTGTTGGCAATAATCTGAACAGGTATCCCTTTTGTATTTTTGTCTTTTTCTTTTCCTTTGGCTACTTATCTTGGCATAATGAATGCTCAAAGATGCTTTTGGCCCCTCGTGTGGATTATTCCAAAACTATAGATGTGTAGTATAATATGGTTTAACATAAAATAACAGAAAGGAATGAATTTACTATAATCAAAAGGAGGGATTTTGATGTCAGTTAACGCTAAACTAATTATCTTTACAGACTGCTGGGTTTTCCTTTACGTCAAAGGCGAAAGTGTACGCTCTCTTTTCCTGTCCGCCCAGATATATTCATATTCTGTGTTATTGCAAATCCTTTTACTCTAAATATTCACAGATTCTAGTTCTCACAACTTCTCATTTATTTGCTTAAAAAACATTCACAGATTTGAAGGATTTGTTCTGCGATAAGAAGTTGGGTTATTTTGAATATGCAAAGGAAACAACAGTGAGAAATTTTGCTGTTACTGGTTTACACAATCGATTTTTGTGTAGATACTAGTGTCTATTATTTTTTACTATGTAGGTAGAAGCGAACAATGCATGTTTAAGCGTTGAAGCCACCGTGAATAAGATAAACTCTTTTCTTGAAGATGCTTTTCGCTCCTCGTGTGAAGGAATCATGATGAAATCTCTAGATGTCAATGCTGGATATGCTCCATCAAAGCGTACTGACACATGGTTAAAGGTTCTCCTAATTTGGCTTGTGATACTCATATTTTTTACCACAGTGATGCATAGAAAAGAAACACAAAATATTAATCTCTGATGGCTACCGGTGTATATCTTTTAGGTCTAACGAGATTATGTGGAAGGAATGAATGACTCTCTTGATTTAGCTCCAATTGGTGCTTGGCATGGGAATGGGAGAAAAGCAGGATGGTAATGACCAGCGAAAGCATCCCCCTTTTTGCTGCTTATGGTCAGGGATGGAGCCAGGATTTTCTTGTAGGGGGTGGGGCTAAGAATGGGGTGTGGGGGTGTAGCCCCTGATTTTTTTTCGAGGGCCAAGTTCGTGGGCCATCTCGTGTTGATTTGTGTCAGTTTATAATGAATATATGTTTTCTCCAAAGTTTAGGGGGGCTAGAGCCGCCCGTCCCCTGGCTCTGCCCCTGCTCCCAGGCTATGCCCCTGTTAATACTAAAGAATTTTTTTTTTTTTTAAAGTTTGGGTGGGTGGGGTGGGGGGGGGGGGGGGGGTTCAGCCCACCCTGGGCCCCATGTGGCTCCGCCCCTGCTTGTGGTTGACCTGATTTCTATGAGGAATCCTCACTGCATGAGAAACAATTCTACTAGGCATGAGTCCGTCTTTATTTTTCAGGTACAGTCCATTCCTTATGGCATGCTACAATCCCGATTTGGAGGAATTCCAAAGCGTATGCCGTGTCATGTCTGGATTCTCGGATTCTTTCTATGCAGAGGTAAATACTAGTTATTGCTGTTGGGCATTGAAGTTCTAAAAGCATGCATATCATCTGTGGGTATATTTGTATGTAGAGGGCTACAGCAAAACGAAAGATTTAAAATAGAGGGATATAGTGCATCGTGGTGCTAGAACATTCATTGGTGTTTCTTCTTTATTGGGCAGTTAAACATGTGTTTAAACTTATTCCTAATGTAATTGACAGATCCTATACTGTTCAAAAATTTGGGAGGTAGCTTGCCTAAGATTTACAATCCGCATGGACCATATTTGAAGTCGAGGGGCTCAAAAATGCCATTGCCCCCATTGTTTCATGACCTGACCCAGATGGGTTTGCAGTACATATAGGCTATAGTTTAAATAAATTGATTGATTCTGACTTTGCATATGAAGTGCAAGTCCTCTGGCTGGCTGTTGGGGAGTTTGCCTCTAGGACCTGTATTTTCTGGTTTAAAAGATATCATGTCATATGCTGTTGGGTTGAAATCTTTGTATTGTTAGAAACTTAGAATTATGGGGATTGCTTTCTAATACTGAATTACAGATGAAAGAGTTTTTCTCTGGGGAAAAGATCTTGTCCAAAAAGCCACTTTACTATCAAACAGCTGAGGTGCCTGATATATGGTTTTCTCCAGAACTTGTTTGGGAAATAAGAGGTGCAGGTGTGTATCTACCTTTCAAAATTTGAAAATTTCACATTGTAACTGTTTGCGAGTCTTCAAATCTCTTACATGAAACTTCCCTCACAATATTATATATATGCAGACTTCACAATTTCGCCAGTTCACCAGGCTGCCATTGGTTTAGTTCATCCATCTCGTGGTATCTCAATCAGATTTCCAAGATTCATCCGATCTGTATCTGATAGAAGACCAGAAGAATGTAGCACTGCTGCAGATATAGCTGATATGTTTCATTCTCAGACCCGAAAGATGCAGGTGAGCACTGAAGACTGATTTTTTTTGTTGTGCTATTGTTAGGTAAGATTGCATATCAGTCCTAGTTTGGAATGTACAGTTTACCAAACTTGGTCTTTTTGCCCTTTTGCTGCCAGTCTTGCTTGTAAAAAAATTGTCTTAGGTTAATTCTTTTTAGAGACCTTTTTTTAAGAGTGCACAAAGTTATGTTCCCCATGTCAGAATAGTAGTTTTGATTTCTATTATACCACCTTTAAAAACGAGAATTTGAATACAGAACAATGGGGATATATTTTGCCATGTATTCTAAATGGCACGTCTACCTTTAGTTTGTGAGATTTGTGCTAGAGTTAATCCTTAACATTGTGGGATATTATTGTCAGAAGTATTTGGTTGAATGGAGTCTGAATCCTCCACACTAACCAATCATATTGAGCCTCGTACCACTAAACAACTCACATGATCACAAACGGTGTGACAAGTCCCACACATGATCCCAAGCACACTAACACAAAGATACATAGATGCACTTTTCTTGGTTGTGTATTACTTGTGAAGAATGGAAGCATAATGGCCTACGCATCCACTCAGCTACAACACACGACACAGATAAATAGATGCATTTTTCTTCGTTATTTGTGAAACTGGTTAAAGCAATGTAACAGGTATTAGAGAAAATCGTAGTTGCTTTAACTCTTGTCCATAATTTGAAAGCAATTTATTAAACATTTATATAAAATGTATACAATAGTATTTATAGTATTTAAAAAGGGGTTCAGATAAGGAAGAGTTGCTAACCATGCTTTTCATTATATATTTAAAGAATGTAATTTTCAGCTACTCCATTCTACTCTAGAGTTCCAAGCATGGTGTATTAGGCAACTATATCATTGCTTACCATACAGGCACCCTTGGATTTATTATATTTGACATTTATACATGATGTGTATGCCAGGTAATGCTGCTTTATTTGTGCAATATCACATATCACAATCTGAGTGCACTCTGCAAGTGAAGATAGTTGAGAACATAGTGTACAATAAGCAATTTGAGGTTTTAATGTCCTTACATTTCAAATGATTCCATCCGAATGTGCGCTCATACGCTTCTATGAGTTCCAGATTTTATTTTCCATATCCATAACGCTCGTGTGCAGTTGATGGTGGGGTGTGGCCTCTCCAGTTGGGAGGTCTCTGGCTCTAATCCCTTGGGCGACGATTTGCAAGAGCTCCAATTCCCAAGCTAACCCGTACTAACGTAGGTAAATGATATCTGCAAAAAAAAAAAACGCTCGAATGCAGGGATGGAGCCAAGGGGAGCAAGGGGGCAGCTGAAACCATGAACATTTGGAAAAAAAGAGAGGGTAAATTACAATATTACCATGCTACAAATTGTTTGTTAGGGTTTTGATATTATACTGGAAAGTTTAGAAATCGCATATGGATTGTTGTCAAGGGTTTGAGAACTAAGATTGTATCGATCGTCATGGTTTACATTTGAAGTAATGAACTGGTTTATTGATACTGTGTTGCAAAATGTCTGGGCTCTGCCCTTTTCATAGAAAACACATAGAGCAGCGGAAACTATTGGGGAAGGGAATGCTGAATATACAGCGAGAAACTGTTGAAACACATTATGTCTAAATGTTAGCTGTGTATTTCCAGTTCTAACTTCTAAGTATGTAGTTCAATTAGATATTGATACTTAAGTTGAATATATAATCAAGAGGAAGACTTGTGCAATCTTCTAGGGATTATTTTTGACTCCACAAGAAATCATGTGAGATGAATCATACTTTTTCCACAAAAGAAGCCTAGTCTCCATTTTTTTTTTAATTGGAGTCTTAGTGACTACCATTTTAACAAGAAGTTCACAAGAAAATAAGAATAAAGTAGGAAGCAAAGCCTTGTTTTAGGTAAATAAAGTATTTTGGTTACTATATCATCTAGTATTGAATTAGAATCAATCCGTTACTAGTGTATATAATCACAATAATAGATTAATAAATTGATTAGGATTGTACTATATTATGAGTGATTATCATTTAATATTAGAAACCTTTTATTATCTATATAAAATTATAAACCTATTTGATACAAATCTAATTCTAGATGATAGTATGATACTAATTTAATATTTTGATGAGAGACAATCGTAATGATATGGTTTATCTCCACATTATTACTGGAATACTTTATTTCCTAAGCAATTTGTACATTCAATTCTAGGGGCAAACCACTTGTGTCATACCTTTTGTTGAAACTTTTTAAAAAATTTTTCTAGAAGGAAAACAGTTTTACTATTTGTAGACACCCAATTTTGCAAGGCCAAAGGCCCTTTTTAGCTCCAAGTACTGAAAAGCAGACTCAAGATGTGATCCGAACTCCAATGTATCCAATGTCGAAGCTAAAATCAAAGCCTAGTCCAACCCGAGCCTGAATTAGCCAAAGCCTAGGGAAGGGCCTTCACTTGTTGGAATAAAGCCCAACGCCCTTTAAAAGGGCGTGGCCCCATTTTTTGTGAAAATTTGATTTTGTGGCTTGGAAAGGGCACAATCCCACTTTGAGTGAAAATCTTGATGCTGTGCCTTTTAAAAAGGCACAATTAGGAAAACCATAATTTTTGAATTCTGGTTAAACGTGCCAATGACCTTAGCGCTGCACTCAGGGAAGAGAAAACTAATTTCGCCGTTTTAAAGGGCACAAACACAATATTTTTCAATATTTTATTCCGCCCAGGCCAATCACCTTGAGCCACCTCACTAGGGTTTCCGGGAACATTTAGTCCCACATCTCAGAAATGAGAAAAAACTCTAATCCTCACCCTATAAAAGGAGTCTACCCCCACCTTTCATTGTTGACTTTGAATCCCCCAACTTTTGAAATTCCTAGCTTTGGAGATCCTATCCTTAGACCTAGAGAGAACATTGGAGCCATTGAAACCCCAGAAAAATCTTGACCTCAAACCCCTAGAAGATCTTGCACCTTACTTTGGAAAAGTTTAGAAGATCGAAGCCTTCCCCAAATCATTGACGAGTTCATCGATCTTGGGTTCTCTTCATCCATCTTGGGGGAAAACACCTAGGGAGTTCGGATCTCGTTGAAGGTTTCACTCGAGTATTCGGAGCAATATAATCAAAGGAAAAGGTATGCCACATTTTCCCCTCCAATTCTACTTCTACCTATCTAAGCCTTTTTTTTCTTCGCTTTCCCTTAGTACTCTTCGATTTCTCATTCACTTAAGTTTTTCTTTTATTTTAATTAGTTTGTTCCCTTTTCCATTAAACGTAGGCAAGGGCTTCTCTCGAATCGGTCGAGGAGAGAGATTGGCCGTTGCCGATTTAAGGAAAAGGGACTTGTTGTTCTAGTAGAGAGAAATCACCCCGATTCAGTCGAGGGGTGAATTTCCAATCTCAAAACATAAGAATTAATTAATTTAATTTAATTAATGGAGAAATGTTAAAAGGTTATTGTCATTTGACGGATGAGTAGGGGTGCCTAACACATTTCTTGACTTATGAAAAGAACCCCCAAACCCGATCTCGGTTCTTGAACCGGGGGTTTTTATTATGGGTGACCAACTAGGAAGCACGGATACGGATACGGATACGGGATACGGGATACGGGTACGCTACGATACGGATACGGCGATACGGCAAAACCTAAAAAAACAGGATACGGGTACAGCCAGGATACGTCTGTAATTTTTTTTTATAAATAATAATAATAATAATATATTTTATATTATAATTACAAAATAACCATTGGTTCAGTTCTCTTTATGTATAAAAAAGATCATGTCCATGCAAAAGCAAAAGAAATAGGGTCATCTCATCATCCATTAAGCAAAAAAGAAAGTCATCCTATTATCCACTAAGCAAAATATAAAGAAGATCATGTCCATGCAAAAACAAAAGAGATAGGGTCACATCCTTGGGTCTCCAAAAAAAAAATAGGGTCATATCCTTGGGTCTCAAAAAAAAAATTTTTTTAAAAAAAAATAGGGTCACACCCTTGGGTCTCCAAAAAAAATTGAAACAAAAAAAAAAAAAAATTCTCGTATCCTGGCCGTATCCCAAAGTATCCTAGCGTATTCATGCCGTATCGGAGCCGTATCCTAAATTAAAAAATTGTTTTTAATTAATGGGATACGTTTCAGCCGTATCCCGTACGTATCCGGCCGTATCCGATACGTATCGGATACGGGTACGAGAGGGTATTTGAAGTATCCGTGCTTTCTAGGTGACCAATCACACCCGTGTATGTGTACGGTGTATCTTGATTGGTGGCGGTTCTGAGATCTCGGCTTCTCATTAGTGTGAATACATTAATGTTGGGACGAGATCGACTCGAGCCGGCTATCGCACAACTGGCGACTCTGCTGGGGATCTAGAGGGTTCAAGCCTTTATTAATTTTTCTCTATTGATTTAGTTTTCTTTTATTTTCATTTTAAAGAAAAAAGAAAAAAAAAGTTTGTTCTTTACTTTAGTTTTTTTGTTAATTGTTTCTTTCTATTTATTTTATTGCACTGCATTTGCACCGTTTGTACACAACATTCACTCCCCATCCTTGTGTATCCGGACTTACCCCAATCTTTGGAACTATGTAGTTGAGCGCCCGTGGATAGCATCCCAGAAGCAGCGATGAACATTCCAACCCAAATTATTTGAGCAAGAGAAGTGCACGGGTTGTGCATGGATGTTCTATGATTGTGGGATCCTTCTAGGAGGAATCTAGTCAACCCCGTGTGAACCCCATATAGAAATAATTTTGGAGGACACATTTGAATAAAATCTTAAATTTTCTAATAGTAGATGAAATGAGATTGATGACCTAAAATGCTTAAGTCTCTATTGATGGGCATTTGTTCAAAAGGAACCTTTCTTTAGCTAAAATTTCGAAAATAAAATAAAATTAAATCAAGATTTTTTTTGAGTCATTGTTAAACCCTAAGTCCAACGGGCACCCTTGTTAGAGGTCCTACCTCTATCTCACCTTTGTGTTATTTTCCCTGTGTCTTACGAGCACCCTAGTTAGAGGTTCTACCTCTATACCACCTTTGTGATATTTCTCTTAAGCTCTTTGGGCACCCTAGTTAGAGGTTCTACCTTTATCTCGCCTTTGTGATATTTCCCCTAAGTCCTGCGGGCACCCTTGTTAGAGGTCCTACCTCTATCTCGCCTTTGTCATATTTCCCCTAAGTCCTACGGGTACCCTTGTTAGAGGTTTTACCTCTATCTCGCCTTTGTGTTATTTCCCCTAAGACCTACAGGAACCCTAGTTAGAGGTCCATTCTCTATCCTACCTTTGTGATTTTTCCCCTAAGTCCTACGGGCATCCTAGTTAGAGGAGTACCCCTCTTTTCTGTTTTATTTTTACCCTTTTCCCCTAGACCTTACAGGATATCTTTGACTCACTTAAAAAAAAAATCGAATCGAAATTTTAGCTAAAGAAAATTCCCATCAACAGAAGTGTCAATCATTAGAGATTTTTCTATATTTGATCTTTTTTGGTTTTAAAGTTATTCATAACAGCTCCAGGGAAGGAAGCATCGCCTTCATTAACTCAGCTAATTAGGAACCCCTATTTACTGAGGTCTAGACAAAGCATACTCGGGATGGAAAAAGACAATGATACCGTTTGAGCGAAATTTAAACAAGAAACCAAGGCCAAGCTAGCCGAGGTAAAAGGCAACCTTCAAAACTTGGCACTCATTTTGCAACAACTCTTGGCTCGATTGGACCAGAACAAGGGACCAGAGAACCCTAAAACATTTGATGTACCTCCACCAAATTCTCTAAAGCAAACGCGGACAGATGCTCCGCCATCGCCTGGTCCAGGAAACACGGGGGATCAAGTAAATATGATCTACCTTGAAGAAGAAGAAGAATAGTGTCATGAAAGACCCAAGAGCTTGCTAACCACACAGGTATAAAAACTAGCAAAAGATCTGAAATCAGTCAAAGGCTCTGACCCCTTTTCCAAGATTGGTATTGACGATCTCTGCCCATATTCTGTATCAAGTCTCCTGCCTAATTTTGAGATTCCCGAGTTCAACAAGTACAATGGCCAGGGTTGTCACGTGTCACATTTAAAACTCTATGGAGGTTCCTTGGGAGTGTATAGGAAGAACGAGTAGTTGATGTTGCAGCTCTTCCAAATGAGTTTATCAGGAGGAGCCCTTCAATGAGTTTTTCAATTTGATCACACCAGAATCAAGTGTTGGATGGATTTAGCAGAAATGTTCATAGCTCAATATTGGTATAATACGAAGGTAATTCCCGCTCGGTTAGATCTCTTCAAAATAGAGAGAAAAACGTCGGAGTCTTTTAGGGAACATGCGTACCGGTGGCGCGATATAGCCGTCAACATCAAGCCCCCCATGATGGAAGAGGATATGGTCAACACTTTTATTTTGACATTAACGAAGTCAAGCTTTGCAACTATTGTTCGGTATAGGGACGACATTGATGAAGGGGCTAGGACTGTGAGAATCATGGACTATACAACTTTTTCGAAGGTAATGTATTATCATGGTAGTGAGAATTCTGTCACAGCAAAAGCATATGTGAGGAACTCTGAATCGTTTCAGGTGCACTACCAGCCTCAACCATCAGTAATAGTGCAGGGATACATGCAACCCACTCAAATAGGAATGCCCCAACACAACGACAACTCGTGAATCAAAATCAAAATTCACTCCCGATGTATGATGAGGACATCGCAACTACCTGTCTGGCAATCAATGTTATAAACATGGGAGGATGCAATGTTGGCCCATCTCAATCTCAAACCCAAGGTCAAGCCCATTTGAACAAAAGTCAAGTCTCCCTTATCTCCAACACCGTGTCCAAGCAGCAACCACCAGTTCAACGACAACCCGTCGTTTTAATATATTTAGAAGACAAATATATTAATAAGGAGAACAAGATACAGAGGGGTTCACAAGCGGAGTGAACTCGAAGAGAAATTAAACACAAAAGAAGAAATCCTGATAAAACCATGGTTTAAAAAATCGCTGAAACCGTTACGTAACGGCCGTTACGTAAAGGTTTCGGTGGCCTCCGATACTCGATACCGTACCTTTACTTGTTTATCCCGAAACAAAATCGTAACGCCTGAAACCGTTACGTAACGGGCGTTAGGCCCGATACGTAAAGTTTCAGTCGTAGGACTGGGTTCCGAAAATCCTTAAACTCATTCTAAAACCTCATCTTTGCTTCATCTCTTCTTCTCTACCTATTCTTAATATTTTTTTTCCTAAAATCCTTTTGTTTTTTTGTTGATTAATAACTTGATTTGGGGTTTAATTCATAGATTTGAAGGAATCTAAGGCAGGTTCTTTATTTCGGGTATGTTTCAACCCTCAACCCATCTGATTTCTTTATTTCTAAATTTTGAGCTTCATACTGGCTTTAAAAGTATCTTGTTATTCATTTATTATATGTTTTTTAATATTTTTTTTCTATTTATTAGAATTTTTTGGATTTTTTTAAGCAAAAAAAATAAAAAAATAAATAAAGGCCGAAACCTTTACGTAACGGCTTTACGTAAAGGTTTCGGCCGTGTCCGAAACCCTTTTTTTTAACTTTGGATAAAACAAAGAAAAACACAAAGGCATATCAATGCAAAAGAAAATGGAGACTATCAGTTCTAGTTATCTATCCCGAGTAACCCTATCCCCTCTTGCAGAGAGCCAAGAAGAAAGAAGACGCATAGCCCTAACACAAAGCTAATCTGGATGAAGGGATGAGAGTTTAAATACTCTCCGATTCCTCTCCTTTCAAATGGATCAGCCAATAACCCTTGAGATAATGCTCAGGATTTCCTTCAAACAACCCTCCACCTTAATTGAATGCCAACAAGGTAAGAAGTCCTTTAAAGTACGAGGGAAAACCCACCAAATGCCCAACCACGAAAGAAATTGGCCCCATATCCTGAAAGCAAAAGGGCAATGCAAAAGGAGATGATTGACTGACTCCTTATCTTGGAGGCACATGAAACAATCATTTGCCATCTTCCAGCTTCTATTTTGCAAGGGGTCACAGGTGATGATTTTGTCCAGAGTTGCCAACTAGAAAAAGAAAGAAACTTTGGATGGGATTTTATGGTTCCACACTTGCTTATGCAGAAAGGGAACTCCTTGAAGAACTCTAGAGGCCCTGTGGAGAGATCCTACAGAAAACTGACCCTTGCTATCACGACCAAATTCTGACATCGTCGAGATAAGGAAGAATATTAGCGAAGTGGAGACGCTCCAACAAACTAGATACACTGTCAAGCTCCCAATCTCGAAGGTTGCGTTTAAACCCCGAACACCAAGATATATTGTTATTGACCCTCTCAAAGCAAGAATCTACCGAAGCGTTCCTGTCTTCTGCTATTGTCCACAAATCTCTAAACTCTTCCTTTAAAGAGAGGTGACCACACCATTTGTCCAACTAAAATTTAACCCTGCTTCCAGATCCTACTCTGAATGAAATATGTCTGGAAAATACATATAGTGTGATATTTGATTTTGACATCCTGAATATCAAGGATAATTTTTGAAAAAGAAAGGCAATACACATCCCCTTCACTTAACAAATATGTTAAAATATATTTAAAAAAGTTGATAATATAGAAAAATATCAAGAAAAAATTACAGCTTAGACAAGAAGACAACATATATCACTTAACATGATTCTCACATTTGAGTACTACATGCTTGCATCAGTAATATAATAAATTCTAGATGTGTATTTATGCTAAGTATTGAATTTCTAAAGATTCATCTTATATTTCCAATGTTTCCTTAGAGTTTTTTAGACTTCTTTAATTTTTACATAATTTTTTTGGACTTTCTGAAAATGTGTCAACTTCCTTAGCGACCGAAGTTTAATACCTTGATCCTAAATAATAAGCAACATGAAAAGACTTGTGATGCATAATGCTAGCAAGTGCCTTGCAACGTCTTGTATGAAGTTATCTTGTTCAATGCCTGACCTTAAAAGAGATTGGATGCATTATATTATTAATGGTTACCCTGGTTGTGATACTTGGGAAATACTTTAATGACCTTTAAAAAAGTAACAAAGACAATTGTTTGGCTTGGTAAAAAAACACTCAAAAGAATGAATGAGCAACTCTTACTCAAATTTGAGTCATAGTTTTGTACACTAATAGATCAACTTGCCTAATTCAATATTATTTGCCATTTTTTAAGGTGAAACACATGTCAAAGATATTCAATAGGGAAGATTTTGTTAGAATGTTTATGTCGGAACTGAATCAAATTGAGCCATAATCAATGTACACTAAGATAAGCCGCTTTTGTAATTCTGTATTATTTATCAAAAAGGAAAAAGAATAAGGTAAAACATCTCCCAAAGATCTTCAATATGGGGATTCTGATTGAACTTTTATGTTGGAACTGAATGTTGGCAGAGTTTGAAATATTCACATTCTTTAGTGCCTCAGTTGCTTCATTTCATGTCACATCATATATGATTTGACTTAATTCAATATTCATAAACAAAAAGACATGTTAATTGATAAACATCAGGAGAGGAAACCTTTTGGATGATCGTAGAGAACATATGATTACGAAATAATGTTTTGTGTAAATATACTGATAAAAAATGGTTTTGCTTAAAGAAGCAACCACTCTTAAGTGGTTCAAGAGCCATTCCCTATAAAGAGGATAAATGACCTTTGTTTCCTTAGATTTGACATGTGTGTGAGACTGAGTATGTTTGGTTTTACCTTCCAAAAAACAAATGTTTGGTTTTACCTTCAAACGTTTTCACTTGCCTTTCTTTTGTAATTACTAATTAGAGAGTGATTTTAAGGGGATAATCTTTACTCTGATGGATTTTATCCTCAATAGGCTGGGTTCTAAAAGTGTAGCTCACCTTTCTTTCTCATTTTTTTCAAATCCTCTAGGAATCTATTGGTTCATTCTTTCAGATATTCAATAGAAGCTTCTCTCATCTTAGGTGCTATTGGAGTAAACGGTAAAGATTAAAACTTGGCTGCATTTGTGGAATTCATTATGTTTTTTTCTGAGTAGTTTAGTTGTTCTGTACTTTGAGCCTTCACATTTATGCCCTAATAATATTTGGCACATACACTTATTTTAACTAGTTTCATTTTGGTTACCAAATACTGCAATTGTGCTGCTGTCACGATGCTAGATGTAAGACACAGGAGTTGTTGGCATTTGGCACATACACTTATTTTAGCATGAAACATCGATTGGTATTCCTTATAAATTAAACAGTAAAAGGATTCCTGTAAAAGTGTTCACTAACCTTGTAGTGTAAGCCTAATAGTCAGAATTGTAGATGATAGAATGTTCCAACTTCCGAGTATAAGGAATGTTTTGTGGTTGTTTGAGAATGTTCACAACTTAATCTTGACTAAGACACCTTTTCTTTTGGCAATCATTTAGGCTGAATTAGGGGCTCATATCCATTTTGCACGATGTTAGTTTATTCTCCGACACTAGAGTTTGGTTCCCTAATTCTAATGGTTTCCTTACGTGCAAATCTTTCTTTATGTTGATAACTGGGAATCACTTTATGCTGTTAACTGGGAATCAGGGGATTAAATCCATTTTCCTTTACAAGATCATATGGAAATCTTGCGCCCCCTAGAGTTAAAACCTTCATGTCTCTTAGCCCATATTAAGATCAATATGTGTGAACATGGTCCAAAGAAGGAGAAAGAAGTGGTCGCTGTCCCCGCATTTCTGCATGTTGTGATTGCAGGATGGTGAGTATGCTATAGTCATATGCTCATTCATTGCAGGATTGCACACACTATCTGGTACTTTGTCTTTGATGGGGATTAAATGGGTCTTTCCTAGATTAACACTTGATTTGTTACCTGGTAGCATGTTTTATTATTGTCTAGGGTAGAGTTATGTGGAGATGTACCCTTCGTGCAGTTGTCTGAAAATTTTAGGAAGAATGGAACTCCAGGATCTTTCAGGGAAAGTCAAGTGATATGGCCTCTATTATTGTATATGGACAGGATCTAGTTCCAGGTTGCCTTATCGGCCTCCTCTGTGTTTAGGTGAATCATTGTGCAGAGTTTATTAGGGATTGGGTCGACATTGTGGACTCTAATTCTTTTCAAGGTCACATCAGCCCCATTTGGATCCCCCTCGGTGTAGTTTTTAAGCTAAACTTTGACGGTAGTTCCTTGGGCAACTCAAGTAGGGCCGGGTTGAGAGGGATCTTTAGAGATTTTGTGCCCTCATTGACGATCACATTTTCAGGTCCAGCTGAGATTTACTACATCGAATCACACGGAGCTTTTGGTCTTTGGGCAAGGATTCTCCATTGTTGGGAGTTTTGGGCTTTTCCCAATTATTTGGAGGGAGACTTGAGATTAGCCATTCGATGGGCTAATGTTGACGGTAACCGTCCTTGGCATTATTCTTATGTTATTAGGGAAGTTCACGAGATATTAACCCAAGGAAATATCTCTTTCTCTTGAGTTCTCAGATCCGCTAACTCCTTGTCTGACAAGCTTGCCAAGAAGGGGCTGCTAGGTACAGTTTATTTTGTGAGCTCTCCCCTCCTTGATTTCTATCCGCCTGGGTTTGCGCTAGGTTTTTCTAGCTTTGCTTTCTTTTTTTGGGCCCACCTTCTCGGTGTGGTTTCTTCCTGCTCCTTTGTATCTTTTTGATTGGCTTAATAAATTATCATTACCAATCAGAAAAAGGAAAAAAAACCTACTGTATTTTTTGAGAAATATGATCTGTTTGTTTATTTTATTTGTTCAATCATGTCAAGCCCAAGTGTCAGTCAACTCTAGGGTTGATATTTTTTACTTTTAAGAGCGCCTTGATATCTCTGCAAGATTGTAGCAATTTTAACCTTATTATCCCATTACAGATTTGGAGTGGAAACTCATTTATGTAGGATCTGCGGAGGATGAGACATACGACCAACTCTTGGAGAGTGTGCTTGTTGGGCCTGTCAATGTCGGCAACTATGATTTTGTCTTCCAGGTAAACCTTAATGACTCATTGAATGATTGAACCAATTCCATAATTTGGTTTTATGATTTTGGTTTTGCATATGGAACTAATACTGATCTGGATTCTTGGTGTACTCTTTACCAGGCGGACCCTCCAGATCCATCAAAAATCCGTGAAGAGGATATTATCGGTGTGACGGTGCTTCTGTTGACCTGCTCGTATCTGGGACAGGAGTTTATCCGAGTGGGCTACTATGTGAACAATGATTATGATGATGAGAAGCTTAGAGAGGAACCTCCTCAAAAGTTGTTGATTGATAGGGTCCAAAGAAATATTTTGGCTGACAAGCCCAGAGTCACGAAGTTCCCCATCAATTTCCACCCTGAGACTAATGAGAATGGAGGACAGCCTCCTTCACCTGATCATCCTACCAAAACCAATGAGAATGGAGAACAGCCGTCTCCTACACCTGATCATCCGTCTAACAAGCAGGAATCTTGAATCTCCAACCAAAGTAGCTACATACCAACTCCCAATCTTCAAATTTTTTCTTTGACGGTGTCTTGCATGTGATCATTGTAGGTGAAATCAGTACTGTCCATAAAACACTGTTGTCACTTGTCCGCCTTGTGTTACTTTAATGTAGATGTGTGATGAAGTGCTTTTTGAAGTGTCTTGTACAATGTGCTTATTTTGGATTGTAAACTGTGACCAAATAGTTCTTTCTGCGCTTCCCCATCTGATGATGTTCAGATGAGGAACACAAATTTTGATAAGATAACTACAAAATATTTTATCTTGTGAAAAATTTGATATTTTTGCGGCACTCTACTAATGGAATGCTGTCGGGCAGAAGTCTACTAAAGGTCCGTTCTTTTGTTGAGATTGAAAAAATCTGGCACTTTGTAAGTTTTGTCATTTGATAATATGATTTTCTTTTGAGAATTAGATGTATTGTGCTTTTTTCTCTTGGGTTGCATTTCCCGTTAAGACTTCAAATGCAACAAAATGAATGATTTTAAATCTCATAAAAAACTTAAGACATGAAATCTCATGATGGTAAGAATTCATTTTGTTAGAAACTTTGACAGAGTGACTCAAATTTTCTAACTATCATGACAAAGTGCAAAGTGTCAAGCTTTATAAGCCTCAACAAAAGAATGGACCTAAAATCAATCTTTCAAATATCTTTGCACAAGATCACACACTACTACAATTTCACTTATTTTGATTGGTAAAATTGGACCCTGAATTCAGTAGGACTATTGATACATATTAGTGTCTAATTCTAGTTCCATATCACTATTAGTGTTTGCATGGGTGGTGTGAGTGTTTCCTTCAATTGCCTTCAGTAATCACCTTGTGGTGTTATTGAGTTTACCAAAAAAAAACTTGCCCAATTTTTTTCCACACATGAATAAAAAAATCCCAATTTCAATTTTCAAATTAAAATTTGGATTTGTGAATGATGGCCCATTCATACTTGTTGCAGTCAACTGTTGATGTCTATGTTGTTATCTTTGTCCTATTGGATCTGTTAGTTTCTGAGTCTTCTACAATTTTTTTTTTGGTCTAATACTTTCAGATTTTCCATCTCTTTGTTATAATTGTGGCCTTTCAACACCTTTACTTACAGCTATTGAGTGCCTCTATACAGTACCATGATAATTGTCATATATATGCTGTGTAAGAAAAAAAGGTATAGTCAAGATTGAAGCCCTAGGTTCAGTGGTAAGTAGGCATTTGAGATGCATGCATTGTTGTCAGTGTAGACTAGTGGGTCACTCTTCTGCAGGCATGTCTAGAGCATCCAACAATGGTTCTAATTTTGCATGTATCAGCATATAATATCATGTTGTATTGTTATCTGCAAGTGTCCCACGAGGCATATGCAATGATTATAAGTTTTATAAATAATTGGCTCGCTGTTTTATTATCATTATCAAGTTATATGATCTATCCATTAATAGTGCATGTGTTGCAGATATTCTCTGCCCAAGCCATGCTCAGTCTAGTAGTACCAGTCTAAGCTTGAAGTGAGCTTGGAATCATCTTGAGAAGCCAAATCTAAGCTTGAGCCTTGGATTGAAGGCAACGACCAAGCAGTTGGGCTCGTTTATACTCCCAGGTTAGGATATTTGCCTTTTCATATTTGATATAGGATTGAGATGCTACAAATCATGAACTACTTTAAAATCCTAACCATCTAACCTCTATTTACGACTGCTATCTCTTAATATTTAAATGAACATTTAGATTGCCGAAAAAACACCTATTTTGGGTAAGGAAGAGTTTTGTTAAATGTAGTGCAGCAAACTAGAAGTAGATAATACGCCGCTATCAACTTTATCTAATGCACTTTGATGATTTTATTTTTAGTTTATTTGTCCTTACAAAACAGTAGATATAATCGAGTCTCACTCCACTTTAATAGCATTAACTATAACTCAACAATATGGAAAATTAATCACTTCTTGTCAGCGGCTAAAGAAAGCATGTATTTTCGGCTACCTGGAAGTAGTTGATCACCTTCTCCATGGGTGGTAGTCTTTCTTTGATCATTAGGATTTGTATAACATTATCAGCCCATTCATGGAGCGATGGGAGGGTCTCTGCATCAAGTATCTTCATGCCTCCAACTTCCTCTAAAGCTGTGAGCCAGTGAGGGATCCAACCCACCACTAGATCTAGGAATCCAATTGTTTCTCCTCCAAAGAATTTCTTCCCTTTGACCTGCTTATCGAGAATTCTCAATGTTTCTATTGCAGACTCTACAGCTTTCTCTTGTCCATGTCCTTCAGTGCAGAAAGCTGTCCATACTTCAGTCAAACACTGCAGAAAAAACAAATGGGTTTCATTAGCATAAGCTCTAATGGGTTGTTTTTATGGCAGCAAAACAGAGTTAGATTTTAGTCAGAAGGTTGATATCCTCACTAGTTGGAAAATGAAGAAAAACAAGTTTGCATATACCTTCTCTTCTGCAAATTTACCCCAGAAACGCGCCATAGCTCTATCATAAGGATTTTCAGGCAATATAGGATTCTCTTTCCATGTATCCTCAATGTAATCGAGGATTACGAGTGACTCGGCGATGGGTTTTCCGTTGTGCACAAGCACTGGGACCTTCTTGTGGACGGGTTATATTTGAGAAGCATGGGACTCTTGTTTCTTAGATCTTCTGCTATGAGTTCATGCTCTACTCCTTTAAGCTTCAGAGCCCATTCAACCCTGTAACAGAAAAGGCTGACACCGAGAGAACTCCCAATTACCTTAACTTCTGCCATTATAAGATTTGAAGTTTCTGATGATAGAAGCCCCAGTTTTGCGTTTTTATAGAGATGGGTTTTGAGAAGTATTGCCTTATTCTGTCCAGTTTTAAAAAAACTATATATATGTTTCCTGGAAAACACAGCCTATTGACTTGTAACAAAGTTAAATCAGTAAGGAAGGACGTGCACAGACGAAAATAAAGACATTTATTATTTTTATTATTATATTTTATGTCCACCATCTAGTTGTTCAAACCAAAGATGGCTAGGTTGGGTGGTCCTGAGGTTTATCATATCTTTTTTTATAGGAAGGTCTTACTCAAGAAGAATTTCTGTAGATCAGATGGTTAGGGACATCTACCTCTGGTTGATTGAGCTTTTGACCTAGGGATTATATTGGTAGGACCCATCAAAAGCTGGTTTCATAATTCCATTGGTTGTGTTGTAAAGATCATCTGATGAGTGGCGTATGTAATGTGGGGGTTCATTAAAGACCATGTGACCATACCCATATTATAATTTCTCCAAAATTTACTAGATTTGAGTCATCCACGATTCCAGTGTAAACGAAAATGTGGCTTTGCTCACGACATCATAGCTTATGGAATCAGTGAAATTTTATCTGTCCCAAAAAAAAAAAAAAGGGAAAGTGTAAAAGACCGTTCCATCTCTTCCTTGGAAAATAATCCCCTCCTCTCGAGTCTGAGGAGGAGAAAATGCGTCCCCCCACCCCACTTTTGTCACGTATCTCCTCTTAATTCCCTTTGACTATAGTTAAGATTTACTTATTCCTAAGGTTAAAGAATCTAATCTTCGATTATAGAAAAATAATAATAATGATATGGATCATAATTTGTTAACCATAGTTCAAAGAAGTTAAAGGGGTTTTTTTGAGTGTGACGAGCAATAGTCCTTACCGGATTCCCTTTTTGTTGGGCGTGCATAGCACATTTCATGTCCATGACACCTGAAAATCCGTCGCGTCTACTCTATTGAAAGGGATGGAATGCTTGCCCCCCTGAAAATAATTTCATGGGCAGTGTTAGCTCCATTTTCTTTAAGGAATCAAATTCTCTACTGTTATAACTGGATTATGGGGATTCCGGTTATGCCCCTAAGGTTGCCACATGTAGGGCTGTAAACGGATCATGAATTAGCCAATCCGAATTTGAACCCGATTAGTAATCCAAGATCCGAATCTGACCCGATCCGATTAACATTAATATATTAAAACTAACATTTTAATTTTAAAAAAAAATAAGGATCGTTTAACATTAATTATCTAAAAACTAATAGTTTAATTTATAAAATAAAAAATTATGATTGCTATTGTAATATATTTGGAAAATTATATAAATATTTCTATTGTTATATATAATGTGATTGGATTTTAATTGGATCAGATCACTAGAGATTCAAACCCGATCCAATTATAATCGGATTCAAGATCTTGGATCCGTCAGGTCTATAATAGGATTAGGATCCTATCTAATTGAATCGGATTCAGATTGGATTTGCATCAAGATTTGATCCATTGACAGCCCTAGCCACAAGACCCTTTTGACACCCCTTAACTTGTTCACCCACTCCTAAGGTTCATACATCCATCATTGTTTTTTTCTTTAAATATTAATACTTTTTTTAAATGTTTTAATATTTTTAATTATTTTTTCTAAAAACCAAAGATGAGTGGGTGAATCTTGAGGGTGAGTGAATCTTAACCATAGTTAAAGGGTATCAAAAGGGACACATGGAGACCTCAAGAGCATAATTGGATTTGCCAAATCCAATGGATTTGGTTCCTTCTTTGAAGAGAGAAATATAATCAAGTTATATCTTTTTGATTAGAGGTTGTACCGATACTGACAAGATCATTTCATTAGGTAATTGAAAGACACGTGTAACCTCCTTAAAGAAAGTATGTAACCCTAATTTCATTATAATCTCATCGAAAGCAATACCACGTGTCGGTGCTTTCTAGAATGGTTGCTTTAGTTAATGGAGTCAAATCCTCTACGGTGATAACCGGATTTGGCAAATCCAGTTATCACCTTTGAGGTGGCCACTTGTCCTCCTTGACACCCCTTAACTGTGGTTCAGATTCACCCACCCTTAAGGTTCGGCCACCCATCCTTGGTTTTTAGAAAAAAAATATTAATTCTATTTTTTAAAATTAAAAAACTGTTTTTTGGTTTTTTTTAATATTAAAATATTTTAAAAATAGAATTAATATTTTTTAAAAAAAACCAAGGATGGGTGAGTGGACCCTAGGGTGGGTGAATCTGAACCATAGTTAGGGGTGTCAAGGAGGACACGTGGCCACCTCAAAGGGTAATAACCGGATTTGCCAAATCTAATTAGCACCGTAGAGGATTTGACTCCAAGTTAATTAGAACTAGCAAAAACCCCGTGCAAATACACGGGATGTTGAAAGAAAATGAATAAACGAAAGATATGATGAGAAAATAAAAATTAGAAAATAATAAAAATAAAATAGAAGAAAAATAATGATAGTTTAGTCATTTCTTGTGAGATTTTTTATATGTATCCTATTAAAAGTAATTAATTTAATTATTTAAAAATTCATAATTTTATTGTTATATATAAATATTTATCTTATTATTATATAACTTCAAGAAAGTAAGTTTACATCATTATAAAAAAAAATTATCTCATCTCATCTAAAAATTTAATGTGTCAAAATTATTTAAAAGTTTTAGAGATGATGATATTTCTTGTAAATAAATAAGTTCTTTAAATAATTCTATTTAAATAATTAGTTATTATAAAGAAAAGTTTACATAAAGGAGAAAATGTTAATCTCTTCCTATTCTTCAACCCGAAACAACATGTATTTAAATTTTTACTAGTGGGACTCATTTTAACACTATCACTAATATGCATAATATAACAAAATGCAAAATAAAAATCAAATAGAGATATCATGTCAAGAAACTCAATTTCTTATAGAGTATTTACTAATTAGAGAGTTAATATAATTAATTATAACCTAAGTAAAACAATATAATTTATATATACATTTATATTTATTTACATATAAGGATAGATTTATGGTAGATTAATATATTAGGAGAGATCTCTTTCCTTTATTTATTATTGTTAATTTTTTTTTACACTTAATTGAGAGATGGAGAACTTTAGATGAAACCACTTGACACTTCAACACTAATAAATATCAAGAATAATTTGAATTTTATTTTTTTACTCTTAATATTAATGATAGCGTGAATTTCATTAATTTTAATGAGAATAATCAATGTTATTTCAAATCGTTATTGCAATAACAAAATAGAAGACCCAAAATAGTGCCTAAAATGCACTAATATTTTGTCAAAGCTCCATGTAGAGACCCATAAATATAAAGGTAAGTAATGTCAGAACCTGACAGTTTCCAATAGCATCGAATTACTCAAAATATAGTACCCGAAAATGTACTTATGTCATAATGCACCTAGACTTTAGAACTTCCTAATAGCTGCCGTGAAAACAAATTTCTTAAGATTTCTACTCTAGATGTTCCAATATTTAGGAAAAACCTTTCTGGTGAACCATACTAACTAAAATGTACAGCATGCCAAATCTTTACATGTTTGAGAATGAAAATTATCTTATGGATTTGTTTACTATTTATAGGGGATTAAGAAGAAGGTAGACCAAGAGTTAGAAAATTTGAGGGTGGTAGATGTTACAATTTAATAAATTGCAATGAAAGAATGAGAATGTTGGGGGGAAGGAAGAAGAGACCCTTAGATTTCATATTTTTAATAATTTAAATGTTATAATTTAATTAGTTGCAATTAAAGAGTAGAATTAGAAGAAAAAATAAGTATTTATTATTATAATTTAATTAATTGTAATACAAAAAATAGAATATGAGTGGGTGAAGGTGAACAATTAACCCATTATTTAATTAAGAAGGAATAACAATAATTAAAAGGGTGATGTGACGTTTTCTTATTGGATCAATTAGAAGATATGTTGTATGAATTATAATAACAAATAGAGATCAATGAGATATGTCATGTGAAACCAACTGACATATAGTATTAGTATAGAGAGATAAATATGGAATCATAGCTAACCAGAACTTGCATTACCCTTTGTTTAGGGCTCAAAAATAGTTAGGGTTTTGAAGTTCAAACTCCTTAACTATTTTGTGACTTCAAAACCCAACTATTTTTGTGCCATGAAATAGAGTTTATTCCAATGATGTCAACTGATTAGCATTTTAATGAGTCATGCTCATTGAAGCTTATAATGAGCATTCTCATGTGTCATCCTTTTAGAGGGATCACTCATTACAAGTTTCAGTTTCAATGAGCATGATTCAATAGTTACTCTCCCTATGTCAACTATTACTTGCCTACTCTCCCTGTGTCAACTATTACTTGCCGCAGCCCTCTCTCATCCACATGAAAAATGGTAGAAAAAGAATTACAACAAGATGGCTTTGCATGGCACTTTGGTGGTTTATATGACACATGGGTGGGTTGCACGGCTCTTCTTTCATTCCTTTGCCCATAGTAAAGACGTGTTAATATTCCCGTGCTTGCAATAAGATGGATGACAAATTAACAAAGTTTCATTCATCCTTGAGTTGAGATTGAGGGCTGTGTGAGTCTTGTGTGTGTTTGGTATGTGATAAAAAAAATAAAAAAAAAACTATTGCCACATAAAAGGCAAAAATTACAACTTTTTGGAATTTTAATGAGCCTTGGAAATGCTTGATGAGCCTTTGGCTTTAGGTGGTGCCATGGAGATCGGCGGCACTTTGGAGATTTTTGACGATGCTTTTGGTGGTGGTGGTGCCATGGAGATCGGTGGCACTTCGGAGATTTTTTACTATGCTTTTGGTGGTGTGATCGGCGGCACTTTGGAGATTTTTGACGATGATTTTGGTGGTGCCGGCGACACTTTCGAGATTTTTGACGATGCTTTTGGTGGTGCGATCGGCGGCAGGAGATTTTGACAATGCTTTTGGTGGTGCCGGCGGCACTTTGGAGATTTTTGACAATGCTTTTGGTGGTGCGATCGGTGGTACTTTGGAGATTTTTAACGATGCTTATGGTGGTGCGATCGGCGGCACTTTGGAGATTTTTAAGGATGCTTTTGGTGGTGCCGGCGCCACTTTGGAGATTTTTGACGATGCTTTTGGTGGTGTGATCGGCGGTACTTTGGAGATTTTTGACGATGCTTTTGGTGGTGGTGCCATGGAGATGTTTGGCGGCGCCCTGGAGGCACTATTTAGTTTTGACAATGTCAATTTTCGTTGGTTGAATGACATGTATCCCTACAGTGTCCACATCAACATATCAAAAAGTGACCATCAACACATTAGCATTAGATATAATCAAGTCTCACGACTCTCACCCCACTTTAATAACATTATAACATTATAACTGAAACTCAGCAATAGAGAAAATTAATGACTCGTTGGCTTCTAAAGAAAGCATGCATGTTGGGCTACCTTTGAAGCAGTTGATCAACTTCAACTTCATCTTAGGTGGTAGGCTTTCTTTGATCATTGGAATTTGTATAAAATTATGAGCCCATTTATATAGAAATGGGAGCGTCTCTTCATCAAGTAGTTTCATGCCTCCAACTTCCTTTAAAGGGCCGAGCCAGTGAGGGATCCAGCCCACCACCAAATCTAGGAATCCAATTGTTTGTCCTCCGAAGAATTTCTTCCCTTCGACCTGCTTCTCCAGTATTTTCAATGTTTCTAGTGCAGACTCTACAGCTTTCTCTTGTTCATGTCCCTCAGCGCAGTAAGCTGTCCATACTGCAAGCAAACACTGCAGTGAAAAACCATTGTGTTTCATTAGCAAAAGCTCCAATGGATCCAACAAAATAGAGTTGGATTTCAATCAAAAGGGGTGTCAATAAACTGGGCTGTCCTGCTGTCGTGCCCCAATTACATGATTGGATGGGCTTTGCTTAGAGGCCCGTTAGACTAGGCTGTTAACCTTGCTCAACATGCCCTGTCGGATAAGGATAGATTACTAAAACCCGGGAAAAAAAAAATCATTTTTCCCTTGATTTCCTTAAAGGATCAGCCCGATCCCAATTTAGTTTTGACCGATTAGTAAGTGGGCTAATCTGCTTATTAATTGGTAGGGGTGGGCATGAGCTGTTCGAGCTCGGGCTCGGCTCAGCTCGGATGGCTTATCAAACAAGCTTGAACAGGTTTTTTAGGCTGGCTTACTAAACGAGCCAAGCTCAAACACCTTCCTATTGGGCTTGTTTAAATATATTTAATATATATATATATATATATATATATATATATATATATATATATATAAATTAATAATATACATAAATGTATTTTTTGTATATAATAAAAATATAAAATAATAATATATGTATTTATATATGTTGAAAAATATTATAAAATATGTAAATATATGATTTAAATACTTTCATTGAAGGGTTATTTTTTAAATTAATCAAATATTAACAGTTTTTTTTATAATAAATTATATTTAATCAAGCTTGTTTAAAGCTTGAATTAGCTCGAGCTTGATACCCTCCCCTAATAATAGGGCATAGGTGGGCTTGGGCAGGCCCGAATCCGGCCAATTGGCCTGCCCGAACCTAATCTGTTGACAGCCCTAGTTAGATCCTCACTAGTTGGCGAAGAAGGATAAGCATATAAATATTACCAAAAATAAAAAGGGATAAGCGTAATACCTCCTCATCTGCAAATTTACCCCAGTAACGCGGCTTAGCTCTCTCATAAGGATTTTGAGGCAATATAGGGTTGTGTTTCCATGTATCCTCAATGTACTCGAGGATTACAAGTGAGTCGGCGATGGCTTTCTCGTGGTGCACGAGAAGTGGGATCTCCTTGTTGACGGGCATGGGGCTCTTATCTCTTGGATCTTCTATGTGCATACGCTACTCCTTTCAGCTTTAGTGCCCATTCAACCCTGTGACAGAAAAGACTCAGAGAACTCCCAAGCACCTTAACTTCTGCCATTCTAAGATCTTGAAAATTCTAAAAATCAACCCAATAAGTTTCTCATCATATTAACCTCAGTTCCACGTATATAGAGATTGGTTTTGAGATGTATGGCCTTGTCCTTCTGTCCAATTCACTTAAAAACAAATGTGTTTCCTGGAAAGCAAGGCTGTTATTGACTTAGAAAAAACGGGAATTGACAGTCTCCGCTTCCCCGTTTCATTGAAGGAACGCTGAAGTAAAGGCAACACGTTTTTTTTCCTATGTTCTATTATGTGTCCCTTTCTAATACACACCATGGTTAAAATTCATTCACCTTTAGGGTTCATCCCTTAACCTTGGTTTTTAGAAACTACCACTTGTCTCTTTTAACATCTATTAACTGTGGTTAAGCTTCAGCCACTCATAGGGTTAATCCATTAACTTTCGATTTTAGAAACCACCACGTATCCCTTTTAACATCTACTAACTGTGGTTAAGATTCACACACCCTTAGGGTTCATCCATTAACCTTGGTTCTTAGAAACCACCACACGTATCTTTTAACATCTACTAATTGTAGTTAATATTCAATCACCCCTAGGTTTCATCTATTTAACATTGGTTTTTAGAAACCACCACGTGTCCCTTTCAACATCCATTAATTGTAGTTAAGATTCACTCACCCTTACCCTATGTTTGATTGGCGAGAAAATAAGTAAAAACATGGAAAAGAAAAGAAAATGAGACAAAACTCAACTAAAAATTGATTAGAAATTCAAATTTTTCTTTTTTTTTCCATATTTTCCCCTATTTTCTCAACAACCAAACATAGCCTTAGGGTTCATCCAACATTGGTTTTTAGGAAAAAAAAATATTAACGTTATGCTTAACCATAATTAAAGGTGGCTTTATTAGTCGCCACGTGTCCCTTTTTACCACATACTAATTGTGGTTTAATTTAAGTCACCCCAAGTGTTCATCCATCTAACCTTTATTTTAGGAAACAAATTTAACTAGGCTACCACGTGTCCCTTTAACATCTACTAACTATGGTTAAGATTCACTCATCCCTAGGGTTTCCATCTGACATTGGCCAAGGTTAGATGGATGAACCCTAGGGGTGAGTGAATCTTTACCACAATTAATGGATGTTAAAAAGGACACATGGTAGTTTCTAAAAACCAAGGTTAAATGGATGAATCCTAGGATTGAGTGAATCTTAACTATAGTTAGTGGGTGTTAAAAGAGAAACGTGATGGTTTCTAAAACCTAGGGTTAGATGGATGAACTTTAAGGGTGAGTGAATCTTAACCATAATTAATAAATTTAAAAGGGTGAGTGAATCTTAACCACAATTAATAAATATAAAAAGGTACACGTGACTATTTCTAAAACCTAAGTTAGATGGAAGAACGATAAGTGGATAAGTGAATCTTAACCTTAGTTTGTGTTAAAAGGAACACATGTTAGAGGGGTGAAAGAAAAAGAAAAAAGAAAAAAGAAAATAAAAAATCATAGGGGACAAAATAGAGTAAGTCGTTACTTAATCGAGGAGACCACATTTAGAAGAAAAAAATCAACTCGTGCTCATTTACGAAGCTTCCGTGTTCCATGAATTCCCTTTTTTTCCTCTTTTTCAATGTGTTGAAATTTGATTGGCAGAGGACCTTACGATCTTCTAATCAGAAGTCATCAACAAAATCAGACGATCTCAAACTATCCCCCAAGAAGCTAATGGAGTGTTCGTAGCATTATATTTCTTAATGATCTCCTTGTTGGCCATCAAATGGTGATTGCACCCCTTTGTCCGTGTTTGGATGCAAGGTTGTCACAGGCAGTTTCGAGATTAGGTCCTTTCCTTTTAACGGAGTCATTTGTTATGGATACAATTTCATTAGGCGGACCTTTTCTCCTGCCAACCTATGGGTATTAGGTATACCATTAAGATTTGGATAACATAACTGTTAAGCTCATCTCCATATTTTGGCGGCATCCATACATCATGGGCAAGTTGTCACGGTCAAAAGTTATTAAGTAATCTCATGATTGTGATACTGGGTTGGGATGGCCTGAGTATGAGCAAAGGATGCCAATGCGGTGCCTAAGAGATAGGCGAGACACTATGCAAGCGATAGCGTAGCGTGGTGCAAGGTTGGTGTCTTAGTGTTGGGTACCGAAGTGAAGGTACATGGATGTGTCTTGATGTTGTGTATGAGGTACTGTGATTTGGGTAAAGTGCACACGAAGAGTTATGAAGTGAAGCTTGAGTTTTGTGCTTGGTCAGACACATGTGAGCGAGTGTTGTGGGACCCATATAGTATGTTGGAAGTAGGACTGATAGTATTTTCATTCAAAGAGAAAGTTAATATGAGTTCAATGATACAAACGATTTGTGGATATTCAATGTACTGTTCCGTAAAAGACCAGTATGACTCCACCAGCAATGGTGATGTTTCTTTCTGGTGAAGGGTGAAAGGTTTATCATTCACCTTGAGGAGAAGGGCGTAGCTCTGCCTTCTCATGTGGCACATCTGGGGCCACCTAATGGGCAACCCCAAAGGAGTTGGGGGTGGGCTCTAGGATCCTAAAGGGGATCTTGGAGTCTCCTTAGATGGTTGTCGGAACGTCTAAGGACGGTGCAAAGGAGACGAATATCCTAATACTGCGCAAGAGCCTTCGGGCAAGAGGTTTCACCCTAACTCGGCCTTTAAGCGTGCGGGACATCATGGTCATCTAGGAGGTATGCGAGGTATGGTTGGAATACTTGGTCAGAGGACTGAGGATCGCGTTGTGGGTGTTATACACTTAATGCTCGGTAAACGAGGCAGTGATGCTCCTAAGTTATCCGCGATGGGTGGGGAGGACCGATAGTCGTGTTCGAGAGTATTGGGCCGTGTTGGATGTTCGGCTTGATCGGGGAACCTTAGTATTATGAGAGATGTGCGAGACAGAACCTCGGTGACGCAGGAACCTTATGTGTTGGACGAGTGTCGGGTACGACACAATGAAGTAATGCGTAAGCCAGCTGAGCGTAGCTTAGCGGATGAGACTCGGTAGCGGGTCGTACCTTGTCGTAACATCGTAGCACGAGACGTTGGGCCAGTTCAGTAGACAGATAGTGTAATGGTGTAAGGCTAGCCGAGATTATGGGATGATCGAGGTGTCGCACGGCTGTTCTGTAAAATCAAAAAGTTGACCGTGACAAAGTTGCATGAAATATGGGAGAAGTTAGTTCATTTTCTCCCCACTCGATATCTCTCTCCCTTATTCTCATCCATTTATCACAACATGTCATTTAGTGTGGGAAGAAGTCAAAATCATGGGACCCATGATTTTGACTTCACCACCACATGCCCACTATTTAGTGGATGCTCGAGACAAGCCTTTCTAGCTTCGCTAGAGAGAATACGAGGCCCCATATTTTCTATACAAAAGGTCAAAAGGGGGATCAATGGATAAACTAAAAATTGATAAGGCCGTGTTTGAGTACATTTTTACTTTCTGTTTTTTTGTTTTTAAAAATAAAAATTTAGAAATTTTTGCATAAATGTTTTTAGAAACTAATAACAAAACTTTTGAACATCAAAGAAAAAAAATATTTCTGTTACTTCTATTTTTAAAAATAAAAATCAAAAGTAGAAACACGGGTGCTCCGCACCACTACCTAACACTGCCACCACCCACAACACTCCACCACCACGAATTGGAAGGATTTAATTTACCCAGGGGCAAAGTCAGGCGCATGCCCCCTCCCCCCCCCCCCCCCCCCCCCTCTTCTTATTTTTTATTATTATTATATAGTATTATAAATTTTAAAAATATATTTTTACTATTATCTCTATATAATGCTCTCAAAATAACTTTAATTAGTTGACTATGTGGGAAGCTTGGTCTTTTCAAAAATTTGTAATTTTTTTAGAGTACTAATTAGGACTATGTGGGAAGCTTGGTACTCTCAAAATTTTGTAATTTTTTTAGAGTACTGATTAGGGCTATGTGGGAAGCCCAATCCTTCCAAAATTTTGTAATTTTTTTAGAGTACTAATTAGCCCACATTGCATTTGGCTACATAATCGAATGCCTTCTCATTTTGTCTGTCTTTAACTGTGATTAAGCTTAACAATCTTAAGGTTAAATAATATTATTATTTTTTATATAAAAACTAAGGTTAAATTGATGAACCTTAGGGGTGAGTAAATCTTAATCATAGTTGATGAGTGTTAAAAAGGAGGCGTGGACCAATGAGGACCGACATTCCATTACATAGTGGAAATGCGTAGTAAGTTAAGCATTTTTCATTTTTTGATATGTATAATATAAAACATTAAAAATATAATTAATTTTATTTAGAGCAGTGATTAGCTAACCGCGCTGATCCACGTGTCCCTTTTAACACTCTTTTTAACTATGATTAAGCTTAATTAAATTAAGGTTAATAATTAAAAAAAAAACCAAGGTTGGATGGATGAACCCTAGGGATGAGTGAATCTTAACCATAGTTGGTGGGTGTTAAGAAGGAGAGCGTGGACCAATGAGGACCAACATTCAGTAGGAGCTACATAGTTGAATGCGTAGTTCACTATCTATTTTTCTTTTATTTATATAATGATTCTCTCAAAAGGGACATGTTCCTAGAACTTTATTAGAATGTAACATAAACGAATTTTATGAACACGATGGACCAGTCTCATACTCTCAAATTCATTAATTTTCTTGATACATATATTTCAGCGCTTCAAAGGAAAAATTCCTAGCTCCGTCCTGAATTTACCCAAATTATTTTGTTAATCATATTTACCAAACATATTTTTCTATTTTTTGTTTTTTAAAATAAGTACCAGCTAGTAATGCCAAACGTCACTACAAAAATTTAAGCTTTCAGCGGTGACTTTTTAGCAACGATTAGAGAAAACCGCTATTGAATCTCATCTACAGCGGCGGTTTGTACAAACCATCGCATATTACATGGCGAGAACAAGTTACAACGGTGGCTAGTTACAAAACCACTGCTATTTGTAATGTTTAGGCTGCGGTTTATGAAAAATCGTCGCTAAAAACATGACGGGAAACCAGTTTCAACGACACTTATTAGAAACTGCCGCGGAAACCAGTTTGCGGCAAGTCAACTACGGCCGTTTTTAAGAGCCTTTAGCCGCGGTCTTGAAAACCGTTGCTAAAAGTCACGTATTTTGGGATTTAGGGCCCCGATCTTTCCCTCTTCGTTTCCTCTTTCCCTCCACTTTTCCTCTTTTCCTCTCTTCACCTTCTCCGGCTGCCACATCCGGCCATCTGCTTCGGCCTCCTTCTCCGGCCATCCACTCCAGTAATTTCTCTCTCTCTATCTCTCTCACAAGCTCTTGGGTGTTGCTGCAAATTTAAGGGGAGCCTTCCACAATTTTTCAGAGCTCAATTCACGCAAGGTATAATTTTTATTTTTTGGATTCTCTCTCTATCTCTCTCTCAAATCTCTCTCACAAGCTCTTAGGTGCTGTTACGAATTCAAGGCGAGCCTTCCACAATTTTTCAGAGTTCAATTTGTGCAAGGTATAATTTTTATTTTTTGGATTCTCCCCCCCCTCCCCCCTTTTTTTTTTTTTTTTTTTTCTTGTTTTAGGGTTTTACATAGATTTGGAGTTCTGGGTTTTACATAGTAAAGTGGCTTTTAAAAAAAAAATTTGTTATCACTCAATGTGATCTCTATACATAAATTTTGAGTTATGGGTTTTAGGGTTTTACATAGATTAATTGTCTTATGATCTCCATATGATGTTTTTAGCATATGCTCCAAGATGTACGATACACAATTTTATAGTAAGATGGTACTAAATGATTTTGAAGGATCCCGATGACTTTACCTTAATCACATTTAGACATTGCATTAATCACATGATGTTGACCAAACCACACTTACAAGAGAATCAACCCCTTTATTTTACATTAACTTTGTCTCTTAAACCTTGATTATTTTCTCATTTTTCAACACCATTCAGTAGTGATATCACTTTTTCAACCTTACTTTGAAGAATTGTTACTTTCTAGCCCCTGTTAGATTATTCCTCATGCCTCACTTTTCTTCCAAAGGTGGGGTAAAGAGAGAAGACAAAACAAACCTTGGGTTTCTCACAGAATTAGGAAAAGAAGGTGGATTATATATATTCACCATATGTAGTCTATTGAAAGTGACCTTTGTAAAGGATAAAATTTGTAAAATCAACTTAGCGTTGGGGAACGAGCTCGTTTTTGTTGTTTTGTTCACGAAAGTGACACATGGACACGAGTTGGGGTCACGTGCTTAAAATAAAGGGATCACACGTTGTCTAATGCACAACGTTCATGTTGTGCGCATTACGACGTATCTGTTTTCTTGTAGAACAACGTTTCCGTTGTGGCTTGACAACGTGCTCGTTGTCTGAAGCACAACGTAACCGTTGTACTCTTGACAACGTTTTTGTCGTTACATAAACAACGAGTCCGTTGTCTCACCAACAACGATGTCCAGGCTGTATTTTAAGACATTTACACCGTAACCGAGCTCGAGTCAACAACGAGACCGACTCATAGGAGGAAGTGATCAGGAGGCGATCCATGATTCTAACATGTGTACCGAAAGCACTGTTTTGTGCCGAAAGCACTGTCTTGGCATTTAATGCTGGTCACTTCTGCGTACTGTCAGATCCCGACCGACTGAACTCATAGTAGGCTCTCACGTGTGATGCAACAGGTGGCAGATATGTCTGACATATTTGGCAATGAGTGCAGGACACGTGGTATGGACATCTATGGCCATCCATGGTCATCGATGGCCATACCAACCTTACCCTATAAATACCCTGTGATTTTCAGTGCTTGATAATCACGTTTTTGGCAGTACTTCAGAGAATACTTGTTCAGTGCTTCCTAGAATCTTGCATAACTTTCAGTGCCTCTTTCAGTGTTTACTATTCATCATCTTCTACATCTACTTACTTTACCATCGGAGTACAGGTCAGGGTGTCACACCCTCCACTCCAACCTTCTACCAGTAAACCAGAGAGTGTGTGAAGCTGTAGCTGACGCGTGTTCGTGACGGATTTTCTCCCTTTCAAAATTGGCGCCGTCTTTGGGAACAATCTGTAAACGAACCTCCCTTTGCTCTTTGTGATCATGGCTGATCAATCATTTGTGTTCGGGCATGAGGATCAAACCCCTCAGGCCACTCCTTTTGCACCTTCTGTCGTGCACATCCCTGGGGTCAGTCCTTCGTCTGGGCAACCAGAGAGGACCATGCCTCCTCCTGTTGAGCCTTCTGTCTCTGATCGCATTTTGGCGATGTTGCAAAGGCAGCAGTCTGCTCTGGATCAGATAACCAGGCAGCAGCAGTTGATGCAGGAGAGGCTGGAGGTGTTCGAGCATAGCAGGCTCGAAGTGGATGAGGTGCCACTGCAGAGGTCTTCCGTGAGACGTCAGCTTGACCTCTCTTCTTCCCCTTCTGCACCAGAGAATCGTGAAACCAGGTTTGTGCTTCTTCCTACTGAAGGGGAGGTAAGACAGCCTCAGGTTCAGGCAGAGAAGAGTGTTCCTTCAGATCGTGTGGATTTGCGAGAGGGGGCAGGGCGAGAAGACTTGAGAGGGGCTATCGGAGGTGCAGACGCCTAGAAGACTTGGGTGACTGCCAAGGAGGTGGAGGCTTTGATCGGTGCTCGTGTTAAGAGCATGAAGGGAGGGATTCCTGACCACTTTGCTCAGTCAGCAAAGGACAACGTTGAGAACTCTCCTTTCACAGACGCCATCAATCAGTCATATACTTCTTCCAAGTTTATGACTCCGATCTTCCCCATGTACACTGGAAGGACGGATCCGGAGGAGCATTTGTTTGATTTCAAACATGCGATGACTGTTCGCAATCCAGATGATGACCTGTATTGCAAAGCTTTCCCCAACAGCCTGTCTGGGGCAGCGTCGAAGTGGTTTCGGAACTTACCTCCTGATTCCATCAGTAATTTCTCAGAGCTCAGGTCAGCTTTTATTGATCGTTTCATTATCAATAAAAAGAAGAAAGCAGGTGCAGATACTCTCTTCTCTTTGAGGATGAAGCCGGCTGAATCCTTGACGGACTTTATTTCGCGTTTCACTGATGAAGTCCACAACATCGACAAGGTCGACGAAGGGAGCTGTATCGCTGCTTTCAAGAATGCTATCCCTAGGCATTCCGAGCTCTATAAGTCCTTGGCTCTTGACTATCCTGTCAAGATGGACGAGATGATGGTTCGTGCCACCAAGTACGGAAGGTATGAGGAGGACGTAACTGTTGTGCCGAAGCCCAGGACGAGAGTGGTGGATGTCGTAGAGAGGACACACCGATCTTCGAAGAGGAAGGAGAAGAAGCAGAGGTATGAGTCTTCATCATCTGAGGACTCACCACCAAGAAAGCAGAAGGAGAGAGTAGTCTATGTGACTCAACGGGATCAGCCGGTTCGGCATCCGTTTGAAGGAAACTTTAATCAATCTCAGCAGCAAAGTAGGACGGAGAGACGTCCTAATGACCAGCAGCAGGCGAGGCAGCAGTATCAACCACACCAGGTACAGCCTCAAGTACAGCAAGAGAGAGGCGTGCTGCCTAGTGAGCGGCGACCTTTTGCAGATCGAGCACCGCCCATCAATTTCACAGTTAGCCCGACGACCATCATGAGGTCAATGGAGGACCAGGCGTACTTCGAGTGGCCGGCTAGGGCTGTGCAGGATGTTACATCGGGACCCTGGGTGAATGAGTATTGCCATTATCACAAGTGCCGTGGTCATCTCACCAACCAATGTCGTATTCTGAGAGAGTACTTGGAGAGGCTGGTTCAGGAAGGGTACTTGGGAGAGTATCTTGCTTCTGGCAGTAGCGGCATGGTGCATGCCAGGGAGCCGGTATCCCAGTCTCGTGGAGGGAAGCCTGCCAATAATCCAAGTACCAGTGGAGGAGCTTCTTTGGGTACAATCAATGTCATTTACCGTGTGTGAGCACCAGAAGCAGATGTGGAGAGGAACTTCAAGGCGAAGGCCAGGAAGCTGTCTCACGATGCTGCAGTGTGTCAGGTGCAAGTGTCTGCCAGAAGCGTTGAGCAGGCACTTACCTTCACTGATCGTGATCTGGCAGCAGTAATCCGACCTCACTATGATGCTCTTGTTCTCACCATGAGAATAGAGGATTTTGACATCAAGAGAGTGCTCGTGGATTCCGGGAGTGGAGCAGACATCTTGTATCTTCATGCTTTCACCTAGATGAAGCTAGATCCTTTCGTTCTCATCTCTGCTCAGACTCCGCTGTTCGGATTTGATGGTAGCTCGATGAAGCCTGTAGGCGACGTTGTCTTACCCGTTGTGGCTGGACCCGTTGTCCTTCGGACCAGGTTCTCCGTTCTGGATGCGCCATCGCCGTACAATGCCATCTTGGGTCGTTGGTGGACCCATGAGATGAAGGCTGTTCCGTTCTCGTACTATCAGGTGTTGAAATACCCAACGCAGGACGGGCCTCAGGAGATCAGGGGTGATCAGCTCGCATCGCAGAAGTGCGATTTTCCTGCTTCCGTTGTGCCTCCATAGCAGTTACAGGTCGTTCCCGTTGTCGAAGAGAGCTCGGAAACATCGTTGTGCAGACCTTCCGTTGAGCCCACGAAAGCTGTCAATTTGGGAACGGAAGAAGAGCCAAAGGTGTTGCAGGTCGGGACGAGCTTGACAGCGGAGAAAGAGCTCGAGTTGCTAAGTTTCCTTAGGTAGAACCTTGATGTCTTTGCATGGTCTCACAAAGACATGACTGGCATCGATCCGAGTGTTATCTGTCATCATCTCAATGTTGATCCTGCTATCCCTCCAGTGAAGTAGAAACCTCGGAGGCTTGCTCCAGCTTATCATGATGCAGTGAATGAGGAGATTGACAAGCTGATTCAGTTTGGGTTCATTCAAGAGGTGCAGTATCCTGATTGGATAGCCAATGTTGTGGCTGTGCCTAAGAAGAACGGGAATGTGAGAGTTTGTATTGATTTCACTGGTGTCAATAAGGCTTGCCCCAAGGACTTTTTTCTCATGCCAAGGATAGACAGGCTCATCAACCCCACTGCTGACCACGAGATGTTATCCTTCATGGATGGTTATTCAGGCTATAACCAGATCCTCCTAGCGGAAGCAGATCGAGAGAAGACCACCTTCATAACGGAGCGGGGCTTGTTCTGTTATCGAGTGATGCATTTTGGCTTGAAGAATGCGGGTGCCACCTATCAACGTCTTATGAATCTCATGTTTGGGCCACTTCTTGGCAAGACGGTTGAAGTTTACATCGATGATATCGTTGTGAAGAGTCGAGTACGAGGTACTCTGGTGGTAGACCTTGCTGAGCCTTTCTCTGTTCTGCGATCTTTCAATCTGAAGATCAACCCAGAGAAGTGCACCTTCGGGGTTACCTCAGGAAAATTCTTGGGTTATCTTGTGAGTCAGCTGGGGATTGAGGCTAATCCAGCTCAGATTCGTGTTTTGCTGGACATGCTAGAGCCTAAGTCGAAGAAGGAGATCCAGAAGCTGACAGGCCGGATTGCTGCACTCAATCGGTTTATTTCTAAGTCATCCGATCGTTGCAAACCTCTTTTCGAGTTACTGAGGAAGGACTCCATTTTTGCATGGACTCCAGAGTGTTCTCGAGCTTTCCTTGCCTTGAAGGAATATTTAGGCTCAGCTCCTATCCTTTCGGTACCTGAGCCAGGTGAAGTCTTATATCTTTATCTATCTGTTTCAGAGCAAGCCCTTGGTTTCGTCCTGGTCAGGAATTGTGATGGCGTGGAGAAGCCTGTTTATTTCATCAGTAAAACCTTTCTCAAGGCGGAGTGCAATTACAGCAAGCTCGAGAAGGTATGTCTAGCTCTTGTCTTTTCTGCGGAAAAGCTTCGTCCTTACTTTCATGCTCATTCTATCGTTGTCATCACAACGTATCCCTTGAAAGTCGTGTTGGGACGACCCGAGCTGGCGGGGAGGATGTCGAAGTGGGCTGTGGCTCTGAGTGAGTTCGATATCCAGTATCGGGCTAGGAGTTCAGAGAAGGGGCAAGCAATGGCAGGTTTTCTTTCTGATTTCCCTGTAGAGGAGGAAGCAGAAGAGGTGGTTGTTGATCTTCGGGAACTTCCTATTGAAGTTGACAACGGAGATGTCGTTGTGGATGGAGCCGAGTCATCAGAATGAGATGATTAGTTATTGTACGTGGACGGATCTTCTAATTTGAGTGGTTCAGGACTTGGTGTTGTGCTTGTAAGTCCAGAGAACATCAAAGTGCAGAAGATGTTGCGTCTTGGGTTCACTGCCTCCAACAATGAAGCTGAGTGCGAAGCCTTACTGCTTGGGTTGCAGAGTGCTCGAGAGCTGCAGATCTCCAAGTTGAGAGTGTTTTGTGATTCACAGCTCGTGGTGAATCAGGTGAATGGTGTTTATGACTGCAAGAACGACCGGATGAAGCAATATGCTACTCTCATTCGTTTGCAGTGTGAAGCATTCACCGTTGTGGAGATCAGGCACACCCGGAGAGATGAGAACAGGCATGCTGATGCTTTGGCTTACCTAGCTTCCATGGTGCAGTCTGACGAGCCTAAGGCTATTCTAATGGAGTTCCAAGAGTATCCTTCAATAGCTCTTCAGGCACAGCGAGAGGCGTTTTTTGTCAATCCAGTTCCGAGCTGGATGACAGGGCTGGTGGCTTATCTGAAGGATGGAATTCTTCCTGTCAGTGTGAAGGAGTCGAGGCGCATTCTGTTCAAGGCACCTCGTTATGCCTTGGTGCAAGGAGAGTTGTTCAGGAAATCTTTTGGTGGGCCTTTGCTGAAGTGTGTTCATCCTGCAGATGTGGAGAGAATACTTACTGAGTTGCATGAAGGTATATGTGGTATACATTCAGGCGGGAGAACCATTGCCCATCGAGCTCTGGGGCAAGGTTACTTCTGGCCTTACATGCAGGCTGATGCTCAGAAGTATGTGAAGAAGTACAGTCAGTGCCAGCGGTTTGCTCGTTTGATTCATGCTCCGGCTCAAGAGCTCAACACTGTATCTCAGCCTTGGCCATTTGCGCGTTGGGGGCTTGATATTGTAGGACCTTTCCCTAAGGCTCCAGAGAATCTGATATTTCTTCTAGTGGCAACTGATTACTTCTCTTGTTGGATTGAAGCTGTTCCTCTTGCTCGTATCAGAGAGCAAGAATGAAGAAGTTCTTGTGGGAACATATCATCTGCAGATTTGGCATACCGCAGTCCATCATTACTGACAACGGGAAGCAGTTCTCAGGACGTTTGATTGCCGACTTTTGCAGCGAGCTGAAGATCAGGCATGTTTTCTCTTCCCCATATTATCCTCAGCGGAATGGATTGGCCGAGGCAGCCAATAAGAATATTCTGAATGCCTTGAAGAGAAGATTGGAAGATTCGAAGGGGAAGTGGACCGCCGAACTGCACAACGTATTGTGGGGGTACAGAACAACTTCGAGGAGTCCTACCAATGAAACACCTTTCTCTCTAGCGTATGGCATGAAAGCTGTCATTCCTACTGAGATCAGTTTGCCTACAGTACGTTATTGGCATAACAAGAGGAAGGATGGAGAGAAAGATCAGAACGTAGAGCTTATGGCTATCCATCTCGATCTACTAGAAGAGAAGCGAGAAGATGCCAGCATTCAGATGAGGAGGTATCAGTAACGATTAAGGAAAGCCTACAACAAGAAAGTACAACGGAGAGTGCTTCAGGTCGGAGGTCTTGTTCTCCGAAGAGTGCCTAGCGGATCACAGAGAGTTGTTGGATGTGGAAACTCAGGAGTTTGAAGCTAAGAGGTTGGAATATATGTCGGTGCTCAATCTTGAGGAGATTAGTTGGAAACAGAAGGTTGGAATGAGATGGCTTGAAAAGGGAGACCGGAATACTAAATTCTTTCAGCGTTCAGCAAACTATCACAGGAAGCGGAATTTTATCTCGAAGCTCAAGGTGGACGGGGAATGGAGAGAGGGGCACCGTGACATAAAAGACAGTGTATTATCCTTTTATGAGGATTTATATCAAGAGAGAGAGACTTGGCGGCCGAGGGTGGATGGATTTCCGTTCGCCTGCTTGACCTTGGATCAAAGATCCTCTTTGGAGGAGCCTTTTGAGGAGGTAGAGGTGTTGGGGGTTATTCGTAGTTTGGCGGGGGATAAAGGCCCAGGCCTGGATGGTTTTTCTATTAAATTCTACAGGGCATGCTGGGATATGTCGGCAAAAATGTTTTGGAGGTGATGCACGAATTCCATGTGTCAGGACGTTTTGAGCGGGTGTTAAACCATACTTTTGTGGTGTTGATCCCAAAAAAGGAAGGTGCAGTGGAGCTCAAAGACTTTTGGCCGATTAGTCTTGTGAGCAGCTTGTACAAGATCCTTGTTAAGGTCTTGTCGAGTCGCTCCGGAAAGTTTTAGCCTTCATCATTTCCCCCCACCAAAGGGCTTTTGTGGGAGATAGAAAGATTATGGATGATATTTTGATAGCCAACGAGTGTATTGATAGTCGCATTCGGGCTAATTTCCCCGGTATTGTTTGCAAAGTAGATCTAGAAAAAGCATATGATCATGTCAATTGGGGCTTCTTGGATTATGTTCTTGGTAGAATGGGGTTCGGGCAGAAATGGAGGAATTGGATGCAGATGTGTATATCCTCTGCCTTGTTCTCTATCTTGCTGAATGGCAGTTCAGTGGGTTTTTTCCTAGTTCTAGGGGGTTACGGCAGGGAGATCCATTATCCTCTTTCTTGTTCGTGTTGGTTTCGGAGGCTTTAAGTAGGATGCTTGCTAGAGCTGAAGGGTCGGTGTTTGAGGGGTTCTCGGTTGGTGCTTCTCAGTTGCGTATATCTCATCTCCAGTTTGCAGATGATACCCTGATTTTCTGTAGCGCGTTGCCTAGTCATTTGTTGTACCTCAGGTGTCTTCTTCAGTGCTTTGAAGCGCTATCCGGGCTTAGGGTCAACCTGGCCAAATCCGAGATTGTGCAAGTAGGAGAGGTTCTTAACATGGAGCAGTTGGCAGTTTGTTTTGAATGCAAGATGGGAGTGCTTCCGTCGAAGTACCTGGGCATGCCTTTAGGGGGTCGGTTCAAATCTTTCGAGATGTGGACACCGGTGATTGAGAGGTGCGAGAGAAGGTTAGCGGGTTGGAAGTCTTATTACCTCTCTAAAGGTGGCAAACTTACTCTTATCCATAGCACCCTTAGTAGCCTCTGTAACGGATAAAATTCGTAAAACCAACTCAGCGTTGAGGGACGAGCTCGTTTTTGTCGTTTTGTTCACGAAAGTGACACGTGGACACAAGTTGGGGTCACGTGCTTAAAATATCGGGGTCACACGTTTTCCGATGCACAACGATCCCGTTGTGCGCATTACGACGTCTTTGTTCTCTTGCAGAACAACGTTTCCGTTGTGACTTTGACGACGTGCTCGTTGTCTAAAGCACAACGTGAACGTTGCGCTCTTGACAACGTCGTTGTCGTTGCGCGAACAACGAGACCGTTGTCTCACCGACAACGAGGTCGTGCTGTGTTTTGAGGCATCTACGCCGTAACCGAGCTTGGGTCAACAACGAGACCGACTCGTAGGAGGAAGTGATCAGGAGGCGATCCATAATTCCGACAAGTGTGCCGAACTCGCCGTTTCGTGCCGAAAGCACTGTCTTGGCATTTAATGCTGGTCACTTCTGCGTACCGTCCGATCCCGTCCGATTGGACTTTTAGGAGGCTCTCGCGTGTAGTGCAACCGGCGGCAGATATGTCTAGAGATATTTGGCAATGAGTGCACAGACACGTGGTATGGACACCTATGGCCATCTATGGTCATCGATGGCCATACCAGCCTTGCCCTATAAAAACCCCGTGATTTTTAGTGCACAAGACACTTGATCATTAACCCAGATCCGAGAATACGTGTTCAGTGCTCCTAGTGCCTTGAGCATTTTTTCAGTGTTTGTTCTTGTGCTTACTGTTCACCATCTTCTACCCCTACTGACTTTACCATCGGAGTGCAGGTCAGGGTGCCACACCCTCCGCTCCAACCTTCTACCAGTAAACCAGGACGTGGAAGTAGCTGCTGCTGACGCGTGTCCGTCCGGTATTTTTTCCCCTCACAAAATTGGCGCCATCTGTGGGAAATAATAAACGGACCCCCCTTCGCTCTCTGTGATCATGGCTGATCAGTCAGAAGTATTCGGGCATGAGGATCAAACCCCTCATTCCACTTCTTTCATACCCTCTGTCGTGCACATTCCTGGAGCCAGTCCTTCGTCTGGGCAACCAGAGAGGACCGTGCCTCCCCCTGCTGAGCTCTCTGTTTCAGATCGCGTCTTGGCGATGCTGCAACTGCAGCAGTCTGTTCTGGATCAAATCACCAGGCAGCAACAGTTGATGCAAGCAAGGCTGGAGGCGTTCGAGCATAGCAGGCTCGAGGTGGAGGAGGTGCCACAGCAGAGGCCTTCCTTGAGACGTCAGTTTGACTTCTCTTCTTCTGCTTCTGCCCCGGAGAACCGTGAGACCAGGTTTGTGCTTCTTCCTACTGGAGGGGATGTAAGGCAGCCTCTGGTTCGAGCAGAGCAGAGCATCCCTTCGGATCGTGTGGATTTCAGAGAAGGAGCAGGAAGAGAGGACCTGAGAGTGGGTACCGGAGGTGCAGACACCCAGAAGACTTGGGTAACAGCCAAGGAGGTGGAGGCTTTAATCGGCGCTCGCGTTAAGAGCATGAAGGGAGGGATTCATGACCACTTTGCTCAGTCAGCAAAGGAGAACGTCGAGAACTCTCCTTTCACGGATGCCATCAACCAGTCCTATACTTCTTCCAAGTTCATAACTCCGATCTTCTCCATGTACACTGGAAAGACGGACCCGGAGGAGCATTTGTTTGACTTCAAGCATGCGATGGCTGTTCGCAACCCAGATGATGATCTTTATTGTAAGGCTTTTCCCAACAGCCTGTCGGGAGCAGCATCGAAATGGTTTTGGAACTTGCCTCCTGGCTCCATCAGCAACTTCTCAGAGCTCAGGTCGGCCTTTATTGATCGCTTCATCATCAATAAGAAGAAGAAGGCAGGTGCAGATACTCTCTTCTCCTTGAGGATGAAGCCGGCCGAATCCTTGAAGGACTTCATTTCGCGTTTCACCGATGAAGCCCACGATATTGACAAGGTTGACGAAGCAAGCTGCATCGCCGCTTTCAAGAATGCTATCCCCAAGCATTCCGAGCTCTACAAGTCCTTAGCTCTTGACTATCCTTTCAAGATGGACGAGTTGATGGTACGTGCCACCAAGTACGGGAGGTACGAGGAGGACGTATCCGTCATGTCAGTACCAAAGCCCAGAGCGAGAGCGGTGGATGTCGTGGAGAGGGCACACCGATCATCGAAGAGGAAGGAGAAGAAGCAGCAACACGAGTCTTCATCATCTGAGGACTCGCCACCGAGGAAGCGGAAAGAGAAAGTTGTGTATGTGACCCAGCGGGATCAGCCGGATCGGCGCCCGCTGGAGAGAAATTTTAACCAACATCAGAGCAGGACGGAGAGGCGTCCTAACGACCAGCAGGCGAGGCAGCAGTATCAGCCACGCCAAGTGCAGCCTCAAGTACAGCACGAGAGAGGCGTACAGCCTAATGAGAGGCGATCTTTTGCAGATCAGGCACCGCGCACCAATTTCACAGTCAGCCCGGCGACCATTATGAGGTCAATGGAGGATCAGCCATACTTGAAGTTTTGGGGGGGCGAGG